>OZ026497.1:15090111-15697611 GCA_964019985.1 Aurelia sp. 4 Dawson et al 2005
TCATTGGTGTCCCATTTTCAGCAGCATGCCAACTCAAAAGCAATGGAGCACAAGGGGTCTGGGACACAAGCTAAGAGCTAAGGGTAAAGGTGGTAAGTCTAATGGTGCCCAAAGCGCGTCAAAATGACACTAACAGGGGCAAAAAAGATTCGACTGGCGATGTCATTGACCCAACGTAAAACTCGATCGCACAAAGTTTAAACTCGATCGCACAAAGTATAAAACTCGATCGCGCAAACTAGAAAACTCGATCGCGCAAAAAGTAAAACTCGATCGCGCAAAATATAAAACTCGATCGCGCAAACCATAAAACTCGATCGCGCAAAATGTAAAACTCGATCGCGCAAAATGTAAAACTCGATAGCGCAAACTATAAAACTCGATCGCAAAATTTTCAATTTTTGATCCGTAGCTCTGAAGCTAGATCCTGTCTGATGATTCTTGACCCTATTGTTCAAAACTTGACTCCTAATTTTAAAACTCGATTGCTGTATCGTCAGCTCGACCCGTAAACTTATTCTCGAATACCTTTTGACAGTAACGGCGTGCCATGAAACCTCAGCTACCAAAAGGATGCAAATTCTGAAAACAGTAGAGTCGAGAGTCGGCAGACTTGGCGGAAAAAATTGTCAAAAGAATGAGAACTCTGATAGAAGGTTAAAGAGTTCGAATCTTGTGTTCGGTAGAGTGAACTGAAGCCATTACAATACTTTTGTTATGCAAATCTCAAGAGAAAAGAACTTGCAATATTTCATTCTTTTTTCGAATGTTTTAGAACTTTTATTCAGGGTTTCTTCAACGCCTCTCCGATCAGTTATGAAAACAAGGTCAAAATCTTCTTGAAAATCTTGACAAAACGACGAAGACAGCTGGCCGCTACATCTTGATATTGTTGGAAAACTATGTAACTAATTGCTAGCGAAGGCTTATAAGAGTGTAGATTTCACAATGAAGTTCCGACGGCCTAAATCTATCGTAGCTGCGGTCAAGTTTTTATGCTGTAGTTGTAAGTTTTGGTAGCTATGCGTTACTAGGGGGCATATTCCTATCATGCATTGCGTGAAATGAGGTCCGCCATCTTTTGCGGAATCGTCTATTGCTTCTTTGAAAACATTGTACTCGAGTATTGCGGAGCCCCATTTTCGATACTGCTGCTCTGTATGAGGTTGTTGTGGCACAACTGATATTGATCAGCTCCAAAAGCTTCAAAACAGAGCCACCAGAATTGTAACGAACAGCAGCTTTGATGCTCCAAGTAGGCCTCTCATTGAGAGTCTTGGTTGGAAAACCGTTCACGAGCTTGTTGACCAGGATTCTAGACTGATGGTCTATAAATCTATTAATGGGCTTGCTCCACAGTACATGAGCAATCTTTTCACAAGAAACTCCGCCTGCAGCTCTCGCAACCTTCGAAATACGAAAACAGACTTGAGGCTGCCAAAGAAAAAATCCGCAAATGGGCAGAAATGTTTTTCTTATCGAGGTGCAAAACTATGGAACAGCCTCTCAGCTGAGATCAAACAGGCACCCTCCTTTGCCGTCTTCAAACAGAACATTCAATAGACTGGGGGACTTTTCTTGCGGTTGGGTGGCTGGCCGCGGCCCGCGGTCTCTGTGCTTGATTCGCTGCTGGATCGGCGATGGAGATCTGTCTTGGGGTCTCCGTTGTCGGTTTGGCGGGAGTCGGGCGCGGGGACGGTGGGTGCCCTGGCTGCTTGATCGTTGGAGAAGTTTTCCCAGTCTATTGGTTTTTATGTACATTTCTTTTAATTTAGCAAATTAGGGTTTACTTTTTAGTTTTGTATATATATTGTAAGTAGTTTTAAATGTTTTTAACCGATTATTTATTGTATTGTAAGTTTTTATGTGGAGGGCCCCTTGAAAACCACCCAATTGGGTGAAGGGCAACCCTCCTTGATATATTGAAATTAAATGAAATGAAATGAAATGAAATGAAATGAAAGTGGAGGACACGTGCTGCTTGCCAGCCAAATGACAGTGCTGCAGTGCTACTACGCGCTTTCTCAGAAGGGTATGTTGCTAAAACTTGTTTACTCAACTCTGCTAGCTTTAATCCAAAAGGGGCGTTTTCCGACGATCTGAAGGGCGTGGCCCCCAAAAATTTTTCCGGGGGCTCCCGCCCCCGGACCCCCACATTCCTCGCGCTTCGCGCTAGTGCCTCGCTCAACTTTTCTTCTGGATCCGACCCCTGAGCAAAGAAATTCATAGTGAAGATTTAACTAAAGTTACAAAGTCATTACTGTTGGAAATGATTATTAGGGTGTCGGCGGGGATAATCGGACGGCGGTGGTAATCGACCACTTTTGAATAAACCTAAGAAACTGAGGGGTAAAGCATATTTGCAATAACTTTTAATAGGTCAAGATGGTTGTTTGCATTATATTCTACCAGTGACCAGTTTACATAGCAAAAATCCCCAGGGAAAGCCCTCTTTAATGCAAAACGCGATCAAACAAGTCACTGCTAATACCTTCTCAGCATGATTGCGGTCAAGGAATTGTCGTTCAGAAAGTTGCACCTACATAAGGAGCTCTGAATTCGTGGCAGAAAGAGTCAAGAATTTTAAATAAACTAAAGAAATAGAATGTCCGACATGAGACCGAAATAGAAGAAGGTGGCTGAAACTTAAAAACCTCCTACTAAAGGGGGGCAGCGTTTTATGTTTCGATTGCCCTGAAAAGGTTGCGGCGGTGGTTTTCGGACACCAAGCAAATTATCCCTGGAAGAGACTGGGTCTGTTGATGAGCCTAGTGTTTTGATGGAAGGAGTTAGAGGAGAACACGAACATCGCAAATCAACAGAAGAACGATAAGGAAGAAGACAAAGGTTGGTTTGCAATTTTACTTTTACAATTAGTACAACCATACGCTGCTACCTGTGCCTAGTCGAGCTCGAAGATGCCTTGCGAGTCCTTTGCCCACAGCGATTGTTTTTGCAAACAAAAAGGAAGGCTTTTGTGCAAAAAAGCAAATTAACATGCATATTATGCTTGGGCATATGATACTTTAAATCAAAGTTTAGTCTGCTATTTGATAAAGTATACCTTAGCACTAGCTGGTCTAGCTGGGGCAAGGTCATTGACCTCTTTGGTTAACCTGTTCATTTCCTCCATTCAGAAGAATACTCTCGGATGCCTATTACAAGGGGGGACGCTTATTAATTTTCAAAAATTTTATCAACCCCCCCGTTTATTAATTTTGGCATAATTCAAATGTTTTCTTTTAGAAAAGAAGTCATTGCAGTGCACTTCGTAAGCTAATTCGAATGTCTTCTTTTAGAAAAAAAGTCATTGCAGTGTACTCGTAAACTAATTCGAATGTTTTCTTTCAAAAACAGTTGAAGAAAGAGTTCTTTTTGATAACGTAAAAACCCGTTTTTTGCGAATTTTGTTTTCATTTACTTTTCATTGAACTGTTTTCATTTTGCTTTAAAACATGTAGGATGAACGTATTTTTGTTAATGTAATTCGCTTAGAGCTTTGTAAGTGATACTAATATCTCATTTTGGAAAATCCAAGAGTTATTCTCTGTTCAATTGTTGTTTTGTGTGTCCTGTAGGTTTTGTTGTAAACAAAAGCAAAGACGAAAGGTTGTAGCTTTTCCGAGTAAATCAAATTAAGCAGGTAAGTCCATAAAATGAATAATTCCATAGAATTAAACAAAAGAAGCGATTTCTTGGCATACTCTGCAATTTTAACTTACCGTCCGGAAACCACCGCCGGTGTCCGAAAACCACTGCCGAGCTCAGCAGGAGAAACATCGACCCCAAAGGCGAATCAGGCAAAGTCGAAACCAAAAGTCTTTGAGTGAATATGTTGAAAGGGCTGCTCTTTTACTGGATGATTTTAGTTTTTGTCTGCGATGCATTTTTCTTGTCTAAAAATTCAGTTTCCCTTAAGTGTCCGATTACCACCGCCGGCACCCTAATGCTTTAAAACTCACTCTCATGGCGCGAGTCGCTCTGCTTTGGCTAAAATGGCATACAATAAAAGTCAGACCTTTGACCCTAGGAACACAGCGTCGTAATTTCCAAATGCTTAGTTTGCAAAGTGTTACAAGCGAGGTCAGGCCTCAGTGGTCACCCATCCGAAATCTGACCTCACTCGACCAAGCTTAACTTCAGTCACCTGACGAAGACTGTATAAGCCACTCGGCCACTCACCCCGCAAGATAACCTCAATAACAGCTCAAAATTCGGCGAATCTAAGGAACACAACTGAGGTGTGCAGAGCCCGAATTAACCAAGAAAATTCCCGCCTTTGATGAGGAAATAGCTATTTCTTGGCTTCTGTTGTTGAATGAAAATAATGCAAATACGGTATTGAATTCACAGGAAGCCCATATTACAGATTATTAGAAAAATATTTTGTTCAAGAAATTATTTTCCGTTCTTTCACATATCACTATGTTGTTCTCCTTTCGTCCTTTCATTTGCATTCACATCCAAATCCGTGTTATTATCCGTGAAATAAAAGTTTTGCAAAGAGCACAGGTTTACTTTTCGCTCCCTTGCTACCTTGTGCTCTTTTCAAAAGTTTTTATTTCACGGATAATAACACGGATTTGGATGTGAATGTAAACGAAAGGACAAAAGGAGAACAACACAGTGATATGTGAAAGAACGGAAAATAATTTCTTGAACGAAATATTTTTCTAATAATCTGTAATATGGGCTTCCTGTGTTGAATTGAGCAAAACTTACTGTGAGTGTAGTCCAGTAACTGCCTTTGCTTCAGAAGTGTTATACTTTTCATTAAAAGTCCCCTATACCCTACAGGTTGCCTATTTTGAACTGCCGAGACTACCAAATGCAATTAATAAGTTCTTTTTCAAGGGGAGGGGGACTTTGAGCCGTAATGAGAAAGTGGCCATGTTTTGGAAACTTTTTGAAGTGCTCACGAAAATGGGAATCTTACGCCAAAAGTACCGTTCCTCGCCAGAAAGAAGAACGTGCTCTTGAAACACTCCTGAGGGCATCTCTCCAGATCCCAATATTTGCTGCACCAAAGACACAAATTAGTGCCCTCTTTCATTAAAATGCTCTTACGGGTCTGTTCAACACCCCAAGGGTGCACTCCGAGGCTGGTGCAGAAAAAATGTACATGAAATCACCAAATCCATGTATTAACCAAGGTTTCGAGGAAACAGTGTCCAGTTACAGAACTGCCAGGCTTGATAGATCTTAAAAACCTCAAGCAAGAATAAGCAACCATCTTAGATACCAATCGACCACTTGAATTTAAATATTTGAGTCTAAACAAAGGATAGAAGCATCCTAGGAAATATTGGAGCATAAGGCTATTTTTGAGGGGAGCAAAGGAGCATGCTGCTTTTAAGAGGGGAGCAATGGAGCAACTAAAACAGACTGAAAAAAGAAGAAAGTCGATCAAATACCCAGGGGGTACTCAACACACAGACATGGGGGGATTTTAAAAAAAACCCTTATATTTTAGTTCAGCTTAATCGAAACCTAAAAATATCAGCTAATTTTATGGCATTTAATAAGCCTGTGTATGAACCAGGCATGAACAGAGAGGAAACTATCACAGAAGTACAACTATCACAAAAGCAGAGAGGAAAAACTGCTGGGCGTAACTTTGGACAAACAACTTTCTTTCAAGACACACGTTCAATCGTTATGCAAGAAAGCAAGCCAAAAGCTTCACGCTCTTTCGCGTATTTCCTACTTATTTGACACTGAAAAACTCAAGCATATCATGCGGGCTTTTATCCTATCCCAATTTAGCTACTGCCCCCTGGTTTGGATGTTCTGTGACAGATATCTTAATAACAAGATCAATCACATTCACAAAAAGGCACTGAGAATCGCATACAAAGATAATGTTTCTGACTTTGATACACTTTTGACGAGAGATAATTCTGTGTCTGTACATAAACGGAATCTGCAGTTGCTAATAACAGAGATTTACAAAGCTAAATCAAATATCACCCCAAGCTTTATGACTGAAATTTTCATTGAGAAGAATCCCCCTTATCATCTAAGGAGCAGCAATATTCTACAAATGCCCAAGGCCCAGACAATTCGGTGTGGGTTAGATAGTATTTCTTTCCTTGGATGTAAACTGTGGCATGGAATCTCCACTGACATTAAACAGTCACTTAATATTTCCATCTTTAAAAAACGTATAAAGGAATGGAAGGGTGATGACTGCAACTGCCGATTATGCAAGACTTTCATAGCACAGGTTGGGGTCTTGAATTAACCTTGTTCCTATCTCAAGCTGAAAATCGCCTGTAAATATGTAACATATGTACATATGTATATATTTAGGAAGATCGTTTTTATGTAAGATTTGTAGGCCTATTTTTATTTCTCTTTGCTTTTGTTTTAGTAGGCTTCAATTAGCTGTAATTTTGCTATTCATTTAAGTGCCTACTATGAAGAAATTGATAATAATAATAATAATAATAATAATAATAATAATAATAATAATAATAATAATAATAATAATAATAATAATAATAATAATAATAATAATAATAATAATAATAATAATAATAATAATAATAGTAATAATAATGATAATAATAATAATAATAATACTGATAACATGATAGATCATAAGGCAATGCAGATTAAGGTCAGAATTGCCATTTAAAAAACCAAGAAATATCAGCTGAACAATATTTGATGCCAAAAAATATCATGAACATAAAATGTATCTAATGGTACCCATCTCGATTTAAAACAAAAAATTTCAAGGAAATGCCTCATTTTATTCTTTTAATCATGAGACTGGTAATCATGATAATCACAACTTACTTCTTCTTATTGTCATAGCAACATAAACAATCCAGTTAATTTGATTTAATCACATGATTTGTTTGTTTGCATCAAAATGCATCTCATTACCAAGTTTGATGATAATAGCTACTTTTTCAGCAAAAGAGCAGAGGAGGGTTGAATCCACCCCCCTCAGGTAATGACCGCCTCAAAACTCCCAAATGAGATAGGGTTAAAGAGAGGGTGTACACGAGAAAGAGTAAGGATACAACTAAAGAGTAGGGTGTGGTGAAAAAGAGCAGTGAAGAACCTCAAGGGTGGAAATTGAAAGATTGTCGACTATATATATGAACTGCCACTGTGTAGAGTTAACCTTGACAAAACCATTACGACAACAGTTTGCCCACATAAGTGATTAACAGATACGAGTGCCAACAGGCGCTGAAAATTCCACCCTAAGCAATTACCTTGCATGATGGCGGGCCAGTGCGGCGCCGCAGGCGCTGCGTGGCAAGCCTAGTATCATATTCTGTGTGCAACAAAGGGAACCATCAACCCACCAGCAACGGATCACACCCACTCACTAACCACCCAAAGCCCCGTAGACCCTCAGCCCGATATCCAGCAAAAAAGATCCCAAATCAGATGCCTCAGACTAGCTTCCAACTCAGGACCTCAGTCAAAGACAAAGCCATGAACCCTCGGAACCCTCCCAGGGTATGACCCCCGAGGAGCGCCAAAAGTGGCAATCTCCCCCCGACACACCTGATTTTTGTAGAATATGCATTAGAATCCTGTGTGCAGTAGATACAATAGTGCAATAGAAAACGTGCACCGCGTTCGAATAAGGAATCGTTAAAGAATCTATAGGGATTCGATCATATAAGGCAATGCATCTTGGTAGAAAGCTCCCCGCCCCCATGAATTGGATTAACACTTTTATGCTAATGATTCTCAGTTATACTTAGTGTTTCAGTCAAGTGTTTCAGAACTGTATATCTGATGTCCGCTCCTGGATGGATGCAAACAAGCTGATTTAAATGATCAGAAATCTGAATATATGATTGTGACGAAAAATGGATTGCCGGATGATGTGAAATTGCTCGATTCTAAAATTGGTGAATCTGTTATAGAACCATTTGCATCCTTGAGGATTCTGGGGAAGCAGATGGGACAAGCACATGAATATGTCGACTCATGTTGCCAATATTTCTAAGGCATGCTTCATGCAGCCTCGCAATCTTTGGTCAATCAAGAAGTTTATTGACAGCGACACCTTAGCTACGCTTACTCATGCTCTTGTAACATCAAAATTGAACTATGGTAACACGCTGTTGTATGCTATTCCAAAAACCACAATGTCGAGGCTACAGTAGGTAAAAAACTGTGCAGCCAAGCAGCCAGGTTAATTAGGGGTGCTCGTAGGTTTGATCATCTGACCCCCTTGCTAATTGACTTACACTGGTTACCACTGACGTATAGACTAATGTTTAAGATCCTCCTGACTGTGTTTAAGATTCTTCAGGGAAAGGCCCCTCAATATTTGACAGAATTGATTACTATTTACAATCCTGGTAAATATTTGCCATCGAATGGGAGTCTAATTTTGAATGTACCCCGTTCTAACACGAAGAGTTGGGGCGACAGAGCTTTTAGCATTGCTGGTCCCTGATTATGGAACACGCTCCCGACTGAACTACTTATGACCACTAAAATTGTAGAGTTTAAGTCGAGATTGAAGACTCATTTGTTCAAAGTGGCATTCGAGGGATACTTATACTTTTTTTATACAACTTTTTATACCTGATTTGCAACTATTTTTATCTGCTTTTCCTTACATTATCTAAATTTGTTAAGGCGCCTTTGAATATATCTTGTTGTAGATAATGGGGCTATAGAACTGTTCTAATAATGATAATGATGATAAAAATAATAATAATAATAATAATAATAATAATAATAATAATAATAATAATAATAATAATAATAATAATAATAATAATAATAATAATAATAATAATAATAATAATAATAATAATAATAATAATAATAATAATAACAGTCTTGGATGGTATGTGATGAACAACGCCCACGAAATAATGAGATCAATTGAAAAGGAAGGAATACTGAGATCAAATGAAATCAAAGATCCCAAAGTATGGAAACGGCAGAATAAAGAACAGCATAAGAACGGGTGGATGGATAAACCGCTGCATGGGCAAACAGCTGCTGCTACAAAAGATTTAATGGATAAGGATAAGAACTGGAATTGGTTGAAACATGCAGGATTAAAGAAAGAAACAGAGAGCACTATATTTGCAGCGCAAGAGCAAGCAGTGGGAACGAATTCTGTAAAGAACATCATTTACAAAGAAAATGTATCAAAAGAATGTAGACTATGTGGAAAAGCAGATGAAACGATAGCGCACATAGTATCTGAATGTCAACAGCTAGCGCAAGTACAATATAAAGGCTGGAGACATGACAAAGTAGCTCAAATTGTCCACTGGAAGTTATGTCAAAAACTAGGTTTAGATTATGGAGATAGATGGTACAACCATAAAGTAGAGAATGTTATTGTGACAGAAGACATTAGGTTATTGTGGGATTTTCCCATACAGACAGATCATCGACTGGAGCATAACCGACCAGACATTGTTTTTGAAAATAAAAAGGATCGATCGTGTTTGCTGATTGACATATCCTGTCCCTTCGATACCAGGATCGAAAGAAAAGAAAAGGAAAAAATTGAGGTCTATCAAGACTTGAAGAGAGAGATTAAGAGGCTCTGGAATGTAAGAGAAGTTAAGATTGTACCAATAATCATTGGAGCTCTGGGTACGATTGGAAAGAACTTTGAAAACTGGTTGAAGAAGATTGAAATAGAATGCAGCACAGAACTTTTACAGAAAGCTTGCCTGTTAGGAACTGCAAAGATAGTAAGAAAAGTACTGGATACCTAAAGCCAAGGGATTTGGCCTGCTATCCAGAAGTCAACCGGCAGTCAACATCACCGCCGAGTGAACAATGAATAATAATAATAATAATAATATTCTCCCATGGTTACATTCACTCCCATTTAATGGTTACATACATTTAATGGTTACATTCACTCCCATGTACACATAATATTCTCGCAAATCTCCTGTCTGAGTTGGTGAGACACCCAGAGAACTCCCCAGTTTGGTTACCAGAAGGGTTGACATACTTGCTTCCCAAAACTAAAGAAACAAACAAACCAAAGAACTATAGACCCATAACATGTTTAAGTACAACATACAAGCTGCTCACCTCAATCCTCACTGAACGAACCTACACATTTATAGAATCGAATGATCTTTTCCCCATAGAGCAAAAGGGATGCAAGAGAGGGTCGTATGGATGTAAAGACCAACTCCTAATCAATCGAATGATCATAGAAAACTGTAAAAATAGACATAGAAACCTCAGTATGGCTTGGATTGACTATCGTAAAGCCTTTGATAGTGTACCTCATGACTGGATAGTAAAAGCACTTGAGCTATACAAGATATCCCCCGTGATAATCAATTTCTTAAGAGCAAACATGTCATTGTGGAAAACCAATCTTACACTAACACATGAGAAGGGTACGCTCAGATCAAACACAATTGATATAAATTGCGGTATCTTCCAAGGCGACTCATTATCACCCCTCATATTTTGTCTTGCGCTAGTCCCCCTATCTGCATTACTGAACAATACAGGATATGGCTACAAGATCCAGGATCGAAATATCAGTCACCTTTTTTACATGGATGACTTGAAGTTGTTTGCCAAAGATGACAAAGATCTTGAAGGAATGCTGCTAACAGTAAAGAAATTCAGTGATGATATAGGCATGACATTCGGACTAGACAAATGCGCGAAGGCAACGTTTAAAAGAGGCAAGCTAACACAAACAACATCACTAGAACTGGACAGAAGCACAGTTATAAAAGACCTAGAACAAGAGGAGCTTTACAAGTATCTAGGCGTCAATGAGAGTGACGGAATACAACATAGCCAAATGAAAGAAAAGATAAGGAAAGAATGTTATCGTAGAGTTCGTGCAATACTAAAAACTGAACTTAACTCTGCGAACCGCATAGAAGCCATAAACACGTTAGCCATTCCCGTAGTTACGTACAGCTTCAACATAATCAACTGGACCCTATCTGATATCAAGAAAATCGATGTCAAAATCAGGAAACTCATGACATGCAACCGGATGCATCATCCCAAGGCTGACGTAGACAGACTATACATCCCAAGGAAGGAAGGGGGAAGGGGGATGATACAATTAGAACTAAGCTTGAAAACGACAACAATTGGCTTACAGAAATACCTTGAAACATCCAAGGACTGGATGCTACAATTGGTAAATATCCATGAACAAGGCAAAAAAATGCATTCAATCAAGAAAGAAAGTAATAAGTTTGCTTCGGAACTAAACATCGAAGCAACAATAAACGAAGAATTACCTTGTACACTACAAGCTAAGAACCTAAAGAAGAAAGCCAAACAAGAAGGGCTGAAGAAAATACAAGAAAAATGGGAAAGCAAACCTCTTCACGGTCAGTATCCAAAACGTAGTCAACAAGCTGATGTCGATAAAGACAAAACACATCAATGGTTGCGAGGAACGGGTCTGAAGGCTGAAACGGAAGGCTTTATAATGGCTGCGCAAGACCAAAGCTTGTTCACCAGAAATTACCAATCCAAAATAGCGAAAAACGGGGCTGACCCTAAATGTCGATTTTGTGATCAATATGATGAAACAATAGATCACCTAGTGTCAGGGTGCTCTGTTCTAACACCAAATGAATATAAGAACAGGCATGATCGAGTGGGACAATACTTACACTGGAAAATCTGCAAGCATTATAATACATCGCACGCTGACAAATGGTATGAACATAAAACTCCCCCAGTAGTAGAAGGAGAAAACACAACGATACTATGGGACTTTCCAATAAACACGGACAGAGCAATCCAAGCCAACCGACCAGATATAGTCATCAAAGACCACAAGAGCAAAACATGCCTCCTTATTGATATGACAATTCCTACAGATCGAAATATTTCCGTCAAAGAATTTGACAAGTTATCAAAGTACAAAGACCTTCAAATTGAGATAGAACGGATGTGGCACCTTAAAACAACTATTGTACCTGTCGTAGTTGGCGCACTTGGGATGGTGAAAAAGGGAATCCAAAATCACCTCAATACAATCCCTGGAGAAGCAAACTTGCAAGAAATACAAAAAATAGTACTTACAAGTACTACCCACCTTCTTCGCAAAGCACTGTCAATATATAGATCTGAACAGCATATAACTGTGACGTTAAAGTGCATATCAATGTTAGCATGCAAGTAACAAACCCTCTTGCTGCCCCAGGTATCGGGATGATCCCCGGCAGCTAGACTGTATACAGCCGAAATCAAAAGAAAGTACCAATTCATAATAATAATAATAATAATAATAATAATAATAATAATAATAATAATAATAATAATAATAATAATAATAATAATAATAATAATAATAATAATAATAATAATAATAATAATAATAATAATAATAATAATAATAATAATAATAATAATAATAATAATAATAATAATAATAGTAATAATAGTAGACATGATGAGGTTGCTGCCATACTACATTGGGATATTTGTAAGAAAAATGGATTCGAATGTGGTGATAAAAGTTATGAACACGTCGTTGATAGCGAGAAAAAAGTTTTGGAGAATGAAGATGTTAAGGTTTTGTGGGATTTTCCAATTCAAACCGACAAGAAATTGGATCAAAACAGGCCAGATATCACAATGATTGACAAGAGAAAGAAAGTATGTTGGCTAATTGATGTCGCTTGTCCATTTGACACAAGAATAGACAAGAAAGAACATGAAAAAATAGAAGTGTATACAGAGCTGAAATATGAAGTCCTGAAAGTATGGCGGGCGGAAGTGCAGAAAGTCTTCATAGTCCCAATCATCATTGGAGCACTAGGATCAGTCACAAAAAAGCTTGGAAAGAACTTAGAAATGATCAATTTTGCCAAGGGAGTGGAGCCATTGCAGAAAGCTTGTCTACTGGGAACAGCTAGAATTATCAGAAAAGTGTTGGACTTTGGTGACTAAAGAGACAAATGACTTACTATCTAAAGCTGCGGGAGGTGGCTTGATAGTAAGATGAACACAGTTGAATTGTACGAACTGTGAAATTGCAAATAATAATAATAATGATAATAATAATAATAATAATAATAATAATAATAATAATAATAATAATAATAATAATAATAATAATAATAATAATAATAATAATAATAATAATAATAATAATAATAATAATAATAATAATAATAATTTTTATGGATGATCTTAAGCTGTTTGCTAGAAGTGAGAAGGCATTAAACTCTTTAGTGCAGACAGTCAGGGTTGTAAGTGAAGATACTGGAATGAATTTGGGATTGAGAAGTGTGCCATGTTAGTGCTGAAACGAGGAAACATCATAAAGTCAGATGGGATTGTACTACCGGATGATACAGTCATCAAAGCAATGAATGAAGGAGATAGCTATAAGTACATGGGAATAATGGAAGCAGACCAGATCTTGCGTAAGGAAATGAAGGAAAAAGTAAAGAAAGAGTATTTTAGACGGACAAAGAAAGTTCTAAAATCAAAACTGAATGGTGGAAATAGCATCACTGCAATAAATACCTGGGTAGTGTCATTACTCAGATACTGTGCTGCTTTCTTGAAATGGACAAGAGAAGAATTAAGAGCCATAGACAGACAGACAAGGAAGATGATGACCATGTACAGAGCTCTACACCCGAGGGACAGTGTTGATAGGCTGTACCTTCCCAGGAAGGAAGGAGGCAGAGGGCTTATTTCGACAGAAGAGTGTGTTGATATTGCAGAACTGAGTCTCAAGGAATATGTAATGAGAAGCAAAGAGAAAATTATATCAGCAGCCAGAGGAAATGTAACGAAAGAGGTAGAGAGTGCAAAAGCTTACAAGAAAAGGCGAAAGGAAGAGAGGGAAACAAGTGTCTGGGAAAAGGAACTTCATGGACAGCATTTTAGACAAACGAAAGAAGTAGGAACAAAGGAGTCGTGGACGTGGCTACAAAGGGAAGAACTGAAGAAAGAAACCGAACGAATGATAATGGCTGCACAGTCACAGTCCCTTAGAACGAATGCCATAAAAGCAAGAATTGATAAAAGCAGAGAAGATGCAAAATGCAGGATGTGCAATGAAAAGGAAGAAACGATTCATCACATTGTAAGCGGATGTAGCAATCTTGCACAAAAGGAATACAAGCGCCGACATGAATGCGTAGCCAGAGCACTTCACTGGGATATTTTACGTCAGCGAGGATTTAAAATTAGTGATAAGTGGTACCAACATCAATCTGAGAGCGTTGTTGAAAATGAACAATTCAAAGTATTATGGGATTTTACAATACAGACGGATATTGAAATACATGCGAGAAGGCCAGACATTGTGATAGTGGATAAAAATTCGAATGAAACGATCATTTTGGACGTAGCCATACCAATTGATGTGAACATACGAAACAAGGAGCAGGAAAAGATCGTAAAGTACCAAGATCTAGCTAGAGAAATCAGAAAGATTTGGAATGTATCAACCAAGGTCATTCCAATTGTGATTGGTGCCCTTGGCACGGTTACAGACAGACTTGAACAGTACTTGAAAGACATAGGTGTAACAACAAGGATCGAGTTAATCCAGAAGTCAACCCTTCTTGGCACGGCGAGAATCATCAGACAGGTTCTTGATATCTAAGGAAACTAGATGTGACCCGATATCATGGACGTTAATTCCAAATGTAATTCATTTGTGCGTAGCATTCATAATAATAATAATGATAATAATAATAATAATAATAATAATAATAATAATAATAATAATAATAATAATAATAATAATAATAATAATAATAATAATAATAATAATAATAATAATAATAATAATAATAATAATAATAATAATAATAATAATAATAATAATAATAATAATAATAATAATAATAATAATAATAATAATAATAATAATAAGAAAACACAACTGTAATTTGGCAAAAACGTTTCGATTCAAATATCTTCGTCAGTTTACTCACGATAATAATAATAATAATAATAATAATAATAATAATAATAATAATAATAATAATAATAATAATAATAATAATAATAATAATAATAATAATAATAATAATAATAATAATAATAATAATAATGATAATATAAAGACGTCTGAGATGAAAGAAAGAGTCAGTAAAGAGTATAAGCGAAGAGTGAGAATAGTCTTAGAGACAAAGTTAAATGGAAATAACATCATTAAAGCAATTAATACATGGGTTGTTTCAGTGGTAAGATACTCTGCTCCTTTTCTAGACTGGAGGAAAGAAGAGATTCAAGAATTAGATAGACGTACTAGGAAACTAATGACGATGCACAAAGCACTCCATCCAAAAAGCAATGTGGACCGGCTGTATATTTCGCGAAATGAAGGTGGCAGAGGACTTATCAGCGTCAAAGATACGATAGAAACATCAAAAATTGGACTATTTTTTTGATACTTTATTTATCGTTGGATACATAATCTAGCTTAATCATAGATACATACAATCAGCTAATTGATACCAACTAACAGAACAACAACAGCTAAGAATATACGTAAACAAAAACATGTTCATAGACTAAGATGATAAGTACATACCGGGTGTCCCAAAAAAAGTATACGGATTTCGACGATCCTAGCGATAAGAATATAGCGTGAATCAACCCAAAATGATTTTCAAAACATACCTCGATAGCTAACTTGAACATAGATACCTCGTTCGTTGATATCGGTGCGTTGAAAGTGAAGATATTCGTCTTCAAAGGACAAATTTGCCTCCTCCTCCAAACCAGAGCTTTGACGTTTTGGCCTAAGCAAATTCTTAACGCGCAGTGAATAAAATCAACAAACTTTGAAGACGGCACAACAGATTCGTTTAAAAAAATACAGCCCACGTGAGACCTATGGCCAAGGGAGCTCCGAAATCAGCTTCATTCATCTCAATATAATATCGACAGTTAAATGTAAACGTACTATTCACCGGTGAAAGTACTCCCTTGAGAATCAACGCACTTTTGACATCGTCGAATATTCCTTGAAAAGAATCTTTATCAGATCTCTCGAGATCAGATTGATCATGACGTATCTTCAAATTCCCTGCGGACAACTTTTTGCCTCCAAAAGATCTCCAGACCTTCCTGTCTTGACTCCCGAGAGGTCTCATAACAAATTCTTTTCAAGGAATGATTCGACGGTTCCAAGAGTGTGTTGATACTCAAGGGAGTAATTTCACCGATGAACTGTATGTGTAAAATAGATTGTCGATATTGAGAGATGAATGAAGCTGATTTCGCAGCTCCCTTGACGATAAGTCTCAAATAAGCTGTATTTTGTAAAACACATCTGTTATGCCGTCTTCAGAGTTTGTTGATTTTATTCACTCTGCTTCAAGAATTTGCTTAGGCCAAAACGTCAAAGCTCTGGTTTGGAGGTGGAGGCAAATTTGTCCTTTGAAGATTAATATCTTCACTTTTAACGCACCGACATCAACAAACGAGGTATCTATGTTCAAGTTAGCTATCGAGGTATGTTTTGAAAGTCATTTTGGATTGATTCACACTATATTCTAGTCGCTAGGGTCGACCAAATCTGTATACTTTTTTTGGGACACCCGGTATTAATTTAAGTGATGTATCCCAGGTTTGGTATATACTGGGTGCATAATTTGCAGGAACATGGGATCGTTATTTGTTTTATTTGTCTTTTGAAGATTTCTAGGTTGTTTGAATTTCTTACTTCGGTGGGTATGTTATTCAGATCTGACTATATCTGTAAGAAACTGTTTCAATTCCATAAATGACAGTGTTTGGCTTTTTAGAAGAATATGCTTCATTTCTGAGGTCATATGAAGACTGGTGAAATTTGAAAATGTCATTCAAAAAATCTGGATTTTGGTTTATTTTTGTTTTATACATTTCAATGGCTAGTCTTTGCAAATTTTGTTGATGTATTGTTGTAGCATGATCCTCTGAGAGCAGAACTTCAAAGGTGGAATCATAGTCATTATACGCCACCCTTAGTGCTCTTTTGTGGACATTATTGATTAAATTATTCATTTTTCGGCTACAAAACATCCAGACAATGGGGCAGTAGTTAAAATAGGTAGTGATAAATGTTTTCATCAACAATTTTCTTTGTCTATATCTAAGTAAGGTGCTATTCTGGCCAGAGCGCTTATCTTCTTCCCAGCTTCATTACACATCTTTTTTATGTGATGGTCAAATTTTAGATGATTGTCCAGTGCTACTCCTAGTAACTTTTCTTTATCAGTGTTTTTAACTGAATGGTCCCCAATTGTTATTTCAGACTCCTCACTTTTTGTCCTCTGTGGTTCTATAATCATATATTTACATTTCTCTTCATTGAGAAGCATGCAGTTATCTTTGAACCACTTGTTTAGTGTGCTTATCTCAGATTCAAGAATTGGGATTATAGTGTTAATTTTTTGCCCTTTTGTCCAAATTGTGTTGTCATCAGCATAATTACATATTTGATTTTTGTTTATGAATAGAAAGATATCATCAAGGAAAATGTTGAGCAGCAATGGTCCCAAAACGGATCCTTGTGGAAATCCCTTGATGACGTCTCTCCATTCACTATAGCTAGGATTTAATTTTACTCTTTGAACTCTGCCTTGGAGATAATTTTATAGTAGTTTTAGTGCATTATCATTAAAGCCATATGCATGTAATTTTGCAATTAATAGGTCATGTGGCAAGCAGTCAAATGCTTTTGATAGATCCATCATTACAGTACCAGCAATCAGTTTCTCATCGAGAGATGCTTTTAAGTCTTCAACAAGACGCAAAAGTGCATGTTGGGTACTGTATCCTTCTCTGAAACAACATTGTAGAGGATTTTGCGATGTACTCTTTCTTGATGTCCACATAAACTCAAGTAAATGAAGGGCTTTTATGTCAGCATAAAAAACTCCATCTTGGACAGAGATGTACTCCTAAATTAGATTAGTGTCAATATCTCGAATTGCATAAGTGGATTGCTTGTTGGGGGACTTCCGTTGGTTATGGAGTGCCGCGCGTCACATCTTTATCGACTAATTTTTAGTCAGCATTAATCAGTTCAACGTCCATTGCAATTTTCTTTCGTTTTTGTTTTCTATTTTGTAACAATAAAGATATGGCGCGGGGCGTTTTGTGCCTACTGGGGGTCTAGTCTTATCATGCAGCATAGCACTGATTGTTGAACTGAGTTCACACTCGACAGTCGAGGCGTTTTCTGGTTTTCTGGTTTTCCTAAACAGCGCATGCAACAGAGTTTGAACAATCCGGCTTTGTTCGCATTGCCGCACGCATCCTTTCTTGCTGTTAACCGTCAAAACAATGCCGCCTCGAGTGTGAACTCGGTTCTGTCTCAGATGTATATTTTGGAGCGTAGAAACCGCGCGGAATTTTCTCAAGCCCAAAAGTTTGTTTGTCTTCTATTAATCGGGATATGCATGGTTCACAAACAACCAATTGTTTAAAGTTTGAAAAATTCTCACAACTAATGAATGGTTTTTTCTCAATTTCATTCCTCGTGATTCGTTTCATGTTGGGAATAACAAATCTATCTTAGCAAAACAACCTATTGAAGTATCAACAAGAGAATACTCAAAAGTTAAATAAATTCCTATGACCAACGCAAAACATGCGCATGCATTTGACACCAAAAATGCTCTTGATCCAACTATCTTATGAATATTATGCTACAGTTTGCGTTTATTGTAATCTGGTGTTTACTCGCAAGTATTATTTCGTAGTTTGTATTTTGTTTTTTTGTTCAGGCCGTGAAATTGGTGGTTGCTTGGCGACTGATTGCCCCCTAGGACCAGTGAGAAGATTTCCTCACGATGATGCCGGTTGAAATCAATCAATGGCGAGCAACAATAGGGTGTTTCCAAATATCCATACAAAACTTGCCCCCCTTGGGCAAAACCGTTAAGCCGTTTTCAACTCTTTTCCAAATCTGTAAGGCCCTGTTTATATGGGGAAAAACATCTCACCTGCCAGACCCGGGGCTGACAAGCGAGGTAAATTTCAGTGGCTGTTTACATGAGATTTTTCACCTCACCTGTCAGCTCCGGGGCTGAGAGGTGAGGTGGAGTAAAGTATCTCTTCCGTGAAATCAGAAGGAACTGACCAATGAGAATCAACCAAAAATTTCATTTCACCTCACCATACCGGTGGTGTTTCGTTTATATGGAAAAATTTCACCTCACCCAGGTGAGATTCCACCTCTGGTGAAGTGGGATTTCACTATACCGGTGGTGTTGCGTTCGTCATGTAAACGCGAACTGAATATACAAAGGATTCTTTTGGAAGGTGGAATCTCACCTCTCAGCCCCGGGTCTGGCAGGTGAGGTGTTTTTCCTCATATAAACAGGCCCTAAGTTATATTGGTTTTGCTGCTGTTTCACCGCAATCTCGGTCCTTGCCCTGCCCCTTACGCTAATGATGCAGTTTCTTGCAGTGCACTTTGTAGCAAAAAATGCACCTTTCTCGCCCCTTTTCGCCCGTGTGCATCGTTTTGTTGAGACAGCGATTTATACGACTATTCAACTTATCAAACGAATCCCGCCTGGCATTGCTGGTCTGTTTCGATATAAATATCGCTCTGTTAAGCAATTTCTTTTCTTGTATACCTATATTTATACTGGATGCATAACTTGCAATATACTTCACACACAATGGCTGGTCTTCAGGACCATTTGCTAAGCGGTGATGTGGAAACTAATCCCGGCCCAGAAACATTGGATTTTTGCTGTTGGAATTTAAATAGCATTACTGCACATGATTTTTTGCGAGTCTCACTAATTGAGGCATATAACTAGGTGTATAAAAATGACTTAATTGGTATAGTGGAGACCCACCTTGATAACACTGTTGATGATGGCAGGCTGACATTAGACGGCTATGCTTTCTTTAAAAGTAACCATCCACAAAATATCAAAAGGGGTGGTGTTGGGCTGTATGTCAAAGATTCTCTACCCTCACAAATCGTTCCGACCTGGCAACTCTCCCCGAATGTGTTGTGTGCGAAATCCAGTTAAACAGGAAAAAGTACTTCTTTGTCGTAATTTATAGAATTCCAAGCCAGGAACAAAGCGAATTTGATAACTTTACAATCGACTTTGAGCTGATGCTATCTAAAATGCATGCAGAAAACCCATTTTGCGTTGTCATCACCGGTGATTTCAACTGCAGGTCATCTCAATGGTGGGATAATGACATCGAAAATAACGAAGGAAAGTTGTTTGAGCCGTTAACATCTGATCTTGGTCTTCATCAGCTGATCTCAGAACCAACGCATTTAATGGGTGATTCTAGATCCTGCATCGATTTAATTTTTACTGATCAACCTAACCTCATTATCGAATCTGGTGTTCATCCGTCGTTACACGAGCAATGTCATTATCAAATTATTTATGGAAAAATGTCAGTTTCGAATATAGCACTACCTCCTTACACCCGCAGGATTTGGTATTACGATAAAGTAGATATTATCAGCATTATGAAAAGTATTGAAATGTTTCGCTGGCAAGAGCATCTTAACAATATAACTTGCCCCGATGAACAGGTTAAATTACTCAATGAAGTCCTCCTAAACATTTATTCTAATTTCATACCAAATGAAGTTAAGACGATTTGGCCTCGTCAAGCACCTTGGATAACGAAATCTGTTAAAAACTTCCTGAGGAACAAGAATCGTGCCTACAAGAATTTCGTGAGGAGTGGTAGGCCAGGTGATAGGCTTGAAGGAATACAAAATATGATATCAAAAGGTTCGAAAATGATCGAAGATGCCAAAAGAAACTATTTTATTAAGGCAGGGAAAACCTTAGCAAACCATGGGACTTCGAACAAAACATATTGGTCCTTAATGAATACTGTTCTAAACAAGGCCAAGATTCCTATCATACCACCACTTTTAGAGAATGGGATATTTGTAACAGATTTTACAGAAGAGGCGCAATTATTCAATGATTATTTAATACTTCAGTGTACCACAATTGATACAGGTAGTCATATTCCACAAGATGCTCTAGTAACTGATAACATGATAAGTGATTTCGTCATCTCTGATGAGAAGATACTGAATATCATCAGAGCTCTAAATCCCAACAAAGCGCATGGATGGGACGAAATCTCTGTAAGAATGATAAAATTTAGCGATGTTGCATTAGTTAACCCTCTAAAGATAATATTTACGAACTGTTTGAGACGTGGTCGGTTTCCAAAAATTTGGAAATATGCAAATGTGGTGCCAGTTCATAAGAAAAATGAGAAAAATGTGAAGGGGAACTATCGTCCAATCTCCCTTCTTCCGATTTTTGGAAAAATTCTTGAAAAACTTGTGTACGACTCATTATACTCACATCTTGTTTCCCATGATTTACTAAACTCCAACCAATCAGGTTTTCGTCCCGGTGACTCAACAGTTAACCAATTAATATCCATAACGCATTCAATCTACAAGGCATTTGACTGCAATTCTCCTCTTGATGTTCGTTCTGTTTATCTTGACATTTCCAAAGCATTTGACAGGGTTTGGCATGATGGACTTATTCATAAGTTAAAACGATGTGGTGTCTCGGGAAAACTGCTTTCTCTCCTCCAAAGTTTTCTGATGGATCGTAAACAGAGAACAGTTCTAAATGGACAGTGTTCCAGTTGGGGAGATATTTCAGCCGGAGTACCCCAGGGCTCAATTCTGGGACCTTTGTTTTTCCTTGTATATACAAATGATCTAACTGAAAACTTGAAATGTAACATTAAGCTTTTCGCCGATGATACATCGTTGTTTACAGTGGTTGAAAATTCAAATGCAGCTGCAAATGACATGAATCACGATTTGGACTTGATAATGCAGTGGGCGCATGATTGGAGAATGTCATTTAATCCTGATTCGCAAAAGCAAGCTGTTGAATTGATATTTTCAACGAAGAAAACTGAAGTTGTTCATCCCGTGATCCTCTTTAATAATGTACTGGTAAAAAAAGTAAATGAACAGAAACATTTGGGAATTGTCCTTGACTCAAAACTTTCCTTTTCAGCTCATATTAGAGGAGCAATTTCAAAAACTAGAAAGGGTATTGGCTTGCTGAAATGTCTCTCCAAATATCTGCCAAGGCAAACTCTAAACGAATTATATAAGCTCTACGTGCGACCACATCTTGACTACGGTGATGTTCTCTATCATAACCGAGCAAAGGTATGTGAATTTAGTAACAATATCATCTTGCCACATCTTATGGAGAAGCTCGAGTCAGTGCAGTACTCTGCCGCTCTTGCTGTAACAGGAGCATGGAGGGGTTCGTCGCGAGAAAAGCTGTACGCTGAGCTCGGATGGGAATCGCTAAGTTGCCGCAGATGGAGCAGACGCCTTACTTTATTCTACAAAATAGTAAACCACTTAACCCCTGAATATACCTTGGATCCAATCCCCCCACTTCATCAGTCTCAGTACTCCCTCCGCAAACCGGATGTAATCGGGCGAATAAGGGCAAGAACAGAAAAATTCCAATCTAGCTTCTACCCTCACTGCCTTTCTGAATGGAATGAACTCGATCCAGAAATTAGACTTGCTCCTTCACTTGCCGTATTTAAGAGAAAATTGCTCTCGAAAATTCGCCCCCTTCCAAAATCAATCTTTGGTGTTCATGACCCAAAAGGATTATCGTATCTTACACAACTTAGGGTTGGTCTTAGCAAATTGAACTTTCACAAATTCAAGCACAATTTTAGGGATACTATAAACCCAATGTGCATCTCAAACGATGGTATTGAGGATACGGAACATTTTTTGTTGCTCTGTCCATCTTTTGACACCCAACGACGAGATCTTCTCGCTGGAGTCTTGCATTAGTACGACCGTTTGGACTCAGTAACCCCTCAAACGAGGTTTTAACGCAACTGGTAATGTATGGTAATAAGGACTTTCGTGATGAAATCAATAGAAATATCCTTGAGTTAACTCTACGTTTTATCCATGAAACTGGTCGATTTGATTGAATTCGTTCAAATTTTTGCCACCCGTCAAGCAGCCACCAAGTCCCCTTTCAAGTCCCCTTTCTACTGAATTTCATTTTGAGTATAGTTCTATGTAGTTTTGATTTATTATTCTTTTCTTCTTATTTTCTTTCTTAAAGCCATGGGGTAGATATGATATCTTGCTCCTCGTGGTATTGTATTTGTAGTATCGTAGAGTATCATGTAAGTAGTGTAGCAAGTATCTTGTATTGTAAATTTTTAATTGATGGTATAAAAAAAAAGTAGTGGAGATAATATACTTTTCATGTGATTATAAATTTGTTTATACATGATTCTTTCAAATATTTTGCTTGTTGATGGTAAAACACTTATTGGTCTGTAGTTTTTCTTTTTTGTTGAGTTATCTTTCTTAGATATTGGGGTTATATCAGCTTGTTTCATCTCAGAAGGAAAGGTGCATGTTACAACAGTAACATTGAATAAATAGGTCAGTAAGTTGTTAATTTCATTAATAGCAGTTTTTAGAATTTTAGCTGGTATATTGTCAGGTCCAGTTGCTTTGTTTGTTTTTTAGAGAGACACGCACAAGAGAGCAAGGAATGGCTGTTGAGTGCAGCTAAAAGATCGGACATGGAAGTGCAGGAAACAGTGAAACAATATAAAGATCGAAGAGCAAAAGAGCGCAAGGAAAACTGGAAGGAGAAAGTCCTACATGGCCAATTTATTAGACAAACTGAGGAGATTGCTGGAAAGGTGGAAATGGTTGAAAAATAGTGGCATCAAGAGGGAGACTGAGACTCTCATCCTAGCAGCTCAAGAGCAAGCCATTAGGACGAACCTCATCAAAGCCAAAATCGACAAAACACAGGAGGACAGTAGATGTAGAATGTGCGGTAAGGTTGATGAAACAATTAATCATCTCATCAGCGAATGCAGCAAAATGGTGCAGAAAGAATACAAGAATAGACATGATTGGGCCGGGCGAAGAATCCACTGGGACATATGCAGGAAGTTTGGGGTACATGTAAACGAGAAATGGTACAACCATGAGCCAGAAAGTGTGGTTGAAAATGATACTTGCAAGGTACTGTGGGACTTTACAATCCAGACCGATCATGTCATTGAAGCTAGAAGGCCAGACTTAATTTTGATCAAGAAGGAAGAAAACAACTGCACTATCGTTGATTTTGCCATCCCATATGATAGCCGGATAGAGCAGAAGGAGAACGAGAAAGTAGAGAAATACCAGGACTTAAAGAGAGAACTCCAGAAATTATGGAATATGAAAGTAAAAGTAGTACCCATAGTCATTGGGGCATTAGGAAAACCACCAAAAGACATCAAGAGGAGAGTAGAAGAACTGGGAATTGAGACCAGAATTGAAGAAATGCAGAAGACTGTAATCCTGCAATCTGCACGGATCCTGAGGAAAGTCCTTGAAAATTGAGGAGACTTGCTGTCACCAATGTCAAGAAGACATTACCGCTGAATGAAATGACATTTTTATCAGTGTGCGATAATTCAATAATAAAAATAATAATAATAATAACAATGATAATGATAATAACAATAATAATAATAATAATAATAATAATAATAATAATAATAATAATAATAATAATAATAATAATAATAATAATAATAATAATAATAATAATAATAATAATAATAATAATAATAATAATAATAATAATAATAATAATAATAATAGATTCAGTGATGACATCAATATAAAATTTGGGCTAGATAAATGTGCAACAGCAGAATTCAAGCGAGGGAATTTGACCAAAACAACATCAATCATTCTTGACGAAGAAACAGCCATCAAAGAGCTGCAGCAGGAGGATAGTCATATCGCAAATAAAATAGTAGTCGCAAATAAAAATCCGTTTACTTTTTTCTTCGCCCAGGCACACTTACTGTGTTCTGCGAGGTCTGGGGAAGAGGCGGGAAGATGTCAAAACATCACGTACCACGTGATCACATGTTGTGATTCGTGATGACACCGATGAGTGCCTGGGCGAAGAAACAAAGTTTGCGACTTATTGAATTATTTGTGAAATAAAATCGTCAAATAGAAACCAAGAACAGTCCAGTAGATACACAGAACTACAGGATGCCTTAAAACAAACGAAGAGAGGTGGGTACTCTTGAAATTTCTTACTCAATAATGCAATTTAGCACATTTTAGAGCTAGGCCATATTTCGGACCCCATAGAAAGCGTGTCAGATTTGCTCATCTACGGAGCAAGAAAAGGTCCCCAACCCCACTGTATCGACTTTATGGGAATTAGTGATGTTTCAGGTACGTTTTAGAAGACTTTTTAGGATTAAATTGAGTACTAAGAATGCTAGAAGCTCAGAATACTGAAAGCGAACAAAGGTCGCGAGTTTGAGGCGCCATAACTCCTTGGAATCGGGATAAATTTTGACCGGCATCCAAACTTGAATGCCCAAGTGTATGGAGAGTAAGTTTCTTCAAAAAAATTCGGGAAATTTCAAGCAGTTTTTTGTCCTGGTTGCATTTTATGAGAGAAGGTAAAATTTAGAAAAATCTTCACACGTTTCTTTTGTCTTCCCCACTTATTCGCCATTTGATTGGTCCGTAAAAATGAGGTTTTGGCGATCTCCGGTCATAGGCCACGAGCAAAATTCGGCTAAAACATTTGATTCCTATCTTGGCATTTAGTCTACCTGTAGCGGATAAATGGTATAATCACAACCCAGAAACCGTCATCAGCAACGGTCAAGTTACCTTAATATGGGATATGCAAGTACACACTGATAAAGAAATAAAAGCTAAAAAACCGGACATCATTATCATAGACCACATCAACAACATGTGCCAATTGATTGATATGACAATACCATCGGACAGAAATGTATCGATAAAAGAAGTCGAAAAGTTTCAAAGTACAAAGACCTAGATATCGGCTTGAAACGTTCTCACCCAAGGGCCTTAAGGTGACTCTGCAACACACTCTGATGAGCACGGAAAGCCGGTTTTCAGAAATCACCCTCTCTAGAAACTTGTTAATTGCTCTGCAACCAGTCGGGCTATAGAAATCCTGCAAAAAGTATGGGACTGCTCATACTCTTGGCAATCGAAAGACATATTAAACAAAACTGTTTGTTTTCACAGCTTTGGAGAACGCTCATTTCAAAATATTTTACTAGCTTCAGAAGAGCTTCATTTTCCACTCCGCTAGTCTAAAGATTTTGATCAAACATTTTTACCAAACACACGATATGCTCATCGACACACAAGCCAAATTTGAAGTCAAGGGCTTGGCCAGTTTTTCCGCAATAAAATTCTAAAGTTTGGTAGCAAAGTCGACAACGAACGCAAGAAAAACTGGTCGGTTGATTACGATCGGCAGCTGCGAAAGAATCAGTGAAGCGCTTGCAATCACGTTGGCAGTCTTTCGAGACTGACAGTGCAAATCTATCTTCTTCCATATAAATCTTTTGTGCTTTCACGAGCTGGAATATCTTGTTTGAGTCCCAAGGCGAAGAAAAAGAAAGAGGTTTGCAAAACAGTGTGTGACAGAAAAGGAAGGAACAGCCGCTTTGGGATGAACCTTCGTAATGTAATGAACGTTGTTCGTCTGATTGCATCATGTTGCATTTGATTACAATGTATGAAATTTTTTGATCAGTTTCTGTCACACACTGTTTTGCAAATCTCTTTCTTTTTCTTCGCCTTGGGACTCAAACATTATATTCCATAGCTCGTGCAAGCACAAAAGATTCGTATGAAAAAAGAGAGATTTGCAATGTCAGTCTTGAAAGAATGCCGACTTGTTTTACACGTGCTGCCAAACGCTTTACTGACTCTTTCACAGCTGCCAATCGTAATCGACTGACCAGTTTTTCTTGCGTTTGTTGTCGACTTTGCTACCAAACTTTAGAATTTTATTGCGGAAAAACTGGCCAAGCCCTTGACTTCAAATTTGGCATGCGTGTCGGTGAGCTTATCCGTGTGTTTGGTAAGAAAGTTTGATCAAAATCTTTAGATTAGCGGGGTGGAAAGTGAAGTTCTTCTGAAGCTAGTAAAATGTTTTGAAATGAGCATTCTCCAAAGCCGTGAAAACAAACAGTTTTGTTTAATATGTCTTTCGATTGCTAAGAGTATGAGCAATCCCATACTTTTTACAGAATTTCGATAGCCCGATTGGTTGCAGAGCAATTAACAAGTTTCTAGAGAGGGTGATTTCTGAAAACCGGCTTTCCGTGCTCATCAGAGCGTGTTGCAGAGTCGATTTAATGAAAGAGCGGCAGATGTGGAATTAGATAAGTTAACTTCTCCATCCTCGTCCATCAGTAAATAGAGGCGGGGGGGGGGGGGTGAAACAAAGAAATCGAACTCGTGACAGCATCAACAAAACCATGATTATCAAAATGGGCTGCAGGTGATTACAATCTGCAATCTATTACATTCTACGGTCATCTGAAAAGGAAAGATAGGTTAGTTTAAGTGGGGGCTAGGAAGTGCAACTGCGGCTGTCAGAGAGACCTTGCTCGATACACCATGTCCGAAAGTTGGTACTTCCCTCGCTAGGGTACTCATAGACTATGATCTGCTACTTCACAATGTAATCACAAACATTCTACTACTTTCCCTATTGAGGTTTCCTCGCCCGAGTAATCATAGACTATGGTTTGCTACTTCACCATGTAATCACAAACAGTCTACTACTTTCCCTTTTGAGGTAGTCCCAACACCTCGTTCCCTGAGGGTACCCATAAGCCACAAGCAGGTACTTTCCTCGTCAGGTAATCCCCGCAGCCTACTACTTTCCCTCTCGAGGTATATGTTTCACTGTTGAGGTCCATCGAACAGGTCCATGAAATTTTTATCTGGTGCCGTTGGAGAAGGTAAATCCTTCCAGCTTCGAAAAGGTTAGGGAACTGCCGCATTTGCACTTCGATGTGAAACGAGCAACGATGGTCTTTGCATTAACATTTGAAAGATTCCACTTATATGTGCTTGCTAAGATCATGTGAATCTTTCGTGAATCTCTCACTGTATTTTATATAAGAAGGGCGGGTGGGCTTTTGTTGTTCTGACATACTTTCGTCCCAGTTTCAAATCTAACTTTGAAGATAATGAGCGCAGGGTGCGTACTGCTGTCTTACACATGTCTGAGTTATAAATTTTGATGTCATGTGATTGGTTCATCGAGGTGTCACCTAGTTTAAGCTAACTCTGGCGGGAAAGGGAGTACCTTTTGTTCTCATGAGTTTGACCTAAGATAATTACCATCTGAGTTTGAATAAAAACAACAGTTTGATCCCTCGACATGGACTAATTAGTTTGCAACGACTAAGGTTAGGTGCCGATTTCCTAAGCAGCTAATTCCAATTGCAGGGCTGGTAAGTGTTTAACTAACCCAGGCGGGTCTTTGCTAACTGAATCAAGGGTCCCCGCCACACCAAGCAAACTTTGCAATGGCCGCCCACTTAATCACTTCACTCCTCTATTCAACTAATGTGTTAGACGCAGTGGCGAACGGTGTTGGATTAAAGCCTGCGGTGGTGAAATTAACCCCACGAAAGTTTCACTTTAGTCTTGCATTTGCGTGTGGAACAGCCTAGATTCTACCATTACATCTTAATGTTGGGCAGGGAGGCTTTGCTAACGTCATTTTCTGTGTTTTCCTCTGGTAATTTCGTGCCTTTTTTGCACGTGGTGGTAGGGTGGAATTCCCTATCGGGCTGTCCCAGATTCAGCATTTGCTAAGATTGTTTAGCAGTTAGCGAATCCATGGAAAGTTACCTTCGGGATTCAAAGAAAAGTTACCATAACCTCAGAGGGCTCATTAGGCTCCAGTTCCTCTTCACATTATTAGTCTGGTTCCCACTGGGTCCTTTGGGTCATTGGGTCGTCTTGGGGTGACCCGGGGGACAGGAACTCTTTGTGAGTTCTTTGTCTCTTGGTTTTCTGGGCGGCTCCGGTGGCCCGAGGGACCCGGTATAACTTACAATTTAAATAAAAGATGCCTGAAACGGTAGCATCTTTTGGGAGGATGATGTCCCTTAGGCACGGATTTTAGGTTTACTGATACTGTTTATCAATCATTTATTGAACTGTAAATTAGATTTTATTTACTTTTTTTAAAAAGGTGTTTTGTAACATTAGGTAAACAAGACTTTGTATAAATATTTGGCTGCCCTTTGTAAAGTTCACACTGAAGAAGATTTCAATCGAAACGTTTGTCGACACAACAGTTGTGTTTTTATACTTTTATTTCTGTTTGTCTGAGAAGATGGTTTAGTTTATTATGATGATGATGATGATGATGATGATAATAATAATCATTAGGAAAAAAAACGAATTTACTGTTGCTGCGAGTGCTACATATGGTATGTTGGCAACAAATCAAGAAACTGTAACAATTTTTTCTTACCGCACCCTAATCATCAAGGCCACTCCCTCTAGGGCCCCGTTAAGTCCTCCATGGCTGATCGAGATTCTGAGCCAGTCCGCCACTGATGATGAAACAGATGAATAAGATATGTTATGAGAACAGAGGAGATTGAGAAGTTGTGTCCCAAATTCAAGATTGAAGGCAAGAGGGCTTGCGACAGACAGAGACAGACGTTCATTGATGGAACAGTAAAAAAAACCCGTGGATCGTTAATTACAACATACAGTTAAACTAAGAAAGCATCAGAATAAAAAGGACAATTTCAAACCAACTTATTGCTGCACATTTAATTACAATGTAGAAAGATCCCATGGGGGTCGAGTCTTTGAATGACGGGAACGTGCCACCCAAAATTTAAGGGTAAGACCCACGCCCGACAATACCGTTCTCGAGGAGTTTTGCCTCGTTTTGATGCCCCTATACAAACGTATAGGCGTTATAGGCGTATAGGGAAAGGGAAATGACCGGAAGTGAATATGTTCGACGACTTTGAAAGTTTCTTGCGGGAACGAGATGTTACTTTTCCGTGTAACGGAAATTCAAATCTAAAAGATAGTGTATTTATCTAAGAAACATTTGAAACCAAATTTGTTTTGATTTAAACTCCGTGGTAAGCTCCACAAATTTGGACAAGAGTGGTGGTCTTATTTTGAGAAAGTTTCCATTGTCTTTGAGTATAATCATTCGAACTTATTGTCCTTCATAATGGAGGCAGCACCTCGAAGACCATGACATTTAGAAAACTACAGTAGAGCATACAGATTGTTTTGAAAACGGCGTGGTCTTCGTGCTGCTTTCTTGAAGAAACTTTTTAATTTTGAACGAAGCAATAAATCACTTCGCAGAGCACTATTGATCCATTTTACCTCTAGCGCAGGACAATATCTGTGTTTCTTGTTCAAGATGCGTTCATGTTTTTGCAAAGAAGCGGCCAGAAAGAAGGACACGAAAGAAGCTAACACCCGCTTGTTTAGGCCACAGCTTCGAAGGGAGAAATTTCGCATGTTTATGAATCAAGAACTAAATTTCGTTTATGAAGGCAGATATCTTTAATACACAGATGGAGAACACATGATAGACTATATCTTATTTGTACTGGACAGTGAGTTCCACTTGTTGGACATATGGGATAATAACTCAACGAAGAGAATTTTTGAGCTCCTGAAACTTTTCTAGAAACTTCTTTTTGTTCTGAAAATATTGGCTCTAAGGGCCTGATTATACGAGAAGAAACATCCCGTCTAGCCGGGACGGGACATTTGCCGACATCCTACCCCTGCGGTCAAACCCTTCTTAAAATCAAGTTGCGATTATATGAGAAAAACATCCCGTCCCGGCTAGACGGGATAATTTTCACAAGCGGGATCCCGCCTTTGGCCAAGCGGGATCCCGTTCAGGCGGGACGTTTTTTCTCATGTAATCGCATCATCCCGGCTGGACGGGACAAATGCCGGGATACTTTTAACTGCAGTATAGGGGAAATATAGGGCCTAAGCATGTCAACCTGCTCATAGAACTTCTCTGTAGTTAAATGAAAGTTCTTCTTCCACTTTTCATCCCCATGTTTCCCGTTGACTAAATTTTGCCAGAACATATCACTTCCACCATCTTTGTACCAAATTGATCTTGGCCTACGTTGCAAATGCTTCAGTCTCATCATTCCCATTCTGCGTACCAAGTGATTCTTCTTTCGTAAGGAAAAGGCCAGAATTGCATCGATTATTCTTCTTTGATGTGTAAAATATGTTTGCACAATTTGTTGAAGCTGCATACTCAAAGATATCAAAATGAAATATGGTGTAACAATTGTTTGGCGCCAAAACGCAAATTTGTCCTGGCTTGCCGGGATGTTTTCTCTCATGTAATCGCAACTTGATTTCACAAGGGCTTTGACCGCAAGAGTAGGATCTCGACAAGTATCCCGTCCCGTCTTGCCGGGACGTTTTTCTCATATAATCGCAACTTGGTGTTTACAAGGGTTTGACCGCAGAGGCAGGATCTCGGCAAATGTCCCGTCCTGGCTAGACGGGATGTTTTTTCTCATATAATCAGGCCCTAAAACGGCGGACAAGTACGAGGTGGATGCTGTCTATTAAACTTGAAATGATACCTCCGATGGAAAACTGCGATGACTGCTATTTTGATGACTTTCAGAAACTCACAAACAAATATAGAGATAGGTAGGGTCCACAAGGTAAAATGGGCACACTTAGGGTAAAATCGGATGACAAAAATGTTGATTCACATACTTTTTTCTGAACAGGTAAAAATTCAATGTTTTCCAGGTGTCAAAATTTAACTGTTTCACCCCTTGCTTACTCATTTTACCCCTGCTGCAGTGCAACACCATTTATTATCAATCTTCATATCTGCTTATTTGGAAGGCACAAGAAAGCTTTATTGATTTAAGCATATTCTTCATGAGATGCAGCTCTTGGAAAGAGAAGTCTTTGCAATGTTTTCTTTGACTTTATTCTTTGATGTCACTTGAAATGGTATTTTTGATACCAACCTTCAAAATTACTAGAAAGAGATATCAAGCACCTTCAGGCAAAGAAAATTTTTTATGATTAGGCGTGTAGTTATTCTTGTTCATTTTCATGTATCATCAACGTTTCCAAACTTCCAACCTTTAAAGGTTTGAATTTAGAAGTTTCAGGTTGCCTCAGAATTTAAAGGAATTAACATTTCAATTTTGTGATTATTCAATTGCTATTATGTTAACATCTTCACATCACAAGCGAGGTCGTCCGTATCAATTACTACAACACAGTAAAAGTTTCGTGTACGTTGTAATGGTTTCTTGATTCAATGATTAATTTGCAACAGTGTTGTTCCATCGGAATTGCATCAGTCTTCAGGTGTTGTGACAACAAGCATTCCCGTCTTCGTCGTTGTCATTTATGCTAGATTACATCAAATTTTGCTACATCAGGGTCGTGCTTGATAACGATACACTTGCCCTTTTCGAGAATCCTAAACTGAAACAGATGGAAATTTCCTACAAATGTCTGCGCTGCAAAACAAATCTTATCCAGTCTCATATGAAATTTCATGTGCAAAAGAAACTGATCAAGAACGATAAAAATTAGTCTAGTTGCACGAAGCTTCGCATTTAGAGGCAAGATGATAAAAGCTATTGAGTTTTTTGTACAATACAGTCTTCATAAACATTATTCCGTATGTAAACCTCCATTTCTAAGCCAGAACTTCCCGATTAATGTGAAGTTCTTCAACAACGATGAACTTTATGATTGTTTACATTTAGGACGAACCCAAAGAAAGTTCTCAGAAGGCGAAGTCAAAGTGTTGTTATTATTCTTCTAGCCTCTGTACCGAAACGGCTAGCAAAGTACTCCAAAATAATTCTGTTTCCATTAACTTCAAATAAACTTTGAATGTAGTAAATTTAGTAAGGATAAAAATTTGTTTTCCGACTAAAAAGCAAACACGTTTGTGAAAGGAAGCCTGTAAAGTTAACCAAGAATAAACGGTCATGGCTCTCGAGCAACAATTGCCTTTGAAAACCATGGGAAATTGGCAAAGGCTGCAGCAAAACCGCGAACATTTTTAGAAGCTAGATGCGTATTGCGTTATATCTCCATATTGAGGATTTCTGCCTTAGTTTATAAAATATTGCACTTTGAAAAATTGTGGGTAAATTTAGGCCAAGAAAAGTTGACTTTCTTGATTCAGCCAGGCTAAGTTCAAGGGGAAAAAAATACAACTTTACTTGGTCAACATTTCGTGAAGCGTGGCAACCTAGGTCAAACAAATATCGAGGAATCCAAGACTTTGAACGAAATTACCATGAAACCAAGAACAAACGTTAAATTTGCGAAAAAATTTGCTCACCTGCTGTGCTGCATCCGAAGTTTGTAAACAGAGTTGTTCACGGCCTTTGAAAAGTTTGCGAAACCAAGAAGCTTTGAGTCCAAAACTCTTAAAGAAGTTGAAAGAGCGAAGATACAGCTATTGCGTTATATCTCGATATTTCACTTTGCGACACTTGCGACCCCTGCTGACGCCATTTATCACAAAATTTTACTTTCGCGCCACAGCTTTCATACAAAGGAGGCAGGAAGTGACGTCATATTTTAGGCTTGGTGTTGTCGGGCGTGGGTAAGACCTATGTTTAGGGATTTTCGGTCGATTTTTATACCCGTTTTTAATGAGTTTTTGGGAAAAGCCTGTAGCAGCTCTCAGAAATCAAGTTTCATTTCACCTCAAATGTACAATATGAATGTAAAATTGCTACCAGCCTGGTTTCAAAGCTAAAACGATCAAAATCCAACGTCGCAAATACAAACCTCGACAAATTTTTGCTTCAAGTAAATCGCTACCCATTTCTGGCATAAATTTAAATTCTGATTTTCGAAGCTCTAAATCCCTCCTTGTGGGCGGCACATACCAGTTGCTCCATACATGGTTTTTAGTGTCAAGTTAATGACAAATGAGAACCATAAGCAGAACAATCCACCTTTTCAAGATAAGAGGTGCGAAAGCGGAAGTTTTTTGTTGTTTGGGATGTTGCATTTTTGAGGCAAAAATCTTGCTCTGCGTACAAAGTTTAGCATAGAAGCAAATTTTTACTCTCATATCTGTCTTCGTTTAGAAATTATGGCGATTTTAAAGAGTACAATGTTATGAGGGCTTTGACCGTGAAATCAGATGTTTGGACAAATTTTGTCCAAACATCTAATTTCACGGTCAAAGCCCTTGTGATTTCTAATTCTTTATATCATCGTAATTTCCAAACGAAGACAGATATGAGAGAAAAATTTGCTTCTATGCTAAACTTTGTACGCAGAGCAAGATTTTAGCCTCAAAAATGTGAAATCTCAAACAACGGAAGACTTCCGTTTTCGCACTTCTTATCTTGAAAAGGTGGTTTGTAAGGTGCAAGGCACATAGCAAGTCAGCTGACTTGAGAGCAATATAAATCGAAGAACTGGACGCAACAGGGCTGTTTTGAATTTGGTCACACTCGGAGAAAATCGCATCAATAACAGCTTTTCTGTGAGTTGTAAAGTAATTTAACTATTTTTAGTATTTGCAGGTAGTACGAAGTGACTCATTTTATCATCATTTTGATGACAAAGTCGCACGGTGCAATTTCTGCTGCGCAAAAACTCATTTTTGATCAAAAACGTGCCAATTTTGAACTTGCTCTTACAGGGCTGAATGGAAGCGAAACTTGCAGCTGGTATGGAGCTGAGAACAAATTCTAACATTCAATCATGCTGAATTTACTTGGATTAGCGCTGTATAGGCAGACGAGTCTCCAGTATAAAGTAGGCGCTGCCAAATATATAGAAAATTTTGTCCGTCCGACAATGATCGTCCGACAGACGAACTGCATTTCATTTTTCATTTTCATTTCATTTCATTTTCATTTAATCTTTTTTATACATGATACTCCTTCAGCTAAAAATACATATAATATAAAATAAAGATAAAGATGAATGTATATCTAGTCACACTGTTCTTCCAGGAGGTCATGTTTCAAGGGGTCTTCAATGTCTTATTGGCCCAAAAATAGTTTCTAACCTGCTTTTTGAAAAGTGCAGCAGATTCTACATTTCTAATATTGTTTGGGATATCATTCCACACCTTGGCACCTTTGTACGTAAAGCTCTTTTTAGTTATCTCTAGCCTAGGTCGTGGTATCAGGTGCACTCGTGGTGCAGGTCATGCGCTCTCCTTGTTTCATATTTTGAAACATGAGATCTTTTTGTGAACTTTTGCTTGAGGATTTATGGACATTGTTCATTTCGAATTTTATGCACCATCATCGCTTGGTCAAGCTTAATTAGTTCATTTACACTTAGTGTTGCAGATGGTATTCTGTCTTTAATAGGCACAGATTGGATCAGAGTCATTGCTCTATCCTGTAACTTTTGCAAGTTATTGAGTTTAGCTGCAGAAAGGTGACCCCATAGCAGATTACCATATCTGAGGTGACTTTCCACCAATGCCCGGTATACTTGAAAAAATTGTGATTGAGGGAGCAATTGTCGAAGTTTTCTGATGGAATCAAGACCTCCCTTTAATTTACCTTTTACTATCTTATACTGTTGATTCCATGACAGTGTCTCATCATTGGTTAGTCCTAAATACTTCGTCTTTCTAACTCTTTTGATTTCATCTTCTCCAACCTTAAGATCACCGATTTCAGAGATCTTGCTTAATTGCTTACCGTTTCCTAAGAACATGAATTCGCATTTCGCCACATTTAGGCTTAACTTGTTTTGTCTTTGCCAATCTATGGCATCTTGCAACTCATTTCTTAACTCTTCCAAAAGTTGGTAAGGGTCCTCTCCACCAAGAGTAATACTTGTGTCATCGGCATACATATTGGGTGCGAAAGGGACTCCTCAAAATCGTTGGTATGTGATATTGATAGAAGAGGCCTTAAACATGACCCTTGTGGAATGCCACAAGAAACCAGACGTTTCTCGGAATTCTGGCCGTTAAGGTAGCAATACTGCTGGCGTTCTGTTAGATAGGAAGCGAACCATGCGAGCTCCTTCTGACAAATGCCATATCTTTGTAGTTTTGCTAAGAGAATATCATGATCAGTGGTATCAAATGCTTTTTTCAAATCAAGGAAAAGGCTTATGTTGACATTTTTTCGATCAACATTGCTATACCAAGAATCTGTTACATTCAACAGTGATGTTATTGTTGAATGAAGTTTGCGGTAGGCAAATTGGTTCTTGGATAGCAGATTATTTGCTGTTAAAAATTCAAAAAGTGATCTCGAGTTACCTTTTCAAATATTCTCATGTACTTAATGTAAGCTCATGTTATGTGAATAATCATCTTAAGCAAACAGATGGATCGAAATGCAATCCTAAAGGGTTGAGCTATACATAGATACGAATACATCACAGAAAAGTACTTTTTAGCAGCAAAGACATGCAATTGAAAAACAAGCACTAAAAATTCACTTTCAATCTAGTCCATCCGACGGACGAGGAAAACCTGAATTTTCAAAGGACAGGGACGCTAGAATACAGATCCATAAGGTTTATTTTGTAGACCACCAGATGTCTTAAACAGGATTACATTCCAGGCAGCCATGCGCATTAAGGTTTGAGCAGTCGGCAGCTCTAAAGTATCAAATGTCTATCCGACAGACTTTCATTTTAGAATTAAAAAATAGGCCCAACAACACGTTTACAACAACAGGTTAACAAAAATATATGCTACTAAGTCAACGATGAATGTTGAAGAACAAACAAAAGTCTAATGAAAGGCTATGAACAAACAACATAAAAACTACTATTTTGCAAAGATTTACATGCTATTCAGATGTAAAATCGTGGCGATGTTATAACTAAGGTAAATAGTACCATGAATACGGTATCATAAATAATTGATCAGAGCAGGAAAACGAGGCATGTCCTTGCGAGAACTCAAGCAGCTCTTCTCTAAGCGTGATATTTGATTGAGTTTTTGTTGCTTGTCTGTCAATCTGTCAGCATCGTTTCGAAAATCCATTGAATCCTCGCACACAAGTCTGTTTTGGGAATTGTGCGGCTCATGGACAATAGTAAAGACATATATTTGCAGCTTTACTGTATATAAACCATCCTTGCTTTGTACTGTTCATCAAAGTGTAAGCAAACTGTGTGGCGTGAGGCTTGGTATGTGTTTGTCCTTCCACGAGCGCAGATTGGGCAAATGCTTTATCTCAAAACACAAAGACATCAAAACGTTTGAAGGGAAGTCGTGATACAAGTTAGAAAGGTTTGCATCTGGAGCGAAATGAAAGTATAGAGCCCTGGCCAGCAAAGAAGCGAGACTGAATGAAAATTAAAAGTGATCGAATGAAAAATCAAAACTAGATTGATTAGATGAATTAAATTGTGGTTTCTCATCATCTGTCAGTGCATACATGGAAATTTGAGTCAACACCATCGACAACGCTGCTATATATCTGAGATACACAAAACCCGTTAAAAAGATTGAGCATCGTGCAATGTTGCAATGAATCTTCCAAGGATCTTCCAAGGTGACTTCCTATGATCACTTCTGATATACTTACGGAGAAAATCATTACTTTTGTTTACGATGTTTTATGACCAAATATGACAGAGATGCTTGTGCATGGTGGGCAGTAACAAAGAAGAACAAACGAAGCATAACTGTTGATATTTGCATTTTGAAACACCATGACATCGAGGAGTTTTAAAGAATATCAATGAGTCAATCTACATAGCTAAGTTTACTTATGCCTTGTTATCATACCAAATAGTGAAACTCTTGTTTGAATTTTGAGAACCCTTCTTGGGAAAATGGTAAGCACAGTCAGTACAATTTTCTACTGCATTACTTTCGTTATCATCAATGCTGCTCTGGTGCTAAACACTCTTGGGATATATCTGCTGGCAAAACTAAGAGCAAGCGTTAGTAATCAAAATGTCATACTGATCAATATCAGTTTAATTAAAGTGATTGTTGCAGTTACCGAGACTGCATTATCTGCACTAGAAATCCATGGTAAAGGAGAAGACAATAGAACATATCAAGTGTTTGACATCATCAACGCTGGCTTGTATGGTGTCAATGACCTCACAGTTGTAGTCCTCACATTAGACAGATTATTAGCTACAATTTGCCCACTGCAGTACAATACACGTATGACCAGAAGTAAACTGGTATGGGCCATTTTTGTCTGTTGGATTATCGGGAGCGCAGGGATAATCCCATTCTTCATCTACGACTATGACCTACTCTATACCATCTATTACAAGATTGTCTTTTTGACATTGGATGGAGTTGTGTTGCTGATAGCGTTGGTTACGTATGGATCAATTTTAAGGATGTTTTTGAGAAGGGCAAACACCTTTAACAAAGGGATGCCATCGAGGAATACAACAAACAATCAACGTTTTGGCAGGTTCTTTTACGTAGCAAGCCTCATCATTGTTAGCTTCATACTATTCGTTGCAATACCTGATGTAGCTTACGTCATTTTGGTTATAATTCAGGAGAAGGAAGACCCGATGATTGAACGTGCGATTGGACTAGTATGGAGTATCTATCTTGTTTCAGATCCGCTAATTTATATATTCCTACAGAAGCAAATAAGAATGAGATTACGCGGTATGTTCAATCGAGCTAAAGTAAGCACAATGACGCAGGCATCGAGATACGACCCTGAAGACAGAGTTACATCCAGAGATACTTGACATTTCCAAACCATGCAGATTTTCATAAAACCGACAAGGCAGGATCGGGTGAGAACATGAGAATCAGTATAAATCAAATATGCCTTTCAATACCCATTTTCGACTCTAGTTTTCAACCCACTATGATAACTAACGGTTTCAGGCAATCCTGACAAAATCATACAAATAGCTGAATTATAGGAACATTCTTCTATACATTTCATCGAAGACTTGTAATACATGTTACTAATTTTACTACTTACATGTTAATTCATACTACTACTAGGACAGTACCAGGAGCATAGCGATTGCATAAAAACAGGGAAAAGTACATAAAAAGCTACAGATAACTACTATGAAAGAAAAGGAACATTTTTACTAAAGGAACGTGGTGTTTACTTACAACTTAGTCTAAAATTTCTAGCCAAATTCGCTAATTTTGTAGGTAAAACGCAGAGTTAACAGAAGTATATTTCTATGAACACCATCGGAAAAATCTTTATCATCATGCAATACATCTGTATTGAAATTTCGTTTGAACGATTGATATGTCCAAGTAGTTACTTACAACTTAGTCTAAAATTTCTAACCAAATTCGCTAATTTTGTAGATAAAACGCACAGTTAACAGAAGTATATTTCTATGAACACCATCGGAAAAATCTTTATCACCATGCAATACATCTGTATTGAAATTTCGTTTGAACGATTGATATGTCCAAGTAGTTACTTACAACTTAGTCTAAAATTTCTAACCAAATTCGCTAACTTTGTAGATAAAACGCAGAGTTAACAGAAGTATATTTCTATGAACACCATCGGAAAAATCTTTATCACCATGCAATACATCTGTATTGAAATTTCGTTTGAACGATTGATATGTCCAAGTAGTTACTTACAACTTAGTCTAAAATTTCTAACCAAATTCGCTAATTTTGTAGATAAAACGCACAGTTAACAGAAGTATATTTCTATGAACACCATCGGAAAAATCTTTATCACCATGCAATACATCTGTATTGAAATTTCGTTTGAACGATTGATATGTCCAAGTAGTTACTTACAACTTAGTCTAAAATTTCTAACCAAATTCGCTAACTTTGTAGATAAAACGCAGAGTTAACAGAAGTATATTTCTATGAACACCATCGGAAAAATCTTTATCACCATGCAATACATCTGTATTGAAATTTCGTTTGAACGATTGATATGTCCAAGTAGTCTTGAAAAAGCAGAAGGTCCAGCAACAACATCTCTACGTGGAACTTAAAAAGAAAGAAAGCGCTGTCAAAATTTGTTAACACGTTTGGCTAGCTCTAGAATGAAAAGTACGGAGCCGATATTCAAAAGTTAAATCGTGATCTATTAGTGAAAAATACCGAGAAGGGATTTGAAAGACAAGTTGAATTCCATGTTCAATTCTGGTGCATAATTTACTCGCGATTGAAATCTATCTTCAATACAATTTTCCACTTCAGAAGTATGATTGAATTTCAATCACAAGTAAATAATCGACCAGAGTGGAAAGTGCAATCTTCGTTCTCGCAAAAACTCCTTACCAGCATTTCTCAATCTTCCTGTTCTAAAGATGAGGGATTTTTTAATAAAAAATTTTCGTGTCTAATTTGGGCTTGACTGATAAATTAACTTTTCAAGTTTCGGACATATACCTTTTATTCTACAGCCCGATAAAATAGCTTTTTTAACTGATTAGGTAGTATCTCTGAAAAATTTGATTTACGGAGACCAACTTTATAGTCAATCTTGTTTCTGTTTCATAAAATAATCGATGACACGAACCATGACTTGACGTTTACAAAACACTGGGTCATATGGAGAATGTTTCTTCAAGACATGCATGAAAATGCAATGAAGAGAATTACTGTTCCATAATATGTTAATAACGATAACCCAACTTTTATTTGTTATGCTTATTCCATAAATAATGTATCATACTTCAATACTTGTGAGCAGTATATTTGCTTTTGCTATTGCTTACGCTAGGTAGCTCTAATGTTCAAAAGAATAACAAAACTCTTTTGCGCCGCTTTACCTACCGGGTAAGTCAAAAACGTTTACGCGTTTGGCAGGCTGTGGAATTAAAGGCATATGGTTGACTTTCAAAACTGAAATGCTTACGTATCATTCAAAGCCTAACTAGGACGAGGAAATTCTGTTTGGTAAGGGGTCAGTCATTATTAATGCCGGTTAGGGGGCCAGAGGATATTCTTATTGATAATGACAATTTTTCATAACCCCTCCATTTCGTCACTAAAGTTTCCAAGGATCCCTGGTCTCTTAGCTCTACGTTTTCGTGCCCCCCCCCCCTCTGTATTAAATTCAATAAAAATTTTCTAGCAACATATCATATTCAGTCATAATAAATGACGCAAAAAGAACAGAAATTATTTCAAGACAAAAAAAGTGGTTCCTAAGGATTCATGAATATATTCATCATTGATACTGTGGGGGGGGAGTAAGGTGTCATACTGTTACGTTTTCGTTATTATTTTCTGGGTACCTATTTGCCTCCATTCATTCTTTAATTTCTTTCTTCTCAATATTAATCACTGCTTTATCCATGATTCGCAACTTTAAATGCCTTCATTATTGCGCATGTATTAGCTTTGTCTGGAAAATTTCTATTCTTACTACGCAACTCTCTTACGTAAAATATTTTATGCCTTCCTGCTCTTTACTTATTCGTAGCTTTATATAGATTCTAGGCATTTTAGAGAGAACAGTACGGGCATGTAAAGGCTAAGCATAGGGGTAGGTAACCGTCTAGCCCAAGAGGCTTGCGAAAGCTCTTGTGGCCTAGTTACTAAGAATCTCACGCATCGATTATTGTTGGATTGGATTTTAAGGGCAGGCAGTGCTTGCGAAAGACTGTTCTGTACCGTTGTATATCATTGGCCATTTGTATCGAGATTCGCATATTTGCAGTGCTCAGTAGTAGCCTTCGTAGGTGATGCTAGCCTTGGCTTTGTTTGGAAGAAAGATTATTCATTGAACAGTTCGCCCCATCAACTTGATGTCTTTCTTGCGCAAATTCTTCGAGAAATCCAGTGCCTTGCCGAAAACCCTTTCACAAAGGCTTTACAAAGATCAAAGAAGGAAGAAGTTTTCGTTTCAAACAGCTCAGATTTGCTTTGTAATTTCCATGGCCCCCTTGTTAGACTTAAGATTTCTAGTGGCCCCCTTTTCACAGCCCAAAATTTTTGGCGGCCCCTTTAGATATCTTCCAGCTCCGTACCCGGCATTATTCATGTCTGGTCTCTAAGTTCACTCATCTTTGAGACCCAAAAATTAGGAAAATGCCTCTAAAAAGTTTGTATGGAAAAAGAGTATTCCAAGTTCATTTATGGACTATAATTCATTTGGCATTGAAATTCGAATTCAATGCAAAGAAGTTGATTTTGATAGCAAGCATATCGTGGACCAGAATGAATCGTGGAATTCCCGTTCTTAAACATGCCCCTTACAGAAATTTCATTTTTGAGTCATTAAGATGAGTGATTTTACAAAACAATTTTTTCACATCGAAGCTGGCCTTTATATGATCGATTAAGATTTTATTTTTGAATATCGGCCACATACTTTTAATTTGACAGGCCACCAAACGTGTGAACGTTAAGACTCACCCGGTTTGTCAATCGACTCTCTTACCTTGTTTATTTCAATGGTCTTTTCTTAGTTGGCAAACCATGTGATCAATAATGTGATCTATTCACAATGTCTGAATGATTTTGCTATGAAGACCACCAAACGTGTATAATTTTCTATTCGGCTAAGGATGGGGCAAATTCGTCTTGGAACATTCTTTAGATAATTATGGCCTTGTTAGACATGGATAGTCTGTTATATGTGGAAACGTTCGTTTACACAAGCTTCGTCTCCTGTGTTTTTCTTTGAACCTTCAAAATAATGCTTGTCGTACTTCATAATCAACTATCAGGAATTTAATAAATTATATAAGATAATAAATGATATTAATAATGATGGCTTTTGATACTTATTCACAAAGCAAGCTGTTGAATTAGCGAAACTTTCATGATTAGGAAAGTGTGGAAGTACTTCCAATATTTTTAAAGCAGTGCTTGGCCAAGTTGCAAAAGAAATTAGAGCTTCAAGACCCAAGTCTTTGGTGCTCAATTAGCCTAAACAAATACTGCATTCACACTGACACAGTTAAACCAGCTTTATTTAAACCAGTTTAAATTTCAACCAATCAAATGACTGGATTTGTTTGACTGACCTATCAGAAGGCCCGATTCAAAAACCTGATTTAATTTAAGCTGGTTTGACTTGCAGTGTGAATGGGGCAAAAGAGTACCAAACTTTTTATGAGATGTACTTTGAAAACAGAAATATTTCCCATCACCTCTTTGAAGAATTTCATCATTTAGCGATAGCTGCATACCTTAATGGAAGAATAATTCAGTAGAGTAAATACCGGTACTTCTTTTGTGATATTGCGCAAAAATTTCAAGAAGCATCCCCTTTTGAAGTAATGTTTGTTGACAGCTGCTGGTTGACAACGCAGGGCTACTCGATGCTATTCAAATTCATTCAATAACTATTCAAGGTACGAGTTTTTCACATCGGTGAAGTTTGCGACGCAGTTGGTTGGCAAGCCCAGGCAATGCTTCCTGAAGTAAGTCTCAAGTTCCTGGCACGCAGAACCATATTTTCATCAAATTCATTTGATAAACTTCGGTACTTAGTTCCTAAGCTTTTCGCAAATCACCCCAAGGAACTCCCATAGTACTGTTTGACTGCCTGGACATGACCAGGCTCATGGAACGAGGAAAATTTCCCTTCTCCCAGAGCACTGTTTTTAGTAATTTAATTTTCTAGACGAGTTCTGCTCTACTTATTTCTTTTACAAATTTATGATCTTGCTTTAACGTACGTAGATCCCTAGCGCCTGGAGCGGTAACATTCTCACGAGAAACATACAACAGATTTGGTATTGCTGACAGCCAACGCGGCCAAGAAGAGCATGTGATTCACACAATGACTTGATACACCAGTGCTGCACGGTGGAGTCTGCTAAGTTATGTGCTTATGTGCCTGCGTGCCAAATTGTTTTTTGTGCCTACGTGTGTCAAATGTTAGGGTAAGACGGGGTAAAGTGAACTATTTTGGAGGTTTTTCAAGAATACACAAGAGACTGCAGCTGAGGGCAAACCTTTTAAATCTGTTTTGACATTATGTCTTTGGGTAAGGTTATCAAGCAAAAATATTTTTCAAATCTTTTTCCATTGTCTTACAAAAGAGCTTCCACTGGGGACCACTTCGCCTGGTTCACTTTACCCCGACACGGGGTAAAGTGAACTTCTTAGAAAATTGTTTAATAAAACCAACCAAATACCATGTAAACCTGAAATCGTTATTCATTTTGCGACTCTAGGCAGTCTTTTGCATGCCAGAACCAAAAAATTCAAAAAAATTCCACAAGATAGGTATTTAAAAAGTGAAATGGTGGCCTATGTTGAGAAGAATTTTTGCAGAATCAAAATATTTACCAAAGCCATCGTTAGGGTACAAATTTGAGTCACATTGTGAGATCTGAATAGTAATCGATGGACAATCATGGGAATACATTTAGGAAAATGTTATGTTGCATATAGATACCATATCACCATGGAGAGAAACACTTTTTTCGAGATAGTTCACTTTACCCTGAATCCTCTCCCAAAGGTAAAACCAAAACTACAAAAACTCTTACGCAGTTATCAATATTGCAAGCGCATGGTGATGACCATCTATCTTTCCTGTATCGATAGATATCCTTGTTTCATCAAATCATACAGAATTGTTGGATCTGTAACTGCATGTGTAAATGAAGGTCAAACCTTGACAGTCAAATTTTAGGATGGCTTCTGAGCAGCCTGTATTAGAATGTTTTTCTGCATCTCCAGAACACAACCTGATACTGCAAATTATGATGTTCTGAAAGCTTAGATTTTGAGGAAATGAGAATAAATAAGATCTTTTTCGTCCGACTTCATGTTCACATGAGAAAACATAAATCCTAGATAGTTCACTTTACCCCGTAGTGCACTTTACCCCGTCTTACCCAACCTGCCTATCTGCCTAAATTTCTTACGTACCTGCGTGCCACTCAATTGTACCTGTATGCCAGCGTGTCGCTTGAGCCCCCAGGCAAACGTCTGAGAACGACTCTCAGTTGATGTAGATCATTTTCAATGTGGCCCCAATTGGAGAATAATCTGGGATGATGTGAACATGGCCCGTTGGAGCATGATGATCTGCAATGATTTGAGAATTATCTGATGAAACAAATCGGTGGTAAATCCTGCCACAATTTTCTTTCATAAGCTGACATTCAATGTTTGCGACGGTTTCAGATCGTAATTAAAAATCAAGCTGTGAAAGATCTGCCAGAAATGGTTCAAATACATTTTGACTCTACTAAACAACTCTTAAAAGTATATATTTCATCACCCAATAAGGTATGAATCGAATTTTCAACTTGAATGCAAACTACCCGCAGGCCTAAATTACCCCTCCCCTACCTTTACCCTTTTTTCAAGAATGAATTTTGAAACACATCGATATTTCTGGATCATAGTGGACTGTAGCTAAGGGCGAACTTTTAACGTTGTTTTGACATTATGTCTTTGGGTCAAATATCAAGCTACATCCCCGGTGAGCAAGAGAGAAAAATTCACACTTTTGAAATTTCATAGTACCAAGAGTACTTCATAGATTTGAATGATTCCACTTCTAGTTAAAAGCCGAAAGATCGAAGAACTTTAGTAATTTTTCTCGTTGTCACACGAGCACTACAAATGTAGGTAAATTCAAACTTTACAAAAATTTCATGGTTTTATAATGACATAAAATTTCATAATAATGAAAAATTTCATTTCATAATGACTGAAAAACGGTCTTAAACATTGATCAATAAAGAAAATGCAGTTGTTCATGGTTGAGAGATATCCACTGTCCATTTATTGCCATGGGACTGAAAATCCTCAGCATTTGTTTGAAAATTGATGTCATTTAACTCTTGAAAGAGGTAAAGCGCCCATTGCGAATTGTTCTGTGTAAGGTGAGTCCTTAAAACTCGATCAATATTTTAGGCCTTTTTGCAGTCATTTTGCAGCCATGCAATTTTTATAAGGTTGAATTTCCCGATACTTCTTGCTAGTAAGACAGCGAGAAAAATGAAAAAAACATTTTTCGGCTTCAAATTGAAATTTGAATCATTCAAATCTGTGAAGTACTGTCAGTGCTATGAATTTTTAAGAGTGAGAAATTTTTTCTGGCTCACACCGGCTCACACGGTATTTTTCAACTCTTCTCCTATTGTGCTACAAAAGAATTTTCGTTGGAGACCACTTTGAGTAGCCTAGTTCACGTTACCTCGTGGCGTGTTAAAGTGATCTAGGCAGTAAAGTACCTACAATAGGAAGGAGAACAAAGGGAAATTTTGCTCGGTGTTTTCACTCGTTTTGGCAGGTCTTCGAAAGCGGCTTTCTGCAGAAAATCTCCTATTTCAACGGTAAGAGAAGGCCGATTAAAGCCGGGTAAATTCTGAACCTTATTTGACATATCGGGGATAAAATAAGACAGTTTTTAATATCATTGCTTTGATATTAAGGGACCAGGATTTTTTCAAACGCCGGGCATTTTTATTGACTCACCCGGTAGCAAATTGGTCAATGAAACCAACAAAGCTCTACCAGAACCTGAAATGATGAGTTATTTTGTGACTTCAAGGCCCGAGGGGTGGTACTTAACTAGGGGGTAGGAAGGGGATGTGCGCCAGTTTTGGGTAGTTTTTGGCCTGAAAATTCAGGGATTGGGATATACTTTTACTGGAAAATTTCTGTGATTGGGGTATGCTTTCACCTGAAATTTTCTGGGATTGGGGTTTACTGTTATACTCAAAATTTCATTCGCGGTTTTAATTACGGGCGAGACTTGTAGCAAATCCAGGTGAACAGATTTCAAGTATTTTTTGTGTTTAAAAACGTGCTCAGGTCAGAACTCTGTTCCAATGGCCACTTGGGACAAAAATTGTCGTTCCCAGCTCTCGATCCCTTATCCCTTTGACGTCGAACTGTTTTTGTTACTTCGTCAACATTCTGGGATTGGATATCAATATCGGACCAAATTTCTGGGATTGGGTCATAGCAGAAATCCTTGCGGCGCACACCCCCGTATGAATTTATAGTGAAGTACCTCCCCCGGGCTTCAAGGAGTCCTTTGAATGCCGAAACCAAAGATACGAAGGGACATTTTGACAAATGAAATGGCGGCCAATGTTGAGAGGCATCTTTGTAGATCCAAATATTTACCAAGAACTCTTTTCCACGGCACAAAATCACATTGCGAGATACGAATACAAATCGATGAACGATCATGGAAATACACTTAGGAAAATGTTATGTTGCACCAAAATAGCATATATCACTACGAAAAGAAGATTCACTGTTTTCAAGGTAGCTCACCTTGCCCCAAAATCTTCCTCAGAAATAAAGTAAACTTTATCAAAAATTTCATGCAGTTATCAATAAAATAAACTCATGGAAATGACCATCTATAGGTTTTTCGTAGAAGGATATTCTTGTTTCATCAAATCTAAAAAAGGTTCTTGATCTGTAACTACATTTTTAAACGAAGGTCAAACTTCCACAGTAAAATTTTTGGAGGATCTTTCAGCAGCCGTATTAGAGCGTTGTTTTGTATCTTCAGAACACAACCTGACACTGCAAATCACGATTTTCTGAGAGCTGAAATCGGGGGGGGGGAACTTGATTGTTACTGGACGTGCCGCTCACATGGATGGTTTTTTCACCTCAAATTCCCTACAATGGGTCTGCTTTTAACCTTAATTCTGCTAGGAGGCTAGGAAGGTAGCTTTTTCAGAATTCTTATCACAGCTGAAGAAATTTGAATAGACTATGCATCCTCGAACCGACGAAGTTCATAGAAATGGTTACGAAACTTCTTGAAATGAATGCAAAAGGGTCGAAAGTTCTTGGAAAATTCTGTCATAGGAATGGGTCCATATTTTAACTTCCAGATTCACGTCAATTCACAGTCATAATCAAGTACCCCTCCCCCCGGGGGCTCTGAAATATGAAGCAAAGTAGATACAAAGCTCTTCTTCATCTGATTTCATGTTCACGTGAGAAACTGAAGGTCCTGGGTAGTGCACTTTACCCCGTAGTTCACTTTACCCGGTCGTTAATCCTTCTTTGCCGTGGACAGGGGATTAAGTGAGTAAGAATGGTATCTTAAGAACGCTCATTCGTAAGAGAATGCACGGATAGGGTAAGGTGGGATAAAGTGAACTTCAGGGTGAAGTGAACTACTCAGACTATTCACGCTTTGCTCCGAAAGTAGAAACGCAATGATAAAAGGTAATTTATGACAAATGCTTGATTATTTATGCTGACAGACAATCAAATAATTTTGCTACAGGGTTATTTCTGTTGTTGTAAAAACTCTCCTAATCTAAGATGGTGAAAACAACTTTGGAAAACTGCAGTTTTAGGTTCATCCCCTCGTTTGTTTTCTTGATTTTTGACTCCAAGATGAAATTAATGTCAGAAATTTTTTATTGATTAAAAAAACATGCCATATGGTTCCTTTTTCCAGAAAAAGAAGGCCAAGAAAGACTTCCTAGTTTGCTAGCATGGCATTTTGAAAGGCCTACCGTTCAGTCGAGATTTTGCCTTTACCGGGGTAAACTGAACTACCTGCATTGCATGCATGAAAGTCGAGTTTTGATGCCTTCCAAGCTTGCTTCATGTGAAAAAGCGTGGCCTTCCTCATATTTTCTCAACTTACCTCAATTTCTGCGCACTTCAACGTAATACGGATGCATAAAGCTTTTTTTCAGGCTTGCAAAAAATTACAGTTCAACACTAAATTTTAACACTTCAGAACTAACAGCTGATCTAATGGGAATTTCTTACTTTAAGAGTCCCTTCTCGACTTCTCTGTGAAAATTTCACATTTATCAAATTGATTCAATCTCAATTTTTGTTATCGTTCTGGAAAGAAAGAATTCTAATGCTGTCCGCAAAGGGGTATCTTCGGGGCTGCTATATGCAACAGGTCGTTTGGGAACATGATTTAGGACTACACGTTTCTTAAAGGTTCCATAACAATTTTCATGTTCACTAATTGTACCCTCGTGAATTTTTCAAAACAACGTTATCTGAAGCCTTTCCGATCTTTAAACATCACTCAATTGCATGCCGAGTAACAAGGAACGCGCCAGCGGAGGGTGCTTGGAGACAGGAGCCCCCCACAATTTCATTGGGCCCCAACCGGCACTTGAATTTCTGAAAATTTCTATCCACTGTCGGCACTTTCATAACTTGTCTGTTGTATTTTTAGAGAACGTAGTAGTATTTCAAGTTAGCCATGATCCTTAACAATTTCTTACTTCACTCACTGTTGGCACGCTGACAGTATTTGCCCCTTCAGAATTTCATCTCTGGCGCCATCTCTGCCGAAAAATAGGGTGAAGGAAATAGGTGAATAAAGTAAAATATGTTAAGATTTTCCTTTTTAAAGACAAATAGTTTTTTATGCTTTCCCAGTACTGGAGCTTCTTAATCTTTTCGCGATCTGAGAACTGAGTTATTTAAAACAAAAAATTACACGTAGTCCTATGCTAGATTTTTACAAGGCTGATCATTCATTTTGAAGAATCTGCTTCAAAAATATTGGAAAAAGCATGACTCTAGAAAAGATGTTATAGTCAAGAAATGGCATAGGTTAGAGCACATTATAAAACATAAAAAGGATCAGAATGTTTTCCTCACGTTTCATCCATAGTATGAAAACTTCGACTTGCTAATTCTAACGTTTTTCACCTGGGCCGTCAAAAAGCTTTGCTCAGCCCTGTCTGAACTATTTTCTACTTAAAGATACAGAGATTTATCACCAAAGTGGTTTAAATTCGACAAAGCAACCGAGTTTTGACCATCATTTACCGAGTTCACTCTACCCCGTTTTGCCGGGTAAAGTGAACCACCCAACTGCTTGCAAAAATACGCTGATGCGTGGAAACGTCAATCATTTAAAGTTAAAAGCATGTATCAATATTTCAGCAAAGGACAGAATGTCACTTCAACGCAAGCAGATTTGATATTTTTATCGTAATGAAAAGGTTGTTCAACGAAAACCTACAAAATAGCTCACTTTACCCCATCGTACCCTACAATGTCACTTTCACGCATGGAGATTTTATATGTTTATCGTAATAATAATTGTGTTCTTCGAAAAAGTACGGAATAGTTCACTTCACCCAGTCTTCCACTATGTTTTAGCAAGAGAATGCACGAATATGAATATGGCAAGACAAGACAAAACGAGGCAAGACAAGATAAGGCATAAGATAAGACAATGCACGGTGCGGCACGGCACGGCAAGCCAGGGGAGGGCGGGACAGCGCAAAGCAGAGAAGAGCAAAGGCAAGGCGAAGCAAGACGAGGCAAGTCAAAGGAAAACAAGCCAAGACAAGGCAAGACAAAATAAGACAAGGCAATACAAGACAAAGCAAGACAAGACGAGACAAGACAAGACAAGAAAAGGCAAGACAAGACTAGACAAGACAAGAAAAGGCAGGGAAAGACAGGGAAAGGCAATGCAAGGCAAGGCAGGCGAAGATGGGGGAAGGCAAGACAAGGCAAGACAAAACAAGGCAAGGAAAGAAAAGGCAAGACGAGGCAAGACAAGACAAGACAAGGCAAGACAAGGCAAGGTAAGGCAAGACAGGACAGGACAGAACAGGGCAGAACAGGACAAGATAAGACAAGACAAGACAAGACAAGACAAGACGACAAGAAGATAAGACTTAATAAATCAAGACAAGACAAGACAAAACAAAACCAAACAAGGCAAGACAGACAAGGCAAGAATAAGCAAGGCAGGAAAAGGTTTGACAAGACAAGACAAGACAAGACAAGATAAGACAAGAGAAGACAAGAAAGACAAGACAAAATAAGGCAAGGCAAGGTAAGGCAAAGTAAGAAAAGACAAGACAAGATAAGACAAGAAAAGACGAAACAATGCAAGGTAAGAGCGAGACGAGGCAAAACAAGACAACACGAGACAAGACGAGGCAAGGGAAGGCAAGGATGGACAGAGCAGGACACGATAAGACAAGGCAAGGGCAAGACAGGACAGAAAAGGACAGGACAAGGGACAAGGCAAGACAAAATAAGATAAGGCAAGGTAAACAAAGGTAAGGTAAGACAAGAAGAGACAAAACATGGCAAGATTTTGCCAATGTTGGTATCATTGAAATTCAGTGCAGTAGAAAAGAGAATGAAACGCAGATCAAAGTTAGACAGCAGAAAATGACTGAGTTTGCCTTGATAACATCAAAATGAGGGCACGCCCTTGGTGATAAGAACGAGCAGCATGATCATTGCACATTTTATTATGATAAAGTTAATTGTTTTTTTCATTTGGTCCTTTGGAAAACATAAGAATGTACATGCTTGGGAAAATTTTGAAATGAGTTTGGAAATGATTTCAAATTAACTGATTTTGTACATAGTCAAATCGCATCCTCACCGCTTTCAATCGCAATGATTGCACTTGAAAATTGAGTGTGCTTTCTTCACTCTCAAATATTCAATTTCCTTTCAGGTGCCTTGTCTGTGAAGAAAAATCTTCTTTGCTCATCAATCTTTAATGAAAATTTTCAAGCTTTAAGAGTGCTTTGAAAAAAGCAAATACCGACGTGAAATGAATTTATACTCTCGGGGAGTGTTGGTGTTTAACGAAATGAAATAAGCATAACCAGCAAAGTGCGATTTCGTTACGCTCGATTTCTATTCAAAATTTGCAATCAAATTCAACAATAACTACACAAATTGAAGCAAAGCTCCACATCAAGGTCTGCACTTCCATAGAGCAATATTTCACATTTGATTCTTATGAGGAGGGCAGCCCTTCAACGGACATTGTTTTTCAAGCCCCACCCCCCAATAAAGACTAATTACAATCTATAATTAAGATACCAGGAAACAGAAAACCAATGTATTAACAACCCATTTACAATTATATTATATTTAAAACATAGAAGACATTATTCAACCCTGCATTGCTTTTTTGAAACTATCTAGGGAGGATACCTGCTTAGATTGAGTAGAAAGGCGTTTGAGCTCCCCGGAAAGAAAACATTTATTGCCCACTTGCCAACCTTTTCTTTGGCAACCTTAAATTTGTTTCAGAGTTCCGTGGGCTACGGGAGAAGCCACCTGATTTTTCGGTAAAGTGATTAGACAAGCATTGTGGAGTCAAATTATTGAACGACTTGAAGGCAATTGTTTTCGTCTTATTGCCAATAGCCTCTTAAATGGTGTGACAACCGAACTCCGCAATAAGTGATCTATTTGGGGGTATCAAAGCTGCTATTTGTTATGACTCAAGCAGGACGATTTTGAAGCTTTAGCAACTGGTTGATGTCTGTAGAACCAGCACCACCCCAGACAGAATAACTTTGAAAGTGGTACTCAACAATATTTGTGCAAAGAGTTTTCAAACTTGCACTGAACAGAAAGGATTTAGCAAGTCTTAAAAAGCTGATTGCCCTGGTGACCTTGGTAGAAATTGCCTCAATTTTCTCTTTCCAATTTAAAGATTAATTGATTGGCACTCCAAGGTACTTCGAACAATTTCTTTCGTTTTCATGTGAACTGAAAATACATGTAAGTATGACTGTACAAAACTCCCTTGCTTGCAAAGTGCCTGAATAGGGCCGAGATCTGTAATCCATTTATGCCAACTTGCAACTTCTTTTTCGTCAACAGATCATTTTCAGTCTCGTGTTCAATCATTTGGAAAGCTGCTAAAAGTTTTTCGGAATTTTTTGCAGTTCGGTAGAGTTTATTTCGATTACTGTGCAAAGTGGGATAATTTGGGTCTACTGGGACTTCGTTATGAATTGCGTTGTGCAAGAATTTGCAATGGCTCCCAAATCAAAACAAGCATGGAAAAAATATCGCAAAAAGATGGAGGTATACGTCAAAAACAGCATGAGGTACACTTTTCAGTTCATGTTTTTGAGGTTTCAGCAAAAAAGACGCAAGGATTCACTTCTTTTGACTTTATTTTAAAGGAAACTTTGTTTACATTTTCGTTTTCAAAAATGTGCGCTGATGGTGGTACGATTTCTTTTGATTCTTTGTCTGTCCAAGTATTCAACTCTTTGACAGGGAAACTCTGAAAAATCAATCACAGTCATCCATAAAGCATTCTAAAAGTTTATTTTATTGACTTTACCATATTCCTGATGAAATAGATACTGCTTTTCTCGAATAGACCCAAATTTCCGCCAACAGGCTGAAATTACACGCTGAGGATGGTAAAAATTCAAAAAAAAATATTCGAACTTCAGATCAAAGAACGGGAACAAGTTTCCAAAAACGACAAAAGATTCAAAGTAGGTAAAACGAAAAAAGATCTTTAATATTTCCAACAAGTTTGTGAGGGTACTCTATTTATTTCGAAAAATGTCCATTTTAGACCCAAATTACCCCCACCTTACCCTACATTTTATCCACAAAAGCAATTTACCGTACTTCCTCAGAGATCCATTTATTTGAGCCTTGACAATCACCTGTTGAAAACGATTCTTCGCAACACTGTAAAACTTTCAATTTCACGTTCTAACTGTTATATTGCTGTTTCATATTTGTACAAAGAAGCTAGGAAGCCTGCCAAAAGTCTTGCGACAAATTTGAGCAAATTGCCTTGTTTTGCAATCCCCTCCCCCTCTTCCTTGAGAACGATGTTGTTCTTTGATGACAAAGTGAGGATAACAGGACAATTAGCGACTTTGATACAAAGCTGTAACAGTCCTTGCAAATCAACGTTTTTTCGGGGTGAACACGTACTTAAACTAATTCCTATGCATAGAAATGCGGACTATCAAGAAATGGCTTAAAAGTTTCCAAGGACTTTGGATGGCATTGACAGGGCCGTCGAGAGACGGCACGGCCCCCAGGGTGGGTGTGGAATGAGCCCCTGGCGCTAAGGGCTCCAGAAAATTTTGTGGACCACGCCTTTTTTCTTTCGGATCATGCTCTCCTATGCACTGGTAATAGGGCCTAAAAGGATGCTTTTAGATGAAAACGCCCTCCTATAGATTATTAAAAAGATTTTTAGATGGAAAAGTTGTTTATCTCGTGTGTAAAGATGAAGCTGAGAATGCCCCCCGCGAGCCAAGAAACGTTCCTGAGGAAAAGTGAAGACAAAGAAAACTAAATAATATATACTTGCCGGGCCCCTAATGGCCTTGGGCCCCCTGGTAACTACCCTGGCTACCCCCCATTCTCGACGATCCTAGGCATTGAAGACATTGCTGTTCAGAAAAAGTTCTTGCATCTTGCAGATTTGCAATAAAGAAGTATGCTACCAATACCCTTGCAACGCAATATCTTCAATGATCAGCAATTGATCAATTGATCAGCTGGCGGGATGAATGATTGTTGACACAATCGCATGCACTTACTTCTAAATTCTATTCTGTATCTTAAGCATATATTTGGGGCAAACATTGACAAATCCTATGCACAGCTTGAATTAAAATTTACTGATTTATGGTACCTATGCTCTAAGAAATAGCAAACATATTCCATATATACAAAAGGACCTATTTCAAATCTAATATCAATATTGGTATCAAGTCTTGATTTGATACTTGTCTTCCACTTAAGCTGGCAGAAAACCAATTAAAACGCCTAAGAGACGCTAGAAAAGCTATCCTTTGTAAATTGAAAAAACGTAAATACTGCTGATATTCTGAAATTATTTCTAAATTTAGAATGGCTGAGGCAGAGGCTGTATTATCCTGACACCAATCGTGCTAAAAGTGTCAAGTAAGCAAAAAGGTTCGCGGTTTGAAAAATCGTAATATCTAAAATACTGGATGAATCAGGTGAATCAACTTTCGCGTGAATTCTGAGACTTTTCACGCATTTTTACGAGCAAGAAAAGGAAAGGAAACTTAAAGTTCATTGGTTAAAAGCAGGCAAAAAGAGGCCTAAACGTTTAGTGGAATCATAAGGAAACAATAAGCATGCATGGGCATTCAGTCTCGATCGAGAGTTAGACAAAATCAAGCTTTAAACGAATGCGAAGTTTCTTGATATCATGGAAGTGAATGTGCAGACCACATTGAATACCCTCCCTGTGAAAAACCCTGCCATTGTGCTATTCGGTTTGTACAGATTTTAGATTTGGTTCAGTGTCTTCGGGCATTTATTCAGGCATTTTGCAAGCAAGGGAGTTTTGTACAGTCAAACTTATATGCATTTTCAGTGCACATGAAAACGGAAGACAAATCACAAAAATACTTTGTTCATTTACCCATCGAGAAGAATCAAAATTATTCAAATCGATCTAGTATTCACGCAGCCTAGGCATAGACCCATTATTTCACAAGAAGGAAGGGTTTACGAAGCAAAGAGCAAATGTTTGCCACGGTCACAGATTAATTTTTCTAATCCTCTTTCCAAAACATTTGAGAAATGCTTCTATGAAAAGGCTGCTTGAATTGGGTTCCTAGAAATCTGGAAACTTTGTAGCAAACTTTTCCTCTTTGTTAAGAAGACTCTTCCTTCTTTTGGAATAATAGGTCTACGCATATAGGCTAGTATCCAAGGCACTCAGAACTCTCAATCTAAACATTATTCGCACACTCGGCATACCTGAAAAACATTGACAGAAAATGCTATTCTCTTACTGCTGATAACTAGTGTATGCTTCATCATATCACTGCCAAGGAGACATAATAAAATAAACTCAAAATTCGAGACATTGTGAGAAGCTTAAATAAATGTTAAATAATCTACCCAAAAGTTAAAATTCCCTTGTCTGAGATCCAAGTCTGCTGAATTATTATCTAAAACTAAAACTCAAATCCCTGCTGTCCTTTGATTGCAAATGGTAGCAATTTTACTGCAAGTCATGCAAAACATAAAATCTTTTCTTACACCTTTCGCTTAGTGTAATCTTTTGGCCAACTTGAAGAGCTATAAGTAACTTAACCTTTCGAGTTTGCGGCCATATCTTTTATCCTACGACAGTTTTGTAAGTTGTGACTACGGCGAGCGCCCGCGCGTGGGTTGCGTTTTCGAAAAACCTCTAGGACAGAAGTTGGATGAAAATTATCTGAAATTTGTAAAAACTGCTATCGACATACCGGGCGACTAAAAAGTGCCCCCATGCTCGAAAACTCATTGCAGTAAATCTGTTTGTGTTACAATCACTGACATAAATTTGTCTAACAGCTGCAAGATTGAAGTTTTTTGTAGTTTTTAGTATTTGTGAAGATAGCACGGCAGCGGCTAAAATCGAGAGATTCAAATACTAGTCTTGCATTACTTCGAGAATATGCCCTAAAACGCATGATCAAAGGCATCTCAAAATAAAACAAATATAACTTGTCAGTGATACTATTTTTAATGCTCCATTCCTCAGAGCAATAAATAAGATATCATTTCAGTTTCCCTATCAGTTCATGTTCTGCATTTCATTAATCATGCCAATTCCCAAAAAGGTTTGAAATAGATAATTCCCAAAAGGTTTGAAATATATTTCGAAACAACCTCGAAGATTTGGTCATGCGTTTTCTGCCGTTTGCTGGCTGTTCTGCAAGACTAGTATTTCTTAGGTCTTTTGAGTTTACCTACATAATATTTCTTTGAAAATTACAGAAAGATAAAAGAAATGGTTAAGCTTTTCAATCGTTAGAAAAACCAATCCCGTGATCATCGAGCAAATGATTTATCAAACAGGAGAGCACTGTTATGAGTCACCCAGTATTGGCAGTCCCGAAATGACATACCAGCATCTGCAGAACCAGAAAACCAAGATGCGCCGCATATAACTTTGCTTAATGCATTTATTGGAACACATTACCTATCACCTTGGAGCAAAAGTGGCTAATATGAATGTGGAAATGTTTCAAACGCTAAACGTGCGATGGTTCTTATATGCTTCTTATATTACTCTATTGCTGTGCGGCGTGTCCCAGAGGAGATGCACATTTTCAAAATATTCCTCAATGGTTAACTGGAACCTAAGTGGTTGGCACTGGTGTTTTGATAGCAGAGACATTAATCTGAAAAGCCCAAACTTCCATCGATCTGCAAACAAGACGTTTTACCTTTGACATAAGCAAGCTCTTTTGGCAAAGTTGTTAAATCAATGAAAATCTTAATAAAACCTGAATGACTCTGGATCGTACTACATTCTGTTTACCAAAAGCTGCCCCCCCTTCCAGTCACCCACTGGGCAGTTTCCCGATTTTTCATTAATTTCATCGTGTGATTCCGATATGCTTAAAGAATTTTTTTGGGCCAAAACTCTAGTTTGGAGGCGGGTATAGCTAAATTTGGGCTTTCAAGGTTAATATTTCAGCCCTCAAAGCACCAATACCAACAAACTAGCTATCTATGTTCAACTTAACCACAGAGAACAACTTTGAGAGTGATTGGCCATTTTTGATTAAAGCAAATTTGCATTCGCTGGATCCAATCAAAGCAGTTTACTTTTTGGGACACCAAATAAAACACAACTCAACATCGTAAATTCAGTAGTTTCAACGGTCGCGTGACAGGTGACAAAATACGGGACAAAGCCTTACAAAAATGTAGCGGTCGTCGTAAAGTAAAGGTAACAGATTTTACTACGCACTTACCAACATCTTGCAATTTCAACACGATCATCATTCAATCATCATCAATCACTCAAAATTCTTGACTTCAGCACGAATACGTAATCATAAAGAAGGAAATAATCGTCATATAAATCACCTTCACAAAGATACGGAAGTTTCGTAAATTTCTGAACTTCAAATCCAGCTGGTTCTAATACGTCCATCACGAAAGTTCTTATTTGCTCTTCGATACTTTTGCCCGAAATTCGAAGCTTTTCTTCCGGTGGAACGAATTTGCTACCTACAACATAAAAGCATTCTTTTAGTTGTATGAAATGGCATTTTGCAGTTACTTTAGACATTCTGACAGGTAAATTGGGTGCGGTTTGGTCAATTATGGAAATTCATCTTGAAATTACCTCAACTCTGAGCGGGAAGGGAACGTCTGATATCTGCTAAACCATAGAAATTGGAAGGTGGCATTCTTTAAGGGTTATATATTTGATCTATAGGCTGCCCTAAATAAATTTCTCAACTGATGTTTCGTTGTTTGGAAAATAAGAAAGCAACCAAACATCCAAACAACCATTCGAGGAGTTAAATTTTGAGCAGCAGTTCCCTATTCCCAGTTCCCCATCTTCACGTCTGTGCTCTTTCTGTTTCTCTTGTTTTGTTCCACATTGCTGAGGTGGATCAATGCGATAAACCATGGACTGCAATGTTTTTCTCTCGTTTTACAGCTACAAGTTGAATAGCTCAAATTTTTTTGATCAATAATCCGCCTTAGCTTAGTTGTTTCCTTGTCGTTTGTGCGTATTGGGTCCTTGTATTGTGGCTTTGCTCTTTGTTCTTTGTATAGAAAATTAATTTGATTTGTACGTGCCAGCCATTGTGAGGACCCGGTGACTTTATTTCTTTTTTCACTATGGATGTCACTGTGTAATATAAAATTATATAATATAGTTTTGAATCTTGGTAGAGAAAAATTTGAATTGATTATAAACACTTTGATCGTAAGATCCACAGTAACTCAGCGCAGTACGAAAGATTAAACTGGTGCGTGCCCTGAAACCCAATACAATGAAAAGTTAAATGTTTTTGGTCATAGAAATACCATAACTCTTTTTACAAAATATTACAAAAAAATGCACTTGAAAGAACTGAGCAAGTAGACATTGATTCTTGCAAAGTTTATGAAGTTTTGATGACTCGATACGCTCTTGTATTTCCCGTAAGGAAATTAGACAACCGAGCGCTGCGTACGCATTCTTCACTTAGTTTCTTGGATTCTTACATTAATGCAGTACATTGACATTTTGAATCCATCTAGGTATCTAACTCGAAGTTGAAGTCTATTCTACTCATAACCTTAAAAGAACAAAAATTTAGTTTGCGGTTCGTTTGCACGCAATAATGGCGAATAATCGTTGGGTCACCGCAGTTATGCATCAAAAAAGGCAATGGAAATTTACTTTGTAAAAAGACTCTGTATATATTCTCATGAGATCACAATATTTACTGTACCCACAACTGAAGGTAGTGTGGCGCAGTGACGTAATCCTCTGGCTTTGCAGCCAAAACAGTCAGGAATACTGGGTTCGATAACCGGTAGGCCCCTATCACTTGAGCGTCTTGACAAGAGATCACGGGCTCGATTAGGTCTGCTTTACTTTTGAGATCCCAGCGCTGGGAACTGAAAAACGGAACTGCACCTTCATCTTCACTGGGACACTTTGTTTAGAATAGGAATGGAAAACTCGGCAGCCTTCAAAAGAGCAGATTTTCTACTACGACATTCATACTGGAAAGTCATACCAGCATTATCAAAACCAAGTTAAAATCAAACGATCAAATACATTCGATTAGTTGGACTGACCAATCAGAAGACCTAATTCGATAAAATAGCCTATTTATAGCTGGCTTTTCTTACAAGTATGAATGCGGTATGAAACTTCCCTTGGACAGGAAAATCATAGAAAAACTGATGGAATATAAAAATTCTGAACAAAATATTTGGACCAGAAATATCTTAAACAAAGAGTTTGTGACTGAACAATCCACATAAAAACTTGAGTAAGTTTCTAAAACTTAGTATTGGAAGGATCAATTATGTTCTGTTTGTTTTGCGAGATTCTACGAAATTAGATGAAGGCCCTTTTTTCAAGGAGATTGATATTGCTTAATCCCACAGTTTTGGGTAAAAAGAACTGAGTCAACTGATAAATGTTTGCAAGGTAAAATGTTGCATCCATCCTTTTGATCCATCCATGCCAAAATTGATGCATCCAATTTGATCCATCCATGCCAAAATTTGGTCGTCCCTACAGCTAGGCCTTCACGGAATGTTGGAGAAATCATACTCATGTTTGTCATTCTGCTAAATTGAGGAAGAAGGGGTCACTACCTTGTTCCACTACAGGACTGTATGGAAGCACAATAGCAAGGATCACCATTCCACCACGATTTAATGATAATCGTACATCATTCAACAGCTGTAATGGGTCTCCTATTCTGTCAACAAGATTCAGAATACTGATAACGTCATATTGCGACTTCTGCCATTCATCAATATTGAGTACCCTGAAAGTAAAACAGATCTACAATAGAAAGGGACTGAAGGAAATAGCCACCTCTTATAAACTGTCACAATTTCACAAAATATCTGACATTGAAAATGTCATTTCACGCTCTTGTGTTAAGGGCTAAATAAATCAGAGAAGTATTTCGAAGAATTTATATGGCTTTCATTTGGTGGTTGGCATAGCCAATGAGGAATTGAGCAAAGCTCTTAAGACCTGTTAACTACAATTAATTATCTTTAGCAACATTCAGTTAAAAAGTTCACTAAAACAAGGTACTTAAGACACTACAAGCGAGCTATTGTACAGCCTAACGAGGACGATGCCAGCTGGCGGAGCCCGGGGAGGGTATAAGGGCATAAATACATCCCCACTTTCAAAAATCTGAGTAAAATTGCAATTGAAAAATGCAGTAAAAATGTCTGGGTATACCATTTTACCCCCCCCCCCCGGCGGAAAATTTTGGACTTTTATCCCGTCACTATTTCTTGTCTAGCTCCGCCACTGAGCCAGGTGCCACAAAAGACAAGACAACTCATAGTCCATTATATAAAGAAAATCATTAAACTAAAGTACTATCAAAATACAGTTAACAAGGAGGCACATACAATATAAACGATTAAAACGAAAGATCCTTTTGGATGATTAAAAAGTCCGTACTGGACTCAGCAAGCACAAGATCGTGCGAAATTCATTCCTTCACAGCCCAACATGATCGTTCCTGCAAGTCAGAGGGATATGAGTGTTACTGCTAAAGTCACCTTCAATGGAACATAAGACCCTTTTGAATGATTACAAAGTCCGTCCTGGGCTCAGCCAGCATAAGATCATGTGAAATTAATTCCTTCACAACCCCACGTGATCGTTCCTGCAAGTCAGAGGGATATGAGTTTTACTGCCAAAGTCGCCTTCAATGGAACATAAGATCCTTTTGGATGATTACAAAGTCCGTCCTGGGCTCAGCAAGCATAAGATCATGTGAAATTAATTCCTTCACAACCCCAGGTGATCGTTCCTGCAAGTCAGAGGGATATGAGTTTTACTGCCAAAGTCGCCTTCAATGGAACATAAGATCCTTTTGGATGATTACAAAGTCCGTCCTGGGCTAAGAAAGCATAAGAGTGTATGAGTATTAATTCGTTCATAGCCTCAACTGATCTTGATGCTGTTTTAGTTGCAGAGCTCAGAGACGATAACGATATCTCTCATTAGGGTTTTGTTGCAAAGTCTTCACTACTATTGATACTTGATGTCCTGTCCCATAATTTAGTCCCTAGCTCCAGCCAAGTCCACTTGCACAGACCAAAGCTGAGGCCGTATATGTCAATTTGCAAACACCATTGCTTCATGCGCGCTTTACAGCATTTCGCTGGCCAGCAATTCGCGTGTACGCTGTTGGGGCATCTTGTTCCAAAAATCTGTCAAACTCCTAACTTAAGGTTTGAAATAACCGGGATTGGATTTGGACAAAGTCAACATTAACCGCTTTCGGTAAATTTCTTCCAACGGGTGGAAGAAATTTGTAATGGACGATTACGCTAAAGATGGCGGCGAGTAACTTTTTACCAAGATACATTGCGTTCGAATCAGAAATCTTTAACGAATCTATAGGGATTCGGTTATGGAATGCAATGCATCTTGGTAAAAAGTTCCTCGCTGCCATCTTTAACATAATCGTATATTTACGTGGACTCCTTTGCCTTTACGCAACAGGGTATAATTAACGTTCTACTTCATCATTGACAGCAGAAAGTTTCCAATTTGCACAAATCTTTTAAAATTCTTACTTCTGACCTGACGCCCAATCGAAAATCTTAACATTGCAACGAATTTCCAGATACGTACATCGTGCCAGAGTAGGCAATTCTGCTAAAATTACAATTCTGCTAAAACAATCATTTCCTAGAATGAACGCATCATTAGCCAGTCATTAAATAGCTCTCATTATCAATATCATTCAAGTGAGTAATATAAATGACTGGCTAATGATGGATTCATTTTACAAAACCATTGTTTCAGCAGAATTTCCTTACCACAGTATCTTGCCACGAGATAAGTACCTGAAAATTCGTGGTGGTGTTAACATTTTGGGTGGCAGGTCAGAAAAGCACATCTTGAGAGTTGTCCAAATTCGAAACTTTGTTAAATCGATAGCGAAACAGAACGATTATCATACTCTGTTGTGAAAATACAAATTCATTGAAATAAGTGAAACGTTGATTGTTAACGTTAAAAGAGATTGAAATAAAATGTTAATCAATTACATTAACGATCGTTACTAATTCACTGGCTGACTGACTTACAGACCGACTGACTGACTTACTAACCTCAAAGCCCCTTCGTAGATTACAAAGTTGGCCTCCGTAATCAGAAATCAAGGAAAACTTCTGCTTTAGTGGTTTCTAAAATTTGCACTCAGTTGCACACAGATGAAAAAACTAAAGTCGGGTAAAATTTAAGCACGCTGATTGGAATTTAATTTGCCATGACGTTTCGAGCATAGCCAGTTATCAAGTCACTAATCTGAAAGTTCTATCTATTAATACAAGTCTTCAAAACTTCAGGTAGGTACTCGTCGCGATGGTTACCCTAATTTCCCCGCCTAATTTTTAAATTTTGCATAAAGTCATGTTAGACAAGATTCACTTTTCACCAACTTGAATTCTTTTCATTATATGTTTAATGTCTCACGTTGGTTCATACATTTCTTCCATAAAAAACAATACTTCGGCAACATTGAAATTACGGTAAACGTTTGTAGCATCAGATTGGGTCTTCCTTTTCCACAAGGCAAACTATTAGCAGAATCCACTTGAAAAATACATCATTCGATGCATATGAATATAGGGAATCTAGCAATAGCAAAACAATATGAAAATATTGCAAAAAGGAATTTTTTGCAGGCAACCCCATTGTTTACGGGAATGGGCCACCCTCCAAAGCAATTTTGTACCCATGCGTTTGATGTAACAAAGTCCATCTTAAATCAACAGAAAGGGCAGATGCTAAGCTACCACAGTGCATGTCAGATTTTTCAAATTCCCCATTCCATTAAAATCTACATTTTCATATACCGGCACAACATTTCTTTGCCCTACCAACGTCGTATTTAACTATGAAAACGGACAAGAGGCTACATCAAGATTCTAAGATGCACCTTGCTTGCCTAAAGCTTGCTCTTGCAGTGTGCAAATGTATAGCCATTCGATTGGTTCAATGGGTTGCGTAGAGTGGGGTAATGTGGGTCTACGGGGTGTTGCTGCACAAAATGCACTGAGATGCGAACAACAAAGATTGAAATGCAAAGCTTGTATAATGCGACGCTATCAATATCTAAACCTACTATATCAATGAATCAATGAATCAATTAAACAGTTAAATTTGCTCTCACGTCCCTGACAACGTCACAACTCTGTTTCTTCATAGGTTCAGTTTTCTTTACTCTTGTCTTCGTTCATCTTGATTTCACTGACTTTCCGTTTCCTTCTCGTCGTCTCGTCGTCGTCGTCGTCGATTTTACATGCTGAGGTCTTCGCATCTCGCCAAATTTTCTCTTCCTACGCAATTTATATTCAATCGTAGAAAAACTTCGTGATTTCGCTAGTTCTTACTCCCCTGACACATTACAATTACTCCTGTAAATCTCCCATGAAACAGTCTGAATTTGTCCCATTCAGATGAGTTGTTTATCAACCAAAACAATGAAGTTGTTCGTGGACTCCGTGTTCTGTTTTCCCGAGGCATTTACTGATCTTTGCAACTCTCCTGAGAACGTGTCGCAGCTCGGTTGCCCCTAGCAACAGCCGCGGCAGCAACATACTCCCCGCCTTGAACTGCACCAGCATTCAATGATTCTGCTTTTTCCAGAATATGCAACCTGGCTACTGGCCTTAGGTATATGCCTGACTCTGTTTTTACTTCCGCCACTCGCGTTTTGCCGTCTTGACCGGGGAACAATTTTATGATCCTGGCCAAGGGCCATTTCCCTCTGGCAGAATTTTGATCCTGGACCAAAACCAAATCACCATACTGCACTGTCTCTTCTGAATTCCTCCATTTGGGTCTTCTAGTTAAGCTAGGAAGATACTCGCGTTGAAATCTTCTCCAGAGGTGCTCCGTCAGTACTTGCACTTGCCGCCATCTCTTCCGATTGCTTATGTCTGCCTCGTAGAAAATACCTGGAGGTAAATTTGGGCTGGCACGGCCAAGAAGAAAATGGTTTGGAGTCAAGGCTTCTAAATCATTAATGCCATCGCTTGTGGCCGTGAGTGGTCTGCTGTTCATTATGCTCTCAGCTTCTGTGAAGATTGTAACAAGACTAAAGTCATCTACCAGTCTTCCTTTCAGAATAGCCTTCAGCGCCTTCTTGACTGATCGTACCAATCTTTCCCAAGCACCACCCATATGAGGCGCATTTGGAGGGTTAAACTTCCATTCTACACGTTCCATTCTACACGTCTGTTGGAAGCAAATGTTTTGATCTTTTCCTGGTCCAGCTCCTTCAAACATGCTTTGAGCTCTTTGTCTGCGCCACGGAAATTACTGCCACAGTCTGACACAATTAAGTTAGGATGACCTCTTCTATTCATAAAGCGTTCAAGTGAATTGATGAAAGTATCTGTTTCAAGGCTCTCTACTACTTCCAGGTGCACTGCTCTCACTACTAGACATGTGAAAATACATCCCCAACGCATCACCGTAGATCTCCCTCGTTTCACTTGCATTGGTCCAAAGAAATCAACTCCAACATGACTAAAGGGTGGCTCACCAACTGCTACTCTGAATTCAGGCAAATCAGCCATAATGGGTATTGCTGGCTTTGCTCGCTCTTTCTTGCAATGTATGCATTCGTGTATCACCTTTCTGACAACCGATCGACCTTTCACAATCCAGTAACTCTGACGGATCTCAGCCAATGTGAATTCTGATCCTGCATGGGCATACTGCTCGTGTTTGTGGCGTATCAACAGGGTTGTCAAGTGATGTTTAGCAGGAAGTATCAGTTGATGCCTTGAAGAGTAATCTATAGGCGCATGTTTCAATCTTCCACAAACTCTTAGAAGTCCTTCTTCGTCAATGAATGGGCTGAGGGCTTCGAGGCGGCCTTTCAATGGATTCTTCTCAGCTTTAAGAGCTTGGAATTCTTCAGCAAATGCAGCTTGTTGTACATGACGAACCAATAGCTTGATTGCAGCGTCAATTTCCATTGAATCTAGAGAATTGAGGGTCATCTCTTGGTTTGATGTAATCTGTTTCCTGAACATCTTGCATGCTCTGACAACCCATGCCATAATTCTTGTTAGCCTCTTCCATGTGGAGAAATCATGAATTTCAATAGGAGGCTTATGGTAGACATCTGGTTCTTCTTATGTATGTACATCATTCCGCCATAGAAATCTTAAGGCGTCACGGTCATTTTCTTTCACAAAAACTTGGTGGAACATCGCTTCAATGTCTGCTACCAAGGCAACTGCATTACTTCTGAACCTCAGCAACACACCAACCAAGCTGTTAAGGAAATCTGGGCCAGTAACCAGACTGTCGTTTAGGCTCACACCGTCAAATGACGACGCCGCATCAAAAACAACTCTAACCTTCTTCTTGTTCGGGTTGACGACTGCGTGATGTGGCAGATACCAAGTCTTGTTGCTTGTAATGATCTTCTCTTCATTGGTCAATCTTCGTGCATAACCTTTACTCACATAAGACTCTATTGTTTCAGAGTACTGTCGGTGGAGACTTTGGTCTGCTTTGAAACGTTTCATCAATGATTTGAATCTTCTTTCTGCCATAACATAGTTATTCTGAAGCTGGACAGTGCTTTGTTTCCACAACATTCCAACTTCATAATGACCATTGACAATGGTTGTAGTTGCATCCATGCTCTTTAAAAAACTTTCATCTTCTGGGGAGAATGAATTAGGCAGGCTATATTTCGTTCCAAATGCCTCTGTCAGCCAGAATTCCTCAACTCGATTGTGCAACTCGTCATCCTTCCAGATTTGCATGTGATTAACATCAATTTGAATTCTTGCACTCTTAGCTCCTGCATCTGCTACACCAAGTAACGTCCAACCAAATGGTGTATCCACAGCATATGGCTGCCCACTAGGTCCACGTCGAACTTGTGTTGCTATCAACGCTTCTGGTATGTCTGCTCCTATTAGTAAATCGACCTCCTTTGCAGAAACATTACACAACTTGAGACCATGAAGATACTTGTACTTCGGGCCAGTCTTGAAAGAGGTTGGAAGCCTTTGTGATGGTGTATTGAATTTTGATCTTGGCATAACATATGCATTGTTTACGTCAAAAGTGCATTTTCTGTCAGTTGATGAGATACTGAAAGAAACACGCTCAACTTGAAGGGGCTCTCCTTCCTCCTTAATACTTCCTACATGCACAGCCTGATTTGTTCCTGTGAGTGCCAGTCTCTTTGCAAAATCTTCTTTGACCAACGTTGCTTGACTGCCACTGTCCAGCAAAGCATGAGTTTTCAGTCGTCCACCATTCTTTGATTGTACTTCAACTTCAACAATTTGCAAGAAAACCCGTTGTGAATTTGAAGTCATCATACCAACAATTGGTGAATCGTTTGTGGTATTCACAGATGATTGGGCTTTTCCTTGCTTTGTTGCAACGCCAGTATCACTGTTGCTGGGCCTAGCTGAGTTTGAATTTTTCTTCTTTTGCCAGCTACTATCCCTACTCTGTTCGCTGTGCTCATGAAGACTGCTGTGATGACGTTTGGAACAATCTTTGCGTGAGTATTGTGATGCGCATTTCTTGACCATATGATTTGAATTCAGACAGTTGAAACATAGTTTCTTCTCTTTCACCAACTTTCTCCTCTCTGACAGTGGCTTTCCTAGGAATACACTGCATCTGAAAAGCTTGTGTTTGGTGGAGCATAATGGACAGAGTGACGGTGTATTACTACCTTTGGTCCCTTCATTGGTCTGCTTAACTTCTGTAGTCATCGTTGCCAAGGTCGTCAGCTGTGAACGTGAGTTAGGCTTGCTATTTCGTGGAGGTCTGGAATTCCTTTGCTGTCGGTCTGACTGGATTGATGACATGTAAGGATCCATTGAAGCCAAGACTCTGTCCTGCAGCCATTCTTCTAAATGCTGTAAATTTGGTTCTTCTTGTCTTCTAATTTTAAGGGAGTGCTCACACCATCTTTCCTGCAAGCGGGATGGAAGACGTCGCACAGCCTGTCGCAGGACATCTGTACTGTATAGATCTGAAAAGTAGCACATTCGACGCAGAGTGACAAGACAATCATTTATGGTGTAGTAATATTCACTCAAAGCCTCTTGGTCATCATTTCCAATCTGCTTCCCTTTAGTCACCTTCGACAAATGCGCTTGTGCAACTCTTGATGGCTGGCCAAACAAGTATTTGAGGCGTTTCAGTGCTCTAACATAACCAAATTTGTCCCTTGAGTATCCAATTACTGCTCGTCTTGCTTCTCCTTCCAAGTGTTGCAAAAGATATGACATTTTCTCTGTGTTTGACAAATGGGCTTGAAGGTGAATCAGGTCTCTGAAATTGATGACAAAATCGATCCAATCCTCTGGTGAGCCATTGAATGGACTGATGTTTAATCGAGGTAGTCCCTGATAAGCTAACAATCTCAGTGTCATATTCTCTGATGACATGGTTGGATTCAAGGTAGACTCAAAGTCGATATCTAGTTCATCTATCCATGCATCCACTGGCTTATCTGCATTCCTCAAAGACTGACTTTGTGAAGCTTCTCTGGAGGCATCTCTCCTAAACTGACCTGACAAGAAATCTTGCTGCTTTGGCTTGGCTGGGGCTGTAAGCCTGCGCCTTCCAGCAGTGCTGGAGGACAGTCTTGAAAACAATGGCTCATTGGTGTGAAAATCTGTACTCAACTCAGCCTGACCATCAATACCAATGTCCGGTAGCTGTGACAACTGTGTTCATTAACTACACAACTGGCCGGAATCTGGGAAACCGCAGGCATGGAAGGGGAGTTGACTGCATCGCTATCTGGGTGTAGGATTTGCGGCAGCATGTGTCCGCTAAGTGCATGACTGTCTGGATCTGAGCTCTGTGGAAGCATCTGTCTGCTAATTGCATGACTGTCCGGATGTGGGATTTGCTGCAGCATGTTTCCACCGTCTTGATCTGGGATCTGTGGCAGCATGTGTCCGCTAACAGCATGACTGGCCGGAATCTGGGAAACGGCAGGCATGAGGGGGGTTCCAACTGCATGGCTTTCCAGATCTGAGATCTTCGACAACATGTGTCCGCTAAATGCATGACTGTCCGGCTCCTGGGAAACAGATGACGTGAGGGGCAAACTAACTGCACGGCTGTCCGGATCTGAGATCTTCAACAACATGTGTCCGCCAACTGCATGACTGGCCAAGTCCTGGGAAACAGATGACATGAGGGGCAAACTGACTGTATGACTGTCCGGATCTGAGATCTTTGACAACATGTGTCCGCTAACTGCATGACTGGCCGAGTCCTGGAAAACAGATGACATGAGGGGCAAACTGACTGCATGGCTGTCTGGATCTGAGATCTTTAACAACATGTGTCCGCCAACTGCATGACTGGCCGAGTCCTGGGAAACAGATGACATGAGGGGCAAACTGACTGCATGGCTGTCTGGATCTGAGATCTTCAACAACATGTGTCCGCCAACTGCATGACTGGCCGAGTCCTGGGAAACAGATGACATGAGGGGCAAACTGACTGCATGGCTGTCTGGATCTGAGATCTTCAACAAAATGTGTCCGCCAACTGCATGACTGGCCGAGTCCTGGGAAACAGATGACATGAGGGGCAAACTGACTGCATGGCTGTCCGGATCTGAGATCTTCAACAACATGTGTCCGCCAACTGCATGACTGGCCGGGTCCTGGGAAGCAGATGACTTGAGGGGCAAACTGACTGCATGGCTGTCCGGATGCTGGGAGGCTGAGGTCACCTCTGAATTAAGCTGGTGAAAAAACTGAAAAGACGAAGTAGACGGCAAATATTCAAATGAATATTGATGTAAGTTCATACCTTTTGCCTCCAAATTCTCTGTCTCAAAGTCCTCGATCGAGGAGGTGGATTCTGCATAACTGACAGCTGATGTATCGGCTTTTCCTGTATGTATTCCTCTGCAAGTGCCTTACACGTGTCCACTGTAAATCCAAGATCGTCGATCCAATCATCGCTGTAATCTTCATCTTGTGGGTCCAACTGATCCAGATATTCCTCATGTGCTAGCGTGGCTGCAGTAAAAACACGTCCCAAATCTTTCACTTGACAGTTTACTTGTGTTCTGCTCCCTCGCATACCGATGAGCTCTTCAATCTGTTGTATTCGCTTTCGAACTGATTTCTGCTTCGACAGTCTGCGATGCTTTGCACGCAACGATCGCTTCGCTCGATCTTCGTCTTCAACTGTATTGGTTTTTCTAGGTCTGAGTTCGTAGGGCATCATTTTGCGTGAACCTCTGCTTCTTTCTTCCCGCGAATTTGCTTCAACGTCACAATTCACCAAATAAACAAAGGTGAAAACCTAGTACTTAGACTTAAACTTAAGACCAATTGTAAAATTTTTTGTTGCTGCACAAAATGCACTGAGATGCGAACAACAAAGATTGAAATGCAAAGCTTGTATAATGCGACGCTATCAATATCTAAACCTACTATATCAATGAATCAATGAATCAATTAAACAGTTAAATTTGTTCTCACGTCCCTGACAACGTCACAACTCTGTTTCTTCATAGGTTCAGTTTTCTTTACTCTTGTCTTCGTTCATCTTGATTTCACTGACTTTCCGTTTCCTTCTCGTCGTCTCGTCGTCGTCGTCGTCGATTTTACATGCTGAGGTCTTCGCATCTCGCCAAATTTTCTCTTCCTACGCAATTTATATTCAATCGTAGAAAAACTTCGTGATATCGCTAGTTCTTACTCCCCTGACACATTACAATTACTCCTGTAAATCTCCCATGAAACAGTCTGAATTTGTCCCATTCAGATGAGTTGTTTATCAACCAAAACAATGAAGTTGTTCGTGGACTCCGTGTTCTGTTTTCCCGAGGCATTTACTGATCTTTGCAACTCTCCTGAGAATGTGTCGCAGCTCGGTTGCCCCTAGCAACAGCCGCGGCAGCAACACGGGGTAAAATGGGTCTACAAAGGGTTTTGCTAGAAATATCGTTTCTCGTCCAATAAAAGAAATACTGGCTATCTTCAACTTCAGTTTTATATAAGAAGCTGCCTTCTTATATGAAGCATTCGTCTCAAATTTATCTCAACTAATTTTCAAAAAACATTTTATAAACGGTCTACTATGGAAGAATTTCAACGCCTACAAAAACATTCTCCTTTAACTGTTATTTTGCTTTCATAGACCATAGAATCAACATGACGTGAAAGCTTGATCTTTCATAAATGGAAAAACCGGTTATTTCAAAGTTATTCAATCGATGGTTCTTTTAATGTTAACTTTTTACCAGGTGGGGTAAAGTGGCCCTGCAGAGAATGCTGCCATAACTCAGATTCAAAGAAACCTTGAAATGCTTTAATTTTCCCACTTACACTGGGTGACTCACAAACGTTCCTCTTTTCATAAAACTGACGAAGCAAATTTACTTGCGCTGTAATCATCAAATTTAATATTTGTAATAGCTACAAAATCGAAGTATTATTTGTAATTTTTTGACAATTTTTAAGATATTATTCCTGTGGTAAATTGGAAGTATTCAAGGATTTAGTCTTCTATAATGTCAAGACAATGGCCTAAAATGCATGATCAAAGGCATCTCAAAATAAAAGAAACGTAATCTGTCAGTCAGTGGTACTATTTTCAATGATCCTTATTCCGAAAAATAATAATCATCAAAGTGTATTTCAATTTCTGTCTCAGTTTCAGTTCATCATTTTAGAGGAATACATACAGAAAAAGCCGAGACCAGTAAACAAACAACGAAAATTTGTTGATGGTTAATATTGAATTCGATCACTGCCTTCCACATCGGAACGATGATGGATCATCGCGTTAGGAAGGTGTTTTCATTTTCGTCGCGGTAACGGGATAGCATACGATAAAATGCAAAGACTGGGACTTTATTGAATAGGATAGGATGGGGTAACGTGGGTCTAAATTTAGCAAAATCTCAAAATAGGTAGCTAGTAAAACAACAGTAATGTAAAAACACTTTAAAAATTTTCATTTCATTGCCATTCAATGCTTCTTGTTTCCTGTCAAAAATCTCAGCTCGGATAAAAGGAGTTAAATATTTTTGAAAATTCTTATTTGATCACCAAAAAGGCCCACTTCTCCCAACGAGCGGAAAGGGTGGGCCTATTTGCAAATTTAAATTGCATGAGAATATTGTAGGCTGAATGAATAAAAAGAGTAATGGAATTATACTCTTTGACTTTTATCGTATGCGATTCTGTTTCTGCGACGAGAGCATTAGCTCGCCATCGTTCCGAGAAGGAAGGCAGTAGATCGAATTTGACGGTCATGATAAAACAAAAATTTTGCGGTTTGTTTACTCTCATCTATTGGCGTCAGAACAGCAAGCACGGTGACAGCAAAGTCTTTTTTCATATTTTAGACACAAAACAACGTGGCAGGAAGAATATAAGTGTGAAAACTTTAACCGATTCAAAGCTTTGTTGCATTTGAGAAATGGTTGAATTCTCAGTTGTTGCACTTTACCCCACCTGGTAAAAAACATTAATATAAAAGGAACCATCACCTCAATGATTTTCAAATGAACGTAATTTCATTTCCAAAAGACCAAAATCCCACTTCATGTTCATTTAATGGTCCACAAAACCAAAATAATAATTGCAGGAGAAAGTTTTCTAAGCCTTGAAATTCTTCCACAGTAGGCCGTTGAGTAAAATAATTCTTAAAAACTAATAACGGTAAAACTAAGACGAAAGATTTATGTCCAAAGGCAGCTTGTTATATGTAGACATTACTTAATAAAAATAGCCAGACTTTCTTTGATTTGATGAGGAATGATATTTTTGTAAAAACCTCAGTAGATCCACTTTACCAAGAAGACCCACACACACTACCCCTACCCTTCCCCAAGTCAATAGCTGTGAAACATAGTTCCATTCTCTTTTTAATCATTAAACCTTTCAAATACCGACATATAAAAGTTACGAAAATAGACCCACTTTTCCAACTCGTCGGGAAAAGTGGGCCTAGCTTCAGTTGGCTAAAGAGAAAATTCTTCAAAAGTATTTTACTTCACTTATCAGAGATGAGATTTTGCGGAACGAAACTGGAAGCACTGAATGTTAATTAAACCAAAATTTTGACAGTGTTTCTACTTTATTGTCTTTTTACTAGCAATGCATTTTCCGATATCACTCCATTTAGACCCACATTACCCCTATCCCAACCCACCCTACAAAATAGCATTTTCTTATTTGACCTAGTGAGGCATTCAGTCATTGAATAGGGGACTTTACTGACGCCAATTAAAATAAGCCTCCAGCTTAAAGAGCAACTTAGTCATAAACAAAAGAATCGATATATACGGTACAGTTTCATCCTTGTTGCCAAGCATGATAGCGGCTTAATAGGTCAAAAACTACGACTAGCATTACAGCCAAGTCAGAAAACTTTATGTGAAAACTGTACTTTCCTTCTTTTAATCAAGATTTCTTCCCTTTTCTACATTTGTGTTACTTTCAAAGATGGTATCTTTGTGTCTGTTAAAAGTTGGGCTGCCGCAGTTTGAAGAAATCCAAAAATCAACAGTTATGGCAAAAACGTTTACCGCAACTTTAACTGAAACTTCGTCGAGTAAGATTGCTTTGTTTATATAAGTTTACAAACTGGTGGTATTTCTCACTCATTACTTGTACAGTCTTATGTCACGCAATATCTGGTTAGACAAATAAAAAATTCGAAATTGTAAACAAGGGCATCATAAAAGACGTACGTGAATCCTTTTTGTGCAAGCCTCATACGCATACTGGATGAACTTTCCGTGACAAAAACTCTCTTGAAATGATTAGCCATGCGTTGTGTCACAGTACCATCGCCGGCACCAAGATCCAACAGTGTCCTGTTACTGCATGAATCATCTATGTCCAACAAATTCTTGAACTGGTCGTTGGAAAACACAAACATCTTTCCTCGATCAAGGAATCTGAAAAATTAAACATTTCAGTTTCAAACAGCTACATTTGCGTTATGGTTAGTCTGATGAATGACTTGTCTATTCAACCATATTTAAAATCGTCCTTGGTCCATCGCTGGACCATCGCAGCAGCATTGTAAGTCATCACCTTAATTTTTAGATGTCCCAAAAGACTGTCTAGACGTTTGGTCCAATTTCATGGAGGGTGTCCCAAAAAGCATTTGCACCGTTTGAGTAGCTACTGTGAAAAGGCCATCAATCCAGTTTTACCCGTTTGAAATCTATGAAGAAAGAGACTTTAGATTAGAGTTCGATACCAAGTTTATGAGTAAATCTGACAAGTAGCTGCTGATTCACAAGAAACGATATTATCTCGGTACTTAACCACACAATTTGAATTCTGGAACCAATTAGACCTTGACTGTAAATTATCAAGAGAAACATCTCGGAGTAATGAATGACAAAATGGGTCAATAGATTTCAAAGGAAGTCCTTGGAAAGCAATGTCGTTGGTTTAAATCGATTTTATGAGTTTCGAGTAGCTAAAATAAGCGATGACGCATACCATGGCCTAGACTTATGCATTTTCGTCTCTTTTTCCTTGCGTTCTATGACTTGCTGATATCACTTGGACTTCAAGGAGGAAATAAAGTCTATCTCACAATGCAATTCTGCACACAGAATAATATCATGATGGCAAGCGAAAGAAATTGGCCAAACAGGGCTGCTAAGGATATTTACCTTCTCTTTGCGTAAATACAGAGTAGAAAAATGATAGAGTGTCTTATGCCCCATTCACACTGCAACTTCAACCAGTTTAAACTAAACAAGATTTTCGAATAAAGCCTTCTGATTGGTCAATTAAAAAAATCCGGAAATTTCATTGGTTGAAATTTACACTGGTTTAGATAAAGCTGGTTTAACTGTGTCAATGTGAATGCAGCATTAATCTTAACTCTAATCGGTTTAACTCAGCGGAAAAGTTTTGTGGCGGAGGTGAAATATAAAAAACATTGGTTGGATTGCCGACCTTTTGATGGCTCAGGCAGGGGACTTATGGCTGAAATTTCAGGAGATGAAACCTGAAATCTTGATTCTTTCTATAAACCCAGAAGTCCCACAAAGTCCCCATGATTTATTAAGTTAGGAAACCTTAAATTTTTTTCAAAATTTAGGACCTAAGTACTGTGGCTACTAACTGTTCAAGTGAGGAACAAAAATGACATAATATAGGATTACGTTACATGAACTAGGATTATGTGCACATAAACTAAGATCATGTTCAGAAACTATGACTATGTCGACATAATATAAGTTTATGTAACATAATCATAGTTAAGTGCACATAATATGGGTTATCGGGACATAAATCTATGTTATGTAGTGATAACCCATATTATGTTGACATTATATAGGTTTATGTACATAATCATAGTTTATGTGCACATAGCATGGGTTCATGCACATAATCCTAGTTTATGTCGACATAAAAAGGGTTCGAGCACATAATGATGTTTACCATTTGGGACCCATTATGAATCACAGTGAAACTTTCCTATTCTCTCCTTGGTTGCATAGGAATGGCCGCCAAGGAATGATTGATGTATCATTCTAAAACAAAGTCACAAATCTAACTATCATTATATGACGACATAAACTAAGATTGTGTACATAAACCTATCTTATGTGCACATAAACTATGATTATGTACATAAACCTATATCATGTCGACATAATATGGGTCATCACTACATTATATAGGTTTATGTCCCGATAACCAATATTATGTGCACATAAACTGCGATGATGTTATATAAACCTACACTATTTCGACATAATATGGGTTATCACTACATTATATAGGTTTATGTCCCGATAACCAATATTATGTGCACATAAACTGCGATTATGTTATATAAACCTACACTATTTCGACATAATATGGGTCATCACTACATTATATAGGTTTATGTCCCGATAACCAATATTATGTGCACATAAACTGCGATTATGTTATATAAACCTACACTATTTCGACATAATATGGGTTATCACTACATTATATAGGTTTATGTCCCGATAACCAATATTATGTGCACATAAACTGCGATTATGTTATATAAACCTACACTATTTCGACATAATATGGGTTATCACTACATTACATAGGTTTATGTCCCGATAACCAATATTATGTGCACATAAACTGCGATTATGTTATATAAACCTACACTATTTCGACATAATATGGGTCATCACTACATTACATAGGTTTATGTCCCGATAACCAATATTATGTGCACATAAACTGCGATTATGTTATATAAACCTACACTATTTCGACATAATATGGGTTATCACTACATTATATAGGTTTATGTACATGATCTTAGTTTAAGTGCACAAAATCCTAGTTTATGTAAAATAGTCCTATGTCATTTCATTTTTGTGCGAATGGTGTTCCATAGACAGAGTCTTCATCTGAGCAGTGCAAATAAATCTCACGGCGCACCTCAAGGTTTGAACACCTAACTCCTTCGATCGCTTGTGTTTATTCTTCGTTCGACGATGTAGTTGATTTGCTTAGGCCTGTTGTTCTGCAAATCTAAAGCCCCCTAATTACCGTCGGTTCCTTTGAATTTAACCAATTGCTAACATGGTAAAATGACGGAAATTACATTACTAACGATTCACGAGGCATAAACGTGAAGAAAAAAGCATACAATCTCCTTGACATAATACTTGAAGAAAGAAAGATAGGCCGGAGAAAGAGTTGACAAAGCTACGAAATCATAGAAATAAAACAATCAGCAGTAAAATACTATAACATTGGAAAACAAAGTTGTTTTTGAGCGTGTTGTACGTCGATTGTATCAATAAAAGTACAAATTTGTCAAATATTCGACTTTGTACGTAGATAATAAGGTAGTTACAACGTTTCGAGCTTAACTCTTCATCAGGTTAAAGGAAAACAGCAGAATCGAGCGTCAAACAAACAACAACATACTATAACATTACTTTAAATGAGACAACATTTGAAGTAAGAAAATATCTAGCTAATGCTATAACTGCAGAATGAAAATACGTGCTATCATGTTTAATTCTTCTCCTGTACACAAGACCAAAGCATGAAAGTAGAATCTGAACATACCCATTAATGGTCGTCATTGAAACCATAAAACCCAAGAAAACTTGAACAATAGAATGGAAGAACTGAGTGAAGACCCATCCTGATTTTTCGGCACACACAGCTAAGAATTCCTCAGTTTCTTCATCCATAGAACTTTGAACGAACTTTTGCCGAATGTGACTTGGTAGTTCAAAAGCATCAATCTCGTACCACTGTAAGGAGAATAAAACTTGTTACATTGCTAATTGGTGACTGCATCCAATTGAGGGCAATAATCCTTGGCATGGATCATGAACTCCACTACCGTGTGACCCTGTCGATGCTGCAGGATCAAAGCTACGGGAGCGTCATTGTGAAGGGGGATAGCATGGGCACAAGGCTGCCTCTGCAAAGGGGAATGTGGGCGTAGCTTTCGCGGATACCATGCAGCACTGACAATGCTCATGAATTGCACAATGATTCCTTGGATAGCAGCATCAATGGCGCATGCATCAAGTGTCATTAAAAAGCTGCTAGGTGGGAAAACAATCATCTGTCACGCAAAAACAATAACCTGGAGAAGAGCACTGCCACGAATTTCACCCCACTGAAACAGGAGGTCTCCGCAAAATATGGTCCTCTCGTGCAAACACAGATTTCCTGTCGATTTTGTGAAACAAAGTACAGTAGGCCAGCAGGCGCTCATTGGAAAAATCAATGCTTGCAAAATTCTATAACGTGTTCTCATGCTTGAAGAATGATGACTCTCAAGTATTTTGGTACCACGTTTGATAAAATAACTTCGGAGCAAACAAACTTGATGACTCTCAAAGTCTTAAGATAATAATTTAGTAGGCCTACATTTTCTTGACTTCAAAATCAGTCACAAATATATTTGGCGAAAGGTATTTGATGTCATGCATCCTGCGACATATTACGATGAACCAAGAGGCTGTACAACCTATAGTTGATTTTCATAAGCAAAAGTTTCCTAAAATTCTTCAGGGATGATGGAGAGTGTTGCATCTTACTTTCAAAGCTCTTGGAAGTCTTATTTATATAATTATACTTATTCTTTGAATACTTATTCGTTGCTGTCCCTCAAAGTACTTATTGTATGATGTAAAAGTTTGATTCTGGTAAAAATCAAAAGTTACCAGGAAGAATGCCTTGACCCAAGACAATAATGTATAGTGGAAAGATTGGACATAATCAGTTTAAAAAATCCTGGTGTAACAAATATACTCTGAATATCATTTGAAGCAACTAATATGGAGTTGCACGCGATATGCAGTCACTACACAAAAAAATGGTGAGCGGAAAACAAGCAAGACGCTCATAGATCGCTTTGCAACGAATAAGTCTAAGTACATACTTGCTGCAAATGTTTTAGAAATCGCAATAGCTGATCATTATTTGGTCTTTGGTGTAAGAAAAGTAAACGCATGGAGACTAAATAAGAGCCAACCCAATTTCATTGAAAGAAGCAATATGAAAAACTACAATAACGATGCATTTCATCGAGATTTAAGGGACATTGACTGGGACAAGATCTCTCCTCAGTCTCTGATGTCAATGCAAAGGCTGCGATATTTCAAAAGACTTTTGAGGTCATTTTTAATGTCCATGCTCCCTTAAAAAAGCGAAAAGTACGTAGTGAGTTTGCTCCTTCGTTGTCCTCATCCATTATTACGCAGCATATGATAAAAAGAGACAGGATGAAAAAATATGCCAAAAAAGACCCCAGTCTATGGTCATCTTACAAGGAACTCGGGAACGAAGTAACATCTAAAATTCGCCTATCTATCCAAGAATAATATTCTGGATTGATTGAGCAACATAATAACAATCATAAAGAAATTTGGAAAACTGTGAACAAAGTGTTGAATAGAGGTACAGCAGAAACAGCTATCTCTAGTTTGAAAGTTGATAGAAAGAAAATAACTGGTGATGGCTGCATCGCTGAGACTGTGAATCATCACATTACAACAGTTAGTCCGAAACTAGCAGCACCAATAAAGAGTTTACCTTCTGATGATCCCCTCAAATACATTAGAAATACATTATCGGCAAGAATTAAATTCAAACAAGTTAGCAATACACAGGTGCTACAATATCTGCAAAATTTAAAACCTGGAAGAGGTAGTGAATCGGCCAACAACACTGCAAAAATTGAAAGATTTGGGAGAATACATTTCCCATCCCTTGTGCCAAATATTCAGTTCTTCGCTTACAACTGGAGTTTGCCCTCATTTTCAAAACTGGAACCAGGGACGATTTGAGCAACTATAGGCCAATTTCTATTCTTTGTGCCATCTCTAAGATATTCGAGAAAATTGTTCATGACCAGGTTGTGGATGATTTTTTGAAAATAATTTAACCATTACATCGTTAATTAAGAGCACCAATGACTGGCTTTAAATATTGATTCTAAAAAGTTGAACTTAACTTTATCAAATTCCTCTCGACAAACTTTGAAGTCTATGGAGTTAAAGGTACCGAAATGATGTGGTTTAGGTCATACGTTAATGAAAGAAAGCAGGTCTGAAGTACATATGTCATGAACCTGATTGGTTCATAGGATACAATTCTCGCTATTGTTTATTACAAAGCACAGGATAGCGGCTGAATTTCCATTGCAATGAAAATTTGCGCAGCAGAAATGAAAGGCCACATGACGATGGAATTCCACTTCACACTTCTTTGTTGCATTAACCAATTGCTAAGGTGACATATGTCCTTTAATGGGAAACATTTCAAAACCATGAAAGTATTATGAGCAGAGCTATTGCAGAGCTGACAACCCCTCTGCAAAAATTGCGTTTTCATCGATATTCAAAAGAAAAGATGACCAGTCGCTTAACACTAAAATCCAAAAGGTAAATGATTTAGTTGCCGAAGCACTAGGACTGAAGGGTATGGATTTTATCGAAAATAAGAACATTATTTATAGTAATTTAGCAACTGATGGGCTGCACTTAAACAATGGTGGTGTACGTAGATTTTCAGGCAACCTCAGTAGTTTTGTAAAATATTGCTAGGGGTTATTAAGCTCGTATGATAAAAATATTAGAGCTAAGGAATATCGCGTAAGGAAGAGAAATGGTCTAAAAATTGCTTTCCTAAACATTGTCTCCCTTAGAAAGCACAGGCATGAATTAGAAATCATTCTTAGAGAAAATGAAATTGATATTATCGGCCTAAGTGAAACGCGTTTGGATAGTACTGTTACTGACCCTATGGTCTCTATGGAAGGGTATAGGATTTTTCGTAACGACAGAGATGCAAACGGAGGAGGCGTTGCCATATATGTTAAGAACAGTCTCCCAGAGCCGAGAATTAAACTCAAGAGTGAGAATCTTGAACTGCTGTCTGTTGAAATATCCCCAGGTCGTGCAAAGCCTTTCCTTCTTGCGTGCTGGTATCGTCCACCAACCTCTGGTGTTGATGATGAGGCATTTGAGAAACTGACAAAGGTTTTGAGCGACTTGGATAAGGATGAACTGGAGATAATATTAGTAGGTGATACAAACTGCGACTTCAAAGACAGCAAAAATACCAATGCAAAGAAGCTAAGGCTGGTTTATTCTGAATATCACTTAGAACAAATGATAAAAGATCATACCAGAATTGCCACTACAACAACTGAGACTGGAGAGCAAAAAACAAGCAAAACACTAATAGATCATTTCTCTACCTCCTGCCCAAAGTATATTTTAAAGGCAGATGTTATTAAAACAGGAATGGTTGACCACTATCTGGTGTATGCGATTCGGAAAATCAATGCTTGGAGACTGAAGAAAAAAGAAAGGAAATTTGTTGAGTCTCGCAGCATGAAAAAATATGACAAAACGCTTTTCCGAATGGATATGCAGCAGATAGATTGGGAATCCATACTTGGCCCATTTGAAGGTGATCCTGCCGGTATGGCGGCCACGTTTCAGGATGTGTTTGAATCAGTCTTGAATCTCCATGCCCCCCTACGCAAGAAAAGGGTACGTAATGAATATGCCCCTTGGCTCTCTGCTTCTCTTAGAAACCTGATGAAGGAACGTGATAAGGCGAAGCAGATAGCTGAGGGTCGACCGGAGATGTGGCCGAAATATAGGCAACTGCGTAATCAAGTAACAAAAGGGATTCGTATTGCCATTTAGGATTATTATAGTGGGCTAATCAAAGAACACGAGAAAGATCCAAAAAGAATGTGGAAGACAATAAAAAAGTCTTAGATAAAAACACTAACTCAGATATCCCTTCGAGTCTCGAATTCGAAGGAAAACGCTTAACAAGGGAGTCCGATATTCTTGAAGCATTTAATCATCATTTCACCTCCATAGGCCCTAAACTTGCCCAAAAAATTGAGGTTCGAAGTGATGATGATTGTCTTCAGAACATCACCACTGAATCAAATAATATGATTTTCAGAACTGTTGATGAAAATTACATTTTGGATGCAATTAATCAGCTAAAAAATGGAAAAGCATCAGGACCTGATAAGGTATCGATTACCATCGTAAAAGATGTAAAAGACCTCATTCCAAAACCCTTGAAAATAATCTTTAATGATTCGGTAATGAACGGCGTTTTCCCCAATATCTGGAAACTGGCAAGAGTAACTCCAATCTTTAAATCGGGCGCTAAAAGTGATGCAAACAATTATAGACCGATTTCTGTCATTTCAATTTTCTCCAGGATGCTGGAACGCCTAGTGCATGATCAGCTGTTTGATTTCCTCAAAGCGAATAAAAAGCTTACCTGTAATCAGTCAGCTTTTCAAAAACTATGCTCCACCATAACCTCCCTAATCAGCAGCACTGATTATTGGTATGAAAACATGGATTCTCGGAAAATTAATTTGACTTTATTTTTGGACCTCAAGAAAGCCTTCGATACAATTGACCATTCTGTCCTTATGAAAAAGCTTCGTGCGTATGGTATTAGAGGATCTGCAGGGGATTGGTTTGAATCCTATTTAAAGGAGAGAAAACAGTATTGTGCTGCTAATGGACACCGATCAAACATAAAAAACATCACCTGTGGTATACCCCAAGGATCTTGCCTTGGTCCTCTCCTCTTTATCATTTACCTCAACGATTTTGAAAAGTGCCTAGAATTTTCGCAAGCTAGTCTCTACGCTGATGACACACAAATCACGGTTGCATCAGATGATATAAAAAAACTAGTACTCGACACGCAACAAGAACTGGTCAACCTCTCTGAGTGGATGAGGATAAACAAATTAAGTCCTAACCCGGCTAAAACAGAATACATGACAATAGGTCACCCCCGTCGAATAAAGCAATTAGAAATCTCGGATGCTCTGTTGTTAAATGGCACTGAAATCAAACGGGTACCAAAATCCAAATCTCTCGGAGTCATCATAGATGGAAGTCTCACATGGGACGAACAGTTTAAAGCTGTTAAGTCCAAAGTTTGCGGTGGTTTATCGGCCTTAAAAAAGTTAAAAAATATCATACCGCAATCGCAACTGTGTAGTGTATTCCACGCAATCGTGGAAAGTCATCTTCGCTATGCAGATGTTATTTGGGGGAGTCTCTCAAAAACAAAATTAGATACTCTCCAACGTCTGCATAACAGGGCTCATGCAATAATAGAAAATGCACGCATAAAGGACGAATGGTCATCTAATTGGCTAAGTGTTGAAAATCTTATTCGATTTGATCGTTCTGTGATGGCATATAAGATTCTGAACAAGTTAAGCCCAGAAAGCCTTTGGGACAAGTACCAATATAGATCCGCGTATTCAAATTATGAAACAAGGAATCGTAAGGATCTCCAAATCCCAAGGCTTAAAACTGAACATGCCAAAAAAGGATTTTACTACTCTGCCTTAAAAGCTTGGAACGATATCCCAGCTAATATCAGAGAAATCCAAACACTAGGGCGCTTAAAAAAGAACTAAAAGCGTACCTGACGAGCTGAGAACGCCAAGAACAAAGCACTGAAACACGACCCCCTGGAAGAACAGTCCATTTTTTTTCTTAATTTTATCTTAGTATTATTCACTCACATTGTATTAGGTTTTTAACTGAAGGGGTATCGTGTATAAATAATAATAATGAATGAATGAATGAATGAAATTATGTGGAATTCCTCAAGGATCCTGTCTTGGTCCTCTCTTATTTATCATTTATCTCAATGACAATGAAGATTGTTTGCAATTTTCATCTACAAGCATGTATGCAGCAGATACGCATACAACAATATCTGCTAAAGATACTGAAGAGCGCGCTCAAAAACAAAGACAGAGCTTGGATATATCTCAGAATGGATGAAGATAAACAAGATGAGCGCAAACCATAAAAAGACAGAGTTATCATCATTATCATATATTATCTATACACGAAAAATCCCTTCAGTAAAAACTTAAAACATACAGGTATAAAGGGATAAATACTTAGAACTTCAATGAGTGGGGCTGATCTTCCAGGGAGTCGTGTTTGAGTTGAATTCAGCTCTTCAAATGTATATTGCGGTGTTTTTGAAGTTTTGCAAGGGACAGAGTTGTCCGATAGTAGGGATTTCTTCCACGCTTTTAAACCCAAAAAGTGAAAGCTATTTTTTGAGTGCTCGAGATTATTTCTCGGATGGTGAATGTCCGTGCAGTTTCTTGTTCTATAATTTGAGTACATATTCCTTGTTTTATATGTATATGTATATCCAAAAGGCTTTCAGGGCAGATCTTATTCATCATCTTAAAGGTCATAACCGATCGGTCAAAGTTTGTTAGTTGTTCTACAGTCAACCAGTCGCCAGACCACTGATCTTTGATTTTTGCCTTTTCTTTGATAGACTGAGCTCTATTTTGAAGACGTTGAAGGGCTTCTAATTTTATGTTTGAGAGAGATCCCCATACGACATTTGGATATCGTATGTTATGCAAAACGTATTTTCTTTTAAATCATCTACTAATCTGAGTCGCTCTCAGAGAAATCCACATGATTTGCTACATCACAGACCTAATCAAACAACTTTTGGTACTAATAGTCTAAGGGCCTTGGGGCCTAAGATATGGAATGGACTCCCGAACGAAATGAAGTCTGCTCAAAATATAAACGTTTTTAAGAGATTGATAAAACAATGGGATGAAGTTGAAAGCAACTGCAATGCATGTCAATTTGAAAAACACAACATCAATCAAAATCAATAAAAAGAAATCCATGAATTAGTATTATTAAAATAGTGTGGCATCTTAATCATTATTAAATTAGTTATTTTTAAATTAGTTATTGTTTTCCATTGTAAATATTTTCGAAATTGATTAGCTTCTTTTATTTAATGTATTTAGAAGCTATGTATAGTTTTTTCGAAATAAAATAAGATGACACACGCCACAAGAGGATGGTAAATGTTAACTACCTCATCCACCTCAGACCTCATCCTCTTCCTGAACTGTTCGTTCCAACTTAATCCCTCATCAATGATTATACCAACCACTTTGTCTCCTTGACATGTTTAATTTCTGCGGCATTCAACAGAAGTGGCTCATGGGATGATATCTTATTCGTTCTTCGTCGGTGCCCAATTATCACGTATTGGGGTTTTTTGTGGATTAATGCTTAGTTTCTTAATCTCAACCACTCCGAATTGTTCATCATTTCCTCCCGAGGGCTTAAAAAAAGTTCTTCCATGCTAGCTGACGTTAAAGTCACGTGTGTATCATCTGCGTACATACCCGCTTTAGAGAGCACAGGACAATCTTTAAAATAATTCAAATAGATGATGAATGAGAGCGGGCCCAGAGAAGATCTTTGTAGGATGAGCAGTACTATTTCCTATTATTCAAGTAGGAGGCAAACCAGTCCCCTGCAATACCTCTAACACCAATGGCGTTCTATTTCTCAACCATTGTTTTGTGATCTACAGTATCGAAAGCTTACTTCAGATCAAGAAACAAGGGCAAATTCAATTGCTTTCTGTCGATGTTTCTGTACCACCAGTTGTCCGTGCAATTCATTAAGGATGTCATCGTGGAATGCAGTTTACGTTGGTTTGGTTTCAAGATATTGTTCATCGTTTGGAAATTATATAGGTGATCGTGTACAATTTTTTCGAATATCCTTGCAAAAACGGAAATGATTGAGATGGACCTATAATTTTTTGCGTCACTTTTGTTGCCAGATTTGAAAATTGGGGTCACCCTTGATAGTTTCTAAAATCTGGGAAAACTCGAGATTGCATGGAGGAATTATAGATCATCACCCGAAGGTGTACAGATAAGGTCCGCTGCATCTTTGACCAGCATTGTAGAGACTTTATCAGGTCCGGATGATTTTCCATTGTTTAGCCTTTTTATGGCCTTCAGGACAGTGGCACCACCAATTGGTGTGAAAGCAATATCATTTGTTTGACTTTTGAAGTGACCAACGAGGTCATCATCCTGCATCGACTCAATTTTTGCTCGAATGTTTGGGGCCTATGGTTACAAAGTGATGACTGAGTGCTTGGGCAATGTCGTGCTTCCTCGTTGGGACTTTAGCGTGCACATCAAGGTTCGAAATCTCTGTAGAGCCAGAGTCCTTATCAAGCACCTTGCTCATAGCTTTTCACATCCTTTTTGTGTTATCTTCATTCTCTTTTATTAAACCCTGATAGTGTGACGTTATTGCTTAACGGATACTCTTTGTCACTTGATTGCGAAGCTTTTATACGAATGCCAACTTGCAGGAGATGTTTCAGCGTCTTTTTGGCAGCATCCCTTTTTATCATTAGTTATCTGATTAAAGGTGTAATCCAGGGTGCTGTTTGGGAGCGCAGCCTCTTCTCTTTTATAGGTGCATACATGTCTAGGATCGACTGGAAAATCTCCTGAAATGTGGTGGTCATCTCATTACAGTTATTAATGCATGAATTAAGAATTGTTTGAATGAAGAATCGTAGTATATGATCATTGGACACTCTCTTAGGACGAATAAGATTACTGATCTTGCCAAGCTAGAAATGAATGGGATAGAAATTTAGAGAGCACTTAAAGTTAAGTCTCTTGGGCTGATTGTGATGAAAAGCTCGGCTGAAATTGCTCAAGAATAAAGGTCAACGATATGTTTGCTATAATATCCATGCTTTTAACATTAAAAAGTTTCTTAGTACTTCTCAGAAATAGTACTAGAGCTTCTTAAAATTTTGACCATCTTAGTACTAGTTTCTTATAAACCAGTTTCTTATATAAAAACCGTGCAACGCAACGTTCCCGATCACCTTTGCAGCATTCCTGTACCCCCAACGATTTTTCAATTGTTTCTCATTTGTCCAAGTGACATAAGGGAAGCATATCGAGAGCAAATAGTCCCTAAAACACAAGGACCTACCAATGTCCTCAAAATTCTTTGTGACTGAAAGGTGTGTTACAAAAAATGTTTATGCTCCTTTTAGAAATTATGAAACCCTCTAACATACCAAAATTAAGAGAAGGTAAAGGGCTAAAAGTCCTTGGGCAGCTCCTTGCTCAAAATTTGTAGAGAGCTTCAAAGTGGCCCAGCAAGGTGTCCTTCAAAGGTTTCTAACAGTTACAAGACGGCATGAAACTGTCAGGTAAAATCATCATCACCATCATCTAACGGAAAGTTCATGTTGATAATCTTTCTTTCACCGCCATCTTTTCCAGAACCCATTCGTTTGTCATTTTTTTCAATAAAGCTGATTCGCAACAATCGTCGGTAGCACCAAAGCTCAAAACCTTCGATCTTCTTTTTGTCAATGTTTTTTAAAACCCAACATTCCGAACCATAACTAGCTATGCTAAAAACAAAGGATTGGAGTAGCCTTTTCTTTCCATATCTTCGTTAATCAAACCATTGCATTCCTTGCAATTTATAACCTTCTACGGATTTCTTTTGTGTCATTATAATTATTGGTAATCAGTGCTCCAAGGTAAAAAAACTCGTATACGTTTTCGATTTTTTCAATATTGTCTACGATAATGTGTTATGCTTCCCCATTCAGATTGTTTTTACATATTTTCACTTCTTTTGTTTTACTTGCATTTAGTTTAAGTCCAAACAGCAAACTTGAAACTTTCACTCTGTTAACTAAATCTTGTAATTCTTCCATACTTCCAGCTATTAAAACAATATCATCAGCATATCTCAGATTAGATATAGTTCTGCCACCTACTTTAACACTGCCAACAAAATCATCTAATGCATTTCTCATGATTTGTTCTGAGTAGATATTGAAGAGATGTGGGGAGAGAATGCATCCTTTGTGAACACCTTGTTCAACTGTGATCCAATCTGTTAGACTATGGGATGCTCTTACTGCTGCCTTTTGCTGACTGCACAGTTGTTTAATCAGCTCAATAATATGCGTCAGGTATCTCATGCTAGCCATTACACTCCAGAGTACATCATAAGAGACCATATCAAAAGCTTTGCTGTAATCTATGAAGCACAAAAATGAATTGTTTCCATACTCTCTGTCACGTAAAAAGAAAACTTGAATATCAGTCAGGTTAGAAAATTAGCGAACAATTATCGCGCACTCCCTGTGCCTTGAACAATGGAATAGCCCTTCGGTAATAAGGATCCTTTCCTCTGGAACTGCTTATTGATTAAGTCTACTCTCAACATCCATTCTTTAGATCCATCTCCATCGTATATTTACGGTAAGAGCTTTAATACTTAGTAAAAACCTTTTCATAGAAATTTTAATTAATTCTGCCACTTAAGTTCTAAGCTTTATACAAATGAAAATCTTTGTTTTGACTGAAGGACTCTTTGCTACTGCAGCACTCTTGCACTTCTAAAATGAGCTCTTAACGTTTAAAGTCCGAAGATAGTCCTAACATTGATTTACTTTTGATAAAACAAATGAAGGGGTTATGATCTAGCCAGCAAGAGGTCTGATAATTTTACATTTCAAGGACTATTGTGCTCACATAGTGCTCTTTTTCAACATCTCACAAAGCAGTAGCACCCACAATACAGTCTTCAATCAACCTGGAATGTTTTGCAATCTACAATCCTTTGGACGGCAACTCCACTGGCTTCCAGCAATCTTGTCCTGCGTTCGTTTTAGGAAGGTAGATAAAATTCAGAAAGATCTTCACAGGGTTGACCTGTCTTCTTCCATTATTCACCATTTGATTAGTCCGTAAAAATGAGGAGGATTCCGGCACTGGGTCACAAGCAAATCTGGCTCAAACAATGATTGGTTGTTGCATGGGGTTTCTCCTTTGAACGGGAATCCCAGTGTCAACTTTAGAATGATGTTAAATGAGGTGCAAGTCAATTTATGAGACATAATTCTATAACATTAGACATTTCAGGTGCAACTCTACAAGCGTCTGCCTCTCTCATCTGGCATACTGTGTGAAGAGTGAGATTCCAGGGCATGTGAGAGATAAAATGCATCAGACACGCAACTTCAGCCTTTTGCGCCGAGATTTATGTAAACAAAAGGAGAGCAACACACAATGAAATGTGAAAGAAAGCAAAACAATTTCTAGAACAAATTATACTTTCTAATAATCTTTAACATGGGCTCCCTATGAATTCCAGTAATTTTGTCCTGGTTTCGTTTTAAGAAGGTAGGTAAAATTTATAAAATCTTCACAGGGTTAATATGTCTTCTTCACTTATTCATCATTTGATGTGAAAATGGGCCACAGGCAAATTTGGCTCAAACGATGATTGGTTGTTGCATAGGGTCAAGATATAAGAAAAGATAATGCTTTCCATTGCTTGGGACAAGTGCAGTTTAGCAGGCAGTGCTTCAATATCACATTCCTTCTGTGAATATTGAACTGATCCCTAACCGTTTCCCTTTCCCTAATTCTACACAAACCCCTAACCATAAACTTACCCTAACTTACCCTAACCCTCATTCGTGCACTAGTCAACTGAAAACCCAGCACCTCCATCCCTGGGACATAGTGGGGTAGTTAACATTTGGGCAGTGTTACTTCCCTGCCGTTTCTTCCACTAGTTGTGGTGCATGACCTATTAAATCCTCCGCCCTCAATTCCCGGGTACTTTAGAAATTTTCAATCATAAAAGGAGCCAATCAAATAGTTTGATATTTTTGTTCTATGAAGATCACTCACCTGACTCACCCAGTAGCTGCAACAGAAGTCATCCTATCAAAGTTACTCTCGTTGAACAAACTTCTATTCCAAGGCCTCTGCACTACTGTTAAGTTACCAGAGAAGAATCAGGGCATGCTCTCATCACAGCTTCTAGTTCAGATATTAGCTGGCAACAGGTTAACATGCAGAATATTTCAAATCGCCAAACTGTATCCTACTTTGCAAGTTGCCTTCCAAACCTTTTGGGGCATTAATCAAAAATGAAATGAAATTGCTGGCGTAAGCAGCACCCACAATACGTTTCTATTGTATATTTGTTCTCCCAACCCCAGATTCAATATTTACCACTTCCATTACTTCAAGGAATAATGGCTAGTGGTGTGGCCATATAGTCAATTAAGTGTGAGGCATTGAAATCAGTGGGTCTGCGGTCAAAACCCCCTGTCAAATTTTAGGAGCCATGCCCTTTTATAGTACTGTGGCTCAAATCACAACACCATGCTTCTTATCAGCGATAAGGAAGTCTTCCTGGGCGGCTTGCAGGTTTTATAAACTGTTTTATATTAGAAATTTGACATTTTCATTTGGCAAGGAAGAGTTTCTTCCCAGAAGTGTATCCTCTCGGTTGTATCGCAAGCATTCACTGACATATGCTATCTTGTTGAATCGTTGAAAGTGAAGTCTATTCTTATGTTTTGTAAGCACTAGCTAGAACAACGCCAGGTAGCCATGTTGAATATTCTTGCGGCTTCTGCTACGTAGCCACCCAGAAGGCCAGTTATTGAATCCTGACTGTAATAACGAGATTCACTTGTGGGGTGCTATCTGCTTTGGCTGCGCGACCCACCAGCCCCATCAATGCATGGCATATAACGACAGATAAGTCTTGTATTGTAAACTGTGTTACTTGGTTGGCTGTAGTGTTTATCATCAGTTTTGGGCATGACATTGCACCCATTTTCCAGCGTAAGACGTTGCTCGAAAGTAGGTTCCCACATTGAAATGAAGGAGAACAAATTCTAAACATCGAAACTTCATCTAGGTTACTCAATTTTGCAAAACGCGGCTTGCTTTGAAACTCTGCATCCACGGGGCAAGCAGAGTACACAATGCAACACTGGCCACGTTATTAGAACTAATAACAGAACTAATAACTAATAACAGGGCTGCCAATGCCTTTTTTCCAGGGTCACAAACAAAGTGATTCTGCGTCACAGATGGCCTCCAAGACAAAGGATTTACTACTCCTGTTATTCGAATCTGGAATCTAAGGCTACGTTTCCATTACTCCGTTTTCAAATGTCTCCGTTTTCATATCACTCCGTTTTCGGATGATCTTGAACCGTTTCCATTACTCCGTTTTCGCCAAGAGCGCCTGGTACGAAAACGGGGATGTTTCCATTACTCCGTTTTCGTTCGTCTTCATTTCCTTTGTTCGCACTCGTTTTGAAACCGAGGATGTTGTATAGATTGCTGTTGTTAGCGTTTTCGAATGACTCCGTTTTCGGTGTTTCCATTGAAAACGATGCGTTTTCAGATGTCTCCGTTTTCAAATCACTCCACTTTGAACAGCGTTTTCAAGTGTCTCCGTTTTCGATCGTTTTCAATGGAAACACCAACCCAAAAACGGAGACATTCCACTCCGTTTTCATACGAAAACGGAGCAATGGAAACGGGGCCTAATAATGCGACGAATGCTTAAAAGACATTCGTGAGACAGAAAAGAATTCCTATCGTGTTAGGCGGACAAATCATCAAAGAGAAGAATTAGCACAGTGTCCTCCAATTAGTCTCCATGGTCTCCAAGTGAATAGATGCTGATAGCAATCTTGTTACGTCACCCTTCTCAGTGGTGAAGGAAAAATGAGCTCCTGCGCTGCTCAGCTCACGTTGGGGGTAGCAAACTGATTCACAGACTTTCGCTTGAAAAGAAGTGTTATTAGACTAATAACACAAATAACGCTGCCCGTCGCCACTGGAAATTTTGATAACTTTGTGACACCTTTTAGATACATCAGAGTGCAAGGAAAGTTTTTGAAGAAACGTCTTTACTTTGGCTTAGAATCATAAGCGTACGAGGCCGGGGGCTGGGGAGGGGCAATAGCCTCCCGACTTTGGAAAAATTTTCAAAAATCGGCCCTGTCGGCCAAATTTTTGCCCTTAGTTGGGCAAAAATGCTGGCAAACAATGGGCTTTGTGTCGGGCCGCCGCCCTAGATTTTTTCTTCCCATAGGCTTATGCTTAGAATGCATTTCCTGATTAGAAATTCAAATCACATTACAATTATTTGAATCAAATTTGAATCATGAAATGCCATCATGAAATTCAGTAGCATTCCTTATCTTCTCCTGGCATTTCTCAGGAAAATTCTTCTGTACCCAGCATTTATTTTGAAGCTGATGATCTCATAAGCCTCACCAATACCATCAACAGAGAACTTAGTAAAGTTAAAACATGGCTTGACTGTAATAAATTGGTGCTTAACATCGACAAGACTAACTTTGTCCTTTTTCATTCCCCTCGGAAAAAATTGCCTGACATCGTCATTCTTCAAATTTGGCAAAAAAAGAATCCAAAAGGCCAATAGACTGGGGAAACAGGCTAACCATCTAACCAAGTGCATAACTTCAGTTTTTAAGGTTTGTATTGCTAGAAGAGGCCATTGTAATTGATTTAGGACAATGTGCCACTTATCAAAATTTTCGAATGTCACGTGACTGATGACATCAGGGAAGGGCCAAATGCTCCTAAATACTTCCATAACTTTCGACAGGTGTGCTGTATTGACATGTAATTTGCATAATTGAAAAGAGTGCTTGAAGAGCTTTCGAATGATGTATAATTTTTTGCATTTGATGAAATTCAAGAAAAATTTATGACGTTATCAATGACATGATTTCATAATTGACAAAGTTTAAAAACCATTTTAGGAAAAAATTTTTCATTCAGTCTTACTTAATCGAGCACACAGATTCCGATTCTGCAGTCAAAAAACACCTCTCATTCATAGGAATGTCAATTTTGGCCTTGTAATTTTCCCTATTGTGTTACTACTGACACAATATATGGGAAAAGTGGTCATGCCCAAACTGACACTCCTTTGAATGATAGGTGTTTTCTGACTGCAGAATCGGAATCTGCATGGTCGATTTAGTAAGAGTAAATGAAAAAATTCGTCTTGAAATGCAATTCTTCTTTTAGCAGAACCTGCTAAAGCTTTAATTTTATCCCGAATGTTAAATCCAAGACTGTACTTATGTTTTTGTTTGTTTGCCATATATTTTTAAACACTCGCACTTGCTTTATTTTAATTGTCGAAGCTTTCACCTCACTTCTGAGGCCTCATCAGCAACTGACGTGTTGCTGATGAGGCCTCAGAAGTGAGGCGAAAGCTTCGACAATGAAAATAAAGTAAGTGTGAGTGTTTAAAAATATATGGCAAACAAATAAAAACATAAGTACCGTCTTGAAATGGTTTTTGAAATTTGTCAATTATGACGTCATGTCATCGATGATGTCATACATTTTTCTTGAATTTCATCAAAATGCAAAAAGTTAGACATCATTTGAAAGCTCTTCAAACGCTCTTTTCAACTATCCAAGTTTCATGTCAATATAACTCACCTGCCAAAAGTTATTGAAGTATTTAGGAGCATTTGGCCCTTCCCAGACATCATCAATAACATGAAAATTTTCTAAAGTGGCACATCGTCCTAAATTAATCACAATGGTCTCTTCTAACAGTATAAACCTTGAAACTTGAAGTTAGGCACTTGGTTAGATGGTTTGCCTATTTCCCCCATCTACAAATATGTTAAGTTTCTAGGCATACTTTTGGATGAACATCTCACCTGGAAATATCATATTAATGAACTTTCAAAAAAGCTTTCCAAATCTGGCAGGATCTTCTTCAAGATAAGGCACTACGCTCCCTTATCAACACTAATCTGCCTCTACAACTCACTTTTTTCTTCCTTCCTCAACTATGGTATCACATCTTGGGGTGTTACGTATCAATCATATCTAAATCCACTTTTCCTTCTGCAGAAGAAAATCTTAAGGTGCATTAACTTTCAACCATTCTCAGCTCCATCAGCACCTATCTTCCTTTCTCTGAAGATACTTAAAGTTGAGGATTTATTACATTTTAAATATTCTAACTTCCGTTTACAAATCCATAAATAATTTATTTCCATTTTTTTTTCATAACTTGTTTACACCCAACTCCATACACAGATTTGGAACTCGTCAAGCAACTAAGAGGTGACCTTTTCAAATCCTTTAAAAACACCACTGTATATGGTTTCCAAACAATTCAGTTTTTTGGTTCCAAACTTTGGAATACTTCCCCATTATTCATATGTGTTGCCAGCTCTGTTTCAGTTTTTCGATCGAAGCTAAAGACATACTTCATCAATTCCTATTCTTAGTGGGCTGTTTTGTCTGGAGCGCCTTGCATGTGCTGTCTCTTGGTGGGACTTTATTGTTGCCATTTTCATGGTTCTTGGGAGTGGTGGCATGGGGGGTCAGCTGGGGGACTGTGCTTGCGGGGAGTATTGAAGGAAACAGACCTTAAACTATTAAAGATTAGGATTTTGCTTCTAATTCCAACCATATCTCTAATGCAAATTGGGTCTGGGTCTGGTTATGGTTTTTATAAAATTTTAGTTTCTTTTGTTTTTATGGGGGGGGCCTCTCTCTCGATTAGTTAACCTATTTAGAGAGCTCCTCCTTAATCTATCAATCTCAAATACAATCGTGTAAAGTTTTTTGTTCTCATAGTAGTGTTTTCTCTTTAATATTGTTGAATTCTTTTTAGTAGCATTTGTATTAAAATTATGATAAGTTTTTGTGTATTGGTGGTACTGTAATTTTTAGTATTATATGTTATCTTGTAAATTAGTTGCTGTATAGTTATATTTGTAGAATTATATTTAAGATTGATTGATAAATAAATGAAGCTGAAACTAAAACATATACCCTGGTGCAATCTCATCAGTTTCAAAAGAATCTTGATGACTATTTCTGGGCAAAGAGGGGGGCACCCATACCCCTGTGGCCACAGCATTGTTACACTCATTTTTGTTACTCCAAAGGTTTAGGCTACAAAAATTGTCTAAAGACAATAGCCCTATTGTTCTTCTATTGCTCTTGATGTTTCTCCATGCCAAGATATTTGGCATAACACACAAATGTTTTCCAGTGTATTAAAGCTCAATCAATCTCATTGCTTATTTTGCAAAAATTGATCCTGAATGCCAACTCACTTTGGCAAGGACTGCAAGTATCTGGAATGTATTTGCACTGTCTTTCTCGCATGTGACTAGTGTCCTGTTTTCCATGTGACAAGAAAAACATTAAAAAACCCTTGCTTTGTATCCCCATGACAATACAGTTATGTTGACGCCCCATTCTGCTCCCCCTGACAACGTAGCATTAAAGATGCACTATAGACCTTTTCAAAGAGTTCTGGGATGGCACGATACTTTTCTGGAAGATGGCGGATTAGCTGCAAAGGGGAATCCCCTTCTCACTGCAAAAGTTGACATGCAGTTGCAGTAGGCGAGATAATGCAACAAAAACCTAGTTATTGTGCATTCAGAGGATAAGAAAGACCCACAAAGTCTTACAATTTCAAGCTAAGAATTAGTTATCATATCAAAGTGATATTTTACAAGGAAACATTTCTTTCGTTACATTTACGTTTATTTCTTCGAGTTTATTGAATTTGTATTGTATGATCATCACTTGCTAAGTTTAGCTTTTTGTATGAATAAATGGAGCTTATCTACTGCCTTTTTAACTAGAGAAATACAAAGGGAATTTCGGTACAAATATGTCAGTGGCGGCGGGCAGTGTTATTGGTGTTATTAGTCTAATAACACTTTTTTTCAAACGAAAGTCTTTGAATCAGTTTCCTGCTCCAACATGAGTTTGTGCATCGAAGGAGCTCGTTTTCTCCTTCGCGACTCAGAGAGGTGACGTAGCAAGATTGCTATCAGCATGTATTCATTTGGAGACCATGGATACTGCCATAGAATAGGAGGATACTGGTGCTAATTCTTCTATTTTATCATTTTTTTATCCTGCACAACAAGAATTCTGTTATGTCTTTCAAATGTTTTGTAAGCATTTGTCGCGTTATTAGATTCCAGATTCTAATGACGGGAGCAGCAAATCCTTTGTCTTGGAAGCCGATTTGTGACGCAAAATCACTTTGTTTGTGACCCTGGAATTGAAAGGCATAGGCAGCCCCGTTATTATTTTTGGATTTCTAATAAGGCGGCCACTCTTACGTTGTGTGCGCTGTTTGCCTTGTCGGTGGAAACTTTCAAAACAAGTCGAGTCTAGCAAAATCGAGTACTCGGACGTAGTTTGAGCATTCAGAATTTATTCTCCTTTGTTTCAATGTGGGAAACTACTCTCCAGCAACGTCTGAAGCTGGAAAATGGGTAGAAAGGTCATGCCTAAAATTGATGATAAACAACCAAGCAAGTAACCTAGTTTACAATACAAGACTTATCCATCGCTGTATGGAGATAAGACGAAGAAAATACAGTTATCTGTTTGCATGTCTAGTCATTAGAGACTTATAGAATGTAATGAAAAAAGCTCCTTTGCTTTATTTCCTCCTGCTATCAATTCCCTTCCATAAATAGGTTTGGTGGGTCGCGCAGCCAAAGCGGACAGCACCCCACAAGTGAATCTCGTTATTACAATCAGGGTTCTAATAACGGGCCCTCTAGGTGGCTACATGGCAGAAGCCGCGAAAATATTCAACATGGCTACATGGCCTTGTTCTTGCCAGTGCTTACAAGATGTTAGAATAGACCTCACTTCCAACCATCCAACAACGTCAACGAATGTGAATGTTTTCGATACAACAGAGAGGATCCCCTTGTGTAAAGAAACCCTTCCTTGCCAAATGACAATATCAAATTGCTAATAACAGTTTGTGAAACCTGCCAGCCGCCCCTGAAATATGTAAAGGTCAACGTCCTCTTCTGGACCCTTTGATCCTCATGGCAGAGTAGAGACTTTGGCGGGAAAATATTTGTGATCAAATTTGTATTCATCATTTTGTTCTCTGCTTCTTGGATCAAAGAAATCAAAGAATAAGAAGCTGGTTTGCAGCAAAACACACGTGGATTATAAAACACAAACATTGAAACAGAGTTGTCATTTCTTAATTGCATTATGCAAAAGAGATGTCAAGTAAAAGATTTGCTAAATTATATTGTTTTGCTTGGAGGCAAATGTACTTTAGTGACATATTGGTTACAAGCCGCATAAGGCACCTACAAATTGTGTTTGACTTTCTCAGTCGACATAGCTAAAGTTTTACAAATAAGTAAATGAGAACCTTGGAGAAACATACAAGTTAAGTTGCTTGGAGCAGGTAACATCCCTTATTTTATATGAGTACAAATTGAGATGCTTTGCTTTGAAACATCCCAATCGAAACTTTATTTGGTGCATGAACCAATTGAAAGATTGCATAAACTTTCCACAACCTTAAGCTGACTTGATTTGGATAGACATAACCTCAGCATAATTTTAAAGAGAGATAAATCATTGTTTGTTTTTAACAGCTCTTGACAGAGAAAGACAGTTCCTATTCCTACAGTTAATGAGGAATAAGCTCAACTCACAAGCAGAAAAAAGTTATCTGACCGAGTCTGAGGCCTTCATCATCTAATATCACGAATGCCAAACTTTGTTGAAACGACTCAAAGATATAAACACCTTGTCCTTGTAAAAGGTGCCAAACATTGCAATAATATGATAGAATCTAATGTTATAGATCTAATGTTATAGATCTAATGTTATATGTTGTTGTAAGTCATTCGGTAAGAGTTAGGGTTAGTTTCAGAAGCTTTTGTTTCTTTTGAGTAAGTTAGGGTAATGCGCTAGACAATTGAAACCCCAGCCCCCCCACCCCAAGACATGCCAGGAAATTAACGGGGAATATACCGTGGAATAGACCTTTTCAAAGAGGTCTGGGGCTGCACACCACTTTTCTGGAAGATGGCGGATGCGAGGGAATCCTCTCCGTTATGCTGAACTGGAGTTGCAGTGGTTGACAAAAGCATGGAATTTAACTCCAGTTACTGTATATTGTTCATACAAGGCCAGAAAGACTTAGCATGACAAAAAATACAATTATACTAGAATGGCACCTGCCATAAACTGGCACTCAAGCCCATTATTGCTTTTCCTTTCCTTTGTTCATATCATTTAGAATATGGATGTAAATTAATTTCAGCTGTTCAGTCATTGGTGTTTCTGACAATGATTTGACGAGATCCCGTGTGTTATAGCATAAATTGTATTTAGGTAGTTTTATACCTACTGATAGTCTATGGGCTGAGGATGTTTTTGGTACCACTTGGCGGAAATAACATTGGTGGTGATTTTTATCAAGTATATGGTCCTAATAAACAGAATAAGTATGATAGACATTTTTAAAATGGGGCTTGCTGTAAAGGCGGGGGTACAAACTTTCATATTACTCAATACTATACTCTCAAAGGAAAAGTGCTAGGCTGAAAGACTTTCAGTTCATAATTGATAAGCCCAATGAATGGCGGGCAAAATATCTTCCTAAGAGATGAATTTAAGTAAGTTTGAAAAATCATAAAACATCATCAAATAACCAGATAATAAAAACACACTCACACGCTCTTTTCTTTATCTCTTGTAAATTAATTGATGGATTGATAGAAACTGAGAGCAAACTGAATGAAGATGGAATCTAGATCACATTATGTATGTAATCTAGATTATTCCATCAATCCATCTTCATTCAGTTTACTCCATATTTGTATGCATTTTTCACTTACGCTCGCCCTCTTCGCTGGATCATCTCGTTGATTTTCAGCTAACTTAGCCAGCATATAACGGGTTACAGAGCTTCTAGCATATCTCGGAAGAATGCTCATAATTCTGCTGCTCTTCAGATCCAGTTGAAATGTGAATTTTGAGTCCCTTGTTCTGTTTCTTTATCATCATACTTCTCGTGTATCATCGCTTGCATCTCTGTTTGGTTCCATTTTCTCCCAGCCTCGTACCAATAGCGTTTGCAATAGTTTTAGATGAAAAGGAGGCTCACAGAGACTAAAAAGTTTTTGGCTTTGGGCGGGGAGGCGCGCAGGGAAGTCATCTTGCTCTTGGGAAATCGATCGTGACTCACCTTGTGCTGTGTGTAAAATTCGACAACGAAGGAAAGGAGCGATTATCCTCTCACGATATTTATGATCTTATTGAAAGCAGTTCACTTTGCTCTTCACAACTGAAAAAGGTAAGAAAATCAATGTTTCCATGGCTATGCCATGACATGAGAAGACAAGAGGCTGTGGTCTTATCATAAGACTTATCACCCTCCCTTTATTTAGGCCCGTTTGTAATCTTTTTAGTATTATGGAAGTAATGGGAAATATGGAACACTTAAAGACAAATGATGGAGATGTAAGGTGACTTAAATCAGAGACCTGGGCAATCTAAATATGATAACAAAGTTGGTTTTGCTTGTAGTACGTTGTTACTGTAGTTTATTTGGCATAACTTTTAGAATACCCCGCACCTCAAAGGTACCCCGTTTTTAGCAAGGATACACCCTAGAGGATATAATACAGTAGATACTGGATACATTGGATAAAGCAGATACTGGATAAAGTGGATAAGGTGGTATATACTTCATACAGTGGATACAGTGGAAACTTGACTTGAGATTCAGCGGATACTGGAGACAGTGGATACTGGAAAAGTGGATATGTTGGAAGATACAGTGGATACTTTGGATACAGTGGATATGGTGGATACAGTGGATACGCTGGATACCGTGGAGATGGTGGATACGCAGGACACTGTGGATACGCTGGATAATGTGGATACAGTCCAGACTGCAGAGTATGGCAAGTGCACACCCAAGACCCTTTCCTGAAATATCAGTGCACACTTGAGAAAGGGTGTGGCACATTGAAATTTGGGTGTGGCTCTATTGTTTGAAGCTTTTATTTTGCCACAGTGACCACTGAATGAAGAATGTCAGACAAAATGACGGAAAGTTTTAAATTTCTGATGAATTTGTAGACTACAGTTGTTGCATCTGTCACTGCAAGCAGTCTTGTCTTGATAATTGAGATCTGGGAATTATTGTAGTAAGTCTATTAATGCCCGTCCACGTTCTGTGTGCAATCAAATCTTAGGCCCAAACTGTTTCTGCCTGAATACGGGACAAAAAAGCCTTTGAGTTGGTATATTTTGTAAGAATTTCTTTCGAGGGCAAATTCAAAATTTTATAAGCACACTTGAAGTTGCACACTTGCACACTCAAAATTTTGCTCTTGCACACCCGAGATCTGGTTGAAAACTGCCATACTCTGCAGTCCGGCATACAGTGGATACGGTGGATACAGTGGATACGGTGGATACTGTGGATACAGTGGATGCAGCGAATACTGTGGATGCAGTGGATACAGTAGATACAGTGGATACAGTGGATACTGATTCAGCACGGCAAAAATGTGATGTGCGACCTGGGCCTTAGATTGGCGTAAAATACATATGTATGTATCTTTTCACCATAAGTTAATATTAAAACAAGAATAAGTTTATCAAAAGAATTACAGGCATGTACTAGGTGTGTTTTTAGATGAGATGTTTTTAACGCAGTCAATTAATTCTTTTAAAAGAATGCGACGTAGTACTTAAGAAGTGATAATACAAAACGTTTTGAGCATAACTCTTCATCAGGTGCCACACCTGATGAAGAGTTATGCTTGAAACATTGTGTATTATCATGTCTTAAGTAGTAAGTCGTATTCTTTTGAAAGAATTGATTGATTGCGTTAAAAACATCTGATCTAAAAGCACACCTAGTACAGTACATGCCTGTAATTCTTTTGATAAACTTATTCTTATTTTAATATCAACTTATGATGAAAAGATACATATATATGCATTCTGCGCCAATCTGAGGCCCAGGCTGTACATCACATTTTTGCCGTGCTGAATCATAGTTGTATTTGGTGTGACCAAAATGCGATGTTTGACTCGATTGAGTTTGGCAGTTTTAATTTGGGTAGAGCTGAATAATAAGATTTGACCGGGACATTCACTTACTGCAACAGGGCATCATGTACTAGAATCTAACAGGCTCTCCTATTGGCCAATTCAAATTTTCTCATTTGCATACAGAATATTATACCCATTTTGTGTACAATTGGCATCCCTCCACATTCAAGAGGCATGCATTGGTAATGGCAAAGTTGTGGTTGCTGGCTCTCAAAAGCCACGGACCAACTGTCAACCATCCTCAGGCATGTTGCATTGTGATTGGCTGAACCTTAGATGATTCCCCTCAAGAACCAATCAGGACTCAAGTTACTTCCATGACTTGAGGGATTCTTTTGAGGGAGACTGACCAATCACAGACGTCGTTAGATTGAGTACATGACCACTGACTGTGACACAAGAGCTTCTTTGGGCCGGACGTTGTATTTTACATGTGCCAAATCAAGTGCATTAATTACAGTATGTACTGAGGACAATAAATTTCTGTGACTGTTTTGAATCAGTCTCATTAAAACAATTTCTTTCATGACTTTAGCCAGTTTTGTTCTGTAATTTTATCTTTACCAATAAAATTTCCAGAAAGAATTGTTGTTGCTGTGATATGCATCTTGGGGAATAACTTCGTATCAGATGCAACCAATTATATTCGACCTCTGACCCAAAGCGGCACCAGAGTCGCTCTTGTGTGAATCCAAATCAATTTAATTCACCGGACCAAAATGCGACGTTTGACCCTAGCCTAAAGAGTTAGATCAAAATTTTCTGCTTGCTTCCCTTGCAAGGACTGTCATTTTGCAGTTTTGGGCTTGAGCCTCTCAGTGGCATGGCAAAGGGTCCTACAGAAACTTAAGACCAATAATCCTATGATCTATTATTAGAAAAATCCTCACAATCTGCCTGCTAGACAGAATTTGGAATAGAATAAAAAGCCAAAAGCCATATCCATTGTATATAAACAGGCAGCTTGTCAACCAGGCAGGAATACCTCTGAGTATTTGCATGAAGTAAAGCTGCTTCTGGAATAGGCTACATCAGCAAAGAATTACCACATATATCTACTACTTCTAAATATGTTCAAGGTGTTTGACACTGTAAATAGAAGAATTCGTTTTGAGCACCTGGAAGAAACATTACTTTGGTAGATAAGGTACAGTACTTAACAAGAAATGGTAAAAGATTCGGATGCAAAAAAACGAGAAGATTCAGCCGACTGAGGCCTTTCTGACTTACATCGTCATCAGAGTGTGACTTAAACTAAATCGAATTTTTTACAAATTTACTTACGTAGCATTCTGATTAGGTGACAAATGGATTCATTACAGTTGTTGGTTTTGATGTGCGGTTTTAATACTAGTTCAATATGGCATGTCTGGCTTTGAATGACTTGTCTTTGTGAGTTAATAATAGTTTTGAGTCCTTCAGCTCCATGAAAATATATATTTTAAAGTAAGGTTCCTTGAGGTTCTTATTTCTCTGTCCACATTCGTGGACGTGTCTTAGAAGATTGCAAAATGAAGTTCCGGTACGAGACTCTGAAATGTGGTTGTTCATGCGTTTTCGAAAATTAGTTGTTTGACCTATGTATGTGGTTTTTTGTTCACAGAGATTACATGACAGGAAATAAACCAGGTTTTTACTGTTGCAATCTATTTGCCATTGGTGTTGTAAACGAGTTGACAGGCTGAAGGTATGGTTTACAGATTTTACATCAATTGCTGTTGCATAATACGATCCCTGGTGTGGGCGGTATCCTTGTGATGGTATTTGAACTAAATTTTGCTTTAGTCAAAAGAGATGTAACATTTCGAGGTTGTTTAAGAGCTAAGGCTGGTTTCGAATTTGCGAATTTAAGTTGCATGTTGGTCTTTAAAATTCTTGAGTAGCAAAGAAATCGTTTTCTTAAGGTTTTTATAATTCAAGTTTGGGTAGATCGTTGTAAACAGAGGGATTACCTCGTTTTTGCATGGTTCGGGTGCTGGACCTCATAAATTTGCATGATTGAATGCTTGTTTTACAAGGTTTTTTTAGCTTTACTGCACCCTAAATGCCATTGTTCAAGCTCTGCTAAACAAGATTCGATGTGATTTGCATCTGAAACAAATGCAATTATTCTTTTTGTGAGGTTGTATGGAATGGAATCCTTTCTATGGGAAGGGTGGGCGCTGTAGAAATTTAAGTATTTATGTGGGTTGGTTTGCTTTGTAATAAATGTTAGTACTGATATGTATTCCGTTTGTTAGGATTATTTTTATGTCTAGAAAGCTCAGCGATTCGGTATCATTGGGTTCTTTTCTTCCTGATTTATTGTGAATTTTATCAAGACATTTACCGAGTTAAGTGCGTTTTTTAACAAATTCGGATTTGAAGTCTTTTGGTAACGCAATAAAACTGTCATCCATATAATGGTAATAAAGAACCACATACATAGGTCAAACAACTAATTTTCGAAAACCCATGATTTCTGAGTCTCGTACCGGAACTTCATCGTGCAATTTTCCTAGACACGTCCACAAATGTGGACAGAGAAATAAGAACCTCAAGAAACCTTTCTTTAAAATATATATTTTCATGGAGCTGAAAGACTCAAAACCATTATTAACTCACAAAGACTAGTTATTCAAAGCCGGACAGGCGATATTGAACTGGTATTAAAACTGCTTGTCAAAACCAATAACTGCAACAAATCCATTTGTCACCTAATCAGAAGGCTATGTAAGTAAATTCATAAAAAATTCCATTCAGTCTAAGTCACACTCTGACGACGATGTAAGTCAGAAAGGCCTCAGGGTGGTGAATCTTCTTGTTTTTTTTGCATCTGAATCTTTTACCATTTCTTGAAGAAATATTAAATGGAGATGAAATGCATATACAGTATTACACACACTGTATTTTTTGTATAAGAAACTTCTTATAAGAAACCCAACACTCAGATTGCCAAAAAATAAGAAACTCCAGTTCTGGGAATATATATAACCTAAGAAACCATTTACTTAACATAGCTTTTTTACTTTCATGCTATGATATTGCTCAGAAGGTACTTGGAGTAACATCTAAGCATTCGAGAAGCTTCAAAACATTATTTTGAAATGTTCACAGGGGCTACCCAGGGGTTGACATAACATTTTGTGGGTATGGGTATGTGCCCCCCATATGGGTGGGTTTTTGGGTCCAAAATTCTCTAAACAAGTGTCCCTTTTTGGCAGGTTTTTCTTAAAAATGGGTGGGTTTTTCCAGAAATTGGCAAAAATTGTCAAATATAGGTAGTTTTCCGCCAAAATTCATCATAAAAAGTAGGTCTGATGGCAACTGTCAGTAATTAGAAGAGGGTGGCTTCCTGAAAATCAGGTGGCAGCACCCGTGCATCTGCAAGTATGTAACCCCCCCCCCCACAGGCACATGCCGTAAAAAACTCTGCATACGGAAAATCTGATAATTTTAGGAAACTTTCAGTACTGGCCAAGATTCTTAGTTTCTTTTAAAGATGTGTGTAGGAATACCAACCAATAAGCAAGAAATAACAATTACAGTAAAATAAGTTCACAAAAGAGAGAAAGTTCTGTAAAGAGTACAGGGATAATGCAAGGAGACTGTTTAAGTGCAATATACTTTTACATTCTATTCAGCAAATCTGGAGAAACAGATTAAAACAACATTGAAAGGGCTGCGCAATGGAGCTCGCACTTCCAGATTGACAGGGGTTGATTTAGATTTCCTTGATAAACTTTGTTGAATTCAGCAGGTACTGTCAAGTTCAGATTTCAAATTTTGAGCTTAGAGGAAGTTACAGAGCCTACTGCGAGAGATAAGTGAGGCCAAATACATGAGCGTTAGCAGCAAAATTTGTTGAGTTTTGATAGAACATTCAAACAGAAAGTAATCTAAGAATGGTGCCTGATAAATTAATGACGTTTGGATGTGTTATTTTGCATCTTTGGACAAACATATGGAGATGCAATTTGAGTGAAAAGAAAAAGGTTGTTGGTGATAAATTTGCATTCCTTCTCTTATAAGCATAACTGCTTGATAGATTCAACAGTGCAACACCAACACAAATCAAAACAAATGGCACTTCAATTATTGTTCTTGAAAGCTAGTTTTTTACCTGGCACTGTATTGGATTGATCAACAGTAAGAACGCAAGCGAAAATGAAATGGCTGTCTTTTGAGACACAGACAAGAAAGTCTGATTGGCAAGCAGTTTCAACGAGATATTCTAAAAGAAATGATCTTAGCAAGTCACACATTAGGATTTTTGAGTGCCCCCTGACTACAGTCCCGGGGGGGGGGGTACTTAGTATATTTGTCCGACGGGGATGTGCCGTTTTTCAGGGTATCGGTTCGCCTATTTTTTCTAGAACAGGGTATCAAAAGAAGGCAAGTTTTCTGGATCAGGTTGTCAAAACATGTCAAAAGAGGAAATTTTGTTACAACAGGTTGTTATTTAGTAGATTTTTGTGTTTTTGAGTATACTTTTTACTGAATTTTTCTAGAACAGGGTATCATTTGAAGGCAAAATTCTGGAGCAGGGTGAAAAAATTTCATTTTGTGTGCACATCCCCGTGCAAATTTAGGTCAAGTACCCTCCCCCGGGACTACAGTACTTTAGAACATTGCTTACAGAATCTGAAGGGAGTGACTGATTTTAGCCTGAAAAATTTTTGAAACTAATTGAACATTTTTAGCTATTCAATCAGGTATTGCAAAAATATCATCACATATGTACTCATAGAGCAGTACCCTTTTGAATGCCAGGGTTTTTTACCCACCCAGTATAATTATTTAATCGTGATGTTATAAGGATCCAAAGAGTTGGTACATTTATTGTAAGGAAGTTGATTTGTACTGCACAGCGTCATACAAATCTTAGATGCCTTTGATTTTTTATTACAAAGTCCAGCTTTGTAGTCTAAGAGGGCCTCCTGATCGGTAAGAAAGTAAGAAAGGAAGCAAGAAAGAAACGGAGTAAGCCACACTTGTTATTGTACCTACCTGAATTTAAAAAGTTAAGAAACTTCTTTATTTTTCCCATCGAAATGTTGTGGCACCTTCCAGCAATAAGAACTGTTTCCGCGACTGTTTGGTCATCGTTCCTCTGACTTTTGCTTTCGAAGATGGAACAATGCGACAATACCTAGATAACAAAAGGACTACGCAGACACCTGCACCTCATTGCTAGGATAATCAGATCGTTTCAGGTTGTTTCACACTTTGTCCATTTTTTGACAACTCATTTCAGGTGGTTTCAGCCCTTTCAGCTAGTTTCAGGTGGTTTCAGCTCATTTTAACTTACATGGACATGTTTTTTGAATGGCAGAAAATCTGTCATTTTGAAAGTTTAAAAATGACGAAGCTGAGCACTAGAGGACGTAATTTAACAGATTTTAACCAGATAAAAGTAGGAGAGAATGTGATTTTAGATTACTTTGTAAGACATGGGTCATTTCATGATTTCGTTCACTCGGTACTCTTTCTTGAGCAAGGATTAGTAAAACTGAATTCAGTTCTTAATATGATGCCTTCTTTGACTCTAAATGCCCAGAAGAGTAGTTTTTTCGTGATGAGCAGTCTAGGAGCATCTTAGTTGCTAGACTAGAGAGGAAGTTCAAGCATAATTTCTGAAAGAATTGCAAACTGGACAACACATTTGTAGCTTTCCCGTACCTGCAGCAGTCTTGGCAATTGATTCTCATTCGTCCATGTGACGAAAGGTGAGTAGCTCGAGAGCAAATAGTTCCAAAAACACAAAAACCTGCCAACTTCTTCAAAACCTTTTTAAGACCAATTACTGGTGTTATGAAAATGTTTTTGCTCGTTTTAGAGATTAGGAGACCCACTAAGATTCTAAAATTAAGGGTAGCTAAGGAGTTTTCACGTATTTCAAGTAGCTCGTACCTCAAAATTTGTAGAGAGCTTCAAACGTGTTCTACAAAGGTGTCTTTAGTTGTGTCCTTCAAAGGTTTCATTCAAAGGTTTCTAACAGTTTGGAGTAGAAATGAAAGTTACAGGTAAAAGAGAAGCTTTGAAGTCAATTAGATTAGAAAATGAGCGAACAGTTATCACGCAATCCTTGTGCTTTGGGCCAAGTGGCCATATGTTTGGTCTTAAGGATCATTTGCTCTAGAACTGCTCATTGTTTGAATCTACTGTCATAATCCATTCTTTAGATCCAAGAAAACACCCTTTTCATATAGATGTTGATTAATTCTGTCACCTTAGTATTTCTTCTAACAGATGAAACATCCTCATTTTGATAGAAAGATAGAAGGACTCCCTGCTCCTGCAGTACTCTTATGCTTATCACATGAGATCCTAAATATTTTCTGAAGCTCGAAGATAGTTCTAGTACTGAAGTAGTATTGATGATATTAAAAAGTAGGTTAAGGTTGAGCGTGGAAGATGTCTGATGATTTTACATTTCAAGGACTGTTGTGCTCACTAAATGCTCTTTTTCAACATCTCATACAGCAAAAGCACTGACAGTACAATCTTCAGTCAACCTGCAATGTCTCGCAAACAACGGAGTGAGTCCAGATTCATTGATGGCTAAAAGACTTTTTATCTCATTCGATCCAAGGATTGCATGGCTCGTAAGCTACTCCTAGCTTTGATCGTTAATAGCTCAAGAACAAGCGTCATAGAATCCTGGTGAAAAAAGGGACCTTGTTTTTCAGTCTCTTCTCTTTTCCATGGTAACGCCTGTGACACTTGAAAATTGAACTATGATTTCAGATATTAAATTTTATCTGGATAGTCAAGAAAGGCAGTTTTCTGCTACTTGAAAAACATGTCCATATGTTTTACATTGGTTACCCAATTTTATTTCTTTTGCCCCTCGTTTCAGAATGCCTTTACGTTGAATATGATTTCCTAAACCTTATCGGTAGAGCAGAATGTTAACGACGCCGTCGAAAGTTTTGCCGACAACATGGATTAGGATCTGCTGAAATGATAGAAATATCGCATTTTGTGCTTCTTCGAAAGTTCCTTTCTTGAAAAGTACAAAAACCACAACCTGCACTTTTCCCAGTTTCCTATCCAACTTTTGCCCAGCTTTTTGGCACGCTGGTGCCTTTCATTTCTGAGAGATCGCACTCTGAATGGCTGATCTACGATATCACGTTCGCGAATCTCGATCCTCCTCCATCTCTTTCTTTCTTCTTCAAATGCTGCTAGCCCGAGACTTCAAAATTTTTGGGGGAAATGTTTTGAAGCTGAAACTTGGAGTAACCAAAAGATAAAGAATCCAGGTAAGACTCGTTTGTTTCGCTTTAGAATCAACTCACTGTAAAGACAATTTCTACGTAGCATTTTATCATCTATACGAATCATGCCTCTTCAAATTTGTTTCAATTTTTTCTGGAGGAAGTTGTTGCGAGAACCTCAGGGATTTTTATAAGTTGCCGAGGAAGGACAACGCACTAAGATAATATTTGAAATAACGGGATGAAAAGTAAGGGAGAAGAGAAAGGGCATTATTGCTGAAATGTTTAACATGAACTCGCTTTTCAAGTTTCTTCATTTACAAAAACATTTCCTTGGCTTTCCTTGAGCGGCTGCTTGACGTTATCGTTCTATGAGAAATCCCAGATATATGTGGATATTTCTTTTCATATTTACAGGTAAATTTGAGCCATTTGAGCATTGGTGGATGTTATCGGAAGAACAAGTTTGAACAGAAGACGGAGATTGAATTATTTCTTATGTGTAAACTGTGAAGGATGTTATAAGATTTGTTGACTGATGACACTTCTGTGATGAAATTTTGTCTTTTTGTGGACAACTATTGCTCCTTTTCTCCGTAACTTCATTGGTTATACACCCTATTTGGATACAATTCGCTTGAGGAAGAGTATTCGAAACTATCTTACTTTGATTTAAATGCTACAATTCATTTCGCAAATAATTTATTGAACTTCCATGCTGTTCGATTTACTTAAAGTTTCTCGAAAAACTTAAGCCACGGATTTTGCCCATCTTTCCAAGGAATTTTACTTCATTTTTCCCAGTATACCCAGTTTCCCAGCTTTCATTGGAATTTACCAGCTATGCTTGCCGAAAAGCTTTCCCTGAATGTTGCGAAAACCCATTCCATGCTTATCTCCACCAAGCAAAAACAGAACAGTCTCAAAAGCCAAAATAAAGACCTGGATCTGAAAATTCGTGACAATGATCTTGAAGTAGTCAAAAAGACAAAATACCTTGGTGTGCAAATCGACTGCTCTTTGAACTGGAAAGAACAAATCAAAGCAGTTTCTAGCAAGGTCTCAAGGGCAGTTGGCTTTTTAAGACATGCCAAGTCTTTTCTCCCGAAAGAAACTTTGCAGACTCTCTACACAGGCATTGTGGAGCCACACTTTCGATACTGCTGTTCCGTCTGGGGCTGCGCCGCTTTAACTGAAATTAATCAGTTGCAAAAGCTTCAAAACCGTGCCTCTAGGATAATAACAAATAGCAGCTTTGATGCCCCAGGCGGACCTCTTATCGAAGAGATGGGGTGGAAGACCATTGACGAATTAATTACGTGTGAATCTAAGACAATGGTCTTTAAGTCCCTGAATTAACTGGCTCCAGAATACCTTTGTGGCCTTTTCACTCGCAGTTCGCTCTGCTCATCATATAGCCTTCGTAATACGGGGACCGACCTAAGGTTACCGAAGAAAAGGTCATCAAATGGCCAGAGATGTTTCTCATATAGAGGTGCAAAATTATGGAATGGCCTGTCAGCCGAGTCAAAGCAGGCAACCTCCTTGTATAGTTTCAAGAAAACTATTTAAAAAGTGATCCCTTTCATTTTGATTTTAGGTTTGAATTTTTCTCTTCATTGTAAATAGGTTTTGAACATTGTAAATAAGGTTTTATAGTTTAATTTATTTAATAGCTTTTTACTTTCTTTTCTAAATTGTAATTAAATGTTTTTATTGCAGGGCCCCTTGAAAATCAACTTGTTGAAGGGCAACCCTCCTTAAATATATAAAATGAAATGAATGGATGAAATGAAATGAATGAAAGTTTACCCACCTTCGTGGGAATTTTGTTACGCTTCCGAGCTTTTCATTCTTAGGAAACCAAGGTAACTGGGTAAAAATTTAAGCAGAAAGTCTTAAACGAGTTTGGTTGCCAAAGAAGGTTGTTGTTCAAAAGGAAACTTCATGGATGGTGGAAAGGCAACCATGTCCTTATGAAAGCCGATGAGCACAGAAGTAAATGAGTGTAGACCTGCTATGTTTGTTTAAAGGCACTTTCTCTGGCCTGCTGGGATAGTAGCATGATTGTAGATGTGCTGTGTCCTTTCATAGAACTCGAAAAGGAAACTGTCGTTTTTCAACGGTCCAGTGTAAGTTGAGATATTCGTTGTGTTCTAGGACACTTGCTGTTGAGTTGTTTCTATACCTAAGTGGCTGCGGCTGCCAATTAAGCAGCTGCCATTAAGCAGCTGCCATTAAGCAGCTGCCAATTCTAGCCTAAGATCATGAACGTTAGGACACCCAGTGTGTAACAGTTTGAAATTTAAATCAGAAGTGAGCCACCTTAATTTATTGTATTTTTGTGTTTTGAACTTCTTTTTACTTGGTATACAACCATCTTTCACTGTTTCGTAATTTTGAATTTTTTCGGTAGTGAGCCACCCTAAGTCCAGAACCACCTTAACCGTAGCTGGCTCTGCACTTAAGGTGGCTCACTACCGAAAAGTTTCAGAGTTACGAAACAGTGAAAGGTGGTTACCAAGTAAGAATGAGTTCAAAGCACAAAATACAATAAATTAAGGTGGCTCACTTCTGATTCAAATTTCAAACTGCTACACACTGGGTGTCCCAACGCTCATGTCAAGATGAAGAAATTTCCAGATCTTCTTCAGAAAAGAGCTTAGGCCCTGTTTCTAAAATTTTGTAAGCAAAATTCCAGAAAGTCCAGCTGACTGTTTGACAAACAAGTAACAACAATTGGACTATTTTTGGAACTGATCCATTGAATTGGTATTGATTGATGACTCATTGGTATTGATAGCTTTCCATAGAAATGCTGTCCACATTTATGATCAAATTTCAGATTTCAGCAGACGCTGAAGGGTGGAAGTCTTCAGATAGGAATATCTCTTTTTAAGTGTAGGAACCCTAATCACTTGTTCCATTGCTCCATTGTGCCACTGGTCTAAAGTTCTTTCAGCAGCATTGAATCTGGGCATATAACACATTCCTGCAAATACCATTTTAACTCTGGTTGTTTCCATAGATAGTTGTTGCTCTATCAGAAGGTTATAAATGATTCTTTAACATTTGCAGGTGAATTATGGAGAATGTCTGATTTGCAAGTGTCACATGGATCAATTCTTTTAGACATTGAAAGTGATGAGCAAGTGGAACTACTAGAAAGAGGACAAAAATGTTTTGGAGAGGCAACTGAAGTTGAGAGGGTTCTTGATTCAAAGTGCCCTTGTCTACGATCAAAATGCTTTCATTTTTCATGGACTTTTTTAGTGTATGCAATATTGGCCATCGGGGTAGTGATTTTCTGCAGACAGTACTTGAAAGATTTTCTCCACTGGTTACAGCAACTTGACAAATGGATATCTGGAATAGTGTTTGTTCTCATGTTCACCATAGTCTCCTTTCCAATGACATGGGGATACATCATGTTAAACCTTGCAGCTGGTTATCTCTATGGATTTATTGTTGGTCTTGTGACAGTTAGTCTTTCAGTTCTATTTGGAGTGACGATTTCCCTGACAGTATGCAGACGGTTTATTAGAAGCTTTGTGCAATCTCAGTTACAGTCATCGCATTTGAAAGCAATGATACAAGTGATTGAAAGCCGAAGGGGATTCAAAGTCGTCATCCTTACTAGACTTACCCCAATTCCATTTGGTTTACAGAATGGTCTTTTTGCGGTAATGTATCTTTTATTTCTTATATTGTTTAAACGTTTTCTGCAGGTAGCACTCATTGTTAATGATTTCTATCAAAGCTTGTAGATGACAATCATAAGCCTTGCGCTTTCTCATTTCCATGGCATAGTTCATCCAGGCCTTTTCATATGGAAGTTTCATGTCATATGGGCAATTAGAGCGTTTGAGGTCTTGTCGTTGCAACAAGACCTCCTTCGTTTACCAGAATTTTAAGAAGAGAGTCTTTCTATTCGAACGAGCTATAAACTTTTTCCAGTTTTTTGATGCAAAGCTACGAAAGATTTTATTCCATTGTTTGCAGTGTACTTCTTTGTTGCTCCTTTATTTTGTCCAAGTTGGGAAAAGGTCAAAAGAGTTTGCCCAGCCATTTCATGCAAAGCACAACAAGTCTCTTGTAAGGTTTCGTCTAAATATTTTTACTCGAGCGCGTAGCAGTCCTGCTCTAGAGACCGGAGAGGGTAACATCGGAGAAAGGTTTTAGAGTAAAGTAAGATGATTGCGAGCTTTATTCCTTGTATATCGTCACACTCTGGTCTTCAAAAAATCTTCTGAGATTGGAAAGCTTGGCAAAGAAACAGGTAGTTGTGGTTCCACGAGGAAGAATCTTTATTGGAAAATACTGCAAACAAAATGTGTAATGATTGTTGAGGTGCGGCATGTTCTCCGCATTTTGTAGTTCCTTAAGTGCCTTGTTGACTTCATTTTACTAAGGTAATTCGTAAACAACTCGTAACTCGCAACTTGCAACTAGTACTTTACCAATCCATTTTATTCTCAATGTCTAGTTTGCTGCGCTGTGTTCAGCCTAATCAATAGTTTTGTTTTGTAAAAAACTAGAAAGATCATTTAATAAAATCTTATGAACACAGAGTGACGAACAGTACTGAATCAAGAAGGCTTCGTTTTTCGAGAGTCTTTGTTCGAAAATCGTTTTTGAGCCTCGAGTGAGATGCGTATTTGCAAGGGCGATCAATAGCTCCTGTAAAAATTTTTATGAGGGCAATGGCACGGGCGAGGGTGATCACCCGCGTAAAACGAAAAGGCCTGGTCATCGAGCTAAATTATTCCACACCCTGTGATCTTCAGTTGTGTGGTTCTGCACTGCATGACCATTTTCTTTTTCATTCTTCTGCTTTGTTGGTTTTTATTATATACTGTTGAGGATCAAAGTGTGACAGTATACGACAGAGATGTGAGAAGATCAGAGTGTGACAATATACGATAAGTAATGCTCTCAAATCCATCCCCCCGCCCATTTGTGGTACCGCTGCTGTTCAGTTTTAACCAAATTTGACTTGGGGTATTTTTTGACACTTTGGCATTGCGGAAGGGCCCTTTTTCGCCCCCTCTTTTTCCTTGAAACTACAAAACATATAACAAGGAAACTTTCCCCTATTGTTCTTTGAATAATTAGCTTTTCAAATATAAAGATGACGATTGATCAACAGAAATTTTAGCTGTTCTGAAAACGAGTGTGAATCGAACGATATTTCGTTACATTTTGTAGAATTTTCGAATGTGCGCAAGTGCGATCGAAGCTTTAACGCCACTTAATCGGACCTCGCGTATAGAATTTTATTAAGAAGTATCACTCGATCCTGGCTCTTTCGAAGAATAGCTAAGAGGTCTATTACGTGATGTTGTTAGGCCACCAAAATACAATGGAAAACAGGCAAATTTTATAGCTTCTTCACAAGAAAAATCCCATTTAATTGATTAGTCGTCCGATTGTACTTAGAGTAGTCTTCAATGATGGAAAATACAAGGTACAATCAAAATAAAGACTTTGAGCCATTGGTATTTATAGAGCAATTAGCACTTAATTAGCTGTTCGTTTCTTGGACGTGTTGTCACGGCAGTTTTTTCAGAAATCGACGTAATATGTATGAAACAAACAAGGTTAAAAGAGCCTTAAATAACGTCTCATCATGGTAAACCCATGGACATACAATAAACTTGTAACCTGTTGGGAAACAGTATCGACTCCCGAAAATCAAAATATAAGATAAGCCTGAAACTGGAGAGAAAACCATTAAACCTCCAAGAAAATCAAATAATCACTTACCAACAACGTTATTACACCAAGTTATTACACCAAATACATTTTCGTCGCACACTCCTCAGTTTTGTTCTTGCGAAGTACAGATAAGCTTTGTGATGATTTGTAATTTATTTTCTTTTTTGTAAATGGTTGGTCTTTATTAGTTCTCATATAAGAGCTATTTTTGTAAACCAAGTTTAAAGAATTTTATAATAGTAGAATAAATGACACTACACCACGCGGCTTTTTTATACCGAAGATGACGAAAGACATTGGAGTATCACATGAACATTCACTTAGCTACTGATTGGCTTATTTCAAAACAAAGGCCATACAATCAGCAAGCGCTGACAGTGGCAGCCTGGCTTTTTCCGTCTGGGGGGGCCGGCAGCGAAATGATTGGCAGCCTTGCAATTTTCTGATCTTGCTACTCGTACTCTTTGACACCTTGACCTGGCCCAGGGCTGGACGTAGACATATATGAGTGACTGAGGTATTGTGCAGCCCGAAGGAAAATTTTTTGTGACCACGATTTTCAAACCCTTGGAAAAATAGCAATGCGCTTTTAGAAATTTTCTGGTGCAGGAGGACCTTCCTTTGAGGGTTACCTATTTTATGGACTAAGATATTTGTATCTTTCGTAGGCAAATACCTACGTAAGCAAATACCTACTCCGATCATCCTTGTCCGATCATAGTTGTCTAATGGACACTTTATTTTGTGGATAAAAATAGACCCAATTCTCGGCTATAGCTTTTGTATCTGATTACAAGTTTACGACGTTGCTGCGTAGGAGAATTGGCAACAGTGGGAAAAGAATCATCGCTAATGTTTAGCAAGAAGAATAATCAGGATTTTATAGTGCAGTAATTTTCTCGGCCAACTAAAAAGCTCAGAGATGTCGGAGATGTCTGCACAAGTTTCTCCGACATTGCTCAACTCGTAAGATTCAGCTGCTTTGATAGCAAAAATATAGTTGCAGGCCTCACATAAAAACATCAATTCAAGCATCAAAATGGCTTTGATCATAACGTACTAGTTTAAGTGTTTTGAAAAGATGTAAACACCCAACTCTCTGGTGACCAAGAATAAAGGATTTTCAGGCAATTCATTTGCATACTTTTACTTTATTTTTCACATAAATCTTTTATTGTATTGCTTCTTGAAAGATATTTAATCTTTCGCAAACTTTAAAGAGGATACAAAGCCTGCCTTTCTATGAACAACATATAAACAATGAGTAAAAATAGGTGATGGGTTACCACTGAAAAAGAGAACGACTCTTTATGTACACAGAAGTTTATTTTGTATGTTTGCCCTATGCTCTTTGACTTGATGATGGTGCTTCTAGCAATAGAGACTCATAGTATTATTCTGAAAAACTTGGCCCTATTTAGGCGCAAACTTCGAAATTCCTCCAGTACCAATCAGATTGCGAGATTTGTGAATTACCACTGTTAAGATGTAAATTTGATAGAATTTTCGATTCGATTGAAGAATTGAAAACACTCCCACGGGATGGAGATTCGAAGCCGTGATTCTTTCATAATTCCATTGATGATTGAAGAAAATAGGGCCAAGTTTTTCACAGTTTCATTATGAGTCACTCTTGAGCAAGGTTTACCGCAGGGATACAAGGGACTCATCGTCATCAGTCTATAGTGACTGATGCATTTCCATCAGATGGATCCGTATGGACCGGCCGTGTGACCTGCTACGTGGTAGTGGAAAAAACCTTATCGAGCCATCGAACAACTTCGTAAATTTTTTGGTGCCCTTGTTAAACTTTAGCACCCCTTCGAAAATGTCCGCTTGAGGGTAATTCCCCCCTGGCCCCACCAGCCAGGCCGCTACTGAGCGTCAAAACGTTAGGTGGCAACTTCAAGACAGTTGCAGAGCGAAAACAAACTCCTTCTGTTGGCAAAGTGAGGAATCCTGAAGTTCAATAAACACAGCTTCTGAAAAATTGAGATGAAATGCAGACCTTGTACTACTCAAAATACTTCTTTTGTTGTGTTGGGTATAAAACAGCGCGGCAGTGTCGTTTATCGGTTCTTCGCTTAAACCAGTCTGAGGAGTGTGCGACGAAACGCGTATTTGGTGTATTAATCTGGTATAATAAATTTGTTGGTAAGTGATTACTTGATTTTCTTACTGTCTTGACAGTTTTCTCTCCATTTACAGGTTTATCTTATATCTTGATTATCATTCTTTTACGGGAGTTGGTAGTGTTCCCTACAGGTTACAACTTTAGTGTACGTCCATGAGTTTATGATGAGTCTGCTATTTGGGGCCATTTAAAAGTTTTGTACCTCAAATCATTTGTTTAAACAAGATTAAGCAAATTTGCAACGAAATTCTTGATTGAAATATTCATTTATTTGAAAAATGACGCCATAAATGTAACTGATATCATGGATATTAGATCTTGCTGATATCAGCAATTTTGCAAAAATTATACATCGAATGAAAGTTCTCGCCAAGGTAGACGTGCAAAATCTGTAAACTGGATAAGAGTGTTAACCATGATGCCACGTTTTTGTTTGCGATATTTAATCTTTGCCGTGATTTAAGTCAGTTTTTTAAATGTCCAAACGACAGATTAGAAACTGCATAAAAGATACCATCGAGCAGTCAGAGATAGGAAAGGTCTGGATACATAAGCTGTTTGAAGTGATAAATCAAGAGTTTAAGGCCCATAAGGAAGAAGCATCAGCACCCTTTCCACAATGATATTGAGTAAAATTTTGCAGCAATAAAATCATTTAAGTCTGCATATTTTGAAAAATGTAAGAAATTGAAGTTGAAAATTTGGCTGCATAAGGCCTTTAAATTGAGAATGTTAAATGTTGACACAATTTATTTTCCACTTGAGTATCTAGTCAAGGTAGACACAAGTTTCGTCCATTCCCTCATGACTCAATTTTGTTAAATGTTCACACGTTAACTATTTTCCATTTGAGTATCTAAACAAAGGAGACTCAAGTTTTGTCAATGCCCTTGTGGCTCATTATTAGATTTTTTATCGTATCTGTTCAACATTAAAGTTAAATTGAATCTGCTAAATTTTCACACATAGATTATTTTCCTTTTGATTATCTTACCAAGGGTGGACTTGGGAGACACAGGTTTTGTCAATTCCCATGTGGTTCAGTGTGAAGTTTTTTATTGTCTTTTATTTAACATTGAACCTGAATTGAGGATATTCCATGTTGTCACATAAGTTATATTTCCATTTCTGTATCTAATCCAGAGAGACACAAAGTTTTATCAATTCCGTTATCGCTAACTGTGAAATGTTTTACCATTAGTATTTAGCATTGAAGTTAGATTGAATTTGTGAAATTTTCATGCATCAATCAACTTATCCATTTGATTTACATTTGAATATCTGGTCCAGTGAGGCACAAATTTAAATGTGCGCCATAACTCACTTTTCGATTTTTGACAATATATTTTGTTTAGCACTGAGTTTCAATGCAGCTCCTTAAATGTTGATACATACCATAAGCTTTTTCATATCATTACTTATATGACACAAAAGGAACCAGCAATGTCTGTGTCTCGCCTCTTTTTAGTATTTTTGCTTGTTATATTTGGCTTAGCATCTCAGTTTAGCTTCCTGATGTCTGCTGTTAAATTAAATGTGCGAACCATTGACTTCCGTTCAGGTATGTACTCTTACATAATATACCAATTTTTTCCTGCCCTGTCCTAATTTATGAGTCTGCTCAACGTATCAGTTGGTGCTGTTTTGTGAAAGCATATAATTCTCTTTTCAGATAACGAATATTAGCATATCAAGATTAGCTCTAGCTTCAATGATTGGGTTACTGCCTACGCAAGCGCTGAATTCTTACATTGGTTCGACCTTGAGAACTATGAATGACGTTGTGAATCAAGACAAATCGAGAGGATACGCTGTAATATTTATTCAGGTATTGATAAGTCTTTGCTTGATGTGGTATGTCATAAGACGAGCAAGATACGAACTGAACAAAGTTTGTCTTCCACCTTCTAAACAACTACAGCCGTTGAAGCAGACACTTCGTCACAGTAAATCGACGTCATTGAATGGATTCAATTTCTCAAGTACCGCATTAGATGGTTATGACGTTAATGCAGACCTGGATGAATTGCATGATAGAAAAGAAAATAAACCAGGACACAAAAGAGCCAAATCAGCTTCTGCCATTTTAGTTGATTTAGAAGTTGATTAGTTTTATATATTTTAAGAACGGAAATTTTCGGCAAGACTTAAATACAAATTTTCACCTCTTAAGCTTAAACCCATGTGTAGGTTCATGCGTTGAAACATTCCGTTCTTAATACAGTAAGTTTGTTTTTTATGTGTCTTTGTACTGTGCTCCCGTTTTTCATACCCAACTTCAAGTTGATCTCAATAATTCTACCTACACATATCTAATATTTTTCTCAAATAGCTTTTGTATTGGTTTGACAGGTCAAACTAGAGGGCGTACAATGTCTCGGTCTGTCAAAAACATCATGATTTTGTGACCTTTTAAAAGTGAATGACTTGAGCTACAGGGCACACTGGTGTAAGTGGGACAAAGAATAACCTTAAATCACATTATTTCTTTTGCTTTCTCTTGGTACGTGTTTGATTATCAAGTCCAAAGGCTATCTTAAGCCCATGAGATCTTATCTTTTAACTCAGGTTATTCATAGCCCATGAGATCTTATCTTTTAACTCAGGTTATTCATTTGAACATCTTGATAGATCTGGGTTACAATTTTTGAAGTGAGATTTCTATGCACTCAAATGTGTTGTACCAACGACTGTATTTTTTTGTATATTTGCAAAGGGAGTCTAATGGCCCTAGAGAAAGTTTAGTATTTAGTTTCATTTTTGACGTGCCTAACTTCAAAGCATGTTGGTAAATTTTCAAGGAAAGATTTTGACATCCAGTGTTCGTTGGCCCACTCACCATTTCATAATTCACAAGTAAGGCTCAGTATACATGTCTTCCAAGAATCAAATCATCGTCTTAAACAGAAATATAGCCCACAGACTACGCATTCGGTTAAGAATGATGGTAGGAATTAATATTTTATTTGTGACCTTAACGGTTATCATTTCTATGAATTTTTTTATATTCTGCTCAAAGTTTAGGATTAATCATTTTTTTGACATGATGATTTTTTTCAAGCAACAACTCTTCATTATATAGGACTTGGATCATGGAAGGCACATCATTTGTGACGTCAGAATATGAATTTTTGTGTTAGACAACGACTTTAAGAAGTGTGTAATATATTAACGATGAAGTGCTTTGAACGAGTAATGATGAAAAGATAACACAGCAAACATTTTTATCAGTATTTCCATTTTTTCAATCATGATTTTCGCTCTTATAGATAGCCTCAGTGTGACCTGTTGAACTTTGCTTTGCCATTAACTGATTATTCGATCATACATCAGGGATATCATCTCATGAATCTTGATACTTTGACTTGCAAATTTTTGCTGCTGGTAACTACCAAGAGCATCTTTGATCTATCAGACGTACGAAAGACACAATGATTGAAATGAAACAAGTACTTCAAGTGTTTGTTGCTCGCCTTATAAATGGAAGTTTAAACTTAGACGTACACAGATGAATTACAAGACGATCATTGCTTAGCCATGTTGATAATAACGGTAGTTATCACGGTACTTTCATATCGCCGAAGACGAGGCAAAACAATTTGCCCTTCAACCTCAGATATTTCTAAATAAACCTCATGCTGATGACCAATGCTATGAGTTCCCTTGCTTTGAATTCCTCGATACCAACCGTCACAAGAGACAAACGTCTCGTTTTATGGAACTCCCACGGTTGCTCAAGAAAAGTGAAAATATAGCTGTAAGTAAGTGCCAATTCGAACTCGTAGTTTTGTATGAATAGTGAATCTCGTGTTAATCATTATCAAATTCAAGAGAAAATTATCTAATAAATGTCATTAAAGTTTCCAGTTAAAGCGAAAAAGACTCAGTAATTTTTCATGTAGATTCTTCTTCTATATTACCCTGGGTACCCAGCGTACTCCTAAATGCGTAGTGTTGTTCCATAGCTTGCTGCAGATGCTTTAAAGTGCAACCTTTTCCATTCAAGAGCAGTTTAAATCGGTGCCAATCCATGTAAGAAACTTATAGATACTAATGATAGAAATTTGTTAGAAAAAGCAGTCCGAATCCACACTCCTTGAAGGATGTTTCGATGCAGCGAAACACAGTGTAAGGCAAGGTGATGACGCTTAACTGCCAATGGTTCGAATCACGTATTTTTGGAATTGAAGTCATTATTCAAACTTTGAAGTGAACTGTGACAGCTTTTACCGCAAAAATGAACAATAATCAGCCTACATATTCTTAAAAATGAATTCCATTCTCCAACCGTGACAAAGTACATGAGCACATCCAAGAGTCGTTTTTTCCATGAAGGAGAACAAAGAGACATCTTGCTTCTTTTCACTTGTTTTTGCAGGTTTTCTGTAAAGAGGATTTCTGCTGAAAATCTCCCGTGTCGACGGGAATTAAGGACCGATTAAACCGGGTGAATTACTTAACCTAGTTGGACATATCGGGAGTGAAACGAGATAGTTTTCAACATCATTGCTTTGATATTCAGGGACTAGCATGCCGGGGGCTTTTTATCAACTCACCCGGTAGAAATACGGTTGTGTGTGTGTGTCTCATGAATTGAATTTTATTGGTTGTCCAACAGGCAACTAATCAGGCGCTACCCTGCAGATTCTGGGAGGGGGGGGGGCTTCAATTTGAAATTGGAAAGACTCATCTAGATGATTTTAGCATGTTGCAATGACTTTCGATAAATACTCAGTCACCATAATCAAGGTTGAACTGTGGAATCACATTTGTTCTGTTTTTAGTTATCTTATAGACGACCACCATTGAGTCTGAGGATATCATATTTAAGAAGAGACTTTCAGAATTCAATTAAGGCGTCTGTGAAAAAGTCACTGGTTTGGACATGAAACCTTAACTGTCAAACAGAATGGACTCATCAAAATATATGAATTATTTAAACAACGAGTCAACAAGGAAAAGTCATCCCAACAATTGGGCAGTCTTTCGCCAAAAAACAAGGAAAAATACCAGGTGAGTCAATAGAAAGGTTTGCTTTTTGAAAATATGCTGCACCCTGAATATCAAATCAGTGGTATCGAAAACGGTATTGTTATATTCCCGATATGTCCAATTAGGCTCAATAATTTGCCCGAATTTAACTGGCCTTTCCTTCCAGTCGAAACGGGAGATATTCTGTAGAAAGCACCTTTCGAAAACATGCAAAGTCGAGTGAAAACAAAAACCAAGATTTCCCTTTGTTCTCCTTATTAGCAATTATGACACTTTGATGTGTTCATGTAGTTTGTTCTCTGGGGAGAATAGCATCCTCCTTAATAGGTTATTGATATTAGGGAGAAATTTTTTCAATGCCCCAAGAGACTAAACTAAAGCGTACTAAAGCGTCATCGCTGTGAGAGAAATTTATCAGGGATGCTTGCTCGTAATTTTAGTATATTTTCAAGTTTTCTCAAAGGGACTGTTTTTAGAAAATCCCTTACAGAATCAGAGCGGAGTGACCGACTTCGGCCAGAAAAAAATCTAAAAATAATTGAGCATATTAGATTTGCAACCGGACCTTTCAAAATATCGTTGCTTATGTACTATAGGAGCTGTAGCCTTTCAAAACCCGGACATTTTCTTGATTCATACGGTATGTGAAATGAGAAGAAGTGCCTTAAAGATCCTTTCATTTAGAACAGAATTTTGTAGAAACATTGTAGCTTTTAAGGGACCAATGATACGGAATACCGCGTTCCCTAAAAAGTAAACAGATTTGTTAGGCTCTAGTTGCGTGAATTTACTTTTATCAATGGCTAATTACTCACAAGATATTCCTTGACCGTTAACTTGAATAAAGAAAGACACGTCGTATGATGGTATTGTCGCTGTGACAGCAGAAATGCTAAGCTTCACAGCTCAATTTACCTCTACGTTGAATCTAGACCTTCGGCCTTTTGACCAAGGAAAATTCTTTAAGGACATCCAAATCTATGACTAAATTTAAAGAAAATGGAAGAAGTGGCATAATCTGTGACTTCTGGCAAATAGAATGTAGTATGATCTCAGTTTTATATTACTTTATCAAGAATATTATTCATTTATTCAATGTAATTCAAGAATTTGATTATCCCAAAGCGCCAAAGCCATGGTTGGAGGTGGATACAAATTTGAGCTTTCAAGATTAAAATCTTTTCTCTCAGAGCACTAATCCTATCAAATAAGGTATCCATCTCCAATTTGACTATGGAGGAAAATTTTCAAGACAAATGACGGAGATATAAGGATACTTAAATCAGGGGCCAGGACTATCTAGCATAGGTTTCAAATCTTTAAAAAGCTGGGTGTAAAATTCTATGATCTATTTCTTTGAATTGAACGGCCTCAAAGGAACTTGAGCTATTTTACAGTAAATCTGCCGTTGAACTTTTATGAAATCTTCAATATTTTGAGAATTTCTAGTGAGAGTGTTTTTCTTCTTTTTTAACAATTCTAGAAAATTTTCGAAAACGACCTAAAACTGCCGTAATTTCTAAACCTGTGGATGAAAGATCAAATGAATTTCAAGAAAGCCATAGTTTGTGGATGCCTACAACATGGTATCAAGCAGAACTCTTTCACTCCTCTGGTTTGTGATTTAGAAACTTGCTAACGTCATATCATAAGATGAGCTGCAATATAAAGTAGGAAGCAACAATACAGCAGAGTGAGGGGCATTTAACTCACTCAAAAAGGATATGAGATTCCTTCAAAAGGTTTGTGACGGACTTTACACCCCCCACTAACGACCCCGCTGAAACACTGCCCCGCCAAGATAGAAGGAAGACCCGCCAAGAAAGCTTGTTTCCCCGCCAAGTTTGAAATTAAAAGCTTTCCCCGCCATGTTTCTGCTGTTTCCCCGTTGAAATGTTTGCTTCCCCGTCAAAAATTATACATGTTCCATCAGGGCTATATTTGAAACTTTCCTTCCCCCGTCAATATTTTTTGTAATCCCCGCTGAAAATGTATGAATTCATAACTTCCCCGCTGTATTTTTGATATCCGGCGGGGTCGTTACTGGGGGGTGTGACTTTTGATCGATGTTTCCTGAAAGCCAGAAGATTTCTGCCAAAGGTGTGCGAGATTTTGGAAATGAAATGCTCCTTGCTGTAGAATATAAAGAAAATTGGTCGTTGGCCTGAAGATTTACCATACTAAGTTGAAGCCGAAATCGAAGGTTCAAGTCAATTTGTTGCATGCAGGAACAAAACCATGTCTACCCAAAGTTCACCTCCTCGGAAAGAATGGATGCAAGCTGCTCTGTTTCGCTGTATGTGGAGTAATTCAAGTATTCTGCACTACCCAGTTTTGGTCGAGAGAAGGTGCTGTGACGCAGCCATAGGGGTGGTGGAGGGGTTCTCGGCTAAATTTCAGGTAGGGGTGTGCTGCCCACAGTTTCTAAATGTAACGTTTGGCTAGACCAATTTTTGTGAAAATGATCCCCTTGGCTCGACTAATTTCTCCATCAAAAGTGCCCCGAGCTGGCGTTTTCCAGACGAAGCATGCCAAATTTGATCTGAATTTCATCTTCACCAAGAAGTGCTTGCCTGCATGTTTAACGGCAGTCTGTCGTGCATTTGATTGGGTGATAATGACAATACAAAGAATAGGAAATTTGAATGGCTGATAATCCTCTGAATTTCTACGGCCATAAAAAGTCACGAAGATTAGCCCTCCTTTGTTTCAAATTTACAGATTCACAAAGAAATCCGTTGTGTTGATCTCTGATTGTAGCTGCCAATCAGATACGTGACAGACTGCCTTTAATCAAGCTCATCATGTTCTTTCATATTGATATAACAAAGATAGGTCTGTGCTTTTATTCTCTTCTATGCTTCAAAGAACACAATGAAATGTGAATACTTATCATACCACCAAAAGTACAATCAACAGTGCAAAGAAGCTTTAATAGAGCCCAAGGAAAATAATTCAAATAATTACAGCAAGAAAAAACCATTGAACGGAAAAAACAGCGCGAAGCAAAATCACGGCCAGGGAGTCTGTGGCATGGTCCAATGGTCTAATGGTCCAATGGTCCAGAGGGTCCGGTAGATAGAACATGCCGACAGATGATGGCAGCCTCCCATCTTTTATTCTATTTTTGAACTAGACGATGTATATTTGTCATTTATCTGTAATAACGATTTGGCTTTAAGTGAAGCTACATTCACATTGCTGAAAGCAACCAAATATGCATACACCTCCTCCTGGGACATCCGGTATTTTAGCAGAAGATTTGAACTAGAAACCATTGAAGGTTTTAAAGTACAACGAAATAGGGCACGTAAATTTGAAAGATGAAAGATTTGTTCAACAGTGATCTCAATTCTTCATCTGAACACAATAATTCATGGGAACGTTAAAAACATTGTAAGTAGATAAATAGCAGGTACACAAAAACAAATCTGCCAGTACTTTACCTGCTCATCAACAAGATCAAGTGTGCGTGTATGCAATAAGCCCCCTGGTGATTTTGAGATCGTAGTTGACCCCCAGGCTTTAAGACTGCACTAAGAACGCAGGTGTAGGATGACGTGCTGCTATAGAGTCAGTAGATTTACTTCAAAGGCAGGTTTCATAGGAGATGAAATCAACACTGGATTTGTTGCCACTCGCTGCGTACATTTGCGATCACTACGACCGAATTTGTTACTTCAAAGTTATTTGTGGAAGAAGTGGTTGGTGAGTTGCAGAACGTACATGCAGTTGGCCACATATGGAAAAGAAGCCTTATCAACATAAATGGTATTCTTGCCATTCTACGCTTTATACTCCTTACCTTGCTTTATCAGGCATTGCACTCTTTTCGACTTATATTGTTGAAAGCCTTTAAGTCGTTACTTTTCTTTCATGATCAGTAACATATGAGCGTAAAAAGGAAGCAATCTGTTATATGTGATACCATTTTGGCATGCGTAAAGTTTGTTTGATTCAACACTCTGTAAATGCGAGAGATTAATTTCCAAATTGAAGAAAGAATTAAAAAATTGACAAGCTAAGCTTGCAATCTTGTTTCTTGATTATTTTTTGTCTGTTGACTAGCGTTTGGTTTGCGTCTTAAATTGCTTATGCAGTTCACTTATTTGCTCTTTTCAATTTATTGGTCCCCAACTTTATGAATGGGGCGAATTCCCTAGCACATAAATCCGACTTACCTCATGGTTGATCTTTGCTGCTTCTAAGATATCAATCAATAACTTCAATAATGAAGGCTCTGTTAATGTAAACAGATCAGATCTAATACAGATCAGGCGTAATTGTAGCTGCACACGTTGCCTGATGTGTTCTTTGAAGGAATGCTTGAATCAAATCTCTGATGAACATTTACTACTTTTACATTTACCACTGCATGAATAATGATTTAGCATTGTTTTAGTTGTATTACCACGAAGCTCTGTATATTTATGTGCCAAACTAAGGGTTATATGCTCATTTATTTAACCTAGTAGAATTTGTAATGACAGATGAATTATATATGAATATGACAAAATTCCGGCTGGTGTTAAAATATCAATGCACCTTTGTTTGTAAGAACCAAATAGATACTCATCATATATTGACGATTGTTTGAGGGTGTAATATGAAGTCATTACAAATATGAATTCCAGGCTGAAACCAATAAACTTATCGGCTTCTCTGTTACGTAGTTTTACATCTTCGAAGCTAAAGTTGAAAGAAATCTTCGAAACAGGAACATTGATCAGCAGTGCGTTTAGATGCCGTATTTTACAGAAAATCTTTAAGAATATTTTACAGAAATTTGTGGCAGTTCTTTGGCATTGTTCTTATACAATCCTACCCAAAATATTTAAGGATTATCACAAGACTACACAAGCTCAGTCTTCGATTATCTGCCCCCACCCCCCACCCCCCACCCCCCCCACTCCATCCGCTTCAATGTTGCTTGAATTAAACAATATTCGACCTTTGCAACATTGAATTAGTAGGGGAGGTGATAACACGTGTTTCGTCTCGAAATTTTTTATGGAACATCACAACAGCATTGATATTTGCCTTCCTCCCAGCTAGTTTGGCCAGGATCGTAAATAATAATATTTTTTTTGGAATGGCGGCTCCTACAAGAAGCTGCGCTGGATCCAGGAGCGGATACTTTTAGACTTAAGTAGCAGCTAGTAACTGCTTGAATGAAATGGAGCCCATCATCTTTAAGAAATATGAACAAACACAGTTTCATGACCCTAAGCAGCAAGATGATCTGACAATTTGCCTGAAACATCAAACTTTGCGATAGTACTAGTTCATGTTTACTCGATTTAGCACTGCTATGAAAATTTAATGACTACTCAAAAAACTTTTGAATGATAAGAGGACTCTATTCTATTCAATTAGACTGGTTGCTCTCAACGTTCCTCTTTTCAGAGCTCTGCATGTTCTCTGCAACTCCATTGCCCTTGTTTCTCACTAAGTTTCATTTAATTCCCTTCATATGCCCTTGTTGCTTTATTTTCCTTTGTTGGTTTCTTTGCCCTCGTTGCTCTCTTTCATGCTGTTGTCTTTATTGCTATTGTTCCTTAGTTTCATTTGATTATTGTTACATTTCCTTGTTGCTTTGTTTTATCTAGCTGCTTTTATTGCCCTTGTTGCTGTAAATTTCATGCTTTGGGGAATGGATACAAGATTATCCTTTTTGAATCTGAAGGGGGAGGAGCAAGTCTTGGATTCTTCCATATCTTAAAACCATGTTTAAATGATGCAGCACTCAGGAACAGATGCTCGTTGTAATGAGTTGAAAGATCAGTGAAAACATCGCCTAATGAACAATACCATAGAAGTAATGAACAATGATCTGTTTTAACAGCTTGCTTCGTTTCATATCGATTTCAATTAACAGGGCAACATTTTGTTTTCAATAAACCATGGAGTTTGTTTTGATTTGGGGACTGACCAATCAGATCACTCAACTTTAAAGATGGCGGCTCGGTGTAAACAACTCAAGCTTCAAAAAGGGCTAAAAGCCCTTCTTTCTTTCTGTGCTACTGATTTGCCGTTTTCTGATATGTTCAAACAATGACACTGAATTTCTTAAAAATGAATTCTGATGCACACTTTCAAAATGCCTTTTCTCGATATCCCTTCTAAATCAAGACAAACAGGGAATTGAAAGTATCGAAGCAAATGCAAGGTTTCATACTTTGACAAATAAAGGTAAGATCTTTGGTCCCAATGAGTTAAAGTGATTTCAAAGACGTTGACTGTTTGGTCTGTCAAAGGTGTAAACAAGAAGCCGGCCTGTTGCTCAATTTCCAGTACGGACCGACTACGTCATTTGAAATTGAGAGCATAGCCTACCTTGGAAATAAACCATGGCAGATAACCGCTAGAAGTGAAATAATCCAATATCCTTTCTATTTTCAAAAAACGATTTAGATGCTAGAAAGGTGATAAACGCAACTGCTGACTCTGCAAGACATATCTTCCTAAAGCGGGGTTCCTAACAGGATAGATGCTTTATCATTTTGTATATATACCCACTGTACATTTCTTTTTTATAAATTTGTTTTAGATATTTATGAAAATTTTAAAGTAGAAGTAGGCCTTAATTAGCTGTAAAGTAGCTATTCTTTTAACTTAACCTACTAAAAATAAAGAAATGATGATGATGATGATGATGATGATGATGATGATGATGATGATGATGATGATGATGATGATGATGATGATGATGATGAAGATGATGATGATGATGATGATGATGATGATGATGATGATGATGATGATGATGATGATGATGATGATGGTGATGATGATGATGGTGATGATGATGATGATGATGATGATGATGATGATGGTGATGAGGATGCGATTTTATGTTGAAGGTCATATAATTAGATTAGTAGGATATTTGCGACGAACAACTGTAACCACTGTGGCTTTTGGGTTCACAAAAGATGAGATAAGATCTTAGTTATAGACTATGATGCATATTCTAGGGTTCCATAAAATCAAATGAGAAATGTTTGTTTATCTTGAAAAGTAAAGCCATGAGCTATAGGACACGAACTGAGTAGATTGGGCCTAAGCTGGGGTGGTACTCTCGTAGTAATTTGGCCGACGTTGTTAATTCAGTTTGCAATTAAGGTGGTCCTCGACCCTAGATTTTAGGCAAAAGAAATTTTTTCCAACATTTTCAGTTTTTTCAATTTCTTAATGCATCAGGTGTTGTACTTTCAATGTGGAATGTCCATTTGCACATATGTGCCAAATATACAGATTAAATCATTGTTTTCCCAAGAGGAGTCACATATTTTTTCCTTAGCAACGAAAAATTTGGTTGCTAGGGTGGATTTCTGAAGTTTTTTGGGCTTTCAGTCGCCCCCATCTGCAGTGAATTGCATGAAACAATATGATTACATTTTGGTCATTGAGTTGAATTGAATCTTGCTGCTTTTGGGACATCTTACATGAAGTATATGCCCTAAAATTGCATCACAGCTCTAGCTCAACTTCGAAATCTTTCACACACATTGATCGTTGGTTATCGAGTTAAAATGCCAGGTAGAAAGCAAAGAAGTGTTTACCGTAGGAAGAGAAAACATTGTTTTTACGGAGTACAGAAACAAGTTATGCAGGAAGACGAATCCAGCAACGATAATAATGCTGTCGATGGCAACATCATTGATGAAGCAGTAGTGCAGTCACCATCATCACAACCTGCTGGCCTAAGCTCATCCACATCTCCCCAAAATCTCATGAATACGTCTGAAACGTCGGTAAATAGATCATTTGAAAAACTGAAGAAAAATTGTCCTTTACTTGGAGAAGAACAGAACGAAGATGGCATTGATACCGTTGATACAAAAAAGAGAAAACTTTCTCTTTACAAATACAGGGAAAATACACATGGCCCAGACAATAATGGCAGAGAACTTGCACATGGCTTCAAGATTATTAATACCAAGAATCTGCTCAGCAGTTTGAACGCTGCATCAGTCTGCAGACTTTGTAAAGACTACAGAGGAACTTTGCAGTTATGGCAAGATAATTCTAAAAGAAGGGGTCTTAATGAGGTTTTATTTTGGAAATGTAGCAATTGTGGTGAAGAAACAGATCCTTTTAGGACAAGTCCTTTCTTAAACAATGATACTAAGGATACATCAGAAATAAATGTACGTCTAATACAAGGAGGAATAGAGAGTGGAAATGGATTGACAGGTTTATCCAAGTTATGTTGTGCATTAGATATCCCTGCACCAGTTACATCCAATGCCTTCAATTCAACCATGAAAAAGCTCACAACATCATACCAGAAAGAAGCCCAAGAGTCTCTTTGTAAAGCTGCACAAAATCTGAAAGACCTCATACAAATGGATAACCTGGAAGTAGTAAACCATGGAATGTCTGCTCAAAATGTCCCTGTTAGTGTCTCAGTAGATGGTACATGGCAGAAGCGTTATGGATACAGTTCTTTGCTTGGCGTTGTATTTATTCTATCTATTGACACTGGTGAGGTATTGGACTTTGAGGTGCAGTCTAAGATTTGCTTTGAGTGTAAGTCTAGGGAAAAATGGAACAAAGAGTCAGACAGATACAAGAATTGGTATTCAAATCACAAAGAACATTGTACAGTGAACCATAAAGGTTCCTCAGAGTCAATGGAGAAAGAAGCAGCTGTAAAGATGTTTTTGAGATCTATTGACAAGCATCGCCTTCTATACACAACGTATGTTGGTGATGGTGATTCATCTTCATTTGCTGAAGTTGCAGATGCATGTTTTAAAGAATTTGGGGAGGGATACTTGGTTTTAAAAGAGGATTGCATTGGGCACATACAGAAGAGAATGGGCACTAACTTGCGCAGTTATAAAAATAAAAACAAAGGTAGAAAGTTAGCTGATGGGGGAATAGTTGGAGGTCGTGGTAGACTTACTGATGCAGCAATAGACTCATTGCAGAATTATTATGGTTATGCCATAAGAAAAAATACAAATGACATTGAGAAGATGACAAAAGCTATTTGGGCAATATTTTATCATTCAATTCAAGGTGAGAATGAGCCATATGAGATTCAACATCAATTTTGTCCGCAAGGTGAGAGTTCATGGTGCAGATTTCAGAGAGATACAGCTTCCAATGCATCAACCTACAATCAAAGTAAGTGTCGGCCATCAGTTTTCAGGCAAGAATTAAAGTATATATTTGAAAGGCTATCTGATCATGAGCTGCTAAGTAGATGTCAAAAGGGGCTCACACAGAATCAGAATGAGGCCCTTAACAATGTCCTTTGGTCAAAATGTCCAAAACGAGTGTTCTGTGGTAAGCAGCGCCTTGAGTGTTGTGTTGCATCATCTGTCATACAGTGGAATGCAGGAGCAGGTAGTGCTGGGAATGTGCTAAAGAGACTTGGTGTTGGGTCTTTAGGAGCAAATACTATTAAAGCATACAAATGTGCAAATGAGAAAAGAGTAGAGAAAGCCAATGCAAAATGCCAAGCAGAATATCAAAGAAGACGTCAAATTTTGAGGAAGATCCGGAAACAAAATACAAAAAAGGGCACAGCTTATGCCTCAGGAAGTTTCAGCATTCATAAAGTGCCAGACAAGGCTTTGTACAAAAAGAATGACAAGAAAGAACTTGTTGCAATATTTATTGATGAAAAAGATGTTGACATTGTTCATGTTGAGAAGCCACTAAAGAGGAAGAAATTATTTTAGTTGCGAACGCATCTCAAAGGTAACCTTACTTGCAGATAATTTTGAAAAATACCTCATTACCAAATTATTTTAAAGGAATGGTCTGATGCAGATTGTTCAGGGGTCAAATTTTGCTCAATTGAACTTACTTTGAGTGATAATTTTGAAGCAACAGTGACACATTTGTAGATGTACGCAACAAAAACTTTAAAGCTCATTTTCTCAAAATGTGCATTTTATTGCTTTGAGAAAGGATAAAGATAGAAATATGTTATATTTTTCAATGAAGTTTTGCATGAATTTTTGTACTAATGTTGTCTTTGATATGAGTTGACAAAACTTTGATTCCATCAACTCTGCTGACCAATATCAAGGAAATACTGATCCTCCAGTTTCCATGGCAACGGTTGCTATGACAATGATTTTGTCAACTCATTTCGTAAAACTTTTTGTGTTTAGCCATTTGAAAGAGGTTTTGTCCAAATATAAGCTAAATGCTTCTCCCAAAGCCTTTCTCAAAGATTTTTCATGGTCCGGCTTTTCCAGTCTGTAAAATACACCAGAATCACGTGATCATCTAATTGTTACAAAAAAAGTTGCACTGATTCCCATTGCTGTTTGTGTCCAAATTTGGTGTCGTTTGGAGCATGGGTTATGAAAATATTCAAAGTTATTCAAAAACTTGACTAAAATCTTGTTCAGGGTCGAGGACCACCTTAATACGACAGAGAAGAACTAAAGTGAGTATTCATTACATATCAATTGCAAACTGAATTAACTACGTCGGCCAAATTACTACGAGAGTACCACCCCAGCTTAGGCCCAATCTACTCAGTTCGTGTCCTATAGCTCATGGTAAAGCTAGTGAATTTCATTCGGACCAACTGCCCTTTGCTGACTCCTCATTTACAGAACCTTCCTCTGAAGAGTTAAACACCTCAGATGTAAGAGGAACATTTAACGGACACGGGTATATGGGCAAATTTTAACAAGAGAGGTTTACATTTTCTCCATTTAAACTGTAAATGGCCTTTTAACTAAAATTGCGGAACTTCGTTTGACAGCCCAAAAAAACAATGCTGCAGTCATTGGAATTTCAGAAACTAAGCTTGATAAGAGTGTTCTGGGTGGGGAAGTAAACATTAATGGGTATGAGATAGAAAGGTGTGACAGAAATAGACATAATGGAGGAGTGGCTTGCTACATGAGAAAAGACTTGGCATTCAATCCAAGAGAAGATTTTTCACCAGATATTGAGAATATATTTCTTGATATCCTACTGCCAAAATCAAAACCGATTCTTGTTGGAATTCTATACAGGCCTCCAACAGCTTCTGGTTTCTTAGATAAACTGACACTGGCAATCTCCAGGGCTGTGGACTTTGATAGCCAAGAAGTTTACATCCTTGGAGATTTAAACATCAATCTGAACCACAAAAGTTCTGATACATCAAATGGAATCAGAAGATACAAAGAGTTCTGCTCCCACCATGGTCTAAAGCAAATAATTCAATCCCCAACCCGGGTCACAGATAAATCATCGTCCCTGCTTGATCACATACTTACAAATTCCTACCGAAGAATCTCTCAACATGGGGTTTTTGACCTGGGGTTAGCCGATCATCAACTGATTTATTGCACTAGAAAAGCCACCCGCATCAAAATACATAAACACACCTTTATCAAGATCCGTACTTTCAAGAATTACGCAAAGCAACTCTTTCTTGACAAATTAAGTAAAGCCAAATTTCCAAACGACATGGATTACGGGAATATCAATGTGCTGCATACTCCCATTTTGTAGAACTGATCGCCGGTATTATTGATGAGTTAGCCCCTGCGAATGAAATTCGGGTAAAAAAGGACTCGCAGGGATGGATAGACCAGGAAGTCCTTGAGGGAATTAGAACTCGTAACAAACTACAAACAAAATGTAGAACATCCCAAATTTATTCTGATTACGTAAACTATAAGAAAGCTCGAAACCGTGTACAGAGTTTAAACAAAAGAAAGAAAAAATCTTTCATCACTGACAAACTTAATGAGAATATAGGAAAACCCAAAGAACTATGGAAGTGTTTAAAATCCCTAGGACTGTCGTCAGGAAAAGATTCATCTTCTAAAATTTGTCTGAACAATAAGGGTAGCCCATGTTTTGATGATAAAACAAATGCTGAAACATTTAAAGCTTTCTTTTCAGATTTAGCCTCTGACGTAGTTAAAAAACTCCAATGGTCTCCTCACAAGCTAGACGAGGTCCGTAAATACTACCAACACCTTAACCTTACCGAGCCATTCTCACTTGCCCCCATTTCTCTTGAAAATGTTCTGAAGTTCTTGGAAGAAATGAACCATTCAAAAGCGACAGCGTTGGATAATATTGCAGGGAAATTTCTCAAAGATGGTGCAACTGTTTTAGCAAGGCTAATAACCGAATTGTGCAATCTCTCAATCCCTCTATCTACTTTTCCTGGTAGTTGCAAACAAGCAAAACTGATACCACTTTTTATAAAAAGGATCAAAGGGCGATCGCAAAAACCAACGACCTATTTCTTTCCTTCCGCAACTCTCTAAAATTGTTGAAGAGATGATCCATGGACAAGTACGAAAGTACCTTGATGATAATAATATTCTTTATAGATACCAATCTGGCTTTCGCGCACATCAGTCAACGGATACTTGCCTATCCTACCTGAATGATAAGATCCTCCTAGGATTTGAAACTGGTATGTTCACAGGTATAGTTTAGATTGACTTACAAAAAGCATTTGACACAATGGACCACGAAATTTTCTTGGATAAAATAGCATTTCTTGGTCTTAGCGACTCTGCCATTTTATGATTTAAATCTTACCTTCAGGATTGACCATTCTCAGTCAAAATTGGGAAGGAATACTCAGACCCTGGAAATTTGTCTTGTGAAGTCCCTCAGGGGTCAATTCTCGGTCCACTCATTCTCCTCCTTTACGTGAATGACATGGCACTGGCTGTTCACTGCGACTTGCTTCTGTATGCGGATGATTCCTGCCTAATCTTTAAAAACACAGATATCGAACGTATTGAAAACAACTGGAATCGAAACTTTAACTCTCTCTGCAATTGGTTTGTTGAAAACAAGCTAACTATTCACTTTGGCGAGGATAAAACCAAATCCATTCTTTTTGGATGGAAAAATTACAAAAACCTAAAAAAGATGAATATTAGGAGGGGTGATATAAAAAATCAAACAACACTCAGTGTTCATACACCTCGGATCTGTTTTGGATGAGGATCTCTCTGGGGAGTCGATGGCAACCAAAATGCTTGGAAAAATAAATGGAAAGCTTAAATTCCGGTACGGAAAACAAAACTTTCTAGATTCCTCTCTTCGTAGTTTGCTCTTAAATGCTCTAATTCAACCTCATTTTGATTATGCATTTACCTCGTGGTACCCAATGTTAAATAAGAGGCTGCCAAAAAATTCCAGTCGGCTCAAAACAAATGTATCCGATTCTATCTTAATTTAAAAAACACAGCACAGTTGGGGCTACAGAATTCAAAGCTATAAACTGGCTCCCCACTAAGCGCAGAGTAGAACAAAATATCTTTATAAAGATAATGATAATTTGCAACGGAACTGCTCCAGCTTATGCTGACGAAATATTCCATCAAGCCGACCAAAGTCGAATAGCGCGAAGGTCTAAGTTTAGACTAAAAGTTCCTTTTCGTAGGAGTAGCACAGGCCAAAAACGTCTGTCTTGCCAGGGGCCAAAAATATTGAACAGTCTCGCATCAGACTTGAATCTACCAACAATGTCAACACATTTAAACATAAGATCAAAGAAAAGCTCTTCATAGATATACAAAGGAAGGAAGATGATGTATATGTGTGTTATTAACACCGCACACACTTCTTACTCCCGATTTGGTATTATTTTAATCCATAATAGGTATTCTAACATCTACAAGAATTTTCTTTTCTTCTATTGATATTAAAACTTTTTTTCATTGACACCTTTGGAGGGACAATTGTGGAAACAAGGTCGCACTGACCTTTAAATGCTATCCCTGCCATTTTACCAAAGGGTGTTTTTAGATTAGATAGCTGTATTTATTTGATATCACACAACTGTTATTAGATTTTTTCCTTTAAATAGATTTGTTGTATTTTAACAGTTAATATTTTTGCTTTGCAAATACAAACATACATACATAAATACATACATGCATGCATGCATGCATGAATACATAAATACATACATACATATATACATACATACATACATACATACATGCATACATACATACATACATACATACATACATACATACATACATACATACATACATACATACATACATACATACATACATACATACATACATACATACATACATACATACGAGCAGAAATGGCCAGCGCGTTGCAAAGGCAACACTAAATTAAGACGGCCAATGGTAACTGTCCATCTGGAACATCAGGATAGCGCCTGGCACTACCTCAAGATTCGGTCCACCAGCACCAACCTAGCACCCTTTGATCGTCTGTTGCCTCCGATGCATCGAATTTATCTGGCAATTTGCCATCGCAATCATAATCGTGTCCTCCTTTCAAGACATTGTCGAAAACCACATTAGAAATTAACGAGCTTACCTTCATCATCGTTTCCATTTCGGACATCGAAAATTCGAAACAAATATGGCACCAGCTGATTGCTTGTAAAACACATTTTGTGTGAAATGGCCGGCCACAACCATGTAAATTTGGCCAGTGAAACTCATCAAATCACATCCGTCGTTGCCACACTCTTTGCGAGATGTAAGACAATATTCTTGAAGTGTAGAAAACCTGAGAGTGAGAGCAGGTTTGGCTCCACAGCTCCTATAGTCCCATAACTGCAAAAGATCACGCAGTCGGATGTCCAAAAGAAGGACAGGTAAGTTCTGCATTTGCTTTGATCAAAAGTTTTTTTGTTATTGACAAACTTGTCCTATTCGTGGTACAAAGCTTTTCAATTGCAGTTACAAATGGTTGTAGGTACAAATGGTATTCCCCCCAAACATAATTTCATATATCAGGTGAGTTGAAAAAAACGCCTGGCGTTTGACAAAGTTGTGCTCCTTGAATGTCATAGTGATGATATTGAAAACTGTCTTGTTTTTTTTCACGGTACGTCAGATTAGGTTCAGTAATTTGTCCGGCTTTAATCGGCCATTCCTTCCCGTCGAAATGGGAGATTTTCTGCAGAAAGCCCCTTTCGAAACCCTGGAAAAACGAGTGAAAACGCTAAGCAAGATTACCATTTGTTCTCCTTCGTAGCACCAATAACATTTAAATGTGTTCATGTATTTTGTCCTCTTTGGGAATGGAATCCCCCTGAATAAGTTATTCATACTTGGGGGAAGATTTTTCAACCCAACAAGAAGAAAGCACGTGCTAAAGCGTGGTAAAAGTCGTCGCTGTCAGGCTAACACATTATGGAAACTTTCTTGCAAATTTAGCACAATTTTTAAGGTTTCTCGAGTGGAATGTTTTTAGAAAATGGATTACAGAAGCTGAACTGAGTGTCGGATGTTATTCAGGGAAACTTTCAAAAATAATTGAACAATTTGGCTGTTCAATCAGATATTGCAAAATATCATTGCTTATATACTCAGGGAGCAGTAGCCTTTCAAACGCCGGGCGTTTTTATGACTCACCCGGTAGCAGATCCGTAATTCAAAGGATAGGTTAAGAGATTAATAAGAGTAGGTATGCACCAAAATTAACTTCCCACCTACATCATCTAACTGCATATCACTTTACACATTAAAAACAATTACACACTTTTTCCATATAATCCAATAAAATGTTACAGTACGTATTACTGCCTGCACTACTTACAAGAATTACTTTACGATACTCTAGGACAAATACCCCCGGAGAGCACAGGCTGTGTATACCCCAAAGGAATTAATATAAGTGAAAGAAAGAAAACCATTTAACTTTGTACTACAAAACTAAAAACAACACATATGGACAATAACAATGATTTGATACCTAAGTTTGCTACATATTGGATGTCAGATCAAAGTGATAGCAAGGAAAAGTAACTTGTTCTCTTGAAATTTCCTTTATGAATGTAAAAAACCACCATGCAGCTGCCGTCCAATATGCAACAGACTTACAAGCGAAAAGAGACCAAAATAAGGGACAAGGACTTAGTGGTAAAGTGATGTACATCTTTCCTTAGAAGCGACCTTACTCAAACCGGCCAGTTTTGTGCATGAAATGTAAAGTCAAGTTGAGAATGGTTCTATTGAGGTAGTAAGAGAATTTTTCATCGCCATACAGTAAAAGGTGAGTTAGGACCTTATTTGAAAGATTCTCGTGCAGTGGCGTAACGGAGACAGTCGGTGCCCTTAGGCATTTTGTGGCTCGAGACCCCCAGCAAGAGCATATGATATGACAGACAACATTTTTTTTATATATATCAATGTCAATTAAAAAAACTAAAAAATACAATACAATATTCTGTGCCGTTCATAGCAGAAATAGACATGTCGTCATCTGGTTCTGGCTATGAACGGCACTTAACAAACTCTATAACAACAATCGAAAAAGAAAAGAAACAAACAAAAAAAAGCAAAGCAAAAAAAAGGAGTTTAAGCACTCTGTGCACCATGACATCACCCCGTCTCCCGCCTTGACAAGCGCTAGTATGCGCTAACCCGGTGGTTGAATTTATGTGAAAGAAAAACTGCACCAGCAAAGCCTGTGCTAAGATGGTTGAAATCTCGGTTGCCAATGGGTGATGCCATGGCTCACAAAGAGCTCACCTAAATCCACTCTAAACACAAGAGAGCAATAGGTCGCTGATTGTTCGGTCTTCAACGAACTCCCTAAGAGAAAGCCCTGCAAACCAAAGATGCCCCAGACCACAGAGCTGCCACCCCATCGCCGAGCAGTGCAGACCAGACATCGCCCAAAAGAGCCCAGTGAGCGAAGCCCGGACCCCGCAGAAGCCACAGCCACCACAGGACCCCGGACCAACCCAGAAAGCTCCCCCGAGCGACACCCAGCCAGCAGCAACCTGGCAATGAAAATAGCAGCCCCACGGCCAAGGGCCACCGTCAGTCCACAGAATCCCCGGGAACTCTTTAGTTAAGCCTGTTTGTTGCTTTGATATATGCTATGGATGCCTCTAAAACAATTCTGTTGTCAGTTTCTTTGAATTTTGGACTGTCGTATAGAAGCAAATTGAGTAAGGCTTGTGAATCTATTTTACTTAAATCTAGTCCTGGAAGGTGTGAAAGTTGGCCAAGGAGATCATTGCGCATAGGAACAAACAAAGGGCAGTGCAGGAAGAAATGCGCATTATCTTCAACTCCAGTATTGCAAGCACACATCGGACTCGTACACTGAAAATTATGTCGAAATTTATGCTCGTTTAACGTGCTAAATTCAAGTCTAAGCATTGTCAGATGTTTTACACCTTCGATATCGAATAATCCAAACAAGGACTTTTTCAACGGTCTTATAAGAGTAAGCAATTTACGTTTAAACTCAGCTATTGTCGCAGAATTTCTAACATTTTCATCAAGCATATTCCATTCATGCAAAACATTTATGAAGTATGTATTTGAAGAGTGCTTTGTCTTACTGACAGGTAGGTCATAGTCACGTTTGCCTCTTAGACCATAATGAGGTGTTCTTTCAGTTGGCAATTCTGCAAAAAGATAAAGAGGAGTACCTGTTTTCCTTAGTTTGAAAAAGTCACAACATCATCATCAAAAGCCATATCCAGTTTTAAGTTGAAGTAAATGAGTTGCACAGATAACGAGAAAAATTGAAAATTATTTACAGTCAACATATTCGTTGACCAATTCAGCAGTGTGTCGACGGCAAATAATTGGGGGAGAGAGGAAAATGATGGAGTCTAGGGGCGAAATCATCCGGAAAATTTTGACGACATTCCCTGTACTTTGGCTTGGAACTCATCTCCCAAATCCATTCCAACCTTTGAGAAAATATCACTTACTAATGCCCTGAGGGCCAATTTTGATCCCATGTTTATCGTACTATAACTACCTCCAGGAAACTTTCTGCGTCAGTGCCCTTTACTGTTGCTTATCGCACTTCAATACAATCCAGTGTTGCTTCCACCAACTGGAAGCATTGAGTTCATGTGATAAATCGTCTTGAAACAATATTAAGAGTGCCATCTTTTACTTTGGCGTAGATGGACTCTGCCACTCACTAGCCAGTATTTCCCGAAAAAAGTCATGCCCTTCTGTACCTGTACCTGCTCTTCTTGTTTTTGAAGGAAGCTTGAAGACCATATTTTGACGAAAAGGCGAAAAAATTCGTTATCCCACTTAGCTACTCCACAGGTCTAAGGTTCTATTGACGGAAAAGTACTTAATCTTACAATCAAACTGACGCGTCCATTTTCACAAAATAACAACGTCAAAAGTTCCATATAAATGTGCCCGGTGAGTCAAAAAAGTCTACGCGTTTGGCAGGCTATGGAATGAAGCGCATGCGACCGATATGCAAAACTGAAATTTTAATCTATCAGTCAAAGGCTAACTTAGATGAGAAAAGTTTGTTTGGTAAAGTAACGCGTCTTTAAAATCCAACAATTAGAGAAATGCCCGAAATGGGTTTGTATGGGAATCAAAAATTCTACAGTCCATGCTGGTCCATGATTTACTTGCTATTGAAATTGAAATTATGTTTCTGAAACTTACAATAAGAACTTTAATGCCACATATATCCTGGGCCAAAATGGAATGTGGGATTCTCGATTCCCATACTAACCTCCTACAGGTATTTTTCTAATCGTTTGGTCTTAAAGTCATGTAAATTAGCCAAAAATTTTTTTCATCTAAGTAAGCCTTTGACTGATAGATTAGCATTTTAAATTTGAATATCGGACACATACTTAGTGCCCTAAGATGCCCTAAACTGCGTTACACCAATGTTCTCGTGTTAAAAAGGTCGCACCACATCATAGACTCCAGCGAGAAGATCTCGTCGTTGAGCATCAAAAGAAGGGCAAAGCAGCAAGAAGCGTTCCCCATCTTCTATGCCCTCACTCAAAGGGCACATTGGGTTTACAGTATCCCCAAAATTTGCTTGAATTTATGGAAGTTTAATTTGCTTAAAGGGTCTCTTTCATCCAGGATGCATTGAACGTGTCGTCTCTTGTTTGCCTCTGTTTCCGCCATTTTCATGGTCCACGAAAATGGCGACGAACAAAGGCAAACCAACAAATGACACGTGCAAGGTATCCTGGATGAAAGAGACCCTTTAAACCAACTCTAAGTTGAGTAAGGGAAGATAAAGTCTGTTGGATTATGAATTTCGAAGACAGGATTCACAAGGGGGGGGGCGGAAAATGGGCAGATAACTAATCACACACTTTTAGCTTTCATAAAAGGAAGATTTTCTAAAGAATGACGAATTTTGTTCACTTTCTTGGTGTCAAATGTTCTGGTACCCTTTGTTAGATAAAACTGATGTTTGTTTCCGCTTTCAGCACTGGAATCGAATTTTCATTAAGTTTGGAACGCTCCTGATGAATAATATTAGTTGACTTCAAAAACTTTGTTTTACCTTTTTTGTTTCACAGAATGTGATTTTCAATTGATTATTTATATTAGAAAATAGACTTCTCCGTTTGGGTTCTCAATTGAATCCCTTACTATGGTCTTGCACTTGCCCAAGTCCTTTGGCAAGTCCACTATACTCTCAAATGAATGAACGTGCACTTGCTTATAGAGAGGAACGGATAAAATGGCTGCAAATGAGGTCAAGTGCAGGTCACATTAGACAGCTTCAAGATATGAAATACTTACCTCCAACAAATCATTTTCAGTTTTACTTTGAGGAAGCACTCTGTTGAACTCTTTTTCATGCAAAGTAACCTCAATGGAAGAAAATTACTCTCGTTAAAGTCTGACCTTCGTCTCTTGCCAATTCTTAGAAGACGTTAAGCAGTTAAGGCCATTCGATCTGATAGCAACAATCTCTCTCTTTGTATGATACCTTATTTGAAATTCAGATTCTCATATTTCCGTGAATTCCATTAGGCATCTCATCTCGGCAACTGACTCCGTGAACACATACATACTTCCGCCTCCCCGCAATACAAGGCCAAAGTTTAGCTGGCACAAGAAGTAAGATTTTCCCGCCAAAGCATTCCCACCAAGCTATATTAAGTTTCCCCCAGGGGAGAGCTGAGCTGAACAGTAAAGGAGTATGTGAAGAATGAAAAACGCTCTTTGATTCTTGCAGTAAAAAGTTCTCGAGTCCCCATGTCCAAACGTGTTTCGCAAGATGTTAGACAGGATAAAGATGACTTTTTCCCATAAGTAGTAACAAGCAATTGACCAACTGACCTTCAAAAGTTAGGATAAAAAGATAAATTTTTAGTTGTCAATTTCTATGTCGTATAACACATAAAATGATCTTTTCGGACATGTTTTGATTATCAAATAACTTTTTTCCAATCCCTCAAATTGATAAAGCAAGGACGCAGTCTGAAACCGTGCAAATTTTCATTACCTTAAACACCTTTTTTATCTTGATTTAGGCCAAATTATAGAGAAAAGTAACAATGTAAGTGTCATATTCCATATTTATAGAATTCACTGTCATTGTTTAAAAATATTTGAAAACGACCAAGCTGTGGCACTAAAAGGAAAAGGGACTTCTAGCTCTTTTTTCGAAGCTTCTTTGCTCACAACGAACCACCATCTTTAAAAATACCGTGATCTGATTGGTCAATCCCCAAAGCGAAACAAACTCCATTGTCTATTGAAATTACACAATGGTGTCCTATTAATTCAACTAGGTCGATCAATGCTTCAGTCAGAGAAGGCATTCTCTTTAGAAATGATAGCAATGTGCCATGAAATATAATGGCTCAAATTCCAAATCTTGTGCCATTGCAATGGAAAGGAGGTTAGTGTTACAACCTTTCACAGTTCACGAGGAAAGCTCGAGTGCCATTCTGTCATCAAGCACATTATTAATCTTGATGACAGAAATGCAGGTTTGCGAATCATCTTCCTTTAGAGCCACAAGTTACAAAACACTACTGCAGGTAGAAGTTTTGGCGACAATCATTTATGGTTTGGGCAGGGATGGCCGCTTCTAAGATTTCGCGTGGAGGGCCAATCTGATGTCGATGTTGTTGATAAGAAATGCGATTATCTTAAAACTAATTTCTGCCAGTTCAAAAAAGTAGTTTATAGAAATGGACAAGATTGAAACATGCCGTATAACTGAAATTTGAGGAAAAAATATCCTGTTTTTCACTTAAGACATTAATAATTCACATAGTTTGGAGTTAAAACGATTATTTCAAAAGGACTTTCGATAACGATTTCAACAGAACGGCGTTTTCATACATATGTGAAAAAGTGAAAATATTGTTAGGATAGTGGTCCAAAAAGAATGAGGAGCAGGTGACAAGGTAAAGGATTGTAGGAAGAACAAATGATTCTTGTGAAACACAACAACGGAAAGTAGCTGATCATTCTTCTGAAAGGGTGCTGTCTCTCATTATCAAAGCGTTGAATAGTGCAAATCAACCCTATCCTGTCTGGGGGTATAAAGAGTCCTTCAATGAATTTTTCCACACAGCCTGAGGGGTAAGTGGCTCAAACAGTTTTCGTCAGGTGACTGAAGGTCAAGTGCGGTCGAACTTCGGATGGGTGACCTCGGAGGCCTGACCTCACAACTCACCTCTTCGTCCTTCTGAAGGGACGTTAAACTAGGAGTGTCGTGCCTGGATGCGGCATGCACAATGGATCTAAATTAGCTTTCAGTAGCTAGGAATTCTGACAAGCCCACTCAAAACAAATTGTAACAAAACAATGCAAAACAGCTCTTTGAATACTTCCAGAATAACAACAGGTACAGTCAAAACTATGTGGGGTAAATGGTTTTGGTCAAAGAGCTACCATTATATTGAAAACCATCGCATTCCAAGTACCAATTAAAACATATTTGAGAATAGAACTTGAATTTTCCAAGAGCTATGAAATTCGTTGACTGAAGGGGAACTAGCTCCCATGGGAATTACTTGAACAGGTTTTCCATCTTAGAAATTTGATGCCTTCTAGTTTAGCCTACTGGAACCTGCAGGGTAATGAGGTAAAAAATTCTCCTTCGATCTCCCAGTTTAAAAAAGAAATTTGCTTTCAATCTACTATCATAAAGAGAGAATCTTACCTATAACATTCCTGACATCTCGGGTATCAGACTTTCAAACAAGCTTGGGGTTGAATTCAGTGCTTTGAATGGGCACAGATTTAAAAATAAATTTATTTGCTTCAATCCAATCTGTGTCTGCCGCAGTGGTAAAGACGGCGAATGAAAATTTTCCCCTGCACTGTCCTCTATACAGCATATTGTACCAGGATCTCTTTTGCCCAGCTCTCTCTGATATCGATGGATCCAATGTTACTGTTGTAAATCCGAAAGAACTTTGTCCTTTACTCTTATTAGGTGATCAAAATTTGGGTACAGTTGCAAACAGAATCATATTAGAAGCAACCATTTCCATCATCAAAGCCTCGGCAAGGTTAAATTGATCTTAAATTCTTAATGGCAGCATCCCTCCTTATTTCTGTATACTTCATTTTCTTTTATCATGCAACCTTTAGGTGAAACATAAGGGGCATTCATGGGAAGGATTCAGTAACATCGTGACTTTCTTCACCATAAATATCACAGTCTAATGTAATTTTAGTTTGTAGTTTTGATCATAATTGTTGTTTTAAATCGAAGGAGTAAAAAATGCCTTCTATTCAGGAATCAGCAAGCAGCATTCGGTAAGGGTCAATCCCAATGAAATTGTGAGCTCCGGGATAGCCCCTAGTCGAGGTAATCTTTGTCAAATTTCATCGAGAAAGTATAGGAGCAAACCATTGACCATCCCATGACAGGTGATGATGAAACAAGTCACTCTATGCAAACTCTAACTTCATATCATATTACTGTTTGGGAGGACTTGCAATTTTAAATGATGTCTGGGATGGTGGACAAACATGTGTAGCAAACAGTTTCCAAAAATTCCTAAAGGACTCATCCAATTTAAGTAGTTAGAATTTGCCAACGCTTACAAGAATGAAGTTCCTCTCTCTAAACTCCCGCGAATGACATCTAATTTGAGTTATTTCCGAAATTAAGGGCAGAAGTATGGCCATAGCATTACTCTTCATTGTTTTGGTTGTACTTTTTACTTTAGTTGCATTGTAACTTTTGCTTTCCATTTAGGAGACATCCTTTCAAGTCATTTTCAAATTTTGACACTGGTTCTTGTTTTGACACTGATTTTGACTTCCTAGCCATACCTCTTGAATTGGCGGCTTTATGACAATGGCACAAACATTGCAGATTTCGGCAAAACTTTATTTTTTTTCGCAAACAAAGTGAATTTAACGCTTTCTGTCCGGTTCTTGGCATCGGCTAAGATGGCACACAGTAAAACCAGATCTGTGCAATAGGACCCAAGGGGCATTCGTTGCTTAATTTTATTTTGCAGTGTGTCGGAGGGATTCTAATTTTCCGTGAAAGGTGGGGACATTCGCTGAAAGCGGAAAAAATATTCAGTTTACTTTTATCACGACTATTTGATTGTGCATATTACAGAGCCCTGAATGCCCTGCAACAAAACCACATTACCTGAGCAATTACTGTATAGAATATCCTTCAGAATTCCAAACATCAGTATACCAACAGAGTTAGTGAGTGTCCTCTCTAATTTCCTCTCTAATTACAAAAGGTGAGACTTAGGAATGACCTCATTATTTCAACAACTCATTCATTGTTTCCAATAATTTCAGTGATTTCGATGGTTAGTAAATTTTGATAGTTAAGTAAAGTGACAGTCCGCCGCACGGATAACCCTCTGGTGTCACTAGGTCCATCTGAAATGATTGGAAATCGATCCTGAAGTCTAAGAGTGTCTAGTGTTTAAGAGTGCTTAAACTAGACAATGCTCAACATAAACCTTCCTGAATGCAAAGCACCAGAGAGAGACTGCACCAAACTAGGTAGTGCAGCCTTCATGAATGTATTTAAATTCTCCTTTTTATTGATTTAGTAAATGACTTCATTATTACTATACTGCTGATGGCATCCTTTTTCGTACTGATAGCCTGCGATTCATTTAGAATGTTTACTGACTCTGAAAGAAAATTCAGCATTAAGGTCCAATGATGGATAAATCTGTTGCAGACGAGGTCTACCGAGTATTTCAAAACTCATTTCATTTGTATCGCTATAAATTGTTAAGTTTTGAATTTTGTATTATGAGCATCTGAAAACTGTCGAGTGACCCAAAAATAACGTCACGAGCTAGGTCACAGATAGCTCCTTGAAATCAAAAGCTGTTGTCAAATGTTTTGTATTTATGTTTAATTGAAAAAAGGCTTAGCTATCTTTTTAACGCAGCATGATCATTTTAGGCAATGATTACTCACCCAAAAAACTAAAGTCAAAGAAAATCTCCGATCCTAGATTTCTCATTTTGAGTGAAATAATTGCCATCATTTTCCAGTCATCATTTTTTGAAAATTCAACGTAGCAATTGATTTGAAGTAGTCTGAGGGATTTGAAGGGTTCGCTTGCAAACTGATTAACCTGTCACTCATTTAAATTTCGTGTTCCAAAGCAAATTCGGACGTCAACTTTTTCAAATCTTCCAAAACATTGACTAGAAAACAAGAGAAAAGTCTTAGAAATGAATGAATTCTCTCTTTTAAAACTGTGTTTTTTGGACAATAGGCATACCTTAAACTGAACAAGCAACATCTCAAAAGATAGCTGAGCTTTTTAGCTATGTTCTGATACCTTGTTTGTGTTCATAACATTTGCTTTCAGCAAACTATGTGTAATCTAGCCCGTGAAGTTTTTCTACACATGGCTTGGTTGCAGCAATGTCCTGAGGGGTACATGACTTGTGGATGGACGGGGTTCACCCGCCCAATTTTCAGTCCTCTAGCCACCAGACCTTGCCTTCGTACCCGCTTTTATGATAAACTTTGGCGATAACTGTTTTTGCGAATTTCAGTCAAAGTCACCGATGTCAAAGGGAAATCTGCCGAAAAAAGGACCATTTTTTAGAGACTTTGTGGCCCAAAAGCCCACCCATATAGGCAGCACATAACCGTACCTTCAATTAGTTACGTACTTCACCCGGGAGCGATGTGAAATCAGCATAAGTCAATGACGAATGACTCTCCAACCACTCCTCGATGGTTGACTATGGCCTTGTTTGTTAATATTGGTGCATTGAGAGAGAACAAAACTTAATGAAACACAAAGTTGTGCTCATCTCCAGGCTAGGGCTTCACTTTTTGGCCTAAGCAAGTTTTGGAAGTACAAAGAAATTGAAAACTTAGGTTAAAGAAAAATTAAGTAACTGCAAGCCAAACGGTGACTTCTAGCAAACAGAATAGAGCATGATCTAATGTTGTTCAAATCTTACCAAGGCTATTATGATTTATTTGCTTTGCTGCGAGAATTCGTTTGGGCCAAAACGCCAGACCTCTCAACTGAAAATGAACGCAAGTTTGAGTTTTCAAGATAAATACCAGGTGAGTCGATGGAAACGCATGGCGTTTGAAAGAATCCTACTCCCTGAATGTCCAAGCAATGATGTTGAAAACTGTCTTATTTTATCCCCATATTGTCAAATTAGGCTCAGTAATTTACCAGGTTTTCCTTCACGACGAAATAGGACGCTTTCTGCAAAAAGCCCCCTCTGAAAACCCTGCAAAAACGAGTGAAAACACCAAGCAAGATTTCCCTTCCTAGCAGTCTCTCGCTTCATGTACTTTTTCCTCAAGGGAGAGCGGAATCTCCCTAAGTAAGTATTTCACATTTGGGGAAGAATTTTCAGCCCGCCAAGACCAAAGCATGTGCTAAAGCGTGCTGAAAGTCATCCCTGTGAGGTAAACATAGTAGAGAAACTTGCTTCTAAATTTAGCACTTTTTTCAATGTTTCTCAAAGGGATCTTTTTTGGAGTTGCTTCCAGAATCTCAGCAGAGTTGACGATCTTAGCCATGAAAACTTCTAAAAATAGTTTAACATATTAGCTATTCAATCAGATACTGCAAAACATAATTGGTCTTATGCTCAAGGAGCAGCAGCCTTTCAAAAGCTGGATGTTTTTTTTGAGTCACTCTGTATTTCTTATTTCAAAGCACCAACAACAACAAGCGAGGTAAATATATATCTGCCCGGGATCGAGCTCTGGATCTTCGTGCCGACAGACTACTCTCCAGAAATTCACTGCGCCACTCAAGCGCAATGAAATTTTGAAGAATTCAAATCACAGAAGTCTTACAACACGACAGGAGCCATTCTTTGCTTTTTTGTGTTTCTGCTTAGAGCCTTCATCTGACCTATCATCATTTATATCAAGTGCATATGTGTATATGACAGAATTTTATTATTATTATTATTATTATTATTATTATTATTATTATTATTATTATTATTATTATTATTATTATTATTATTATTATTATTATCATTATTATTATTATTAATTTCTTTATGGTAGGCGCTTAAATGAATAGCAAAATTACAGCTAATTGAAGCCTACTAAAACAAAAGCAAAAGTGAAATAAAAATAGGCCTACAAATCTAACATAAAAACGATCTTCCTAAATATATACATATGTACATATGTTACATATTTACAGGCGATTTTCAGCTTGAGATAAGAACAAGGTTAATTCAAGAACCCAACCAGTGCTATGAAAGTCTTGCATAATCGGCAGTTGCAGTCATCATCCTTCCATTCCTTTATGCATTTTTTAAAGATGGAAATATTAAATGACAGCACAGAAAGCAAGTACTGTGCAGACAGAAATAGTTAACTTATTCGTCTTCATTCTTCAACTTATACCTACCATTTTTTGCAGCTGTCTATTGTGAATGGCATGGCATTTTACCAATACCTGTCGACCCCAAAACAGAACTTGGAAAAGTTTTGTCAACCATTGTTCGTACTGTGGCGTTTCGTAATGTGAACAAGTTTCTGACAAACGAACTCTCAAATTATGATTCGAATAATTCTATGGACCTAACGCAAACCCATGTAAATGAATTTGTCGAGATCACTCTCATTAAGTCTTTTGACGTGCAAGAATCTGCCCTGCAAAATTATTGCAAAGTTCTTAAGCATCTGCTCGCTAGCTAAAACATGGCTACGGGACGCAGTTCTTTCGCTACAAAACCTGATATTGACCATCTGTTATTTTGGAACGCCTCTCACTGTTTTTTCACGCATAACTTATGGATAGCGCTTAGAACACAGTTCATCCTATTGGGCTATTCTCAAAAACATGTTTTGTTGTCACAGCTTCATAAAATCGTGATGAATTGTCACAGGTTGTTTTATCGATGATTTCCATGAAGATCAAATGGAAGATTAGCCATCTACAAAGAAGATTCATAATAGCAGACAAAATTTCAAGCACGGTGCTTTCTTTCATACAAAAGTCGAAAGAACACTTTTTGCTGAATATTTATCTTAGAGCAAGAGCTGCACAAATTCCATGAAGATCATCTAGAGGACTGAGTATTTGGAAAGGTGGTTATACACAAAAGTGGCAGCACGTCAGGTTAAATGCACTTTCATTTTTTAGGAGATTATTCGCTTCAACTAAACAAGGTCCCGAGTGTGTCTTTGTATTCGATCGCTATTCATCAATGATTCTGTGTAAAGCTGAAAGCTTTCAGGGAACGATGAAAATCTAAATGAAAAGTCAACTATGGATCTTCTCATCATCATCATCATCATAATCATCATCATCGTCATCATCATTATTATCATCATGATCATGATCATGATTATCATGATCATGATCATGATCATGATCATGATCATGATCATCATGATCATCATGATCATCATGATCATCATCATCATCATCATCATCATGATCATCATGATCATCATGATCATCATGATCATGATCATGATCATCATCATCATCATCATCATCATCATCATCATCATCATCATCATCATCATCATCATCATCATCATCATCATCATCATCATCATCTATGCATATTTCAGCGGTTAACCTTTATTATGTCCTTCACTGAATTTTGCCACACACCTCTGTCCTCAGCAAATCTCTCAAGTGTTGCAATTGTTTCATCTGGTTTCTTATTGTTTAAATATAGTTTTATATCTACCAATGCGAGATCTTCTTCTAAGTGAAAACAAACAACTTTAGCATTTTATTTTGTCATTCTAAAAATACAAAAGGAATTTCTTTATCTTTGTTTTTATTTCGTCGGATTATCTTGCTCATTTAACGTGCAAGGGATACAAAACATCCTATTGCTTTTCGCTTATCCAAGGTTTTAGATTTGGCTAAAAATGTCTTTCCTATACTCGGAGACTAAGATATTTGAGTACTCATTACCATTCATTTTCTCACTCATTTTCTATCACTTAGGGAGGGTGACCATTCAACAAAGGCTGTTATTCAAGGGGCCCTCCATTTAGAAATGTAACAATACAGAAATAAATACTCAAATAGTAAATTAAAGCTAACATGTTTATAGAATACAATATATACATATTTTTAGGATAGAAAAGAAAAAAGACATGTAGTCATTTTTAGCAGGGAGGCATCTAAGACGACCCAGGGGTCCACCAACCCCCAACTCAAGCGCGATCCCCACCACATCAACCAGAGAGACACAGAACAGACCCGGAGGCATAGCCACCTGCCAACCACATGCCACCAGGCCCACTCAGAATCCCACTGGTGGACTCAGTAGAAATCAAGCTCCAAACCAAAAGCAAGGCAGACCCCTGATCATCCGAGAAACCTGATCTATCCAATTGATTTTTGAATTTGTGCACGGAGGGTGCCTGTTTGGCTTCAGTAGAGAGGCTGTTCCGTTTCTTGGCACCTCGAAAGGAAAAGGCATTTTGTCCTTGCCCAGTGCTTTTCTTGGGCAACCTGACATTAGTATTTGTGTTGCGGAGGTTGCAGGAAGAACATACACTATTTGTATTGAAAAGCTCACAAAGGTATTTTGGAGCAATAGTCTTCAGCAACTTGACAGTTGCAACCTTTGACTATGTATTTATCAACTGCTGTATGGTTTTCCATCCCAAACTTTCAAACACAGGATTAATAGCAGCATCAAAACTTCAATTTTTTTGCAACAATCTTAGCTGCCCAGTTCTGGAGCTTCTGCAAATGCTGAATTTCTGCAGCAGTACAGCAACCCCAAACCGAGCAGCAATGTTGAAAATGGAGTTCTCCAATGCTGAAAGAGTCTTCACGGCTGTAATTGGACGGTACCTTTTTGAATCTCAAAAACCCAGCAGCACGAGAGACCTTAAAAGAACTACCCTGATATGCTCTGTCCAATTTTTAAGGTTGTCATTACCTAAGTACTTTGCTTGCTGCGTATCTCAATTTCCTGTTCTCTTACTTTAGGGTCAAATCTTATGTCTAAATGTGTAAGAAATGTGTGTGTTTGTTAAGAGGCAATTAGCATTTAATGTGTTTTAGCTATTGGGTGAGAAAAAAAAAACGCCCGGCGTTTGAAAGGCTACTGCTCCCTGAGTATAAAAGCAATGATATTTTGCAATACCTGATTGCATAGCTAACATGTTCAATTATTTTTAGAAATTTTTCTGGCTAAGATCGGTCATTCCGTTCACACTTTGTAAGCAATTTTGTAAAATCAATCCCTGTTAGAAACCTTAAAAAACGTGCCAAATTTACGAGTAAGAATCCCAACCTCACAGCAATGACTTTCAGCAAGCTTTAGCAGGTGCTTTCTTTTTGACGGGTTGAAAAGTCTTCCTCCATAGTGTGATAACTTACTCAGGGGGATTTCATTCTCCCATCATGGGTCGCAGAAAACGAAGAAATTGTTAAAGATGTAAACACAAACATACCTGTGTTTTTATCGTGGTGGTTTCTTCTGCCTTTCTTGGCTTTCCTTTGCTAAGCCAAGAAACGTAGAAGAAACTACGATAAAGACACAAGTATGTTTGTGTTTACATTTATAAAAATTACTAGTTTCCTGCGACCCATGCTCCCATTAGGACGAAATACATGAATACATCCAAGAGTCATTATTGCTAGGAAGGAGAACAAAATGAAATCTTGGTTGGTGATTTCACTCGTTTTTGCAGGTTTCCGAAAGGGGCTTTCTGCAGAAAATCTCCTTCTTTGACAGGAAGGAAAGGGCAGTTAAAACCGGGTAAATTACTGAACCTAATTTGACATAGCCTAGCAATAAGACATTTTTCAATATCATTGCTTTGATATTCATGGATAGACCAGCTCCAATAGCCCCTCTATTCCGCTGTTGTTGTTGTTGCTGATGGCCAGCTCAATGAGGGGCTAGTTGCCAAAGAGTATCTCAAATCGGAATTTTGGAGCGGAAAAATCTGCTCCTTGCCTGATTGGAGCATTTTAGAGAAAACAATAGCTAATTCCTTTTTAGCCAATCCTTTTTTGCTCTGTATACTTTTTATTCCTCGATAGCCTCCTTTTCAAAGTGAGGCCAATGCATGGTCCGAGGTTTTCAAGAAATAGCAATGGCGTCGGATATCCATATCGCAGTTCGCAGCTCGATCAAGCAGAGAAGTTGAGGGAATTTTAGCCAGCTGTTTTTCACAAAGTGAGCAATTGGAAGGAATTTTTGCTTGTGCTGTAACAGGACATGACAAAGTGTGATGCTTTTGCAATATTTCAGAGGCATTTTCAAGCACATACAGCTCTCTTCCGATGGCTGTTGCTACTGTATCAGTCTATCAGTTTAGGCCCACTCCAGGTTTGTGACTTTTCGTTTACATTTAGCTCATGTACTTGAATTCATAACAACAATTAAACTGCAAACAGGTTACTTGGCATGTGCATACTGAATTTCTTGTCTTTCTGTTGGGCTTTTGTTTACAGTTTTTTACTCTTGAATTCAGCGGTTTTGGTTTGATTTAACGAATTGATTTACCTAAGTAAAAATTTGGTAGTCTTAAAAAGGATACGCATGAAAATTGATTTTATTGTAGTTTGTGAACATAACCAAAAATGGTCCACATTTATAAGTGACTGAATCAAACATTTTAATTCACATTATTGCCTTGGCGTGTACAGTTATGTTTTGTCTGGTGTTGGGTTACACAAAGAAAAACAAAAGGTGATGAAATTTTTCGATTAAATTTTTGCTTGTGATTTTGATAGTACCCTTTACTTTACATTGATGTCAATGTTTTTAATCAACAGGGATTTGTCTAAAGCAAGATAGCTGCTTCATTATTATCAGATCTTATGTCAGTATGCATTTAGATGGCACTCGTCTTGGGGAGAGATTGTCTTTCTGATGAAACAAAGCAATTCAAAAAAATATAAAGAACATTTCCCTTGAAAATTCCTTGTTTTTGAGATGCTACTTAACTGATTGCTGATAATGACAATTTATCATGTCAGTGGTATTTCTAATCTTGTTGACACTTTGGTTCCCTGATCATTGGTCACTCTCAACATCTCTGAATTTTCAATTTTGGTGTTCACTATACAAGCTCCAATTTTGTCAGAGTCACAAACTGTTTGCAATTGTTTCCAAGAATATTCTTGTTGCTTGATGATTACTGTTCACAGCAACAACAGCCGCAAAAGTAATGGTTCCGTGGTTCGCAGTCCGAATTTTAAGTACGCAACGATTATGAAAACGAGGCTATCAAATCAATCCGATTTCAGACACTGTTTGGCAACAAGTCTCTGTATTAGCGATAAATCAGTTCTAAGGAGCATACAGAGATTGTGGAACCAGTCTAATTCATGGATCAGAATTTTTCAAATAATGGGCGATTTATTGACTCACCCGGTACATGCATGTTCAGTATTTGAAAATTTCAATTCTGTAGCCGAAGAAGTGTTGAATAACCATGTACCTTTGAAACAAAAATATTTGCGTGCAAACGATGCACCTTTCATGACTAAAACATTAAGAGAGGCAATTATGCTCCGCACACAGTTACGTAATAGATTGAACAGGTATAACACCTCAGAAAACTGGAAAGCTTTTAAAAATCAGCGAAACAAGTGTGTGAAAATTTTGCGTCAGGCAAAAACATCTTATTGTGGAAACCTTGACATGAACTCTGTCACTGACAATAAAAAGTTTTGGAGAACTGTGAAGCCACTTTTTACTGACAAGGTACAAACCTCTTCGAGTATCACACTTGTTGAGAATGAAAATATAATTACGAATGACAGTGAAATAGCTGAGATCTTTAATGAATTTCTCACCAATATTACGAAGACAATGGATATTGCCCCTGGTGAGTGCACACCTGTCACGACAGAGCATTTGCTGGACCCTGTTGAAATAGCTGTTGAAAACTATAAATATCATCCCAGCATTCAAAAGATTAAGGATAAGGTAAAACAAGACTCATCCTTTGACTTCCAACCAGTTACAATGAAGGCAGTCATTGATGAATTGTCGAATCTGAACCCAAAAAAGGCGTCCACAGCTAAAAGTATTCCTGCACGGATACTAAAAGAAAATCGAGACATATTTGCACCATTTTTAGTGGAAACTTTTAACAATTCATTACTCCAGAAAACGTTTCCTGAAGATCTCAAATTAGGAGACATAACGTCGCTATTTAAAATTGATGAAACCACAAAAAAGCGAAACTACCGTCCTATCACAGTTTTGTCCGCATTATCAAAGGTCTTTGAGCGACTTCTATATGCCCAGATGACTGGCTATGCAGATACATTTTGGTCCCCTACTTGTGTGGTTTTCGGAAAGGTTTCAACACACAGCATGCGCTTTTGAGATTAATGGATACCTGTAAGAATTCCCTGGACAAAAAAGGAGTCGTTGGAGCTTTGCTAATGGATCTTTCAAAAGCATTTGATTGCATAGACCACGAGCTGCTAATTGCAAAACTAAGTGCTTATGGATTTTGCAACGATGCTTTGCTGATGATTTATAGTTATCTGACTGGTAGAAAACAGAGAGTCAAAGTAAATGGCTCATTCAGCACTTGGCGAGAGACCTTTGCAGGTGTACCGCAAGGATCAGTTCTTGGACCTCTTCTTTTTAATACTTACATAAATGATTTATTTTTTTCAGTAATGGATACGGCAGTATGTAACTTTGCTGATGATACAATTATCTTTGCAGCTGACTGTCAATTAGATAGAGTTTTGGAACGGTTAGAAACTGATGCTCTTGTTTTATCAAAATGGTTTCCTGAAAACTTTATGAAATTGAATGAAGGGAAGTGCCATCTTCTAACTTTTGGGACAAGCCAAGATGATATTAAGGTCACAGTCGGTGAGGCTATTGTTAAAGAAAGCTCTGAAGAAAAGTTGCTAGGGGTGACAATAGATAAAAATTTGAATTTCAAAAGTCACGTCTCAAATTTATGCAAAAAAGCCAGCCAAAAACTGCATGCCCTTGCTAGGGTAACCGCTTTCATGAATCCTGATAAATTGCGTCTGCTAATGAATAGTTTCATAAAATCTCAGTTTAGCTACTGTCCGTTAATTTGGATGTTCCATGACAGGGGCCTCAATGCAAAAGTAAATAAAATCCAAGAAAGAGCACTCAGAATTGTGTATAAAAACAGTCACGCCGATTACGAATCTTTGCTGAAATTAGATAATGCAGTATTCATTCACCAACGCAATCTACAGTACTTGATGATAGAAATATACAAAACCAAAAAGAGCCTGAATCCTAGTTTCATGAGTGAGATTTTTGAGGCAAGAGATGTACAATATGACTTGCGAAATAAGAATACTCTTGGCATTCCTAATTCTTATGGCATTAGAAACTGTGAGATATTTGGGTCAAAAGCTGTGGCAAACATTACCTCACAGTGTTAGAGAGTCCCAATCACTGACTGCTTTTAAAAAAGAATTAAGAACCTACACAATAGAGTGTGACTGCAGATCGTGTAAGACATTTATTTCGGGTTTAGGTTTTATTTAGCATTTTTTCTTTAAAATTCTTTCTGAACATTTTTTATATGTATGATAGATAGTTGGCATTAATTAGCTTTTCATAGCTATTAGAGTTGTAAGCCAACTTGAAATAAATTATTTATTATATATTATTATTATTATTATACATTCAAGGACAACTTGTTGCCTATAAGTCGCTCGTCTAGCATTCAAGGTCTTCGTTAATCTCCTTGTTTGGCTGAGGCATGTCCTTGGAACAGCGGTAAATACTGGTATCATCAACATACATGGATGTTTTTGAGTCCTTGATTGCTATAGAGAGGTAATTTATGTAGACTAAGAATAGCAGAGGGCCGAGACAAGAACCCTGAGGCACTCCTACATCAATCTCCTCAGTTTTTTAAACCGCACCATTTGCTTGTGCAAACTGTTTCTTTTTTGAAAGGTAGGATTTGAACCATTCAGCTCTCTGTCTTGAAGACCATAAAGATAGAGTTTTTTGCAGAGGATTTCATTATTAACAGTATCAAATGCTTTTTAAGACAAATGAAAATCAGTCCAGTCTTCTGACCTGTGTCTAACCCACTGTACCTGTCATCTGGAAATTTACGCAAAGACACAACAGTTGAATGGAGGGCTCCGAAGCCAGACTGGTCTGGTGACATAAATCCATTTTCATCTAGGTACTGGTACGACTGGTCAGAAAACAAACTTTTCCAAAATTCTTGCTTTGCTATGACTAGCACAGAAATTGGACGATAGTGAGACCTTTCATGCTTTTCTCCCTCTTTAAAGATTGGTGTTAGCCTTGCAATTTTCCATGAGTCAGGAAATGCACTTGTCTCCATAGCAATATTGAAAAGATGTGTAAGGGACCCTGAAATGAAGGGTAATGCTAGCTTGAGATATTGTCATGGCCAAAACTCTTTGCAGTCATGATCTTTTCAATTGTATCTCCTATGCTCTGCTCACTAATTGCCTCAAATCTAAAAGTTTTACCCTCTTTGTTGATTTGGTATCCCCCTGAAAGTAGTGGATTTGGTTTTTCTTTTATATTTTTGGCCAAGTCTTTGCCTATTGAGTAGAAAAAATTGTTCATAGTCTCCACAATCTCTGGTTTATCAACAGTGTAATTACTCTTATCGTCTTTAAACTTTCAATATTCGTTGCCTTGGAATGTTTGTTAAGGAGATGGCTAATACTTTTCCTGGACTCTTTCCTCTTGCATAAATATTTTTCACAAAAGTATCGCCTTTTGACTGTCAGTCTAAGACTGTTAACTGTGTTTCTAGCTTGTTTGTAAGAGGCTACCAAAATCTGTGAATTGCATTTCACAGAGGCTTTTTTTCAACCTGTCCCTTGTCTGACTCAAACCCTTTAAGCAAGTATTGATCCACCTCTCTGGAGCTCTTGTTTGCCTAAGAGGAGCATGCTTTTCAATGATAGAAGGGAAAATTTATGACCAATTGTTAACAAGTACATTAAGTTCATCTGAATGATCCAGTATTTGCTCCCCATCTATGGTAGCAACATCATTTAAAAATGCTTCTTCTAAAAAGTTTTTCATGATTCTTGTCCTTACATTTTTGTGATCTTTTCTCAAGGCGCGTTAAATTTACAAACGCAATATACCATATAATGGTCACTTCTGGTAATTTTGTACACTGCAGATGCTAGGACGTTTCTGGGTGATGTAGTTGCTGTCTGCATGATGTAGTTATGTCGTCCGTAGCAAGCACATATCAGAAAGCAAAGTCTGCGTTGGTTGCTTAGCATCTGGCTGTTGTTGATTCTTGTAAACCCGTTACCAATTTTTTTCGTGAAACCAAGAGAACCATGAAAAGATCTCCTCGCATAAGGTCTAGCATTGTCGATCCTATTTGACGCACTAATTGAAGATGCCGAATACACAGCATTTGCTACGACGTCATTAGTGGTAAGAGTTTCATTAAAATTTAATATGCATCGCTAAGAGATACCTGATCTGAAGTTGATGATGAAAAGAACAGATGGATGAGATATAGAATGCAATTTTAGAAGTTTGAAAACAGACTCTTTGCCTGATATCTAATCTCGATAAAATTAAGTCTCTTGCTTGATGATGATATCCACAAAATCCCGATTAAACAAAAGCTTTGAATCGTGACTGTCCTATTTATTATTGAAGAAAACTTTAATTGAGGTCTTCTCCACAAGCTTCAAATTAACAAATTAGAAATAAGCTTTGGTCAAAGAAGCAGCTGAAACGCACAGCACGACGCTTTTTATAAGCGATGTGTAATTCGCACGACTTTGGCATTACTTAAGCTGAATCTAGCAACCTGCCAGCCTCACAACGCGTTGTAATCTTACAGCAAGATATCATATTCGCTTCTTCAATCAAGATCAGTTTGCACTGACTAATATCACAAATCGTGCAACATCCTAATCAATGAAAGTAAGTACAAAATGAATGTTTGTTGACCTTTTATGTTTTGATTGACTGTGACCAAGAAATTAGTCCAATGTGCAACCAGAATGCAGAGAAAGGACAAGAAAACTGAAAGATTGCAATCTTTTTTATTCTTGTATGTGCTTTTGCACATCTTGATATCTTTGCTGCAATCAAATCAAGGAAAAGAGCTTGGGAAGAGGGAAATGCTTCTTTTCTGCCATTTGGATCACCTAGAATTCTTGACAACTTTACACAAAGAATCTTATTGTGAATAGGTGGAAAAAGAGAGCAAGCGAGAAAAGAGTGATTGAAATGGTTCTTTTGTAATTGCAACGCGCAATGATTGTCAGTATTTTGAATCCATTTGCCCTTAACAATCTTTGGCAAACGAAGGATTTTTATTTCCTTGCTGAAAGAGCATTGAGAATAATTCTAATGTAATTGCAATGCATAATGATTGTAAAGATGTTGAAGTTGTTTGCTTGTGCAAGATTTCTTCATGAGCTACAAAATGGTCATGGATAACTTTAACCCTATTATTAACAGGGGGGGGGGCGGCAAGTGCCGGTGCCAAAGTTTACTTGATACGGTGTCGTCAGTTCGAAAGACAAAGAGCTGAAAGACTGATTCAAAAAAAAAAATTGAAATTTCGTTCAAACTGCTACTGACTGATTACGTGACGGTGTTTTCAACGTGCAAAGAAGTGAGTCTAATATTTGTCACGATTATTTTAGATCAATAACTCTTAATAAGAGCTATCAGATGGTGTATAGTTCAATCCATTTTTGATGACTTCAGCAAATTGAAAGTTAATGACGTCATCCAATTTGCTACGTCATATGAACAACAACAAATGCATTAGATGAACTTTAATGGCCACAATTAGCTCTCTCAATTGTCTTAAAATAATTCTGGGGCTCTTTAGAGTATTTGGATCAGTCTAAAAGAAACAATGACAAACTGAAGGAATGAAGAAAGCCGAATTCCAAAATATGCTAACGGGCACAAGGTTTGAGTAAAAGACAGAGTTCAGCGATTTTCAAAAAATTTATTCAGATGACTTTAAATCCATAGCCCTGTTACGTTTTCACAAAACTGTTGACTGAACATGGATGGAGATTATTGCACTTAATGCGAGCGAGAATTGTATACTTGAAGGTAAATTTTCCTAAGGTCTGGTTTTCGGATGGTGATCATAGCTCAAAGTAAGAATGAAGTTTCTCAAAGGATAGCAAAGGTTTTCACTTTAACAAATGGAAAGAAAAGTTGGGAAAAGAGCAGCCATAAAGGCCGATTTCCACTCAGGAGAATTTTGCGATTGAACAGGATTTTCTTTGTTTACGTGTGAAAATTTTCCTTTGAATTTGAATCGAATGTTACGGGTGACTATCGTTTTATTGTGTCAAATTCAGTCCACTCAGAGAATTCTACTGAGTGGAAATCAGCCTTAAGAGACAGACATGGCCATGCTTCAGCCAGTAATCTGTCTTAAAGGATCTGCACGCATCGTACTGCAAGTTGAAGGTCAATTTGCATGCATGAATTAAAAGAGCTCGACTTTAATGCTTCTCGGCATGTTTCAGAGGAAATCGACATTGTTAAGTTAAATATAGGATAGATCATCTGCCTAGTAATTGGACATCGCTTTCAAAAGGCTATCTCATTGGACTGATAAAGTTCGGCGTTGCACAAAATCAATTTAACCGTGTCAACTCCCCTGGAGATAATCGAAATAGAAGATTTTGTATTGTCTCCAAATATCCGAGCTCTCGGCTAGCCATCCCGAATTCGATAGGAAGATGAAATTTGCACGAGATGTGGGTCTTTGACACAATCATTTCTTATCAAAGTAGAAATCTTCGAAATAGAAGTAAAGGGAAACGAGCATCTGTGCAAGATTCAAGATGATATTCAAGATGATAATGAATATTTGAGATGATGACGCTCAACTCCATGTTTTCAGATACCATACTTGTGACACCAGTCTAAGCAAATACACTGTTATTGCTAAATTATTCAGACTGCCCGTTTATTTAAAGACTGACATCAAAGCAGGATGTGGAACTAAAAGTACATAACCGATGCTCAAAATCAAAATGCTAATACTTGGTATAGGTCAAAAGCTATGGTGTGAAGATTTATTTTGGTAAAAGCTCCCATCTCTTAGATCAAGAAAGGAGAAAATGGTCGCTAAAGGGTTCACATGGGAACTAGAACCCTAAGTCCCATTCTCGTCCATGATAAATTTTCAAGTGGCATTTAAATTGTATCCATGAAACCGATAATTGTATTGAATCAATCTTTCAATGGGGAGTAAATCATAGACTAGGATCGAAATTGGTGTCCGGTCCGTGTTCCTTTTAACAGCATTTTCCTAGTTTCTGGCTCCAAGAGATGAGTGCACTTTACCAAACAAAATTTTTGCATGGGCAATAATGCACCGTGTTTGTAGCTCATTTTTTCATTTTTCAGTTTATTTCATTTTAAATTATTTATACACGAAATCCCTTCAGCTAATAAGTCTAATACTACAAAAAAAGAAAGTTTTATTAGTTAAAATGATATACAAAACGAAAAATTCCGAGGTCTAATGGCATTGCTGATCTTCCAGGGAGTCGTGTTTTAACTAGCTTTCAGCTCATCAAATGTGTCTGTAGTTGTTTTTTGAATTGGCACAAGGGAGGAAGCTCCCTGATGCTTATTGGGATTTCATTCCAGACCTTAAGGGCTGAATAGGAAAATCCTTTTTTGACATGCTCCAGATTATATCTCGGAATCTGAAGATCTCTGCAGAATCGCGTGTTGTAGCTGGAGTACTCGGATCTTTGTTGGAATTCGTTCCAGAGATTTTCTGGGCAGAGTCTGTTCATGATCTTATAGGCCATAACGGCACGAAGCTTACAAATTAAAGCTGCTACCTCGATACTACCGAAGTGTTCTTAGCCTGCGCGCAAGGTTTGAGTCTGCGCACAGGCTTGAGTCTTCTTCGTTGCTTTCCTTTTGGCCCGAGCCTAACCAGTGCAAGAAATAAAATTCAAATGGCTCCTGCACGTCTGAGCTCTTGGCTCCTACACAGCATTCATTCTCATTTCAAACTACCTCTAATAAGTCACATATTTATTGTAAGAGGAAGTAAGAAAAAAGGATAAATGCTGTGTAGGAACTAAATGTACAGACGTGCAGGAGCCATTTGAATTTGATTCCTAGCACTGGCTAGGGTTCAGCCCAAGAGAAAGCGACAAAGTAAAACAGTAATATCGAAGTAATAAACTTTAATTTCTCCACTACAAACACGGTGCATTATTGCTCATGATTTAAATTTGCCTTTAGTTTCACTTCGAATATCGGCCACCTACTTTAATTCCAAAGCATATCAAATGCGTTAACTTAATTATTGACTCACCCGGTAGATGAAGGTATAGTCGATGATACCAGAAAATTATAGTGAATTCTTTCATTTCGCAGGTCAGTTCTTTGTCATGCAATACTGAACAGCATTGGAGCCAAGAAAATCCAAAACAATGTCTCATACAGATCCTAAAAGCTTAGCAAATTTGTACCAACCACTGGATGAAGTTGCTTTAGGATTTTCAAGAACTATTTTTGAGATTTGCACCGCAAAATGGTTCCAGATTGAGCATTTCCAAAGGCACGAGATTCTCTTATCAGAGGCTTACCTTTTGCTATGGCAGAATTCAGAAACCGGTGACGTCGATGGTAGAAAAGTAGGACTACCTCTTAAAGTTGGAGCTTACGCAGGGATTTTCTTGGACCTTATTGTAGCAGGCAAAATCGAAATATTCTTGGTGCACGATGATAGAGAGCCCAGGGTACGCATCATGGACGAAACGCCAACGGGCACGTTCTTAGATGATGCCTTGTTTGATGATTTGAGATTGAGACATCACAGGGTCATTCGCCTTGCAAAATGGCTAGAAAGAGCGGAAGAATCTTCTTGCGTAGATATCATTTTGAGCAGTCTTATTCTACGCGGTATTTTGAAAAAGGAAAAGAAAGGTATACCTGGTCTGAAGTTCTTTAGAAAGTTTCCAACTACTAACCCGGAGCCGGAACGTGATCTCGTTCATCAAATTCGTGAAGTTGGGCAGAATGAAGTGGAAAGACCAGACTCGTACATAATTGCGTTGCTAGCATTGTGTCGCGAAGCAGACAACATATTTCTCATCTCGGATCCTATCCTGAAGAAGTATTTCGAACCTGAAGAATATCCAGAACTAAAGAAGAAGATAGATCGATTAATCATCGATTGTCTAAAGAAAGGAAGACCAAGAAGCTGGTATAGGCCAAGGAGCAGGAATTTAACAATAACCGGCTCACCGTTTGCATCACCTAGGCCCTCACCACGAATATCAAAGAGAAGTGCGTCAATGCATGAGCCGTTATCAAAGGCCAAATCAGTCGAGTAGAACAGACGACTAATTCGATGAAGGCAAAGAGATGCAGAGACAAGTACATGTTTGTTAATTCCTTAATCTTAATTAGGGTAGCAAAGAGTGATCTTAAATATGATATTCTAGCATGACTCACTGATGATTCCATCTTTGAATTTTCCTTCAATCGCAAAATATCTGCTGAGTTGGCTCGAATTTGTGCAAAAATTCTGAATGAAACGTGTAAATTTGATGGCCACATTCTTTCAACTGAATTTGTTTAAAGGCATTGAGTCATGGTAAATAGACCCCGTATACCCACTTTGCACAAATTGCTGAGTCATGATGATAGCCTTAGTCAATCCGATTGGCTGTTATTCAAACTGCGCACATGATTTTGTAACCTCGCAATAAACAAAGCAGACAAACTTTTTATGTCTGATCACATGAAGACAAACTGATCACATGAAAGCAGACAGACCCCAGCGGAGAATCTCTATTTACCATGACTCAATGCCTTTAAGGAGAATTTTTTATCAAATTTGCCATAATCACGATACCCTGGGTACGAGACTCCCTCTAGAGTCTGGCACGAAGAAAGCATTTTTAATACAATGATTATTTTCAGAACTAACGCTTCAAGTTTCACGAGAGGATGAAAAAGAGGAAGTATCTCAAACTTTAACAAACATCTAAGGCCCATAGATTCTAAACTGATTGGGGGAAATCAATATGACGAGAACAAATAATACTCAGTGTTTGAACATCTACAAGACAGTGGCAAACAAAAGCTTTTTGCCTTTATGGTTTAGGACCTAGCAATTTGATGACTTCACAGCTTCAAGCCATGCTCAGTTGCTCCACCATGAAGCAGGGCTTATCTAACAAAAAAATTTGAAAAATCCTTCCAATTTTACAGCTGTCAAGTCATAAAGTACGCTAGGGCCTTATTTCTTTGAAAAAACTGAAATCATGGTGCAGAGCTGCAAAAAGTATCGGAACCTGGGAACTAGGTTCCCAGAAAATTTTCAGCCTTGGCAGAAAATTTTTCAGGAAAAGTTTGCTCACATAAGGAGAAAATGATTGTATTTGCAAAATTTCTTAAAAAAGAAAACTTTTTTGATTTTTCTACACTATAGATCATATTTACAGTAAAAAATACAAATTTACAGGCTTTGAACACATCAGCATGACAAGAATTCTCAAGAAGTCTTGAGAATTCTTAAGAATTTTCAAGAATTATACAATTGTCCTTGAAAATTCTTCTTAAGAATTCTTAAGACTTCTTGAGAATTCTTGCCATGTTGATGTCTGCAAGGTCTGTAACCTTGCATTTTTACTGGGGTATGTGATCTATAGTATAGAAAATTCAAATAATTTTTCTCTTTTTTAAGATGTTTTGAAAACAATCATTTTCTCCTTATGTAAGCAAATGTTTCCTGAAAAATTTTCTGCCAAGGATGAATCCATGATGAAAATTCGTGAAAAGTACTTGGAGGACCAAAATTTTCAACCAGGAATTCTTCCTTAAGAATTCCTGGAGGAGAAAACTATGTCATTGTATGCAGGGTTTGTATTGTAACTGAACATTTGCAATGCAAAATGAGTGCCTAACTAGCATTGAAAGGGGATGTCTCATATATGTAGAGATTTTGTATTTTCTACAGTTGTCCAAGGACTTTTTTTTCATATAATCTTATAAAAATACAACAGCTAAACAACTACAACTACGAAACTACATAATTACACAACTACTACAAAAGATTGCAAAAAACGATGCCACAAGGAGAACGGAAATATGTGTGGCCATTTAACATATAAATATAAATCTAAACAAAATTAATATAAATCTAAAGTTACATTTACAAAGAAGAGATATGTCCATGTATTGGGGGGGGGGGGTTGCAACAGGAATTTAAAAGTGCTTGGTTGCATGAATGAATTTCAGGGTAGGACTTTAAAGAACCCTTACATTACAGTGTGCACCCTGCAATGGCTTATTTTCTAAACCTGACATTCAGAAAATGTTATTGCTGGAAATTCTTTTGCTCCTGCCATAACATTACTCAACACACCTCTTCCACAGATTTCTCAGTATAAATCATGGTCTCTGCCAAGGAAGTTTTATATTATTTAGAACTCTTGTTTTAAGTGCTCACAGTTTTCAGACCTCAGGAGAATATCAAATATTCTTTATAGGTTATTGCAGAAGTAATGTGCACAGGGCTGGACTGTACAAATCATAATTCTATAAATCTGAGTTGCAACAAATTTGTTTTCATTCCAAAGTACAGCATGAAAATTTCAAAATTGATGGCCACAAAACTTGTTTCTTCATAAAAAGATGAGCAGCAATTTCAGTCAAATTTGGCAAGATTGAATAGATCAATAGACAACTTACTTGCGCATTTTGATTTTTTAAGATGCTTCATGACTGAGTCTACAATTTTGGTAAAGTTGTCAAACAAAATTTTCCAATAAACATACAGTACTGTGCATGTTCTACCACATGGCAAATAATTTACATGAAGATTTCTTACTTTGAGGACTTATATAGCATTCTTTATCCAATTGTGGATTTTATGATTTTATACAAAATCCAAAAACTCTAGCTTGGTCAGAACGTCCTTTGGACCTTTTCAGCACATCGTGGCCAGCAGAGATGTCTTGCATTTTGCACAACATAATTTGACTTCGCAGAAAATTTACCAGCGTTTACCAGGTTCCCACGGAGGAAAATATTTTTTGCAGCTCTGGCATGGTGCAAAGTTAAAATTAAGCACTGTCCAAAGTGCTCTTGTTCAAATCCACATAAGATACATAAATGCGGATGTCATCTAGGGAAGTCTATCTATCTCTAAAATAGAATCACTGTAGCGTTTTCAAGACAGGGGCACTTCGATAATTGCCACCACAATGATGAATGATTACTGGCTGAAAACTTTCTTAACAGTTCAACAACATGATTTTTATCCATCATTATCAAATATGAGATCATAGACAGGCTATGTCATGTAAAAATACGTAAAATCTTTGGAATAGATTCAACGGAGATCTCATTACTCTAAGCACAAGCAAAAGGTTATGTGAAGATCTTCATATCACAAATTACTAGATTGTGCCAAAAAAGTATATTGATTTGGTTGGCTACAGTGACGCGAATTTAGCTTTAATCAATGGTTGACTGCTCTCAAAATATTCCTTGGTAATTAACTAGGACATGGATGCCTCTTTTGTTGGTACTGGTTTGGTCCTATGAGGCAGAGCAATAAATCTCGAAAGGTCAAAGTTGCTGTCACTTCCAAAACAGAGCTTTGATATTTTGGCCTAAAAAAGTGAGTGATTTAAAGCAAATAAATAAAAATATCTTTGATAAATGTGAAAAACATTGGGTTGGGTCACGTCATGCTTTATAGAAGTCACCCATTGTGCCAATTTTTCAATTCTTCCTAATCATATCTGTAGATCTTGCGAGGCCAAAAGGCCACAGCTCTGCTTTGCACGTGAAGGTAAACTTGAGCCTCAAGATGAATATTTCATCCCTCAAAGCATTAATATCACCAAAGGACGATCCATGTTCAAGATGCCTATTGAGGAACATTTTGAAATTGATTAGCCACGTATACTTTTTGGGGACCTGGGTTATGATGGAATATTTCAAAAGAGTTTTCCTACACAGCTCGGACGGAATGGAATGATATTCCTATAGATGTTAGAGAGCTTCCCATCTGGTACCAGTTTAGAAAACAGATGAGTTAAAACCAAAGACCAACATGATCCCCTGGAAAAACAAATTTATTCCCATTATACCGTTTGACTTCAGATGGCAAAGTCCATATTTTCTCTTCATGAGCTTTAGCCGAAGCGTTTTCTGTGTAAAAAAAGTTGAAAACAATCAAAAATGAAAATGATTTTGATACTGTCTTGATGCGAAAACATGACTCTGTACTAAGTAGAAGCAGATAAATAAGAAATTTAATAATTGGTGTTACAGGAAATGTTCGTTTGCCAAAGTATGCAGACACGAATTATAGACCAGCTGTACCAAATTACAGAACATTGGATGGCGGAAAGGCTCAAGCCTTGGATGTCTTGGATGAGAAGATCAAATCTGCTAAAATCAGTTATACCAATCCAACGTCAGCACGACGGCTATGGATTATGACAGTCGATCGTTTACTCCCGGTGACTAAAAAGATTCCAACTGTAGCAGCCCAACAGTATAAATATTAGATGATTTAGCAAAGAGTGATTGGATTGCAAACCTACTGTGTGAAAAAATAGATTTGCGATTTGGAATAGTTGCTTTTGTTGCCTGTCGAAGATGAAACGTCATTTCCAATAAAAACACTTTCTTACCAAATTGATCTATTTCGTGGTTGTTTTAACAAATTGAATTTTTCTGAAATAATTCATGACCAAAACAGGTATCTTTCTGCTGGGAAGAGAGGAATAGGAGCCACATGACAAAGAAATAAATTTGAATAGTTCATGAAATGAATATCAGCGTCAATCTGCATACATTCATCTGTATGTACTGCGTATCTACATTTAAACTCTACATTAAAAGTTATTCAGCTGTTCTGCTATGACTGGCATTCAACTTGTATTCATCTGCACTCTCTTTACGTAAATCCCTGAAACCTCATACCATTTCTTGCAACCGAATAAACATTTCCATAAACAGCTGAGCAGCCCAACCAAATAAAAATGCACAGTCTTTTAAAAATTTGTGCTCATTTTCTCTAGAACCTCGAGAATTGTAAATATATCACTTGTTTCGTTAGGGTTTTCAGACGGTCACTGATATCTTGTTGGGGTAGAGAATGAAATGCTGAACAAACACGATAAAATCGGATTTGGAAGTCAAACCAGCACAGGTGATAATACTGAACTTTAGAGGCCCCGGCCGAGAGACCACCACCGAAAATGACCGTCGCCGCAATTGTCCCCCCCCCAGAGTCCCCACCACTCAATAACACAGCACCTGTGCTGTCGCAATGTTGCGGGTTTGAACTTTTGAGTTTGCTTGGATGGGTTGTCAGTCACATCCCACGACTTATTATGTGTCATATTAATTTGACATGACGACCTTTAGATAGATGTGCTCATTTGTCTACTTACAACTTAAGTTTCTTTATTTCTGGCAGCAGACTCATAACATACGAACAGGTTCCGTAAGTACAGCTAGACTTAGCTTTCTCACGGCTCGTAGTAAGCCGAACGTCACTTGTTGAACTCAGACCCAAGCTGGACGAATGACTGGTTTTAAAACAAATCGATAGAAGAACCATCGGCTTTCTATTTCCATCAAGACGTTAACTCAAAGTTAGGGTTACTGTAACCTTTCAGGCGATGATTTCCCGATTTTCAGCATTCGTCTTCAAGTGATATTTAAAGCATTTGAGTACTGTTTCAACCAACTAAATTCAAGAAAAAGCCACAATACTTGGAAATTTGCGCATCCTTAAAGGAGGGATCCTGTTTTCCAAATACTGCGATAGCAGTCATTGGGAGATTAAGCAAAACTCATTGACCTTGCAGCTACGATCATAACATCCAGTGTTGCCATTTCGCTTGAAACTTGGCGCACAGGCTCACAAAGCATATAACTGCAAAATTGTGTCTGCGACGTTTGATAGATACAGAGATCTGATTTTTACAAAGGCTTGAAAGTTAAAAAGGTATTTTCAGGCACAAAAATTGATTTAAAATAACATTATCTCGAGACGGTACGTTTTATCACGTATTGGTGACATGGCTCTGAAGTTACCTTAAGTCTCTGGTAAGTAGACAGTCGTGGGATTCCGGAGTACTGGTGGCCACTAACAGGTTTATGTGTACTCGATCAATGTGTAGTTGTGGTCCAACAACGTTTGATGAGGTACACAGAGATTTTTTCGCAAGGGTGACCGATCTAGCATGAAATTGGCGTTGATACTCATTCAATTGAGAGTATTTCTATGATTGTCTGTTTCTAATTCTGCTTCGAATGATACCGGGTGACTCAAAAAATTTCCTTTGTTTGTAAAATCATAGCAGCCAAAAGAGTTGCACAACAACTACAGGGATTGTTTTTCTTAAAGACCCATTGCTAACCATGACCCTTTTAGCGCAAGAAAAAGGGAATTTAGGTCACAAAGGACTTTTAGAAATACAAAAGTCGACGTTGGCGCCACGAAGGATCATGGTTAGCAATGGGTATTTAAAGCTAAAATATTGAAGTATTTTTAATATCTTTTGGTAATTTTCAACGCAGTAGTCTCTTGGCAAATCCAAGAGACTTAATAAAACAGTCTTTGCAAGCAGCCGGCAAATGGCGTAAAATGCATGATCATGTCTTTGTGGACGTCTGAATCTATTCAACGACAAATGATGACTGACAAATTGATGAAACTAAGACTAAAATTGAAAATGATTTGTTACATATTGCTCTGAAAAAGGTTTATTGAACAAAGTAAACAGAAAAAACTGCGTTTCTCTTATTTCGAGATGCTTTGATCATGCGTTTTATGCCATTTTCTGGATGTTGTGCATGACTGAATTATTGAATCTTTCGAATTTACCACAGGAATACTACCGGGTGAGCCAGAAAGAAGTTCCCACATTTGAAACTTCATAGCACCAAGAGTACTTCACATATTTGAATGATTCAAATTTTAGTTAAAGCCGAAAGATTGAAGTATTTTTGTGATTTTTCTCGCTGTCTCACGAGCAATAGAAATACAAGAAAATTCAACTTTACAAAATTTCATGGTAGTAAACTGACTGAAAAATGGCCTAAACATTGATCAAATGATAAAGGACTCCTCGCACAGATCAATAAAGAATATACAATTGTACATGGTGGGTGAGATATATCCTCTGCACATTTATTGCCATGGGACTTAAAATTTGTAGTATTTGTAGTAATTTTTAAAAGTGGGAACTTGTCCTGGCTCACCCAGTTTCTTGAAAATTACAAAAAAAGTTTAAAAATGTTTCAGTCTTGAAGTTATCAGAAAAATTAATTTTGGTGACCGAAGTGCACCTAAATTTGCTGTAATATATTTTGAACAGGGGCAAATTTTTTGAGTCATACGGTGTGTGACCTTTTTTCGCATATCGTAAAGGACAAGTCCGGGGTTGATAAAATTATTGTTAAAAAGCAACCTTACCAACTGCTGAACACCAGTCATAAGTTCTTTCCAAATTTTCATGCCTTGAACTTTCATAAATTCGAAGATTAATCTTCATAAGTTAGGCCAAATATCGTCGCTATTTTGTATTTTGTACGAGTGTGCGAAGGCACGATAAGGAGGCTAGCAATGTGGATGGTATAATATCAACACATTTGGCAGCCTCGTTCAGGTCAACGTGAAGTGACGTCACTTCACACTTCTTATCAGATTGAAATATGTAGTTTCGCGGATTAAAAAGAGAACAAAATTGAAAAATGTACTACACACCATTCACAACAGTCCAATATCTTGAATAATCAACAATTATAACGACCCCAGACTTGTCCTTTAACGAACGGCCTGGTAAATAGAGATTTCTAATTGCAGCCTAAAAGGCTACAGAAACCTTAATGGAACCATCGTTACGCTTAACGTCCACAACTCCGTGGCCAGACATCCATGACGAGTCTCCTCACGTTTAATGCATCATCTCTGTATATGAGGTGTTCCAACTTTTGAAAGAATGGCGAAGATGGAAGGAATTGTCCGTGCTCAAAGCTTACGTATACCTTAGCACCATGTTCTTCGTCATAGACTAAGAACTCATTGAGTTAAGAACTTGTTGGGTAAAAAGAATAATCAAACAGTCAAGACGCCTAAACATTGTAAATTAGCCAGAAACAAGATTTCAAACGTGTGATTTTCAAAGTGCAACTATTTTTTCTTTACACGACACGATGTTTAAATGGAGAGGGATTTCAATGGAAATGCCATGACTTTTCTCTTCGGTTTAAAAGACAATTAGTGGCAGATAACTTATTGTCCGCAGCTTTACAACCAAAAGTAATAATACCGACAAACGCGATAACAAATTTCAAGTTAAATTATAGAAGTGTTGAGAGTGAATAGCCATTGACTTAGGCTAAGTTAACATCGCTGGACCAAACCAAATCTGATCCTTTTTCCTGTGACCCCGGGCAGTCTCATAAATTTCTTCTCTAAGCATCTTTTCTATTTCAAATCATCAGAATTGTCTAAACGATAATACGAAACTTTTTAATTGTCTGCTGTTCTTTCCTTAGCTAGGATTTTCATCTGCACTTTTGGAAGATTTTCTGTTTCGTTGACGAAAATTGAATAGAAATATGAAATATTCGATTGCAAGAAATCTAAGGCTGAGCCATAGATTAACAGCTTAGCAAAATTCCTTGAGGAAGAATGTCTAAATCTATTCTTGACCTACCTCGAAACAGAATATTTAGTACGGTTATGTCCAACTAATGGTATTCAAAGTTTCAGTCAACTTTTGGTTTCATAAACATTGACTTATGTTTCTTTGTCTTTGTCTGTATTAGTTCTTCTTCAGACGAGCTATCGCTTGAAGCTTCTTTTCGCTTTCCTCTTCTCTTCTTTGAAAATTTCTTCCCTACAGTATCAACTAACGATTCATACCTAACAAAAACGAAACATCATTTAGAGAATGCTAAGAAAAAGCACGAGGCAAATACGTTATCAAATTTGAAGAATTGCAACAAAAAATGCTCTTCTTGACAGTTTAATAAATAAACATTTAAAGTTCAAGGTGCCCAAAGAGACTGCTCTTTTATGTAAAGAGAGAGCGCTGATATTATCGCTGATGTTTTCAAATCAAGGTTAATACTCTCAAGTTATATATAACCAACTGTTTATGAAATAAAAGAAGCATGGATGACTCTGTCAAATGCATTTCATTGTTGCTACAGTGGATATATCTCTTTGACTCAGTCGGTAGTATTGCGGCATTTTCTAGATTGACAAGGCACATAGCAGGTGTCCCATAAAAAGTTTCGCGGTTTGAGCTGTTATTTTAGTAAAAGTGCGTGTTATTCGGTAGAAACTACGAAAGAAATCTATTTTACAAAGCCCAACTTGATCTGAGTATTTGTTTCACTTCTGTATCTGCGAGCAGCGAAATCTATAGTAATTTTCCTGAAAAAAACAGATTACCTGCAGGGCTCAAGAAAAGCTAAAATGGTTTATCAATAAATTTGTTAAACCTGCACTTCAAAACTAATGGAAATTAGACTTTTTAAATGAATTCCAACAGTGCGGTGCTTAAACTCCACATAAGGACCCAAGAAAATCACATTTGTCTGTTTGGTCCGTTAAAAAGCACGATTTTTGCTTGATGTTCGATGAAAAAGTATGCTACACGAGACAAGGTCCTGTGATTCACATTTTAGCAAAATCACTGAGATTGAATGCCAATTTATGAAATTGACAAGCGGTTGTATACATTCACATCTATTACGTAAAACATGGAAGGAATGGAACATTTCTCCATCGTTAGACTTCTCAGTGAGAAGTCTAACGATGGAGAAATTCTCAGTTTTTCATGGGTATCTCAAGCATTAGATTTTTGAGAAATTCATAATTTGGAGGCCTTCTGATGGGCAAAGAAATTGGGAAATATCATGTGGGTCCAAGTTGGTCTTTAAACAAGTGAATGCTGTTTACATCATTCAAAGCCAGACAATGGTGGTTTTTCTGGAACTGTTCCAAAGGGGAAACTTTTTTGGGACACCCGGTATATGGATATCTTATGCTCATTCTCTGTACAGTCTTTGGGGTTCGCTTGAAATTGGTGTTCGCTTACCGGACCAAAGTTTAAGAACACATCAATAACGACAGCTACTTGCTTATTCCGTGTTAAGATGCTTAAGTTCGGAGATTGGTAAAATTTTTGCTCTAAATAGCAGAAGTCATATTCATCAAACAGGTTTGACATAAGTCTGACTTTGCTTTTGGAACAAAAAGATGTTGACGTGGAAAGTTAAGGCAATTGCCAATGTATATTATTGATGGCTTAGGTTTCACATCTAGCAAGGGCATTGTCTCACAGATATTTCTTCAAAGGTCTTGCTATCTGGCAGAGGAGACAATAGTATTAGGTCGCTAGACTAGTGACTTGCCAAATAACTTCTCCCTTCCACCACCTAAATCATTACCCTAGCTTCCACGTCTGTATACAAAAAATTTCACTGCAACTGCAGCGAAATTTTGTCGCATCGAGTAACAGCTCAATATTTTCATTTTATGGCTGAAAGAAAAATTAATCCAAATATATGATTTTAGGCCAACAAAGGAGTTAATTTTTTGAAACAACCACTCTAATTTATTGTTGTTGTGTCACAAATCTGCAATAATTTGTAAGATAGATCAACTGAACTGTTTAAGCGATGAGACAATGAAAGTTACGGTTCCTCCACAAAAGGCACACATACGGATCCTTTTTTGACACTGTTGGACAAAATAATGCTCTACTGGCGGTTTTTTAAAGAGCTTTGATTTTCTTTGAAATGACCTATGACCTTTCAAGAAGTCATATTTTCAATGCTTGGAAGTCAGTTGCAGAATCAAATTTTGATGTTTTGCAACACTGTTTTGCACAATCTCATAGGCCGAAAAAAGCAAAGAATATAAACTGCAAGCGAAGTAGAAACACAGATCTAGATACCTCTTTGCCATCTCTTCATCAGAAACATCCTGCTCATCGTCTTTTACTCCGCGTAATTTCATTTCTCGCTTCCGAAGCATTTCTGCGAATATTTTCTTCAAGGGAAAATTATGAAATCAATGAGACAGTGAGATGCTTGAATAGGTAATAATGGGATGCTCTTCAACATGCAATAAATTCTGTCTTAATTCAGATTTCATGTGAGATTTGCCATAATGGAAACTCACCCGTGCAAAACTCTTCAACTGGTTCTATTCAGGGGTAATTGCACATGATATCAAATTTGAGAAGAGGCAGCAGATGACAGCTTGGATTATTCAATGCTACTTTTTCGCGAAAATTCATTTCATTTTCATTTTTCATTTTATCATTGTTTAAAACACACGAGATCCTTTCAGCAAATTAATATCCTATTAACAATATTTCTATAAAATAATATGAGAAAAGAGAAAAAAATTGGAATATTGCTGCTCTACCAAGGGGTCGTGTTTGGGTCCTGTGAAAGGTTCAAAAGATAATCTCTAAGACCTGTTCTAAAACGAGCGATTGAGTCTCTTTCTCGAATGTTGTCAGGGATATCATTCCAGTTTTTGACACCAGAGAAGTAGAAACTTCGCTTTGCATATTTCTAACCTAACTTTAGGAATTTGCAGATCTCCATGGTTTCTGGTTCTATACTCTGAAATCATGGATCTTTCAGTGAACTTATGGCGAAGATTTTCGAGACAGAGGTCATGCAAGATTTTATATGTCATCACTCCTTGGTCAAAGGAGATCAATGACTTTACAGAGAGCCATTTGCAAGTCCATCCGTCCTTATACTTGGCATTCGCTATTAGCTTCTTTGCCCTTGTCTGTAATCGTTGCAATTGGGATAGTTTGGTGTTGGAAAGAGTACTCCAAACGATGTTGCCATAGCGAAGATGGCTTTCAAAGAGAGCTTTGTAAACTTGATCAAGTTTCCTTTGCGGAAGGATGTTTTTCAGCTTTCTTAAGGAGCTCAAGCCCCCTTTCAGCTTGTTTTTGATAGCTTTGTACTGTTCTTTCCAATTAAGGCTTTCGTCGATGTCGATCCCTAGGTATTTTGTCTTGTCAACCCTTTTGATAACTTCATTATTGAGGACAAGATCTGGCAAATCATTACCTATCTTATTTAGTTGTCGCCTGTGGCCTATAACCATGTATTCACTTTTGCTGGCATTCAAACTAAGTTTATTAATCCTCATCCAATTCGATACATTTTCCAGCTCGTTTTTCAAATCTGTTAGAAGTTCATTCAGGTTTTCTGATGCGATATTTGAACATGTATCATCAGCATACATATTTGGGATCGTGCTTTTTAGACAATTCTCAAAATCATTAATGTATAGTATGAAGAGTAAAGGTCCCAAACACGAGCCCTGCGGAATACCACACTCAATGCTGCTTTTGCTGGAAGTGTATCCGTCAAAATAACAGAACTGCTCCCTATTGGTCAGATAAAAAGTGAACCAGCTGTGAGAAGCACCTTCAGCACCATACTCTCGCAACTTCGACAATAGGATTTTATGGTCAACGGTATCGAATGCTTTCTTGAGATCAAGGAATATACTCAAGTTTATTTTCCCCTCATCAGAGTTCTTGAACCACGGGTCTATAACATTCAATAGACATGTCAGTGTACTGTGTAGTTTTTGGAACGCAAACTGGTTTAAACAAGCCTTTTTTGTTCCTTTAGAAACTCCATTAGTTGTCGTGTACAATCTTTTCTAAAATTCTTGACACAACTGACAACACTGAAATAGGCCGGTAGTTGTTTACATCTGTTTTCGTGCCCGCCTTATGAATAGGTGTTACTCTGGCTAATTTCCAGATCCGGGGGAAAATACCCCATTCTAAAGATGCATTGTAGATCAGTGGTTTCGCAATAAGATTTATGGCATCTTTCAGTATTTTGACGGGGATTCTGTCAGCACCAGGAGACTTCGAGTTATCCAAAGCTTTTATAGCACGTTCTACATACCCTACATTTACTGGCTGTAGCTTAAATTTGGTTCCTCCGGTTTTATCTCCAAGGTACTTAAGAGGTTCATCGGAAGGCTGAGTTTCTATTTTCTCTGCTAACATAGGTCCAACCGTTGTAAAATGTTTGTTGAAAGCTTCTGAAATTTGTGAAGCTGATTTTAGTTCTGTGCCTTCAAAAATGATGTTTTGAGTTACAGTGTGATTTGAGTCCTTATGTAAAACCTTATTTATTGTTTTGCACATAGTTTTCGGATTGTTTTGGGTTTCATCAATAAGGTTATAGTAGTATTCCTGTACCCTGGCACGTAGTTCAGAAGTGACTTTATTCCGTAACTTCTCATAGTCTGACCAATAGGAAGCATCTTTCTCGGACCTCTTTTTTGCTAGATCACGTTCTGTCATCAGGTTTTTTATTTCTACAGTAATCCAAGGAGCGTGATGGCTTGTTATTTTTCTGCGCTTTAATGGTGCATGCACCTCCAGAAGAGATGAGATAATACTATTAAAGACCGAAGCCATGAGATCAGGGTCGCCATTAGTTGGGGCAAGCATCTCGTTCCAGTCAATGGCTGACAACTCCTCCAGGAATAGCTGCTTATCATAGTTTCTAAGGCTGTGATTCCAAATTGTGATTCCAAAATTTGCGATTTTGACAGGGTCAGTCTCAAATTCTCTCCCTTCCCCTTATTGATCAAAATATTTCAATGAGACTTTGCTAGTGGTTAGCAATTCGCTCATGGTCACTTTAAATTTGCAACCCCCCTCCATCAAATTAGGGTTACATAATTTGTGTTTGAAAGATTGAAGACAAGAAAATAACATTGATAAAATTTTCTAAGACTAGACATGAATTGACAAAGAGAAAACTTCACCGTCGTGATTTGGGATCTAGCAACAGATAAATAGCAATCTGCTGCACCAGCGTTGATGATATCTTGTAAGAAATGTAATACTACTTTCAATTATACAAAAAGCCGTCTTTCCATTTGTAACTTCCCTAAATGTATGCTTTGGTGCAGGTTTCGTTCCTGTGTCACGAGGGTTAAAAAGGTAAGTAGTAAAGCGCGATGAGATCAAGGTCGCATAGTTTACGTGTAGCCTCAAAACTCCTCGCACAGAGGCTAAGAAGCATGGAGTATGGTTGAATTTGTGATACCGGGAACGTCTTGGAACGGCATTTCATTGCAATCAATGAATTATTTCGCAACCCGCCAGCCGTTGCAAATTCTCGTGCAGCACATTAAATTAATAAATTGATGATACTACGTTGAAACTGTATAGGTAGACTTTTGATCCGTTACAGTACTGTTACTGATCAAGGACGTTTACACTGCTCTTGAGCAAGATTTTGCTAATTCTTATTCTGCGATTTTGCTTTCAATGGGAGGAACGCAATTTTATCTGAATGGCAAGAACAATGTAAACGAGACGCAGATCCACTCAACTTTTGTTACGGGTTCAAAGTTGTACCAGTATGCTGTAAATGGGGTCTAAATCCCCAAATCACCAAGAAGAACTTCTTTGTCCATTCATGTCCAGTCTTCAGCAAATTTGATCGAAATTTTTGAACGTTTTCGATGTTTCAGAGAATAAAGAACATTTTAAGAAACTCGCGTATAGTTCCAAACACAAAAGTAAGCCAAACTGCAACAAATTTTAGAATCTAATGCAGGCTTTCTGCTAACGATCATGTCATAAGTTTCCAAAATTGGTTTATCGTGACAAGCCAAAAGTAAATGTTCTTATTGGTGAACCTGGTATCTATAATCGATAGCTATACTTGCACCTTCCTCCCTTCCTCTTTCTCACCATTCTTAGTGAAAAACTCAATGTAGTTTGAATAAAAAAGTCAGTTGTAATGACAAATTGATGTGGGAGTGTATCCAGCTTTTCGTAAAACAATGTGCTTTCGTTGCATACTCGTTTCAACAGCCAATGCTATTATTATTATTACTATCACTTTATTTAATGTTGGCAACCTACATAGCTATATATAGAAGAAAGCTAATCCAAGCCAACAAATTAATTACAATATATACAAGTAAAACAAGTCAATGAAATTACAAGTTCATATAAAGTACGAATAAGGCAATGTAAAACTATAAAAAGCCGAGTTGAGGAATGTACTGCCTGCAGAGTCTGGAATCGCAGCCTTCGTTATTCCAGTGTTTGATTTTATTCTTAAACTGTTGAACAGAACTGGAATTCTTAATTTCTTGCGGAAGGGACTGCCAAATACGCTGACCTCTATAGCGGATTGTTTCAGTACCATGATTAACTGTATTAAATTGTATGAATTAAAGGAAGTGAGAAAGTATTGGTATTCCTCAAGTTATAATGGCACTTCTTTGTGGGAAAATTTCGTCCATAAAACTTAGGTTTAAATTGTTAGCAGTTTTGAACATTTCAATCATTAGCAGCTGCAGATTTTTCTGATGTATTGCCACAGATTTATCTTTTTCTAACAAGTCTACGAAGGTGGAAGTATAATCTTTATACGCTATTCGCAAGGCTCTCTCGTGGCGCCGATTGATTCTGCTACGATGTACTCGCTTGAAGCTAATATCTCTATAATTGGAAAGGCATATAACTCGAGGTCATATTTTAGCAATGATCAAGCTAGGTCACTTTGCCAACCAGTTCTTGAAACACACTTCACGCTCTTCTCCACGAAGTATTTTACTAAACTTAAGCTTTTCAAAATCAATAATGTCACGGAAAGCTATTGCTGTAGAAAAAGTCGTGATTTTGTATCAAAATAACTGGCATGCACTTAGCAAAATATTGGGAAAAGGTTAAGCTATTGTTTCAAGTCAAGATTAGCCTGCACGCAGGTACAATAATCGTGTAGGTGGCGCTCCCTGTGTAGGAGGCTGCGCACAGGCTGGTGAAGATGAACATAAGGCTCATATCCTGATTGGACGAGAGCGCGAGGGCTCACGTGACCTTGCACTCACTTCTTCACCAATCAGATACCGTGATTTTTGACTGACGGGTCATTTTCGATCAATTTGACCACCCCTCACGAAAAGGTAAACGTGTAAAATTTGTGATCAAATTTTTCAAAAATTTTTGCAGCTTGCCATTTCTCGATGATAAAGGCACAATTCCAGAAAGAGTGAACTTTGGATCTCGAAAAGTGACGAAATTACAGCATCTTGAACACGAAGGAATATGTCTGGAAAACTCCTTGCTTCACTATGACAGTTATCTAACATAAAACATTCCAAAGCACCATCTCGACTCTAAAATGAATCTGCGAAAGCTTACATCAGAGAAAAATGTATGTTTTAAAAGATATAGGAAAATGCACAAAAATCACAAGAAAACTCTAGCTACTACGAGCTAAGTAGGCCTTCTGCTTTCTCTGCGGTCGCCCCGTCCCGAAAAGCCGAAGCGTCCATCTCTGATTGCCAGCAAACACGCTAGAATCAAAATACATCGCCCACCTCTTTCCAAGAATGCTCTTCTACAAGGATCTACAAAACATGCAGTCTCTCACATGCAGTCTCTCACATGCAGTTTATGTTTCCTGAATTCAGTCAATGCCGAAACAGGGAAGCGAGTCATTATTCATTGGGCTCTCAATATTTGTCATTGCTCTGGATGTACCTCTCCAAATCTAAGCAATATGGTGTGAGCGTCGACTATGCTTTGCAATGTTGCTTTGACATGGCGGAGGAAGAGTTCAATCTGCTAGTTTGTTGGTTTCTTTCCATTCTTTTTCAAAAAATCACTCTCCTGGCGTCAATTACCGAATTGAGGCTTTCTTCTTCAAGTATTGTGCAGACGAACTTTTTAAGGTTGTACAGCAGGTTGTCAATAATATGCACTTCTGTTCCACCACTACTAAAACATCTCTAGAATGCTTGCATTATTTTTTGATATGACCCTTGTAGTTGCTTGTATCTGAAAGCGTACTAAGTAGATATTCATTACCGGAAAAGGGGCGCATTTAAAAGCAACCTTGCCAAGCATATTCATCATTCAAACTTAGGTTTGGCGACATGCAAAGGGACCAATGATAATAATAATAATAATAATAATATCATGCGCTGTATTCAACATCATCTACTGACAAAGAGTCAGTAGCACTCACACTTGCTAACATTGAATTATGTCTTGAAAAAGTCGGTGTATGGATGGTAGAAAATCGCCTGAAGATGAACCAAGAGAAAACAGAGTTTATTGCTTTTGGATCAAGTCATACCATAGAACAATTACAGGTTGAATCAATCAGAGTTGGAAATGATCCGGTTGAAATCTCCTCTCATGTCAAATATTTGGGTGTCTGGTTCGACAGCACTCTTACCATGAAAAAACACATATCAGAAAAGTGTCGGATAGCGTCTCTAAAATTATATAACATAAAGAAGATTCGCAAGTATCTGACCCATGATTCCCTCGTCAGGCTTGTAAATGCCTTGGTGTTATCACACTTGGATTATTGTAACGCACTGTTGATTGGCCTTCCGGATTCCACTCTAAGGCCACTGCAGAACGTCCAGAATTCTGCTGCCAGGGTCATCCTTGGCCTTTCAAAATTCGAGCATATATCTCCTGGATTAAAGAAATTGCATTGGTTGCCTATTAAATACAGAATTGTATTCAAAGTTTTGACCATGGTTTTTAAATCATTACACGACGAAGCACCAACTTATATTAGTGATTTACTCGAGCTGAAGAAATCAAACTATTCATTACGATCAGCAAATGGCATCAACCTGCAAGAACAACGCTCAAAATTAAAGTATTATGGAGACAGAGCCTTCTCAGTCTGTGCTCCTCGACTTTGGAACATGCTGCCTAACAATGTTAAAACATCTCCAAATTTGGATATTTTTAAGAAAAATTTGAAAACCTATTTCTTTAAAATTGCTTTTAGTTAAACAAATCTTCTCATGACTCATTTCATAAACATTCATTTTAGCCGTTTTTAAGATTTTAAAAAGCAGAGGACTTCTTATTACTTATCTAAATTTTAAACCCGTTATAAACTTTTGTCATTGTAAAGCGCCATAGATAGATAACTTGTTATTTGTATGCGCGCTCTAAAAATGTACATTTTATTATTATTATTATTATAATAATAATAATAATAATAATAATAATAATAATAATAATAATAATAATAATAATAATAATAATAATAATAATAATAATAATAATAATAATAATAACAATAATAATAATAATAATAATACTTGGGCTGTATCTCTTCTAAGACACTCAGCACCATTTGTGAACTGGACAAAAGAAGAGGTAAAGGATATGGATAGAATGACAAGGAAGACAATGACTATGAATGGAGCATTACATCCAAGGGACAGCGTGTGTCGTTTGTACGTGCCAAGGAAAATGGGAGGTAGAGGACTGATTGGAATAGAAGACTGTGTGGAGCTTGCCATTTTGGGATTAAATAACTATGTCAACGAAAGTCAAGATAAATTGATAGAAGGGGCAAGGGGATGTGAGATAATAGAGCAAGAGAGTACTGAAACAGTGAAAAGGAAACGGGTAGAAGCAAGGGTGTCTGAGTGGAAAGAAAAACCGCTACATGGGCAATATCTTCGAGAAACAGAAGACGTCAAAAGTATGGACACGTGGCTATGGCTAAGAGAAGGTACATCAAAAAAAAAGAAACAGAGAGTTTATTAACAGCAGCCCAAGACCAAGCATTGCGTACGAATATCATCAAGACTAAAATAGATAAGACCAGTGATTGCAGCTTGTGCAGATTGTGTAAGGAGGCAGATGAAACAGTGACCCATATTGCTAGTCAATGCAGTAAATTGGCACAGCTGGAATACAAGGCAAGGCACGACAAGGTGGCGCAAGCATTGCATTGGGAACTTTGTAGGAAAAATGACTTACAGCATGAAAAGAATTGGTACGAACACAATCCACAAAGTGTAGTTGAAAATGATAAATGTAAGATCTTGTGGGACTTTACGATCCAAACGGATCATTATATAACAGCAAGGAGACCAGACATTGTAGTAGTGGATAAGGATAAGAAAACCTGCCAGCTCATTGACGTAGCGTGCCCTGGAGATAAAAGAGTGAAAGAAAAGGAAGATGAAAAAGTTGTTAAATATCAGGACTTAGCCAGAGAACTCCGCAAGATATGGAGTATGGAAGTGAAAGTCATTCCAATTGTAATTGGAGTGTTGGGAACGATACCAGCTCGGTTAAAGGACAACTTGAAGGAAATGGGAATTCCTGTAACGGCATCGCAAATCCAGAAATCAGTGTTACTGGGAACAGCAAGAATTTTGAGGAAGGTTCTTGAAGTCTGAGGATACTTGTTGTAACTTGATATTCAAGATTGACTCCAATATATAGAAACTGTATATTGTGCGTAATTTCTATAATAATAATAACAATGATAATAATAATAATAATAATAATAATAATAATAATAATAATAATAATAATAATAATAATAATAATAATAATAATAATAATAATAATAATAATAATAATAATAATAATAATAATAATAATAATAATAATAATAATAATAATAATAATAATTTATTTATTTAAGGTTGGCATGATAAAAATAGCTAAAAAACTAATTAAGGCCAACCATTTAACAGAAGTGAAACTGAATAATCCTATTTACATGTTTTTTATAAAAATCCTAAAGTATTTACATAGGTCTTGCATAATCTACAGTTGCAATCGCCGAAATGATGTTGTTTTATTTTCCTCTTAAATTCTGTCAAGGTATGAGACTCTTTTATTTCTAGCGGCAACGATTGCCAGATTTTGTGCCCAGTGTACCTGATTGTCTCTATACCATACGCATTTGTGCGTGGAATTGGTACTGACATGTGGTCATTACATCTCAGGCTATATGAGATGTTCTTCTCGACAAAGATTTCACCAATGAATTTAGGATTAAGGTCATGTTTGGTCTTATAAATTTCTGTGGTTAGCAACTGTAGATTTTTTGGTGAATGGTGACTGAGGCTGCTTTTGTCAATAATTCTTCAAAATTTGAGGACGTATCCTTGAAAGCGATTCTTAAAGCTCTTTCGTGGATTTTATTTATTTTGTTGTTCACGTTTCTATCATGAAACATCCAAATTACAGGACAATAGCTAAATTGGGACAATATAAAAGCATTCATCACTGTCTGCAATTTCTCCTGGTCCATGAATTTTGCAACTCGTGCAAGCGCATGAAGCTTCTCGCCAGCTTTTTTGCATATATTTTCAACGTGACACTTGAAATCTAAGTTCTTATCAAGTGTTATACCAAGGAGCTTTTCTTTGTCAGATTGTTTTATACAGGACGTGCCTACGTTCACTGAAATGCTGGACGACTTACTTCCGAATAACATAAAATGACACTTTGCATCATTTAGCTTCATATGGTTGTCAACAAACCACTTGGATAGGAGGCTCGCATCCGCCTCTAACTTATATTGAACATTACTTACATCAGAATCGCATGCAAAGATAGTCGTATCATCTGCATAATTGCAGACCTCAGTGTCATTCACCAAAAAGAAAGTATCATTAATAAATATATTGAATAGAAGGGGTCCCAAGACTGAACCTTGCAGAACACCTTTTGTTGATTCCTTCCATACGCTGAATGAACCATTTACTTTGACCCTCTGTTTTCTTTCATTGAGATAGCTGTAAATGAGCTCAAGTGCACTTCTGCTAAAGCCATATGCATGGAGCTTAGCAATAAGTAAATCATGATCAAGGCAATCAAATGCCTTAGAAAGATCCATAAGAAGCGCACCTGCATGACCATTTTTATCAAGAAACTCCCTGCATTTTTCAACAAGTCTCATAAGTGCATGCTGTGTGCTATATCCTTTGCGAAAACCACAAAGATATATAGACATTACTGGTTCCATAAAGGGGATTATTTGATCTTGTATAATTCTTTCATATACTTTGCAGACCGCAGGTAACACAGTTATAGGTCTATAGTTTTTCTTAATGAAGGAATCTTCGCTTTTGAACAAAGACGATATTTCTCCCATTTTTAACTCATCTGGTAAAACACCAGTAACCAAACTGTTATTAATCAAATTTTGAAGCTGAACACCGAAAATATCAAAGTGCTCCTTGAGAAGCTTCGTAGGTAGGCTGCCTACGGGGCAAGACTTTTCCGGGTTAAGCTTATGCAGCTGTACCACCACCTCTTGTAAAGAAACGTGCTCGAATTCAAATGTATGTTCAACTTGCACCCTTTCCTTGATAAGTTTTATAGATGGGTGAGATTCATATTTCTTCAGAGCAGTATCGAGTGGATCACGGATTTCATAGGTTGGCGTCAGGTTCTCACTTACTGTAGGAATATCAAGGCTATCAGTACTGCTCACAAAATAATCATTGAAGATATTTGCGACAGCTCTGTTGTCATTGACCAACTCATTATTCTCAAGGAGGGTAATTGCTGTAGATGTCTGGATTTTATCCGAAAATAATGGCTTAACAGTTCTCCAGAATTTCCTATTGTCTGTTAACAGTTTCAAGTTGAGGTTTCCATAGTAGTCATTTTTGGCTTTGCGTAGTAACTTGACGCACTTATTGCGTTGTTTTTTGAAAGCTTTCCAGTTTTCATCACTTCTCACTTTATTGTATCTATTACGCAACCTGGTCCTCGTCATTATTGCTTTCCTCAGAGCTTTAGTCATAAAAGGGCTATCATTAGCCCGCACAGTTTTCTTTTTTAAGGGTGCATGGTCGTTCAGAACATCTTCTACAATTTTGTTAAAGGCTCCATATTCAAGTTTACTTCTTTCGCTTTTCGACAAATTTTCTTGCAAGTCCTGTTTGAAAGCTTTGTTATCATACTTGCTACAATCTCTATAATATACTGTCTTGGGACCCTTCTTTATGAAACCACCCTTTAATACTGTGAATATCATTACATGGAAATCTGATAATCCCGCTTCAACAGTAGAGGATCCTGTAAAACTCCTCTTTTTATTTGTAAGAATTAAATCTATGGTTCTGGGATTGTCAGAAGATTTGAAACACCAATGACAACGAAATTTTCATAGTTAGGGCTATAATGGTCAATAGCCTTTCTGATTTCTTCGAAGAAGTATGTCTCGTTTTGGCAGGGGGGTCGGTAAATTCCAAATATAACCCACTTTGTTTTGTGGAGATTTATTTCTATAGTTACGCATTCGATATCCTTGGGTCAACTAAAATCAGAGAGTTCCTTTGAGGGGACCTCTTCCCTAACATAAGCCAAAATACCCCCACCATTCTTGTTGCGGTCTAAACGAATTGGTACCTTAAAACCTGGTAGAAGAGACTGCCCGGTTGGAAAAGTATCATCAAGCTTCGTTTCAGCAACGATCAGTATGTCTACGTTCTTTGAAACTAAAGACCCAAGTTGCTCGATTTTGTTTCTGATGGAATTGATATTGAGATATGCAATGATCAACCCTTTGCGATATTGCAGCCTTATCTTATTGAGGATACTAGTCTCCTCTTTTTCAGTGGTTTCACTTTTATTTCCATTTGTCTGATTGAGAGTATCAGCATTCTTACTGATTTCATGACAATTTCTATTTACAGTAGTTAATGTTTCTTTTTTAGAGTTATCTTTTTGGCCTCTTTTAAAATCTTTTTGCAGCATTTTTTCAGGTATAGACACAAACCTTTTCAGAGTCTCTGCAGTATGTCAATTTCTAAGGAATTAACGTAGTTTCCAGCCAACAGTGAAGTTCCATATTTATTCAAATGTAATTTGCTACCATTCAGGTGTTTAATAGCATCGATGTTGCTGTGTTTAATCAGGGGGATTGTTCCTCTAGCGCATAACCTTCCCAGCTCAACATTTACTGCAGCACTTTTCACTTGATTTTGTTCTGAGTCTGCTCTTGGAGTAAGCTCTGAGATGGAAACTGTGATATTCTCAGCTTCGATATCTTCAGCAAGATCATATATTTCTCGGGCTATTTTTCCGGCTTCCTTTTCCTTTTTCGCAATTTCGTTCGTACCAATGTGCAAGATTACCTTGTCTGGTTTCCGTTTGATGATCGGTTTCGCCAAATCAGTCATATCTTGAATGTCAGCGCCGTTGAAATTTTTCACGTAAACGCGTTGTTTATATTGTAATGATTGTTGTACTCTTTGGACTTCGACATGCTTCACTATTGAATCCCCAAGGATAGTAACACTTGGTTTTGGTCTATTATCTTGTTTTGTTTTTTCGTTCTGCTTTGAAATTCTGCCTTTGTTCTGGTTGCAATTTGATTGAATAGGTTGCCTTTCATCCCTTTCTTCAGACTCGTGATTGTTTGACTCCTCTACTGTTAAACTGAGAACCTATTGTTCAGATTTGTACCATTGAGTCGCGTCAGTCGTGTTGTTGTTGCGTTTGGGGATCTCTTTGGCGATACTCTGGATGCCTTATGCGGCGAGAAGTTTTTCGCGCGGGAAATTTTTACGAATTCATGGCTGGACTTCAGTCTTGCATCTTGCGTTGGATGCCAGGTTAGTACTGACTTTTGTACTTCTTGATGCAATGTTTGATTAACATTTACGAGTGATTTGTTTTCATTTTTCAACCATTCAACTTGACTTTGTAGCTCAGCTATTCGTGCTATCAACATTGATTCATTTGCCTTCGTAGCCCTTGATGGCTCTGGTTCATGTGTGTGCGAAGATGTGGATCTGTCCTCCAACAGCTTATCGATGATTTTTTGTTTTTCACACGACTGTCTTTCCAAGGAAGTAATCCTATCTTCGAGGCTCTTTATAAAAACTTTTTGAAAATCCGTCTCATGCAAGTTTCTTCCAAGGGATGATGATGAAGTCGGCTTATGGGTGACCATAGATTTGACGGCCATTATCTCCTCGTGCACGAACTTTTTGAAGTCGATGAGATCTTGACAGATGGTTTGAATTTGGCTTGGCATTTCTGCTTCATTAAGTATGACAGTACTTTCGTCGTTGTTTGATAAGGATACGCTGTTAGTCACACGGAGAGCATGCTTTCCATGACTCATCATTGCTTTCACAGCACCCTTTTGTTTAGCTGTATCAATTGCTGCCATAGTAGTAGGCCTATCCCAGTCGTATTCCTTCTCGCAATACGCTGCCACATTTTCGACATACTGGCCCTTGTTTTTACTTCTCATCACATCGAGTGCCTTTAAAATGATCTCTGTATGGTCACTTATTGATTCATTGTCTTTCTCGCTTGCCATGATAACTATTAAATCTGCTTTTCAAACTTTAAAACTCTCGCTCGTACTTGCCGCAGCTGCTCGAGGTATAACACTTGCAAGCCTAGCAAACAATGGCTGGCTTTCCAATCTCAGTGACTGCATTGAAGAAACATAACTTGAGGATGTTACAGATCCTTCTCGTAACATTAGGTAACGACGAAGAGGCTTTTGATTTTGGCATAGATGATCCAGGCAAAGATGATACTTTCGATTTTCCATACAGCTGTTATAAATGTTATGAGATCCTCTTTGAATATTTTACCCCAGCCTCAACTCAAGATGTGAGGCATTGCTATAGAATTCTCTGAAAAACTTTTCATAAAGATACAACCTACTCTGTGAAGTTTCTAGTCTGAATTGACATTTCCATTCCAACGGTCACCTCTGTTCCATATATTCCATATGTATGCAAGATATCTTTCTACTCTATAAGCTATACCTCCAGTTTTGGAGACAGAACCCTAAGTCTACTCGACTGTCTCTGACATGAAAATTAATGAAACAGTTGGATTCTTCGTTCCAAAATCGACCAGAAAATATATATTGTTAGTACCCACTGAAGGCCCTCCTTTGGGACAACGTAGCAGAAGACGGGGCAAGGTTGATGGCTATGGAAATCCTTTAAATACAGAGGTAAAGAGCAGGGGGCTCAGCCCTAGTTATCTTTTCAGTGATTTTGGGGGCTTTAGCTCCCCCTAGTTATTTTAGAAAAAGTGTATTTTCTTCCCGTAATTGCTGTGACCAAAATGAACAAAAACGGCAATGTTTTTGTATTGCCTTAAGACCCTGTTCATACGTTCACAGACTACCAAATCATAAAACGAGACTTGGGGCAAGAATAGGCGTAGGAGGTAGGGGGCCAGGGGCTGCAGCCCCCTAAACGCAAGAGACATTTTCAAAAATCAACCTCAATTGGGCAGAAATTTGCCTTAGATCGGGCAAAATTTTTGTAAACAATGGAATTTTTGTCAGGGGTCCCCGAAATTATTCCTCTCGCTATGATTCTGGGGGAAGCGCAGCATTACATTTCAGTCTGCACACCATTCGACAGCAGCAAAAGCATCACACATCATTCAGTTAGTTAAACAAAGCACAACAACATTTTGCCGAAATATCACAATATGACGCTACTTCAACAGGAAAGTTGTTTAACTTCGTATACAATTCACTGACAGATGTTTGTATGGAGCTATGAAACTGTTGCATTGCTTATCTTGAACAAGACTAGTAAGTAGTGTTCATACCTACAATGAAGTGATACGAATGAAAACAGTATTTCTAGGAGGCTTCTACCGATCTCAAATGCTCTTAATGGATTATGCTGCCACATCCTACTATTACGCTCTTTTAGCAGCAAGACGCGGACCTCTTTGAAAACGCAGCTACTTTTCTATGTTTTAGAGCATTCTCAGTTTCCACCCTTTTCCCCCTAGAAGGCTGCTAAGAGACAGACAAATTCCATAAAACAAGTTTGCAATCTCGCATTTCCATCATTTGTGAATATGCTCAAATGGCATTTTGCTTCCCTTGTCGACATCCTAGTTTTGCAGTGCGGCTTTCAAAAGTATACTTTTCGGGTTGTCAGTTTCAGAATAGCAGGTACAATAAGTCTCTCGAGAATCGTGAAGGTTATTTGAACTTGATTTCAATTCTTAATATACCTCCTCGAACAAAGAATTATGCTGGCGTCTTCTTGGCTCGCGTCCTCTTGCTAAACATCCTATTTTTCCAAGGCTGTGGGACGTTTCGGGCTTTTTCGGAACGGGACGACCGCAGAGAAAGCAGAAGGGCTAACTAGCCCAGGGTAGGTTTTTCTCGTCATTCTTGCACTTTTTCTTTTATTTTTTGAAAACATAAATATTTCTTCGATTTAAGCTCTTGCAGATTTAATTTTAGAGTCGAGATGGTGCTTTGGAATGTTTTATGTTAGATATCTGTCATAGTGAAGTAAGGAGTTTTCCAGACATATTCCTTCATGTTTAAGATGTTGTAATTTCATCATTTTTCGAGATCCAAAGCTTGCTCTTTCTGGAATTGTGCCTTTATCATCGAGAAATGGCAAGCTGCAAAAATTTTTGAAAAATTCGATCACAAATTTTACACGTTTACCTTTTCGTGAGGGGTGGTCAAATTGATAAAAAATGACCCGTCAGTCAAAAATCACGGTATCTAATTGGTGGAGAAGCGAGTGCAAGGTCACGTGATCCCTCGCGCTCTCGTCCAATCAGGACATGAGCCCTATGTTGTGAAGATGGATCGTTTACCAATGTTTATTCTAGACATCAAATAACTGCCACACAGATTTCAGTCGAAAGATCCTCAAATTCAGAGTTTGAAATTCCATGGAATTTTCAAATTCGAGCAACAAAGACAGATTTTGTTATATACAGTAGGTTACCGCGAATGAAACCACTTTCAATTTGAGGCCTCAGAAGTTTCTTATATATAAATATCATCAAGTCAAACCAAGTCAAGGTATGTGACAGCACCGTGCATGCATGAATATTGAACATTGCTGGTAATATTCTCCAATACATACAGTACAGTACAATGTTTTAATATCTATAAAATCCTTTATGCCTTTAAGATCAATACTTCACTGCAAAGCAAAGGAAATACCTTTGGAAGCATTTTTTGGCATTTAGGAGGAATATACTATGACAAACCTAACAATAAGAAACATCTTAATTTCAGACCTAGCATTGTTTCTTATAAAAGGAGCCTCTTGTGAAGAAAATGAGACCTGTTTCTAGCACAGGTTTCAAATCTTTAAAAAGTTGGGTGTAAAATTGTATGAAATATTTCTTTTAACTGAACGGCTTCAAAGAAACTTGAACTATTTTACAGTAAATCAGCCGTTGGATTTTTCTGAAATCTTCAATATTTTCAGAATGACAGTGTTTCTCTTCTTTCTTAAGAATTCAAGAAAAGTTCCGAAAAAAGCTTAAAACAATCGTAATTTCTAAACCTGTTGACGAAAGGTCAAATAATTTTAAAGAAAACCATAATTTATGGATGCCTACAATATGGTATCAAGCAAAACTCTTTCGCTCTTCTGGTTTGTGATTTAGAAATTTGATGACAACACACCATAAATGAGCTGAAATATAAAATAGGCAGTAATTTCGACAAATAATAAAGATTTCTTAAAAGTCCAACGGTAGAATCCTAGAAAAGTGGCTAAAAATTCCCTCAAATCATTCAGTTTAAAGAAATAGGTGATTGAATTTTACACTCGCCTTTTTTCGCAGATTTAAAGATTTGGAACCTAGGCTCCTGTTTCTAATACAACGGGGTTTCTTATACGCGGGAATCTACTGTAATGGCATCAGCTGCATTTATCAAGACCTCAGTTCAAAGCGATTAGAGATTGCTGACAACGGAAATTATTTCAATCAGTAATTCAAAACAAAGAAGGCCTCCAAAGTTTCCCCCAAACCAGTAGAGCCATTTTGTCGCCTTTTGCCAGCGAAAAATGGTTCTTAAGAGAAGTCACTTGCCCATAACCAAAGGAGTAGGGTAAATCTAAAGATCTGTCTGGATGATTCTCTATTTGATTTAGAAGCCGAGCATACTGTACCATGTATAAAAATTGAAAAACGAAAATGAAATGAAGCATGGGGCAATGGAATTCTCGCATATATAGAACTTAAATGAAACACGTGCCACACAGCAATCTAGTGAACGGAATCCACTTCACCTTTCTTTCTTCATAAGAACATAACTTCTCTTAAAGCCAACATTCGCTTGCACAAGGTGGGAAATTTCCCCTCTGGTTTCGGGGTAAATGTTGCGCCCTTGTTTGTTTTCATTTGCTGGTTGAGAGCATTTCCTACCTGCAATAGGTAGTCGCTTTGAATTGATCTGTCAATGAACAGCAACTGATGTTGTTGTATTGCAAAATCTGCCCTTGTTAATTTGATCTCAGAAAAAAGGGTTTTCTCCCTCAGGAATAATAGCTACTCGTTTGTTTTAAATCATATAGAAATTTACTTCATCCACGTCTTATCCTTATTTCGAATTTGAAAACCGCTGCTCAAGGCACTGGAAATTTCAACGTTACAAGACGAACTATGCATACTGGTAGCGTTCTAGCTTTTTGAGGATCAACGGGACCAGTCATTCGTCAGTGGTCAATTTGTTGCAAATAATCGAAAAATGGCACTGTCCTTAAAAATTGGACTTCTGCCTGAAGCATGATGAGAACTACCTTCAGATGACATATAGCAGATTCTTAATGATTTAAAACGAAGAAATGCTGGAAGAAGACCATTTTTCTTAGCTCGGATTTTGAAGTAATTTTCAAACTCCCCTTTAAATATATTTCAATTGATGTTTGTGTGACAATGGTTTGATAGCTGAAAAGGAATTCTGTCAACGTAAATGTTGAGGGTATCTTATCCTAAATTTTCTTCTCATGGCTGGAGGATACCGTAACCGCATGCCCGCCCAAAAGTGCGGCAAAAATTGGAACAATCCATTGTGACCGGTCAATGACTTTATTCACTGTAAACCATCTCCCTGTTATTCCCTTCTGTGTTTATAGAAAAATTAACCTACATCAACAGCTGGGTTGAAATTCTTGAAAGACATCCTTCCAATTGTTAACAAATCTTCACACACAATAAAACTTGGTACTGAATCTGCAGCATCTCTGCAACGAAAAAAGCAAAAACGCTCCAGGTAAATTTTCGAAAATACTGGATCTATCATCTTTCACAGCTAAGATTGTGTAAGTCTGACATGATTTGTATGAAATTCTGTTGAGCATCCTATCTGGTGTCCCAGAAAAAGCATGCTTTCACTCAATAGTCAGTCAAGTCAGCTTCACGAAAATGTGCCTTCAATGTGTTTTGAAGGGGCAGTATAATCTGCAGTTAAAAACGACAAGCTTCTCTCCCGACTGTAAGAAATAGCGGTAGATGCATTGCAAGCGAGACTATTTTCTCCAAGCTTGAACTCCGTATTACTAGCTAGAAAAAAATCTAGTTCTTCATGCAATCAATCATTTTGGAAAAACATGCGGATTCTGTGCCGTCACTTTTAGATGTGTTCAGCCTAAACACAAGAAAGACCACTGCGAACTGAATGCATTTTACACGTTTTCTCTTAGAGTACTATCGCCCTGAACCGTCACCCTAGCACATTGTGCGAGTTTTAGGGCTGTTTATAAATAAATAATCAAAACTTGGAAATAAAGTGTGGAAATGGATTGCTGACACATTATTCTTGCCTTGCATTGGCTTTAATCAGAAAGACTGAATCCTTCAGCGACTACAGTAATCTTCTTAAGAAACGTTTTAGTTATTGACAGTTTAAATTCTCATGTAACATATTTTATCGCCGTTGTAAGTAGCTCAATTAATATCAATGTAAGTTTTTGGAGATTTTTTAGTAGGTTAGGTTTTTACCGTTTTCTTTTTTCCTTTTCCATTTAATTTAATCAGGACACACGTTGATAACAGCATTACATGTTGAAGTGTCTATTCCTGTATAAAGATTCGTATTATTATTATTATTATTATTATTCATTATTATTATTATTATTATTATTGCTTCCCGTAACTTCTTCTTATGCCGAGAAGAACATTCCCGATGGACTTGAAATGCCACAGCAACTGTTCGTTCATCTCTCCATTACTTTTATCCAGCATCATTGCTGTTTCATTCATTCACATTGTAAAAACGCAGGCGAAGGTCAAATAAGCGTTTTCTCAGTCTCTTTGAACGAAATATTCGTAAAGTTCTTCGACCTGTCGATTTCTGTTCTGTTTTTTTTCAGGCGGTTCTATTCCGAAGCGATTCGACTGGCCAAAAATCGTCCTGAACTGCCATAGTGTGTGATAACAGTCTTGCTTCGTGGATAGTGACCTCCACTTTTCCTTGGGCGACCTTTTGAATAAATACAAGTAGAAAATAATATTTTGATTCTGGGAAAAATTTCTGCCATCGTTGACCATGGCTTTAATTTTCCGTCATTTCAAAGTGCAGTGAACGATGATTGTATAGGGGAAGTGTCCCTAACAGATGGTGTTTCCAACAGGTTAGTATACATTTCTTTCGAGGAAAGCTGATTGTGGTAAAATTAGGGGTGGCGGTTTAGGGAGATATTTTTGTTAACGAAGATGTCAGCATTGCAAATTTAAATTGTGGCCTCTCTTAAAAAAACTGGGAACACTGAGTTGATGAATTGATACAGTAAATACTATGAACTGAACAATCTTCAGATGACAAATAGCTGTTTTTAAGACCTTTGATACCAATTATGATAGGTGTTTCTCTGAAAGGTGGCGGTTCAGGGAGAAAGTACTCTATAAGAAACACGTTTCTCATTAAATTTGTGACATTGGCTATTGGCTATCTTTGCATACTGAAATCCTGCACAGCCCCCTCAAAATTCAATATTCTTGAACGTAAGGCTATGTTTATTGACTGGTATCGAAAGCATTCATTCTTAATCCCTACAATGATTGAATTGAGCCTGAGCGATGCAATATCATTGCCAGAGAAGCTGAAGTCTACTAGATTTCTTGCCATTCATTACGTACGGAATCGACTTTGCATGCCTCTGCATTAAATGTTCATCACAACCATGCATTATATATATTAATCAAGCGGCATAAGATCGAATTTGTACTGATGATATCAAAGGATTTTAGCTTAAACAACGAAAAAATCTTATCCAGATCAGTTATCTTACAATTGCAGCTGGTCAACAAGTTGACACTCTTGCCCCTTCTGCATATGTATGACACTTATGGTTAAAAATTCATATTCATAAACATAGGACACTGCACCACTTACCAAATGAGCTCTGTTGTGTGCTTTTTCGTTGTCACTTCATCTTATTGTCATAATTTAAGTACCGATACAGAAGCAAAGCAAGGCTATAAGCAAGGCGGATGCCTTATAGTAGCAAACTTAAGTAAGAAGAGAGGTGTGCTAAGCAAGGTTGATGAACCACTGCGGGTACTTCTGGCAGTCTACTACATGTATTGATTGCTTTTTGCTATCAACATAAAAAAATTATAACACAAAAAATTGTTACATCCTCCTGTGCTATTCAAAGCAAGAAAAGAAACACGGTCATCTAGCCCCTACTTTGGATGGCACTCACAATTCTAATACAGGGTGTCCCAAAAAAATTTTGTCCCGTTTGCCTGAAGATTGCGACAAAACAGCAAAAGATTCTCACTAACCTTTTCCATGATGTTGCTCCTCAGATGTTCAATTGAAGTTTGCTACCATCCCCGTCAAAATCTGTTGAAAAATGATAGAGCTATGGTCTTCAGAAGACCAAATTTCTCTAATGACTGAAACCAGCAGTCGACCATTTTGTCTAGCTATTTTGCAGCGATAAACAGCTTCATGAATGAACTGAAACAGCAGCCTCCAATGTCATAGCTCTCGCGAAAATTCTGATAATCATAGAGTTAAACTATTTCCTTTTCCACGATCTCTAATGGAATGTCAAAATGAAGAAAAGGATTCCTAAGATAATGAACAATCAAAAGATAATGACAAAATGTATTTCATGTTGCGTTGCGTTGTGACCACAATTTGCCGACTTTAGTACAAAGATTTCTTCCTTCAATGCTATAAACTATTGTTGATTGACAATGAAAGACAATTAACTGAATAAAGTGACAATGGCAAAAATTTCTGTAGAGCTGCATCGTGAACTTTAGCCGGCGTGCAGACCCATTGTCCAAAGGAGGAAAGGAACCACAGCAGTAAATACTCTGGACCAGTCGACAGGTCCCCTCTACGCAACTAAAAATGAAAGCTTTCCTCATCGCCTACATTGAAAACAGGGATTACGGCAGGGGATGCCTAGGGGGGTTACAGCCCCCGTCGTAAGCATTAACTGCCCGTGGAAGGAAGTACTGTTTACTGTGAGAGGAAGTTCGGCAAAATGAAGTAGGAAAACGTTTTTCGCCGAGGGGCACGTCACCCCAAAATTCCGTACACCCTTGCCTAAGTTCCTTTTTGTTTTTAAGGAAAATCTTTCAAAGCTAGGTCAGATCCTTTTGTTTTTGAAAATGTCGTATCATTTTTCGAATGAGTGAAATGCCCCTTAGTTTTAAGCATTTTATCCCTCCCCCTCGTCGAAAGTTCCAACTTCTATGTCGAAAGATTTCTAGCGCCAACCCTGATTCAAAATGTGATAAAACTTCACCTTGCACTTGCAACGACTTTGGACTGTAAAGCCTGAACTGTAGGCTCAATTGTTCAATCATTAAGAAACCGACCTACAGTGATTAAAAAGCTAAGAAACCTGTATAATTGCCACCTTCATCTTTTGACACTAGATTGAAAAATGCCTCGATACCATTTGCAGTATAATGTCTGTTTACATATGCTTTGAGATCTTACTAGGTCAGTGTATTTGACAACGGTATCCTTTAAAAGAAAAGAGTAAGTCCAAGACAATTCTTCCTTCGATAGAGCTAAAACTAGAGAGAGAGAGAACCTTTTCGCTTTGGAGCCCCACTTCTCACTCTTCTACATAACCAATTTAAAATATCATTTTGATATCACATAAATTATTTCAACCACATCGGACAACTACAAACACACATTCTCGACGAAAATCCTCGTTTAAACTCAACATTTCGCTTTAGCACTAAAACAAACACAGACTCTCAGGTTCGTTGATAAGTTGTATTAGAATTAATTTTCGAAATGACGTCCATTTACAGCAATGCATCTTCTCGCTCTGTCAGTCAATGACTGAAATGCATTGGAAACCATTTCTTTTGGAAGAGCTGCGCATTCCCTTACTATAGCTGCCTTTAACTGTTCGATGTTTCTTGGATGCCGATCTCGACTTGTACCCCAAATCATTTGCTTCAAATATCCCCAGGCAAAGAAATCTAGAATAGCAAGGTCAGGTGACATTGGGGGCCACGGTACATCTACCCGCTTGCTTATTACTTTTCCAGGAAATTGACCTTGCAGATACTGAATGGCTGCTCTACTTGTGTGGGCAGGGGCCCATCTTGTTGCCACCAAAGAAACTCCCTTTCCACTTCCTGGTTTCGCAGATCCTCCTGAACCACATGGTACCTCACAATTCGCAAGTACTCTCTCTGATTGAGATTTCCTTGAACGAAGTGAGGACCAAGTACATTTCCATTGCCCATTAGCCCCAACCAATCCATTACACGGCCTGCACCTTGGGCTCGATCTATGTAATGATCTTCAGGATGGCCATTTCCATACCGTGAATATTGCACTTCGTTTTTGGTGTTTACTTCTGAATTCAATGCAATATAGCTTCATCTGATGATATTAAATTTCCAAGAAAACCTGGGTCCTCGTTTGTCTTTGCTAAGAGCCAGTTACAAAAATTAAGCCTTTCAGGTGGGTCATTTGGAAGAAGGGCTTGCCTTTTTACGAGCACATAAGGGTGCAAATGAAGTTCATGCACGATGCGATTAAAGGTACTGCTAGACATTTCTAGACCATTCCTGCGCAAAGAGACCCTGCCATTCCTCTGTATCGACCTTCTGACTCTCTCGACGTTTTCCGGAGAGCGAGCAGTTTTGTTTCTACCGCTATTGCCCTTATGTCGGTTGTGGCTGGTGCCATGCTCTTTGTACTTATCATAGTTATACAGTATGGCTCTTGCAGATGGAGCAGGGACATCAGGCCACTCTTGAACCAAAGATCGCCGAACCTGACGGGCATTTTCCACCCTGGCCATCTCCAAACATATCCATGTCCTTTGGTCTTGGGAAAGACGATGCATTTTTGCAGATGTTGAGGAAGAATAGTAAACGAATGAATCGACCACTTTTGTAGGCCTAAGATATGGCTCAAATCCTTACTGGTTCTCAGAACACGCGGAAATCATCCAACCTCACGAAAATCAGCCAAAGGCATCCCCGCTTCAAACCCCTTGAGACAAAATCATTCGCTTGTGATGAAATTTCTAGTACCCTAACAAAAACTGAAATGGATGCTCAAATATTGCAGTTATTTAAGATATTTTTTGATAAATCGGTTGCAGAGATATCCGTCCAGAGTTGTTTACATGTTTAGGCAAATATCTTATTTAGAGCCGGAGCTACGAGCGTTTACCGGCCAAGAAAAAGTGACCTTTCTTCGAAAATTCAAATAAATTGCCAGAAAGAAGATATATTGACGAAAATTTCACAGATTATGTATATTAGCCGGTGCAATAACCCAGATGTATTTGTTTTCCTAAGATTTCCATATATTTGACAAATTTCAGCGATTTCCAACAAGCAATGCAAATGGGCCTACGCTCATCGTGGGTAGAAACCCATTCTTGGGTCTGGAATCGACCAAACATACAAGCCTGAGCAAGATAATTCACTCACCGTTAACTCCAGCACTCATTTGAGCTCATTTATCCATTAGATTTGGGTTAACTTCGACAAAAAGCGAACAGATTTGTGCAAATTTGAAGAAGCTTCCACGTTCCATGTTATGTCGACAAATGCAACAACTCTCCACTGTTGGCGAACACACGAGGCAGTCTGGTATTGCGACTCAAGCGTGGTATTATGTCATTGCCCTCCTGAATATTCAAATTGTATTTGTACCTTGTTTGAAGCATGAAATACCATTGTTTTTGAAAAAGTGCTTCGTACTGTAAAAAGATTTTTGACATTTTAAAGCATTCCCAGGGGAGTCATGACAAAATACTACTCTTCAACCATGACACAAGACTGTCTCGTATGTTTGTCAACAGTGGAGAGTTGTTGCATTTATCGACATAACATGGAACGTGGAAGCTTCTTCAAATTTGCACAAATCTGTTCACTTCTTGTCGAAGTTAACCCAGATTTAATGGATAAATGAGCTCAAATGGGTGCTAGAGTTAACGGTGAGTGAATTATCTTGCTCAGGCTTATATATTTGGTCGATTCCAGGCCCAAGAATGGGTTTCTACCCACGATGAGCGTAGGCCCATTTGCATTGCTTGTTGGAAATCGCTGAAATTTGTCAAATATATGGAAATCTTATGAAAACAAATACATCTTGGTTATTGCCCAGGCTAATATACATGATCTGTGAAATTTTCATCGATATATCTCCTTTCTAGCAATTTATTTGAATTTTCGAAGAAAGGTCACTTTTTCTTGGCCGGTAAACGCTCGTAGCTCCGGCTCCAAATAAGATATTTGCCTAAACATGTAAACAACTCTGGACGGATATCTCTGCAACCGATTTGTCAAAAAATATCTTAAATAACTGCAATATTTGAGCATCCATTTCAGTTTTTGTGAGGGTACTAGAAATTTCATCACAAACGACTGATTTTATCTCTGGGGGTTTGAAGCGGGGATGCCATTGGCTGATTTTCGTGAGGTTGGATGATTTCCGCGTGTTCTGAGAACCAGTAAGGATTTGAGCCTTATCTTTATAGGCCTAAGCTGTAAAATTATGGGAAAATATCAAAGCACGCCCTTTCAACAACGAAGTGGTTTGAAAGGATGGCTATCTAATTGAAAAGTTGATCTTTGTACATATTTCAATTTCCTTTCATTTAAGAGAACAGCATATTTGCAAAATCGTGTAGAGAATTACAAAACATTCTTTTGGCGCAAGAAGGCCTCCTTCATAGATCAAATGAAAGAGGAAACCCGTGTAAATTTGCCGAAAACGATACGTGAGATGTATTTTGCCAGTGTCACATATGTTCAGTTAATTGTCTTTCATTGTCAATCAACTACAGTTTTGACAGCTTGTGCTTTTATTTTTGTCGTTTCTACACAATTGCCACATCCTTCCCTTTTGCCCGTGTGGTCCCTGTAGGAGTTTGCTACAGGCTATAAGCCTAATGCAAAAATCATATAAGTATAAGTATAACTACAATTTGTAGCATCGAAGGAAGAAATCTTTGTACAAAAGTCGGAAAATTGTCGCCACAACGCAACGCAACATAAAATACATTTGTGTTTTATGCATTGTGTTTAATACATCTTTGATCGTTCATTATCTTGGGAATCCTTTTCTTCATTTTGACATTCAATCAGAGATCGTGGAAAAGGAAATAGTTTATCTCTATGATTATCAGAATTTTCGCGAGAGCTATGACATTGGAGATTGCTGCTTCAGTTCATCCATGAAGCTGTTTATCGCTGCAAATTAGCTAGACAAAATGGCCTACCCCTGGTTTCAGTCATCAGAGAAATTTGGTCTTCTGAAGACCATAGCTCTATGATTTTTCAACAGAATTTGACGGGGATGGTAGCAAACTTTAATTGAACATCTGAGGAACAACATCATGGAAAAGGTTAGGGAGAATCTTTTGCTGTTTTGTCGCAATCTTCAGGCAAACGGGGCACAATTTTTTTGGGACACCCTGTACTTTGGCAAAAAAGGTAGAATCTAAGGTAGCTTTGTACGAAATAATACAAAAACCCTAAATTTTTAAAATATGGCATCCAATTTGGTTTATATATGTACTTGTATAGCTATGTAGCTACAGTGCTATGTTCTGTAGTGGAAACAGCATTAAAGGATAAAACAATCTAAAACAATCTTGTTGTAGGCGTGTTGTACGATACTTATTGAAAAATAAACATTTAGAATAAAGTAAATCGTACCTTAAACAGAGTATTTTAAATGCAAGACTGTTGGAGCTGAGCCCGTTGTCAAGTGAAGTAAGATTAGTGGTCACTAATCTTAAAAATAATCTTAATCTTAATCAATCTATTTGTTAATCTTAATCCTAATTTTTAATCTTTGATCACTAATCTTACTTCACTTGATAACGGGCTCAGCTCGAAACGTCACACAATTAAAATACTTTGTTGAAAATAGGATTTATTTCATTCTAACTGTTTATTTTACGACATTAAAACGGCTATAAAGATGTCTCAAAAAATACTCCTGCAGGTAAAATCACAATAATTTTTTTATAGGGCCGATCCTTAAATTTTTTTGGCAGGTAGGTCAGCATCAAATCATTTTGCCAGACATAGCTGATCTTTGGATTTAGTTATCAAAATAGTGAATTTAGCTCTTTTTACTGCTAGCTGGTTTTGAAGAATTCTGCAAAGAGCATCGATGATTACATGAGCAATTTCATTTGGTATACTGACCTTGGCGCTCGGTCATAAATGTCAGAATGAGATGCTAACTACTGTTGTATCTGGTAAGCCAGAAAAAAGTTCCTTCGTTTGAAAATTCATAGCATCAAGAGTAATTCACAGATCTGAATGATTCAAATTCTAGTTAAAAGCCGAAAGATCACATGTATTCCTGTAATTTTTTTCGCTGTCTCACGACTACGATGTCGAATTTAAGTAAATTCAACTTTGCAAAAATTTCATGGTTGCAAAATGACCTTTAAAAGGGTCTAAAACATTCATCAAATCTTAAAGGACTCCCGCGCACAGAAAATGGAATTGTTAATGGGTGAGAAATAAACACTGCACATTAATTATCAAGGGACTGAAAATCTTTAGTATTGGTTTGAAAATTGCCGTCTTACACCTCTTGAGAGAAGTTTTACACCGTCTTACACCTCTTTTCGCTTTGTAAAACTAAAATTACTACAAGAACCTTGAAGAGAAGCTATCACATGTTAGTAGGAAATAGAAAGGTGGCTGCTGAAAGTAATGATCATGAAGATTCGAACGGATTACGATTTACCACTGGAGGGCCTAACAGCGAAGGCATGAAGCGGAAAAGGAGAAAATTCTTAAAAGCGAAGATAAGTTACTATCGAAGCAAAGCTTCTTGCAGCAGTTTCCAACTCAGAAGAGACCCAGTTGTAGAAAGCCAGAAAATCTGCCTCGCTGGAGATATAGAATCGAACCCTGGGCCTGTGGCAAACCCATGCTCGATATGTAAAAGGCCTGTTGCTAAAACACACAGAGCAATCCTTTGCGTTGATTGTAACCGCAAGTGTCACATAGGACCAAAGTGTGGCAATATCACTGTAGCAGTACACAAGAAACTCGTCAAAGAAGAAGCACATACATGGAAATGCCCGAAATGCTATGATCAGTCTGGACCAGATGATAATAATAATAATAATAATAACAACGATGTGTCACTAGACAAATTAACTGAAGAAGGACATGCAGATGACAATTTTTTGCAAGAGCTTAAAAACTGCATAGCAAACAAAAAATGCGCATTAAAAGTTGCTCACATAAATGTTAATGGGCTGTTGACAAAAGCTAAGCTGCAAGAATTAAAGCTGATACTGGAAACAACAAAACTGGACATTTTAGGGATCACTGAAACAAAACTTGGTAAGGAAAGGGATGAAGAGATTGAGATCGAAGGATATAAGTTATACAGAAGGGACAGGGATAGGAACAGTGGCGGGGGAATTGTAATGTACTACAAAGAGAATCTGAATATGACTGAACTGAAAATGCAAATAGACACGAAAATTGAAGTTGAGACCATCTGGACAGATGTACAAATGCATTCTCAAAAAATGGCAGTTGCAGTCGTGTACAGACCCCCTGACCAGTTAAATTTCTACAGTGAGTTTGCAAAACAAGTAGAGAAAATCAGGGATAAGAGGACAAATTTGTTAATAATGGGTGACCTTAACAGTGATATGCTCAAGCACAACGAAGGATTTGGTAAACAATTGAAACTGCTGATTCACTCATATGACCTTAAAAATATTATAAAAGAACCAACAAGGATAACAGAGGATACGAGAACTCTCATTGATGTCATATTGATAAATGACAAGGAAAAGATCATAAACGCAGGAGTTCTTGATACTGGTTTATCAGACCATAGGTTAGTCTACTCACTTTTGAAATTCAAAAATCCACAACCACCCCCAAAATTTAAGGAAGTAATTGATTGGAAAAAATTTGATGAGGTAAAATTCAGAACAGATGTAAAACAAGCACCATGGCACTGCTGTAACATTTTTGAAGAAGTAGATGATAATTTATGGATGACTGAGCAGTTATACTCAGAGATAGCAAAGGAAAATTTACCAAAGAGAACAGTAAGAATAAGATCAAAAACTCTCCCTTGGATGAATAGCTGTATCAGAAAACTCATGAACCAGCGCTATAAACAACTATTAAAGTTTAACAGAACACAAGATCAACATGATAGAGATGAGTATAAGAAACTGAGAAATAAGGTAACCAGAGAGCTTAAGACTGCAGAAGCAAACTATTGGAAAAGGAAATTAGAAGAAATATCACAAGGAAGCTCAGATTTTTGGAAGACAATGAGAACAGTCACAAAAACTGAGAAATCAAAAAAGAAGAGGATAGGTCCTATAAAAAATGAATCTGGAATATTGGTGTATGATGACAAAATGAAAGCAGAAACAATGAATGAGTTTTTTGCTACTGTAGGAGAAAATCTAGCATCAAATCTAATGCCCGTAACTAAGACACCTGTTGAGTATATTTACAGAGTCACACCAACGATAAATGAACTAAGGATAACGAATGAACTGTTCTCAGAAAAGATGAGTAAACTGAACCCCAAGAAAGCCAGTGGACCTGATGGGATAACAACAAAGGAACTGAAAATTGCTTCACAGGAGCTTAGTTACAGCATAGCAAATATATGTAGGATTGGGTACATGCAAGGAGAATATCCTAGTAGTTGGAAGGAGGGGAAGGTGAAGTCTGCATTTAAAAGCGGGGAAGCATCAGATAGGGGAAATTACAGACCTTTGACTATGCTGTCTGTACCCAGCAAAGTATCTGAGGCTGTGATATGCGATCAACTTGACAACCAAGTAGAAAAGACAAGGCACAAAAATCAATGGGCATATAGAAAGGGGACGTCAACAGAATCAGTTTTGCTCTATTTAAGTGAAAAATGGAAAGCACATGTTACAGAAGGAGAGGTAGTAGGAGTACTTTTTGTAGATTTTAGCAAGGCGTTTGATTCTGTAGACCACGACATATTAAAGCAGAAAATGATTGCAGCAGGGATAACAGGAGGATTGTACAACTTAATTGAAAGCTACTTAGACAGAAGAAAGCAATATGTAGAAATCAATGATGTAAGGTCAGAAATGAGAGAAGTAAAGTATGGTGTCCCGCAAGGATCTTTATTGGGTCCTAGACTATTCTCTATCTACATAAATGATATAGCTGATAGTGTCAACAATGGAGAAGTGCACTTGTATGCAGATGATATCACTGCATACGTCACATCAAGATCAGTAGATGATTGCGTGAACAAGCTGAATCTGCTTGCAAGAGAAATAAACACATGGTGCAAAGAAAATAAGATGACCATAAATAGTAAGAAAACCGAAGCTATGATAATCAACAGAAAGAAGTTTACAGGGCCCCTATTACCAATATCAATTGGAGATAATATCATTGAATATAAGGAGAACAGGAAACTCCTAGGAGTGTATATCGACAACAAACTAAATTGGGACACACACATAGATAAGGTGTACAAGCAATTCTCACAAAGATTGTCCATGCTGAAAAAAGTCAAATTCCTGCCAACAAAAGTACTAGAGGAGATTTACTTTAAAACTGTAATTCCAACAACCACGTATGCAATGACTGTATGGGGCACCTGCACAAACAGCAAGTTCCAAAAAGTTGAGAGTCAGCATATAAGAGTAGCGAAATTGATCAAGAACATTCCTAGAACAATTGAATCAAACAATGTTTTAGATGTGGCTTGCTGGAAAAATTTGGGATATATGTATAACAAAAAGGTAGCAGCAGAGATGTACAAGATAATAAAAGGAGAAGGAGAGCATGCATTGAAAGATCATTTTACAATGTCTTCATACAAAAAGGACAGACTCCAAGTTAAAAGACTAAAATCAGAGTTTGAGAGAAATACGTTAAGTTTTAGAGGGCCAGTGCTGTGGAATGCTCTGCCGGATACTGTGAAGGATGCTAAGAACATTCAAAATTTCAAATATGAACTAAAGAATAAAGCAGTAACTGAACTGAAAACAACAACTTTCATTAAAGGAACAACAGTCACAAGAAACAAAGATTTGAAAAATTATATATATTATTAAGAATTTTAAACCAAGATGTCACATTGTATTAGGATAGTCATAATTTAAATCAAAGCAAATGTATGAACAGTGTTAACCAATTCCTAATTTTACCATTTTAGTTATGTATATACTTTTAATTTTGCAGGTCCACATCAGCCATCTTGAGGCTGCCACTTTTTAACCTGCGTAAACAAATAAATTATGATTGATTGATTGATTGATTGAAACGCCCATTGCGTATTGTTCTGTGTAAGGGAGTTCTCATGATTTGATCAATGTTTAGGCCCCCTTTCAGTCATTTTGCAACTATGAAATTCATGTAAAATTGAAATTTTTAATGCTCCTAGTGCTAGTAAGACGGCGGGAAAAATCACGAAAATACTTCAGTCTTTTGGCTTTAAACTAGAATTTGAATCCTTCAAATCTGTTAAGTACTCTTGTTGCTGTCAATTTTCATGGCTCTTAGAGGCAAAATGAACGACGTTGCTTAAAGACTATCGCTCAGAATGAGGTTTTTCAATGCTTAATCACACAACCTTTAATAAGAAACGAAGAAACATTTATCATCTTTAAATATATCTAGATCAGTGACAAGAAGGGATCAAAGAGAAAATCTTACAATAACTTTCATTATCGAATTGGGAGATTTTTCAAAATGGAGCACTTTTTTGGGACACCCGGTTGTAGTGCGCTTGGCTGACACTTCAATTCAAGGCGACTAGCAACTGCAGACAAAGGACGTTTTGTCAACCATTAATTCATGACAAAAAAAGTTGCAAAAGTTTCGCCGAAATCAATAGGGATAACTCTCATCTTGTACACGCCGAAAGCTGACTTTAGAGAGTGGTTCTGTGCTTATAACGAAAGAAAAAGGGTAAATCTAAAGATCAGTTTCGCAGATTTTGTTTATTTGCTTCAGAAGTTGGAGGTAATTGTTTCCTTTGAGACCTAAAACCAGGAGAACGACGCTTTCAGATCGGCTTCTGGATCAGATTAACATAATCCGCTGCGCACATCTTTAGACTCATCCTTCTTCTTTCATGATATACACATAACTTCTCTTTAAAACGACCTTTCGCGTGTAAAGGACGACAGTTTGCCGTACTGGTTTTGGGCAACTTTTGCAGCATTGTTTGTTCTGAATTACTAGTTAAGAGAATATCCGTTGTCTGCAATAGCTATTCCCTTTGAACTGAGGTGTCAATAAATGGTGATCTAAAATGAAAATTTCTATCAGTGCAAACAAATAGCCTTGTTTAAAGATGAAAATTTCCATTTAGAATATTTTGATATCTTGTTTCATGCGGGAGTTATCCACCATTTTGTACAATCGGCTGATGACGTCATTTTGTTTGCAGAAAATACATACAAGGTTGACTATGTCTTCAAAGAGGAATCTAATCAAAAATATTTTCTCAATCAACATTCCACTTTAAATATCATCTTAATTCATGAGACAATTCACATAACATTCACTTAGCTCAGTAGAAATTTTTCTCACAACTGTGACGTTTCAAAGATAAGATACCGCTATATTCCCACATATTACCATGGGTGGTAGGGCACAATTAGACTGAATTAGATCGAATTAGAATCTTGTTCTACCTTGCAGTGCCAAAAACTGCCTTCTTTGGACTGCAGATCTCCGTCACATGCACGTTTCGGTATGTTTGGGCCTAAGTCGACCTCGGGCATCTCCTGCGCATCCGGCCAGGTCTAAAACGCGGACGACACCACGGACAACGCGGACACGCGGACCAATCGAGAACAATAGTCCGCGGTTTTCTTGTCCGCGTTTCAGATTTTCACGCTGGGAAAATCTAAAACGCGGACAAGAAAACCGAGAACCATTTAAATATGAGAAATTTGAACCCTTGTTACCTGATTCTCTGTGTTTCTCCGAAATAAACATCATCTTTTCGCACAACTTACTTCTTTCGTATTGCACAAAGAGTCTTCCACTCTTCATAGATACTGCATGCATGTGGCGGTGGCCGTTTTTGGAGGAAGGGGAGAATCGAGAAATACACATCAGTTCTCAATCATTTTCATTGGTCGATATTTTAGCCGACCATTCGGGATTTTCGGACCACGTTTTAGACGCGTTTTAGATTTTCAAATTTGGCAAAAACTAAAACGCGGACAACAACTTCGCGGACCATTCAACCTTCTTGTAATCACATGCATGCATGTGACTGATGATTTATCCCAATATCCCAGAAGAAGCATTTACAGATCCCAAAAGAAACATTTGCAACAAACTTTGTAATCATCCTTTGGGATAAAAGCAGGTCTTGATAGGAAGCATCTCAAACATGGGGGGGCACGACACTTCGAGGGCACCTTTTTCCTTAAAAGAAAGGGGGCATTCCCTAAACATAAAACGGGAATTCTTTGTTTATTGCAAAATCTTGGCGGCAGCACGCACCCCCAGTGCCCCCAGTTCCTACGTCTATGCCCAAGTTGTGATGCAGCTAGTAAAATATCAACCGATGAAAATGATTGAGAACTGACGGGTATTTCTCGATTCCCCCCTTGCTCCAAAAACGGCCCCCTCCACGTGCATGCAGAATTTAAGAAGAGTGGAATAGATTCTGGGAACACAATACGAAGGAAGTAAAGTGGTGCAAAGCGACAAATGTTTACTTCGGAGAAATACGGGAAATCAGGTAACAAGCATTCAAAGTTCTCATATTTAAATGGTCCGCGAAATCGTTGTTCGCGTTTTGGATTTTACCCAATGTGAAAATCTAAAACGCGGACAAGAAAACCGAGGAAGAGTTCTTGACTGGTCCGAAAATCAGGAATGGTCGGCTAGTAAATAATTGACAAATGTAAATGATTGAGAACTGATGTGTATTTCTCGATCAATCACTTTCTTTCAAAGAACATGTCAAGACCCTGTGTAGAAAAGCTGGCCAAAAAACTACATGCTCTTGCCCGTGTCTCCTGCTACATGGACACTGAAAAATTGCAACGTTTAATGAGAGCGTTTGTTTATCTCACCTTTGTTACTGCCCACTTGTGTGGATGTTTTATGATAGAGCCATCAATCATAGAATAAATCATGTTCATGAAAGGGCATTGCGCATTGCGTAAAACGATCACAGAAATGATTTGGTTATCTCCTGGAGCAGAGCAATTCGGTGCCCATCCATGTACGGAACCTGTACGGAACAGGATAGTCCTTTTTATCTTGTATTTTATATATGTATAAACAATGTTATTTATTTTTTTCTTAATATTTTAGATATTGTTAATATGTACAAAGTAGGCCTTAATTAGCTGCAATTTATTTATTTGTTTTAATTTTATAGCCTACTCAAAATAAATTAATGATGATTATGATGATGATGGTGATGATGATGATGATGATGATGATGATGATGATGATGATGATGATGATGATGATGATGATGATGATGATGATGATGATGATACTCCAATAACGGCCACCGCCACATGCATGCTGCATGCAGTATCTACGAAGAGTGGAAGAGATTCCTGGAGCACAATGCGAAAGAAGTCATGCAAAAAGACAATGTTCATTATTTTTATTATCATTATTATTATCAATTTCTTCTTCGTTGGTTAAAATAACAGATGGCGAAAGATATTTAGCTATTTAAGACTTTGGAGAAGCGCGGAAAATCAGGTAAAAGCGTTCAAATTCCTCATACTTAAATGGTCCACGAAATCATTGCCCGCGTTTTCGATTTTGCCCAATGTGAAAATCTAAAACGCGGACAAGAAAACCGCGGACGAGTTCTTGACTGGTCCGAAAATCCCGAATGGTTGGCGAGTAAAACCTTGACAAATGAAAATGATTGAGATCTGATGTGTATTTCTCGATTTTCCCCTAGCTCCACAAGCGGCAACCGCAACATGGATGCAGTATCTACCATGACTAGAACAGTGGCGGCGCCAGCTCTGAAAGCTCCGAGAGAAATGGGGGGGGGGTTTGACGTAATTTTTCAATCTAAAGGCATACCCAACGAATTTTATGCCATTTTTTGACAATTTTGCCGACTTTTGGGAGTTGGGAGAACCAATCTGCTAACAAACAACACAGGCTGACACTCGGTGTACGGCGGATGTGCCCTGTGCTTGCTCCGACTTTATCTTCACGAAATAAATGTACAGAATGGCTGAGTGTGGAAAAGATGTCAACAAGGAAAACAAAGAACTGCAGGACATCATCACTGCTGAGATTAAACGCATTCATGGCACAAACGAAGCAGCTGAAGCTGACTCGATAACAAGCATGCTGGCAAAGAAGCATGGCCTAAGCAATAGAGAGGTAGCCATAACTCTGCAGTTTCTTATCGCATTTGGAAAAATTTTAAAACGAGCCCGTGAAGGATATGCTGATTCCTTGGTCTTTCCGAAGGAAAGCGCGAAAAAGTCAGAAAAGGTTTCAATGAAAAAGAAGTCAAATGCTCAAAAAGGGGATACAATACTTACCGATCATTTCGAAGTACACGAAACCAATGTGACGGTCGCCATTGGAGACCTCGTCAGAAGTTTAAACTTAACGAACGAACTTTTACAGAAAGAGAGGGATTTTAGCAAAGACTTATTGATAGAAAATAACAATTTAAAGATAGCTATCAAGGAGAAACAATTTGAAAATAGAGAATTAAGCACAAGAATCAAGTTTTTCTCTCAGGATCCACTTCGAAAATTCACCAAACCCACAAGTCCCAAGGGAATCTTTCGCAGCAGCGAAAAAAAGGCAGCCAATTCCCAAAGTTCCATATGTTGACGTGGAGAAAAGTAAAGACAACGAAATTTTAAGCAATACCGAATGGACTTTTTTGAGTAGTTCAAATAACAAAGGGAGAAAAGCTGACGATAACATCACTACTGAATGGTCCACAATACCAATGAGAAAGAAGGCACGCGATGAGAACCAGAACAACGTATGGCAAACGCAAACACAGACAGCCTGGCCGAAAGAGTTAAATAGATTCGAAGTGCTTGAACATGAAGATTTACCAGCATTTTGTGGAGCTGCAACTGAAAATGAAGCCTCGACTTATTCTACAGCTGTTCAGCGATCGACGAAAACAATAAATCTCAAGCACAGAGAGCGTCCCCCAAGTAAACGGCGTGGGAAGCCTACCACTTATAATTTGGGCGCCTCCATTGTTAAAGATATTAAAGGTTTCAAAATGGCAAAGGCCACTGGAAATGAAGAACAAGTCTATGTTGAAACTTTCAGCGGAGCAAATGTAAATGATATGAAGAGCCATGTTGTTCCTACATTAAATCGAGCCCCACACAAGATTATTCTACATTGTGGTACGAACGACCTCTCGAGCAAGCAAACCCCCGCAGAAATTGCAGGCAATATTGTGCCTCTTGCAACAGAAATGAAAAATGAAGATAACGAAATCTTTGTATCTGGACTGGTGCGTCGGAACGATGAATTTAATGGTAAGGCTATCGAAGTAAATAAATTTTTAAGTAGAAAATGTAGTTCCCAAAATATTACATTTATAGATAATAGTAATATTGATGAGCGGTGTCATCTCAACGGAAGTGGTCTACATTTGAATTATGGAGGTACGTGTTTATTAGCAAATAACTTTTTGAACACTATTGGATTTTGACTAATTTATGATACAGCATGTAGCGAGGTTTATGAAGCTGACAAAGATGTCACTCGATGTATCAGGGGAACCTCGCCCTGCCTCGAGAATACTGATTTAAGCTCTCCAGCAGGGGCGCGCATCCGAAATATCACTGGGGGGGGGGTTGTAAATTTGCGAGGGACCGAATTTTGAAAAGTTGTGTTGAGACCCATGTTTATCTATACTGGAGTGCAACCCATGAGTTGAATCATTCATTCTGGGATTGGACTTTGGTTCCAGCGCGCCAGAAAGTCACAAAACATTCCTTTTTTATACCATGTGGCAGATGCAGCATAAAACCGTCCCATTCTTGATAAGCCAGAGTGTTGGCTACAGTTATGATTCTTTGACCGAATTTGATGTTTCTCAATCTGGTCTATAACCAAAAGGTAATGGAATGGTAAAACACATTTGTGATATTCGTTGAATAACATTTTGAGAATCAGCCTAAAAGCCTTCATAGGTTGAAGACGACAAGAGCGAGGACTTGCTCCCTTGATTAAAAGACGCTTTAGATCATTGAAAATTCCCCATTTGTGAAAATGTCTATCTTACGAAGAAAAGTTTGACGTTGATGAAGCTTTTTATGGAAGAAATTTTTGAAAGTAGAGCTTGGAATGGTCTAGAAATGGCTCGATTATTGAGTCATCTGGTAAAGGTTTTTGCGTTCAGCGTTCTTTCTTACTTGCTTATCAACGAAAAAGCTTTAGCCTGACTTTTTCTCTGCATCTAAAAAGAAATTCCTGTGCCCACCATGTATAGACTTTAGACCACTCAGAAATTACTCAAGAACATTTGGAGCAATGAAATACAAATATACGAAATGAAGTGAAGCATATTAAATTTTTTCTAAACTGAAATATATGAATGTTTTTTTAATGAACCTGGGAATCTAGGCGAGCACTGAAAGCTTTTTAAAATTATTAGATTTTGAGAGCTAGAAGTTTCTAAAGAGTCTCTCATAGTCCAGGCAAAAGTAATATGACCAATTAAATGGATTATGCGAATATTAATGGTATGATGATTAGAAATTGATTTTGAAGAATCAAACATGTGCTTCAAAAATTTTTGAGATCAGTCAACCGAAAGCGAAGATATTGATTTGTGAAGTTGGGCCTAAATCAGATCTTTGTTTACATGACCGGAAGAGGCATGGCGCTGCTTTAACAGCAAATTACAAGTCCTTGTATCTAGGCTCCGACTTCACCGATCCTTTCCATTTTAGTCTCATTCTGATCCTCTAAATGTGTGCTTTGAGGTATTGTAAAGCAAGCTAAAATATTTTGCCTTTTTAGGACCATTTTTAGACCATTTCACAATGTTACTTTTCTAAAAATTTCCTGTCTTCAAAATCAACTGTAAAATTAAAAGCTGAAGACAAAAAAAAGTATGTTTCGCTATGCTCTTCAAAATAATTTCAGCAATTAGAAACACCTTTCTAACAAGTTTCTATCAAAGGGCTGGTGCCAGTTCGAACCCAAAAATTTTTTATGACTATTTTCATTTCACAAGTCTTGAATTTGAGTTCTAAGATTTTGGCATGTAATAACCACTAAACTTTAAGAAACATCCAGTGAAGGGTATAAAGGTGACCAGGCCTTGCCTAAATGTTAAAATAATATAATTACTAACATTTGAAACACTTTGCAGGGCTTTATTTGTTAAAATTTTTGCAAAATTTAAAATTTGTGAATTATTTTAGGGACAAATGGCTGAAAATACCATTTTGGCCTTTAATCTGTTTGACTTGAGGGTTTAGCAGGCTTAAAGGACAAATAAATGGCCTTCCCTGTGACTCTGCATCTGTTTCAAACAATTGGAAAGCTTTCCGCTTGACTTTATCTAATATTTCATTGCGGAATGTGCAAAAATGTTAAAATTACGTACAAAACTTGTAAAATTAAGATTGTTGTTAGAATTTTTTGGAGGCGAATTGGCACCAGCCCTTTGGTAGAAACTTGTTAGAAAGGTGTATCTAATTTTTGAAATTATTTTGAACAGTATAGCAAAACATACTTTTTTATCTTTAGCTCTTAATTTTACAATTGAGTTTTGAAGACAAAAATTTTATTGAAAAATACCATTGTGAAATCGTCTAAAAATGGTCATAAAAAGGAAACTATTTTAGCATGCTTTACATTGCCTCAAAGCACACATTTAGAGGATCATAATGAGACTAAAATGAAAGAGATCGGTGAAGTCTGAGCGTAGATACAATGAATAGTAATTTGCTGTCAAAGCATTGCCATGCCTCCTCCGGTCATGTAAACAAAGATCTGATTTAGGCTCAACTTCAAAAATCAATATCTTCGCCTTCGGTTGATTGATCTCGAAAATTTTTGCAGCGCATGAGCCCCTAGGTTATGGTCCATGTCACAAGTCCAAAATTTTATTAGGATTAGGAACTTTATTTTTCGGCATTAATTTGATAAAACGGGCCTAATGGAGCACAGTGCACTGTGACAGTTGGATGTGTGTGCTTGAGGAAAACAAAACAAGGCATTCAATGTATTTTGCACTAGAAGCGCCTAAAACAACACACCATATCATTATTCGAATTATTCTTTGAATACTAATCAAATAATGAAATATTTTAGGGTTCTGCTGCTAACGCTTCTCTTGCTTGGACTGTAATGGTTCGATGACGACGATCTTTATGTTTACTGCCTGTGTGCACTCGTGAACATTTAAAAATGCTTAGGCTTCTTTGAAACTTTTTCAATGTTTAGACATTAACCATAACTCAATTACCTTCAGAGTAATGTGATACAAGAAAAAGTAAAAACAAATTAAAGAAGGTCAAGCATCTCCTTTGTCAAAGTAATAGTTTCTTAAGTTATATTTTCCTAGTACTGGAGTTCCTTTTGGGATCTGAGAGTTGGGCTTCTTACAAGCAGTTTCTTGCAAGAAAATAGTACATGATTACTAAGTGATTACTTATCTAAGTGAGTTCTTAGAAATTTTTTCTCAGCCTGATGTGTCAATTCTAAGAGATCTGAGAGCTGAGATTTTACAATAGAAATATATCAAGGGATCCAAGATATGAGTTGCCCAAATCTCCTCAATATCTACGGAGTGAGCAAAAAAAAAGTTCCCACTTTTAAAACTTCGGAGCACCAAGAGTACATCACAGATTTGAATGATTCAAATTTCACTTAAAAGCCGAAAGATCAAAGTATTTTATGATTCTTCTTGCTATCTTACCAGCACTAGAATTATAGGTCAATTCAACTTTATAAAAATTCCATTGTGACAAAATGACTGAAAATAGGCCTAAAACATCGATCAAATCATAAGGACTCTCCTCACACAGAATAATTGGCAATGGGCCTTTCACCTCTCTTACGAGTTGTAAGATGTAGATTTTCGAACAAATACTAAGTATTTTTTATCCCATGACAATAAATGTACAGAGAATCACTCTCATCCATGAGAAATTGAATTTTCTTTATTCTTCTGTGAGAGAAGTCCATTTGATCAATGTTTTAGGCCACTTTTTTAGTCATTTTACAACCATGAAATTTTTTTAAGTTAACTTTACCTACATTTCTAGTGCTGGTAAGACAGCTAGAAAAATCACAAAAACACTGCGATATTTTGGTTTTCACCTAGAATTTGAATCGTTCAGATCTGTGAAGCACTCTTGAATCTATGAATTTTCAAAGGTGGGAGCTTTTTTCTGGCTCATCTGGTACGTTTTCAGATTCCCCAAAACTTTTACGTCGCCTATTTGAATTCATTCAACACTTGAGACAGAGATGACTAAAATTTCACCTCACCCTTGTGATAAATATAGCAGCCCAGTTGCCTTTCTTTCGGAAATGTTCTAATGCCAAGCAACAATTAAGCTTTGAAATCTACTATTGTAAGAATTGATACAGGGTCTTCTCAAAGTTCAGTCTAAAAATTGCTATCTGTATCAAAGGGGCCTAAGAAACAATAGCTGACGGGCCCGTTCGGGCCCTAGCCCCAAGGAACAACTGGTTCCCTGCGTTTCAGGCAATTCAATCTTTTCATTTTAAAGAGTTATGGCACCAGCCACCATTTTTTACTTACTTGTTGCCTTATTGAGACCAGTCGTTGACGAGAAAATGTTTTTAACTAATTAATGAAAGTTTTACCCTGCCTCTATGGGGATTTTCTGCAAATAATTGTTTTGATCAATATTTCGGCCGGAAAAATGAAAATTCCCCTTGCTATAAGGCAGTTTGAAGGCCGGGATCTTGAAGGTAACGTTAATTTCGGTCCCGAGATTCTCGGGATTTCTATATAATGGGACCGAATATCCAAAATTATCGGGGGGGGGGCGTGTCTCACCCCCTTCACCCCCATGATGTGCGCCCCTGTTCTCCAGCATCTGCAGCTCCCCCAAACCACGCCCCTTTCAAAAGTGGCAAAGCTCTAGGTAACAGGAAAGGTATTGCGATAGCGTCTCTTAATGTGAACAGTCTTCTACTGCACATTGACGAGATTCGTAATTTGACAAAAGATTTAGGTACTCATATTTTGGCGATAAATGAAACTAAGCTGGATAAAAATGTTTATGACGATCTGGTCGGTATTAGTGGATCTTCCATTGAGAGACGTGATCGCAACCGCAATAAGGGTGGTGTTGCTCTTTATATCAAGGACTCCCATGGACAAATGATGGACAAATGTACTGTTCGTAATGACCTTTCAAATTCTTCATTAGAGTCACTATGTGTAGAAATAAAGCCAGCTCGCTCTGCTCCTTTTCTTGTACTGGCATGGTATCGACCTCCTGGTGCGTCGGGCGAGATTTTTGATCAACTTGAAAAAACCTTAGAGTTTTTAGACAAGGAAGGTAAGGAGATAATTCTCCTTTATGAAACGAATTGTGACATCCTGTCAAACTACCCAACCGTGCCATCGGAGCGTTCACCAAATTTATCGCCTCACTCTAATCGATTGCTTGACATTTATAATCTCTTCGGACTACAACAGCTTATAGAGACGGCAAGTAGAGAAACAGCCTCTTCATCCACGCTTATAGACCATGTGGCCACTAATAATAAGTCTAATACAGTTATTTCTGGTGTACACCCTCTTGGTCTTAGTGACCACTATCTGGTATATTGTATTAGAAAATTCCGTGGCTCTTCGAAGAAGCAGCACAAAAATATCTCTACGAGAAGTCTGAAAACTTTCAACAAAACTGAATTTCTGAATGACTTACTTTCAGTAGACTGGAAGGGTATTGTTTCAAATACAGACGACATCAATACAATTGTTGAGCAATGGTCCCGGTTATTTTCACTTATTCTAGAGAAGTATGCTCCGATTCGAAACAAGCGTGTGTCTGACAAAATTTTCCCAATGGTTGACTAAGGACTTTCACACTATGTCAGCCACGCGCGAGAAGATACGCAAACTGGCAGTAAAATCCAAATCTCAAATTTTGATGCAAGCCTACAGGCAGATTCGTAATAGAGTTAACAAAATGAACAAAATGAAAGCGTGAGTTTTTCACAAAGAAGATTTCTTCTTATGTCGGTGATGTTAAAGGCTCCTGGAAGGTTGTTAACCAGGCTCTTAACAAAAAATCCAACACTACGCATGTTTCAAGTCTAAATGTTGATGGCAAAACAATACTTGACAACGCGACCATTACTGAATCCATTAATGATTTTTTTCTGTGACATTGGTAAAAAACTCAGTGACAAAATACCGGCCATACCTAACCCGCTTTTGACAAATGAATATTCTGTCAATAAAGAAAACTCAACGTTCCAGTTTACACCAGTAGACACACGTCAGGTTGAAAAGGTCTTCGGAAAGTTTAAATCCTCAATGGGATCTGGGCTTGATGGCATTGCTAACTTTTTCTTGAAAGCAGGACTTCCAATATTAGCCGAATTTCTTTGTGATATTTTTAATCTCTCTTTAGCTACCGGTGTCTTCTTAGATTGTTGGAAAGTTGCAAGAGTTGCCCCCATTTTTAAAAATGGTGAACAAACTGATCGCTCAAATTACAGACCTATCTCCGTTCTCCCTGTTTTATCAAGAGTGTTCGAAAAGTTGGTTTATAATCAGCTTTATGAGTATTTGGAAGAAAACAAGCATCTCTTTTTGCATCAGTCTGGTTTTAGGAGCTTACACTCTGTAGTTACGTCCCTCTTAAATAATACAAATGATTGGTACGTCAATATAGATAATGGAAAATACACAGCCATGGTCTTCATCAACCTTAAGAAAGCGTTTGACACGGTCAATCATCAGATTCTTCTCGCGAAACTGAAGAAATACGGCACTGATGGCCTTGAATATTTATGGTTCTAATCCTACCTAGAAAACAGACGTCAATTCTGTAGAGTAGATGGTGCATGCTCTGATTTGAAAGATATTGATTGTGGTGTTCCACAGGGATCTTGCTTAGGACCACTTCTTATTTTAATCTACATTAACGATCTTCCACTGGCACTCCATAAATGTAATCTGACAATGTATGCTGATGATACAAGCATTTCTTATGCTTCTAAAAATATCGGAGAACTTAATACCATTAAAAATAGGGATCTCTATTGTCTGAATAAATGGCTACAGGGTAACAAACTGTCATTAAATGTTGTAAAGACTCAGGCGATGGTTATAGGATCACAACCAAACCTGAAGAAAATTCCCGATAAGAGAGTAGACACGCCATCCTTTTCCATTGGAGATTCTGCTATTGATCTCGTTAAAAATGTGAAATACTTAGGAGTTCAACTTGATAGTAACCTTGATTGCAATCAGCACATGAAAGTTTTATGCAGCAAGGTATCTCGTGCTATTGGCTTTTTGAAGCATGCAAAGAAATTCGTACCAAAAGAAACTTTGATACAAATGTACAAAGACATTGTCGAGCCACATTTTCGTTACTGTTCTTCAGTGTGGGGAAGCTGTGGTGAAATAAGATTGATGGCGTTGCAAAAATTGCAAAGTCGGGCTGCAAGGATTGTCTCCAATAGCAGTTACGATACATCTGCTACCCTTTTGATCAAGACCCTTAAATGGCTTACTGTCACCGACATGATTAAAAGTGAAACAGCTACGATGACGTATAAAGCAACAACTGGTCTTGCACCTAGCTACCTTTCTAATTTGTTCACAAAAAAGACTGATGGAAATATTGATATTGGCTTGCGAAATGCAGCAAACGATCATTACATCCCCAGAATAACAACTAGCAAAGGAAAAAAGCGATATCTTATCGTGGCGCTATAACTTGGAATCAACTTTCGTCTGATATAAAAGAAGCAAATTCGTTTAATTCGCTTAAATGCAAACTAAAACACCACTTGCAGCCTACTGTTTGAATTTAATATTTCGTTCCATTCACCAATTTTGATTTTAATCCTTTTCATTTCTTATCATATGTACTTTAGTTTGACTTTTTAGGTATTAGCACTTGTAATTAGGTTATTTTAGGTTTTAACTCATATATTTACGTTATCTTAGCTATGTATTATTATTTTGTAAGTTTTTAACACGGCCCCTGTAAAGCAGTCTTAGACTTGTGGGGCCACCGTGTATAAATAATTTAAAATGAAAATGAAATGAAAATCCCCCTAGTCCTCCCAGTCCCCCCCCCCCTCCGTGGCGCCGCCACTGGAGTGGAAGAGCATTTGTGCAATACGAAAGAAGTAAGTGGTGCAAAAAGACAATGTTTATTTCGGAGAAAGACGGAGAATCAGGTAACAAGCGTTCAAATTTCTTATATCTAAATGGTCCGCGGTTTTCTTGTCCGCGTTTAAGATTTTGCCCAATGTGAAAATCTAAAACGAGGACAAGAAAACCGCCTACTGTTGTTCTCGATTGGTCCGCGTATCCGCGTTGTCCGCGTCGTCTGCGTTTTAGACCTGGCCCTGCGCATCCTCGTCCTACGCCATGGTCTCGAACGCGACTTTCAACTGAAAAAAGTTTTTCCCAGTTAAAATTTCACAAAAATGCTTGTTGTGATTTTTCTGTGACTGCAAACATTTCAGGCATATGAAAAATCCGAAAATGCTGACATCCAAAATTTTTTGGCTTTTCATGTACTAGCTATGTACCTGAAGTTCTCGTCCAATGGGCTCTCAATGAACCAGTGCTCTTCTGTTAATTTGAGGCTGTATTGTTTCTCTTCTTCTTCCTTCAGATAGTCTTCTTTACATTTTTGCATAAACTGAAGAAAGATATATATTTCATGATCTGGACTTGTATCATAAAAAGAATATGGTTACCAGAAATTATACAGAAGATACTACCAAAGGATAAAGCTCAACACGACAAGAGATCTAGAGGAGTTGAGGAGCATCGCACCAAATCGAGATGAGTGGCAACAACTATCAGGTAGATTACGAGAATAGGGAAGGCTAAGCCTACAACACGCACCCAGTGGAATTCGTATACGCGTTTTGTGATCTGGCATAAGTTGCAGCACGAAACGCGGGACGGAATGAACTCCACAAAAAAAACCAATGTTCAAGCCTTGCACAACCTTAGCATGATACGTTCATTGCAATTAGTGGTAACTTTTTCATCAGCTGAAGTACATATGTTTTATTCATTAAACTAACCGGTCTGTTTTATAGACCTGGCCGGATAGAGAAGCAGCGAAGGTGAAGATGAAGTTGCAGTTTTTAGTGCCAAGAGCTGGGTTCACAAAAATAGCTAAGCGCTAATCGAGTCTGCGACCCCTTGTCATGAAGCTCAAGTGGTGCAATCCTACCAGGTATCGAACCCACTCCGCCTAACTGTTCTGACTGCAAAGCCAGAGGATTACACCACTGCGCCGCGACACCTTCAGCGAAATCCGTTGGTGAGGCAACGTACTTCCCAAGTAAAACCCACTAAGTCAAGTCAAATAAGTCAAGTAAAATTCACTAAATAAGAAAGTGATGGCAGATTAGCAACTACAGCATGCTAAGAAGTCTCAGTGTACCTTATCTTGTTAAAAATCTATGAATTTAGGCAAATGCTGCCTGATGCAGTTGAATGTACCAACATCGCAAATGTTTATGATTACTGCATTAACGATGAAGGAGAAGCATGATAAAAACAGAAATAAATGTGCAGATACTTATGGAAGTGAAGACGACGAAGCCGAGGGATTATCATTGAATCATCAATCAAATTTTTCCCGTACTTCCACCAGTATAACTGGTTTTACCGGTTTTCCTTAGTTGTTTTTCTCCCCTTTCGCACACACTTTATCTTTATATGGCAATTTTGCCTATGTTTGGAATTATTCCCAATTCCCTTTAGCGTGTATCTTAATTAGTATTTAATCGCAATTCCACCCAGTCAATTTGCTGAGGATGGACCTGGGAGGGTTCGAAACCTTCTACTAATATGGCTTAGCCACTCGATTTATGTCATTCACTTATTAATTTTAATTTTAACATGGACTTGTCAACTTAATTATCATTGGACGCTACTTATTATCAAAACATGGATTTGTCAAAATGAAAATGAAATTGAAATGATTAACATATGAAGCAACCAACAACATGATGTTTTTTATCGCTGTACTTGCCCTGAGATTCTCAGTCAAATAGATTGAATTCCCCAGTTTTGACAAATGGGGAAGGGTTTTTGCATCATTAGGTACCAAGATAATTCAGATTCTACCTTTTTTTGCTATAGTATCATGATTGCAAGTTTCATCCAAGGTAGGGGGACAGAGGACCTTGTGTCTTTTCCTGCTTTGGATGGAACAGAACAATGAAGCTAATTTTGTGTTTTATTTGTTTTGATAATGATATTGATAGAAAGGAAGAATCAATCAACTTTGGAGGCAAGGGAAAGCAGACTAATTTTCTGTATTTTGCTTCAAATACCCCCACAGTGAAAAGCCAGTGGTTAGCCACTTTCTTGACACAATCCTATCTATTGCCTTACGCCCTCTGACAGAATAGGACATTCTAGCAGCAAGAGTGTATCAAATTAAATTTTGCACATGAGCAAAGGAGCATATGCATTTCTGCTCCGTTAGATTCCATCAGGACTGGTTTATTCCCTCTCTGATGTGCAAACTGGATTTCTTGGCATTTATTACAAATCACTTAATGACATGATTTGCTCATCTTTGTGATATAATGGCATCAAATGGAGCATTTGAAGTTATTGAAGCTAAAGCCTAGCTACTTGCACAACAGAGAGTGGTGTTCCTGGAACTCTCAAGAGAGACCCCCGATTTCATTTTAAACTTCTATTTTTTTTATGCCAAAACAAGTGTCAAACCAAACTTCCCCTGATTTTGTCATAGACTCTTAACATTTTTCCTTACTACCAGCTGTAAACAAAGTTAAGGTACTGCAGCTCACAAGAGCAGTAACCATCATCACCATCATTTAATAACACTCATTTTTAGAGAAGAATGCTTTTAACTGAACTACTTATACTTACTATTACCGGGTGAGTCAATAAAAACATCGTGCGTATGATAAATACCGAAGCAATAGTATTGAAAACTGTCTTATTTTATCCCCAATGTATCAAATTAGGTTCAGTAAATCACCCAGCTTTACTCGGCTATTCCTTTCCGTCGAAAAGGGAGATTTTCTGCAGAAAGCCCCTTTCGGAAACCTGCAAAAACGAGTGAAATCACCAAGCAAGATTTCATTTTGTTCTCCTTCCTAGCAATAATGACTCTTGGATGTGTTCATGTATTTTGTTCTCATGGGAAAATGGAATCCCTCCTGAATAAGTTATCCACACTAGGGGGAAGACTATTCAACCCGTCAAAAGGAAAGCCCATACTAAAGCGTGCTGAAAATCGCTGTGAGGTTAACACATAAGGGATTCTTGCATGCAACTTTTGCATGTTTTTGAAGGTTTCTCGAAGGGATTCATTTTAGAAAATCGCTTACAGGATCTGAACGGAGTGACCGATTTTAGTCAGAGAAATTTTCTACAAATAATTGAACATGGTAGTCATTGAATCAGGTATTGCAAAATATCATTGCTTATATACTCAGGGCGTAGTTGCCTCTCAAAGGTCGGGTATTTTTGACTCATCCGGTATATTTTATACCAGGGGTGTTGCAGAAAAAGATTCCCTGACTTGAGTTGTTATTTTAGTGAAACTGCGTATTATTTCATAAAGTTTAACAAATGCAGTAAAAGTAATCAAACGTTACAGTATGGCCTTGGGGTACTTGATTGGGGAAAATATGGGGGTGTGCGGCAAATCTCTCCACACCTTGTAACCTGTCACATAAATAATACTCCACAGTATACCCTGTCGCATAAACACTTTGCCAAAAGCATACATTATCCATTGTTTCTAGAGAAATCTAAAAATGTCCTTCTACATGATACCCTGTCGCATGGTTTTTTTATCAATTGTACCGGGTGTCCCAAAAAAAGTATACAGATTTGGTCGACCCTAGCAACTAGAATATAGCGTGAATCAATCCAAAATGATTTTCAAAACATACCTCGATAGCTAACTTGAACATGAATACCTCGTTTGTTGATATCGGTGCGTTGAGAGTGAAGATATTACTCTTCAAAGGACAAATTTGCCTCCACCTCCAAACCAGAGCTTTGACGTTTTGGTCTAAGCAAATTCTTGAAGCACAGTGAACAAAATCAACAAACTTTGAAGACGGCATAACAGATGTGATTTACAAAATACAGTTTATGTGAGACTTATCGTCAAGGGAGCTGCGAAATCAGCTACATTCATCTCAAGTACTCCCTGAGTATCAACACACTCTCGGAACCGTCGAATCATTCCTTGAAAAGAATTTGTTATGAGATCTCTCGGGAGTCAAGACAGGTACGTGTGGAGATCTTTTGGGGGCAAAGAGTTGCCCACAGGGAATTTGAAGATACGTCATGATCAATCTGATCTCGAGAGATATGATGAAGATTCTTTTCAAGGAACTATTCGACGATGTCAAAAGTGCGTTGATTCTCAAGGGAGTACTTTCACCGATGAATAGGATGTTTAAATTAAATTGTCGATAAGCCTGGTTTTCATACAATCGTAATTTATCGCCCATCATTGTCTTACACCGTGTGCGACGATCGGCAACGCTCTAAAACAATGATCGGCGATGAATTACGATTGTATGAAAACCAGGCTATATGATACTGAGATGAATGGAGCTGATTTCGGAGCTCCCTTGACGAAAGGTCTCACGTGGGCTGTATTTCTTTAAACGCATCTGTTGTGCCGTCTTCAAATTTTGTTGATTTTATTCACTGCGCGTTAAGAATTGGCTAAGGCGAAAACATCAAAGCTCTGGTTTGGAAGTAGAGGCAAATCTGTCCTTTGAAGACTAATATCTTCACTCTCAACGCACCGATATCAACAAACGAGGTATCTATGTTCAAGTTAGCTATCTAGGTATGTTTTGAAAATCATTTAGGGTTGATTCGCGCTATATTCTTATCGCTAGGGTCGTCGAAATCCGTATAATTTTTTGGGACACCCGGTAGTACCCTATTGCATAACTTCCATTGGAAAAGGAAACCCTGTTGCATAATTCTTACTGCAAAAGGACACCCTGCTGAACGGCAATCCCGTCTAGTCAAGTATGGGAGTGTCCCTCCAGGCAGCATGGGTGACGAGTTCTGAATGATGGCGACTCTGGGCAGGGAGCTATGTTGTAGACAGTTGTTATCACTGTTGTCCTCCTGGATGGGGTCCTGTTGTTCAGCGTTATCATCCTGTGATTGCCCAACATCCAATGTGAAACAGACTCCAGTATTTGTCGGTTGAAATTGCTTATGCAGAGCATTTTGTAATTGTATTTGGTATATCTAGGTTTATTTGCTGCCACTCTTTGTGTTATAGCAATGGGGTAGCCATGGTCTTCTGCTTCTCATGGCATCGTCCTTTGTGTAGTAAAGTAGCTTGTAGGTGATGTTTTAGGTAATTTCGCAGTTGTAAATTTTACAATGGCTGAAAAAAAATCATTTTTCTTTGCCTGCCCTTTATCCCAAAAGTCATCTAAAGTCTGCTCTGAGACCTGAATGCAGCCATGAGGCTACAACAGAGTTTTCAGTGGTTGACTAGCATCAGAGATCAAAAGAAGGCAGTTTTCTGAAGCAGCTATTTTTTGGACAGGGCAGCTGGAGAATGACAATAAAATGAAACCAAAATATAGCAAAACTAATGGAGTAAAACCGAACTTGAACATAAAACAGAAAAAATAAACGTAAGAGAAGTTCCTTACAAATGAATGCTTGACCAGTCCCAGTCCTCCAGGTTGCTGCTATATGTTTGTATGCTGTGCAACAGCTTAAAGTAAAAACTTCCTCTGAATAGAATTGCGTAATAGTAAATATTCACAGCAACTCGTTAGCTAGAACCCCACAGGAGACATTTCAGGACATGCAGGACTGAAACTGGTCAGGAATTCATGAGAAAGGTGCTACCGTTTCCTTCAAATTCCATGTCTTATGTTCATGTTTGGTTGTTTTCCAGTAGTTTTGTTATATCATAGTTTCATTTTATTTTCATTCTCCATCTGCCCTGTTTTCAAACTTTTCACCAAATAGCCAAAAGTTGGCTTTCGTTAGGAAGGAAACATTCTGGAGCCAGGTAAAAAGTCTTTTTGCTGGGCTGGGTGCAGCAACCCTATACAAATCAAATCCAAGTAAGAGTACCTCCTCCAGGTCGTGCAATGATGGATACCTCCTCAGACATCATTTACAAGCCTATATACACTGCATACACATACCACTTGTTACAAGAAAGTCAGCTCTCAGAAAAGATATCTGTCCTCATCAAGGAACTTCATAGATCACTTTTAGATAACTTCTCCTTGTTCTTTTTTCAGTGAATTGTATCAATCAAATGGTACTTGAGCAATGTCTAAATATGTTAATGCCTACATGATAGTTTTTCATTAATAAACAAATCTTCTCATCGTTCTAAGAGATAGGCTTTTAACCATTCTGAAAGAAAGTTCGGATCAAACACAATTTTTATACATTTTGCCAGATGCCTAAAGAGGTTGGTGGGAAAGACTTTTACTGTCCATGGCAAGATCTGGCCAACCAATCAAATTATTGTGCTTGTGGTTTTGTGGTTTCCACTGAGAATACAGGAAGGTGGCTACGGTATTCTTTCCATTCTAGCTTTTAGACTTCCCAAACAATCCCATAGGACGCTCTTTAATGAACTGGATTGCTGTCGCTTTCTTTCAGGTGGCAAGGCCCAATGGGGCGTAAAGCTCACAACAATGTGTAATGAGTAAAGACTGAGTATTGGTAAGCGTTTGATGTACTTCACTATTCCACATCAATGCAACCATGAACATCACACCACATCACACCATAGATATTAGATCTTATGCTGTGAAGTTGACACCATTTAAAATAGTAAAAATTTCATGCCAAAAACCACTGCTCCGCAACATAAATGTGGCAGGAGAAACAAAGAATGCAGACTGTAGTGTGACAAAATGGATTTTTTGTAAGTACTGTATGTATGTGTTGTTTGCAACAATAAATAAAATTTACAAGTAATTATCATAAATAAAAGAAAAATAGATAAATTACAATACAATACAATACAATACAATACAATACAATACAATACAATATAATACAATACAATACAATACAATACAATAAAAACTTAAAGGTTAAAAACGTTAAGGAAAACACCCCTTATCACATCACAGTGGTAGGGATAGCACTAAAAGTTTAGCCGAAAACTATACAGAGTTAAATGGTTTTGGCCATAGAACTACAATCATTTTCCAAAAAAATGCAAACTAAATATCATTCGAAAGAGCTTAGTGAGCGGAACTTGATTCTCACAAGAGTTGCAAATTTTGTTCATTTAAGAGGCTTTAGTCAAATGGGGATTTTAGGAAGTTCTTTGTTTCAAAAAATTTTTTGTACCTCTTATACATCATTCAAAAGTGCGTCTTAGTAATATGAAATTAGATTTTGCATAAATGGATTCCTTTGACTATCTCCTGTCATAGAATACACTGTGGTCAGTTTTTTGCTCTTACTGTATACTTTCTTAATAAAATTTGGCAGAAATAACCTTTACCAGGGACTATTTCAGAGATCACTGTCTTATAAGGAACCAAGTTTTTCGTAATTCAACTTGCAGATTCCTAATCAGAAGACATCAAAGTTTAATTAGAAACAAAATTTTTTTGAGTCTTTGGAAAAACTTTTCTAAAATCTTCACGTTCTTAAAAATCAAAGCAGGATATTCTCCTTTTTTGATTCTAAGGTAGAGCACTGTCACCCTGAATGCGTCTAATCACAAAGAAAATAGATATCCTTAAAGTGCATGACTCTAAGAGATGTTTTCTTCATGGATGTGGACTTCATTTCCTTGCCAACCATTATTTCTAAGCCAAAAACATTTTTACTCGTGTTTCCTCTCAACACTGTGGTTAACATCAGCAGCAGTCAAAAGAACAGCTTGCCTCAATTCTCACCCTGAATGGATCTAAATACTGTCAGGGCCTCAGCAGGGAAACTTTACTAGAAGAGAAGTCAGGAATCTCACTGTAGTTACTACACTGAATGGACTTTAACAAAATGTGTCTGGCATCTGGCTTTTAACATTCTTGACAACACAAGAGTTTAAAAAACTAATCCTTTCCAGTGTCGATGAAGCTCAGATTTACAGTATGTACCGTAAAACTCAACTGTTGCAGTAATTCTCAAATTTGATGAGACACTTAAGTTGACGAAACTCTAAAAAATGTATCAAAACAAGTATGGTAGCACCCTTCCTTCTAAACTAACACAAAACCGGAACACTTTAACCTGGATCGCCACGTGGAGTCATTTGAAAAGAATATACCCATTCAGGGCAAATATTTCCTGATCTAATTGCATCCTGAAAAATACTTGAATATCGGCAACAAAATTGGCAGGATGTTTGATCAAATTTTAGAGTTGACTCTTAAAAGGTTCGGTGAAGAGAGAAAGAAAGAGTGTGATTCGGACGAAAAACGATATTGGACCTATTCAGGGCGAAAGTACTATACTCATCAGACTGAAATTGGTATAAAAATTACACAACATTTATGTGGCGGACAGACTCATTCTAAACAATAGAAATGCCAATAGAACAAAAGAAATCAGCGTGTACATATGTGGCGTACAAGTACTCAAGTTCCACTAGGGCTCTTCTTTAGTTCGGTAAGAGTGCTATATTAAGTTAACTGTAGTATAGTACTGCAGCAAAATATAAATCGCAGTGAAATTAAATGAAAAATTTGAATTGAAATAAAATAAGTTCACAACAACAACAAGCAGTATGATAGTACTGTAGAAATTGAAGGCAGTTACTATATTGTTTTCAGTAAAAATTACGGTATCAGAGCAAACATGGACTGGTTGGGTCAGATGTGAACTGAGAAGGGTCTTAGGGGCCATCAACATTTAGATTTCCTCTTTCATCGCTGCTTCTGGCCGTGATGACGGGAGGGGGCTCAGACAAAATCCGTGATCAATTTTCTTTCCAGGACAAAACCTAGATGAAGCAGTAAATTACGATGCTTAATGAAAAACATAAATAATTTTATACACCATCTCCAACATCAGTCCTGTTTATTGTTTACTTTCATCTACACGAATATTACACGAGCGCTTTTTTCGCTCATACAGTTTCAAATTTTGTTTCCCATTTGGGAAACTGTTTCCCAATCAGGCACCTGCAACAGAAGTGCTGCAACAGATTGCTTCCCACATGGGACACTTTTGGGAAAGAGTGCCAAACTGATGAACCCTGGGTAAAATGTCGTCTATATTGATTTCCAAAATTTTCGGACGTTTTAATTTTCGGACAAATGAGTAGTCCGAAAATTTAAGTGTCCGAATCTTTTAGTGGTCCGAAAATCTAATTGTCCAAAAAGTTAAGTGTCTGAATTTTTTAGTGGTCTGAAAATTGTCTGGCAAATCACAATAGCAAAAAATTTCACTGGATAAGAAATGAAACTCTGTTATAAGATTACTATTGTTCCAATGGAGGAACCTTGGAAATCTCAATGAAGGACAGGTAATGTCTCAATGAAAGAAAAATGTAATAATTTTTAGTGAACTTGAAGATTGTGACGGATCTTATGAAACTCATTTGAAATCCTGGCGTGCTGAAATTCTGATCATTTAGGAAACTCTAAGCACTGGCTCAAATTCTTCTAAGTTCCAAATAAAAGATGTGTACTTGACTTCCATTATTGTTGTTTTGTTACCCTCATTATTGTTGATGTTATTGTTGTTGCCTGAGGGACAAGTCTTTTTGCCCCAACTTTAATTCATGATTATCCTTATAATGCTTGTATTTTACACTTGATTGCTATGCTGGTTTCTATTTTGAGACCTAGAGTGAAGAAATTTTGCTACATCTGGTATATGATTTGCCTACTCATTATCAAATCCTATATGTCCGAAATGTTATTCACCTGTTTGAAAATGTCCGAAATTTTGCCCGAAATTGTCCGAAATCGATAATAATTTCGTCCGAAAATTTTTGTCCAAAAATTAAACGTCCGAAAAGTTTGGAAATTAATGTATATCTTCCTTGTAATGAAATGCCTTTTACGTCTAACAGATCCATCTTTTCACCCTGCAGCAACATGTATTCCACTGTGATTGATTGGTACTGATAGCAGCACTGATACTCCAATTTCATCTCTTTGCCCAGAGCAAAACATTCAAAAATGCTAAAAAATGTTGCTTCATTCAATTCGCCGTTGTTTAACACTGGAATTTGTTACGCCACATTTATGTGGCGGACAGACTCACTCTAAACAAAAGAAATGCCAGTGGGACAAAAGCAATTGGCGTACGTATGTGGCGGACGGCGTACCCAAATTCCACCACCATCCACTACTAATGCTGCATGAAAATCCATTTAAAAGTTACACAGGTAAAACAGTGATGAAATAGGCTGTGAAATAGGCTGTGAAAGTTGCCACAAAATAGAAATTGGTCAGCTAACTGCAGCACTAGTGAAACTGGCCAATTCATCTTGAAATTCATCTTGGGTGACAATTGGTCAGCTAATTTCACATGCAAGGAATTGTACAGCAATAGAGTGAAATTGGCTGTGAAATTGGCTGTGAGATTACCCACTACTGCTGAATGAGTGAAATTGGTCAAGGAATTTCACTAGGATGAAACTGTCTATAATATAGGCTATTCCTGTCAACATCATGGTAAAAATTTCTTTGGGATCCTATAAAATCCTGATAGGATCTTGCTTCAAGATCCTAATGATCCTGTCAAGATCCTAATGATCCTTTCAAGATCCTGCAGGATACTAGCATATCTTGTATGATCTCAAGATCTAAACAGGATCCTTCTAAATCCTGCACAGGATCTTCCAATTCTTTTCAGCATCTTATCAAAAATGGATGAATCTTCAACAGACTGAAGCAGTCTGACACAGTCACAGATGTTGCTGCCAAGACAACAATATTCACAAAACATTTTTTCATTCAGAGATCCATATCAAGATAGAAGTGGGTAACCTTCAAGAGATAAATTTCTATCTTGCCAAACAACGTGACAAAATTGACAATAGGGATATTTGCAAACCCTATCCCATGACATGCACTGTAACTACAAAATGATTTTCAACAAAAAAAAATGTTAGTTTAGTTTAAAAGAAGTTGGCCAGGTCGAAAACGCGGAAATCGCGAGAATGGCACAAAATATAATCTTCACTCAAAACTAGATAAAAAGGGGTTAAAAGGCAAAGACGTCTTCTATTTTCCTGAGTAACGGATGAACCAGGCAAACGACTTTTAGACAAAAAATTTCCACATTTTCTTTTCCGCCTTTCGAGTAGAGACCAATGAAAACTCGAAAATGCGGAAAGCAAAATGCGCAAATCAAATTTTTCATTTGTTTGCACAATGTTCCCAAGTAAAGCGAGAAGGCTCCACAACTCTTCCTGATTCGTCTCTAAATGAATGCAATTAGGGCCTAAATTCCCTTCGTCCAAAAGTTTAACACAGTTACGAGAAACGCCACTTTCCAAGTTTAATTGAGTTTATAGAACCGGATGGTACCATATGCTACCATATGCGACAGAGTGTTATAAGGAAATCAAAAGCATTTTGGAGCATGGAATTTCCGCGTTTTCTTTTCCAAATTCGAGAAGAGACCAATGAAAACTCGAAAATGCGCAAAAGAAAACGTGGAAATTCCATGCTCCATAAGGTTTTTGATTTAATTATAACACTCTGTCGCATATGGTAGCATATGGTAGCGTATGGTATCAGGAAGTGTAGCAGAGCTTTCTTGCTTATTTAGGAAAATTGTGGGAACAAATGAAAAGTTTGATTTCTGCATTTTTCTTTCCGCATTTTTGAGTTTTCATTGGTCTGCACTAAAAAATGCGGAAAAGAAAACGTGGAAATTCCATGCTCCAAAATGTTTTTTCCTTATAACACACTGTCGCATATGGTAGCATATGGTACCATCCAGTTCTATGAACTCAGTTAAACTTGGAAATTGGCGTATCTCGTAACTGTGTTAAACTTCTGGACAAAGAGAATTTAAGCCCTAATTTCATTCATTTAGAGAAGAATCGGGAAGAGTCACGGAGCCTTCTTGCTTTACTTGAGAACATTGTGATCTCTATATTCCCAAGCTAAACCTTGAATTAACCAAAAAAGGATTTCATTATTTGGGCATTAAGGCATGGCACGATATTCCAGTTAACATCAGAGAACTGCTATCACTGTGCGTATTCAAAACATGTCTGAAAAGGCATTTGATAAGCCTTGATAATTAACTCAAGCCCCCTCAAGAACAACTCCCTGGAAGATCAGATTAATTAATTAACTATCTTATATTCTTAGTCTTAGATTTTGCAAGTTGTATTTTACTGAAGGGATATTGTTGTTTAAATGAATTATATATACATTGTGCAAACGAATGAAAAATTTGATTTCCGCATTTTATTTTTCTTTCCGCCTTTTCGAGTTTTCATTGGTCTCTACTCAAAAGTGCGGAAAAGAAACCGCGGAAATTCTTTGTCTAAAAGTCGTTTGCCTGGTTCATCCGTTACTCAGGAAAATAGAAGATGTCTTGCCTTTTAACCCCTTTTTATCCCGTTTTGAATGAAGATGATATTTTTCGCGATTTTTGCGATTTCCGCATTTTCGACCTGGCCAAAGAAGTTATAAGTCACCAGTGAGGAAGCTTGGATTAGGTCTCATCCAGGATGGCACAAATGGCACTTTTCAATGAGATCTTGGGTGTGCAGAAAAAATTCACAAAGTGTGCAGTGAACAACAGTTAGCAAGTGGGCACTTTAAGTGTGGACATCTTGAAACTTTTAAAATAGAGGTTCTTTCAAGCGATTGCCAAATTTCTTGAATATTTTTCGTTCCATATCAGTATTCATAAATCGTACTCTTATTCTTCTCTTTTTTGCACAAATCTTTGATCAAATCATGCATCTATGCTGTTCTTGTGTATCCTGTGATCATTGTATCCTGTGATCAGTGGGTCAGGTTTGTGAATTTCACACTTGCACACACAGATCTTGCTCTGTTGTTTTTGTCATAAAACACTCAGGTGTGCAACTATTATAGCAACTCAAGCAACAATCTTGGGTGTGCACCTGCCATACTTTCCATACTGTAAATTTTCCTTCCTCTATTGTAAATGCTGGTTAGGGCCTTACTGCAACATTTTCTACCAAGAACAATATGCATCTTTTCCACTCAGCTTTTTGCTTTAGGCCCATCCATCAACCTTCCTCCATTTCCCATCATAACATGTCTCATCCTCTCTGAGTCCAACAATTCACTCAATTCTTCCAACCTCAACAGCTTATATAACGATATATGCCTTGTCACCCCATGTCCATGCCAAATTTCATGGTTTCTTCCTTCTTGAAACAGCCTTCAGAAGTTAATTTCTCATTGCTTGTTGGACTCTGATAATTTAGGTCACCCTCATGAAAAATTTGAAAATTTCAAATTGATCAACTGTCATCCATTCAAGTACTTCTTCCTGGCAATTATCCAATCAGAATGCAATATTTGAATCTCTATTGTATAGGCTACAATACACTATTGTTATTTCAACTAGTAAGACAAAACATGTTATGAAAACTGTTTGGGTGAAAGATGATGACCAATTTCACTTGCTAGTAATTGTGTGCACACTTTACTTAATATGTGAAATACGCCCTTTCAACAAAACGGTGCATGCTGGGTAATCACGATCGATCTCTCGCACGCGTTGTATTGTTTCTATTGTGCTGGCCTATTCTCTCGCCCTTGGAAGTCGTTTCTCGAGCGATTTATGACGATTTTACTCAATTAATCGAGGTAAGAAACTTCTCTCATATACATTCCACATTTTAGCTACTTTTTCTTGACTTTTTGGTGGTGTTTCACTCTGAAATATACCACAGGGCATCGTTGATAACAGGCGCAGATGGCCAGAGGCCTAGAGTTCCTGCACTTTCAAATGGTAAATAGCATATCGTCGCGGCACTTATTACTTTCGTACTTTACCTTATAAATTGACAAGACTCTCGAAAAGCTCTTACTGTAGCAAACTAACTAATACTGCTTTCACACTGACACAATTAAACCAGCTTTATTTAAACGAGTTTAAATTTCAACCAATCAAATGACTGGATTTGTTGGATTGACCAATCAGAAGGCCTTATTCAAAAATCTGGTTTAATTTAAGCTGGTTTAACTTGCAGTGTGAATGGGGCATAAGACATTAATGCAAGCAAAAGGAAAAGAAAATCCCTCTTCCTTTCAGCCTTTGCGTTGTGATAAATTTGTGCGGGCTGACGTGAATCTAAACAAGCTGTTCACTTATTCGTGTAAACAAACAACTGCCATTTGATTTCCAAACTTTTGATTTTCATTCACGCCTGAATAACAAGGGAGAAGTATTTTCGCTTTTACTTATTTGAATCACTGTCTTATATAATTGGCTACAGAAAAAGCTTTAAAGGATCTTGTCAATGTTAAAAGTAATGTGTGAAAGAACTGCTGTAGCGAAGATATGCTGTTTGCCACTGGCAAATACAGGGAGTATAGGCCTAAAGTCCGCTACGCCTGCAATCAACGAAGCCCTTCATCATATTTCATAGTGAAACATCACCAAAAATTCAAGAACAAGTACCTAAAAGTGTGGAAAATATATGGCAGAAGTTTCTTACCTTGTTTAGTTGAGTAAATTCATCGGAAACCTTTCGAGAAACAACTTCCAAGAGCGAGAGAATAGGTGAGCACAATAGAAACAATACAACAAATGCAAGATATCGATCCTGATTACCCAGCATGCACCGCTTTGTTGAAAGGGCGTATTGCTCTGTGTAGTTTCAAGCAGTGTGAAATAATTGGCTAATTACACACATGACATGAGATCATACTACAACCAATTTCAAATAGAACAAGTTGGTGAATCTAAGATTGTGGAGTGGCTGTGTCAAGTCTGATACCTCGTGGTGATAGTGATGAACTGAATGAGAAAGCGATGAACGTGAATGAGGAGCTGAAATATCTATGTAAAGCAAAGAAAATTGATATTATCGATCATGTTAGCATTGACGGAGAAAAGCACCTTAACAACAGCAAAATTCACCTGAACAGGTTGGGAAGGATTGCTTTTGCAAAGGATTTTTTGAATTATTTGAAACACTGACACTATGCTGAAGGTAATGTAGAAAATTCTTTATCTCAGAGCACCGAGTATAGAGTATATAATCCCACAAGAAGTTGCTGATAATGAATCGGAAACCGGTGAAAGTGCCCCGGAAATTTTGAAGAGAATTAAGTTAAAAAACCGAAATGGCCTTAGCATAGGGTACCTCAATATTAATTCTATAAGAAATAAATTTGAATCTCTGAAACTTTTGACGTCATCAACCATCGATATTTTAGTAGTTGCCGAGACAAAATTAGACTGCTCCTTCACTACGAACGAGTTTACTATGGAGGGCTTTCACAAACCCTATCCGTATGATCGAAACAAAAATGGCGGTGGTCTGTTAATTTATGTTAGAGAGGGGGTACCAGTGAAAGAGCTCAAAGCACACCGATTACCAAATGACATTGAATGCGGTGTGATTGAGATCAATGTCAAAAAGAAAAAGTGGCTCATTTTTGGAATTTATCGCCCTCCAAACCAGTGCGAAAAATATTTTTTGACAGAAATCGGGAAAGCACTGGATTATTATAGTACAGACTATGAAAATAATCTGATAATGGGTGATTTCAATTCGGAAGAAAAATGTGAAAATATCAGCAACTTCCTGGATACGTATAGTTTAAGAAATTTAATCAAAGTACCAACATGTATTAAATCTGACAGTCCTCGATCAATAGATCTTATGCTGACAACAGAAACTAAATCTTTTCGAGATTCAACTGCAATTGAAACAGGATTATCGGATTTTCATAGTATGATAATGACAGTATGATGGTTATATAAAGAGGTTATATAAAGATGGTTATATAAATGGATGGTTATATAAAGAGGAGCCCTAAGATAGTAATGTATAGGGACTATAGGAACTTTGATGTTCAGTCTTTTAGAAAGGACCTAAAAGAAAATCTAGGTGCACAACAAAATGACCACTTTGATTACAGTGCATTCGAATCTGCAGTCGAAACTGTTTTAAACAGGCACGCCCCTCTTAAGAAAAAGTACGTGAGGGCAAACAATGGCCCTTTCATGACAAAAGCTTTGCGGAAAGCTATCATGCTACGCACACAATTGCAAAATAAATATAACAAGGAAAGGACACAGAGTAATTTAAATACTTTCAGAAAACAGAGAAACAAATGTGTCAAATTACTTCGAAAGGCAAAATTCGAATATTATAAGAATTTGAACTTAAGAGATATTTCAGACAATTGGAAATTTTGGAAAACTGTGAAACCCCTTTTTTCAGATAAGGTGCAAACGAGTTCTAGCATTACTCTAAATGAGGGCGGTAAGATACTTATTGATGAACAAGGAATAGCTGAGGTCTTCAATACGTTTTTCATAAATATCACTAATTCCCTTGGAATTCTGGGGGAGGAAAACAGTTGATCTCCTGTGCAAATTGAAAATCCTATTGATATTGCCATTAAGAAATATGTTTCACACCCTAGTATCATCGCGATACGAGAGAATTTCAAATTCAACCAAAAATTTGACTTCAGGGAAGTTACATTAGGTGAAATGTATCTGCAGCTAACTAAGCTTGATCTTAAAAAGGCAGCCCCCAAAGGGAGCATCCCAGCAAAAATATTAAAAGAAAATGCAAACATTTTTTCAGAAGTTTTACAATCGAATCTGAACAGCTGCTTAGCAAAGTTAGAGTTCCCTAAAGAGCTTAAGGCTGGCGACATCAGTGGTATCTTTAAGAGCACTGATACATTAAGCAAGAAGAACTACAGACCTATTACTGTACTTCCCCCTATTTCTAAGGTATTTGAAAGCAAATGATGACTTTTGAAACAAGTTTCTTGTCAAATTTTCTCTGCAGATTTAGAAAGGGGTATAACAAACAACACGCACTTCTAAATCTGATAGAGAAATTTAAAAGGGTATTAGACAAAAAAGGTTACGCTAGCGCAATTTTGATGGATCTCTCAAAAGCGTTTGATTGCCTTGACCATGAACTTCTGTTAGCAAAACTTGATGCATATGGCTTTAGCAAAAATGCTCTGCGTTTCATCCACAGCTATCTCACTGATAGAAAACAAAGGGTAGAAGTGAATGGAGCATTTAGTGAATGGCAAGAGAAAAAACTAGGTGTCCCTCAAGGCTCTGTCCTAGGGCCCCTCCTCTTTAATATTTTTATTAATGATCTGTTTTATCTACTAAAGGACACAGATGTTTGTAATTATGCAGATGATACGACTATCTATGTATGTGATAATCAGCTTGAAAAAATTCAAAATTGGTTAGAACAGGATGCTTTAAAACTCTCTGGATGGTTCCGTGAAAACTACATGAAGCTGAATGATGACAAATGCCACTTGCTAGTATTTGGTGACAAAACAAATGATGTCTCGGTGACAGTTGGCAATTCTCTGATAAAAGAGAGCACTGAAGAAAAACTTCTTGGTGTTACCATCGATAAAGATCTTAGTTTCAAAAACCACCTAGATTCTCTCTGCAAGAAGGCCAGTCAGAAACTTCATGCCCTAGCACGGATATCAAAGTTTATGGATACAGATAGAGTAGTTCTGATGATGAATACATTTGTCATGTCACAGTTCAGCTACTGTCCTCTGATTTGGATGTTTCACGACAGACGTATCAATAATAAAGTAAATAAGATTCATTAACGAGCTCTACGGATCGCATACAAAGATAGTCACTCTTGTTTCGAATCCCTTTTAGAAAGGAATAATTCTGTGTCTCTTCATCAGAGAAATCTGTTTTGTTATTGGTAGAAATTTTTAAAACTAAGGAAAACCTAAATCCAAGTTTCATGAAAGATATCTTTGTTGAAAGAACGGAAAACTATAATCTAAGAAGTGGGAATACTCTGCAGTTGCCAAAAGCCAGAACAACAACATACGGAATCGAATCTGTATCATTTCTAGGCTCACTGCTTTGGCATGCATTGCCAGAAAGTTTGAAACAAACAGAAAATCTTGCAGTATTCAAAAGAAAATTAAGGAGCTGGAAAGGACTGGACTGCAATTGTCGACTTTGTAAGATATACATCGCAGATTTAGGGTATTTATAGTTGATTTTTACGATTTTGTATTAGTAGAACTTAGAACTTATCATGCAAATAGGTAAATAGTTGGCTTTAATTAGCTGCAGTTAGCTATCACTTCTGTCACTTGCCAACTTTGAATAAATCATTTATTATGTTATATTATATTATATTGATTATATTATATATTATATCATATTATATTACATTATATAATGTGACGGCTGTGATCTTAAAGTAAAGCAGGCAAACAATTTGTGGCATGAGGAATATGCCACAGCCAATTTCTATTCCTGTGAATGCAGGCACTACTTTCCTATTTCGCAGCCTATTTCAATGCAATGCAGTTGCAATGCATGGCTAATTTTACACATGGCCAATTTCACTTCTATCTGTTTTACCTGTGATTAAATACATAAGCAAATTTTCAATCGCTTTTGAACCAACCTTCATTTGCAATAGATTTTTCGATAGGTTCTTCTTTGGTTGCCTTGTTGACAACATCTCCAGCCAGCTTGTCAATAGATCTTCACATGTGGCAGAAATTTACGTGCAACTCAGGCCCGTTTCTTGGCTCGGTTGGTCTCACAACCATTTCTTTGAAAAATGCTGAATGCTGCTGTTGTTGCTTTGTCTGTTCATGCCACGTGCTGATCTGTGGTAGACTCATGACGCAAGTCCCTCTAACTTTCGCTTGTTGTTGTTGTTGTTATCGCTTCAGTTGAGGTTATCGCTTCAGTTGTTGTTATCGCTTTATTTGTTGTAGCGACAAATCTGGAGGGGGAGCGAAACAAGAGAATTTTGGAATGAGTCTAGATCAGTGGTTCATGCAATGAAACCAAACATTTGAGCAACAACTACAGCAACAATCTGTCATTGGTCATTGTCATTGTCACGGGAGCCTTACGGACTGATTACCTTTGTTGTACATTTCCCTAAAGACAAGTTTCTTGCCCTCCTTACAACAATTCATGTCAAAAAAGCATAAAAGCCAAAAACGCGGGAAGATTGAAATAAAATGGCGCCATACAACAGGAGGCACCTTGCTGTTCAGTCACTGTTACTATTAATCCTGCTGCAATGAAGGCGAAAGAGAAAGGCCGAGGAACTCAAAGTTAAAGAGCTCAGGGAATACTTTAAAAAAAATGTACAAGAACTTCAGCTTCTTCAAGAAAGAGAGTGTGTGGGCTGGTGGGTGAAATTTAGCAATTAATTTATTTAGCAGCACCATGGAAATTTATCAAAGGAAAATAGCAAATTGCTATCATGGGTGATTTTAATGTTGATTTATTAAATCGTGATAGGCCTAGTCACACTGTGATTTTATGAGTTTGTCAACATGATGTTCTCTCATCATTTGCAACCATGCATTCTACATCCATCGCATACATAGTTGCCCGCCAAGCGATCTGGCGTGATGCGTGATTAGCCGATTTATTGCTCGTGATGGCGTGAAAGCTGCCTTTTCCGCACGTTATGACGTGATCCACGTTGCTTGCGTGCACGTGAAAAATGATTTTTGAGCGCGTGATTACGTGAAGGAGGACTAATATTTTGTGATAACGTGATGAAAAAATTAGAAAAGAACACAACACGAGTGTATGGTAGGCGTGTAGAACATTACTTGAGAGAAACTGAGATGGAAGGAAAGTGAATCAATAATCAATAAACCCCGTTAGAAGGTCAAATAAAGTCTAAGCACTGTTTCGGTACTGTAACTTCAACATGATATTCTCTATTCTCCGCCTGGTCTAAACGGGCACCAATTTTTTGGGACACCATGGTGGTGAATGAGTTTTACTGCAATACTTGTGCTCAAACTTTATTAATGAAAATGAATAGTGATGGTGCATATCAGATCTTTGAAAAAGATGCTTATACTGAGAAATTGTGCACGTGAACGTGATATGGAAAATATTTCGGCGTGATGGCGTGAAATAGGGAAAAAATTGACGTGATGGCGTGATGAGAGGCCCCGCTTGGGGGCCACTACATACTGACACCTCCTCCACTATAACTGACAATAATGCTACTGAGTCTCAGTCTGAGAGTAGCATATTTGGTGGCAACATATTATCCTTAATCTCTGACCATCTTCCTCAGTGTTTGCTATTCTGTATGGTAACACCCCTGAGTACAAAGCTTCATCCATATTTATTTGCTTATGATTATAGAATGTTAGATAGGATCCGAGCGATAAGGGTCAAGAGTATGAATATCAATATGAATGAGAATAAACGTGAATATGTGCTTCGCTAAACAGGTTACACTTGCTCATATGGTTCAACTAACGAGGATTATAAAGTAACTGCTACCCGAGCACTCTCGTCCAAACTATTCAAGTTACTTAACTGCTACTCAAGCATTCCGGTCACGTTGCTGTACAAGCAACCATATCTCAATTCATTCAGTCCAATCTAAATCATGTCCAAAGGTTACATTTCTTAAGAATACCTTCAATAGAATATAGATATATCAGGTAACATGCAAAATCAAAGAGAGGCTCAACCATCTTTGTAACACCTCTCCCCTTGGATGCAACGAGCTCCTGTGAGTGTATAGCTATACTGTCTAACAATGAGGTTACATGAGTTACATATGAAAATATAAACGATCTCACCGCATTTGCTTTTCTTCAAGTCCATCTTCAAACTCTTTCAGCAACTGCTGACTTGTCAGATTATCTTCGGGCTCCCAAATATCTTCTAAGTTATTGTTCTTCCATTTGATCAAATAATGAGTAACAAGTCTTCCTGCTCTATTCCTGAAACGTCTTTTATCCAATAGTAGCAGTTGTATTGTAAGTGTGTTAAGTATATATTGTATGTTATCGTGTAAATTAATAGTTGCACAGTAATAATTGTAGAATTGTATTAAGACTGATTGATGAATGAATAACACTGAAACTGAAAACTGAAACTAAACTGGGTGAGCATTTGATATCATGAGATTTTATTTGTTTATTATTCTTAGGCCCGCCCATCAATCATATGGTTATTTAGGCTAATATTAGATAATCCAAATGATATTTTGTTTTTTATTTTATAACACACGTTTTTTATAAGAAACTTGGATCAGGCCATAATACTAAAAGTTTCTTAATTTCACATTAAATTTGTCCATATTAGTAATAAAAGTTTCTTAATTGGTTTCTTATTTTTTGAATACAGAAAATTAGCAATGTGGTCGCTAACACTGCGGAAGATATGTTTCTTGGCATTTAAAACATCATAAAGGAATAAGCAGTTTTCTGCTATGTCGAAAACACAAATGATTAGATAATATTGCTAAGTTTCAACAATCTATTTGCTATAGTATCCAGGGGGTTTCCACCCATTACGTTCAGAAAGAGATAAAAAATTCCATAAAAGTCCAGTAGGCCTAAGCAGCAGCAATTGCTGCTTGAAAACTGAAAAAACTAGGCCATGCATCACAATGTGAACCTAATATTCAAAAAGGCCTAGGCTATGTCGTTATTCTGAAGAAGGAATCGATAGAACTCAAAACGGTAAAAAACTTACATTTATCAAAAATTTGGAAAAAGTTGATCGGACGTTCAGAAGAGGGGGGGGGGGAGGGAGTTTAATTCCAAACGTCAGATTGACCTTTGGCGTACCAAAGTCAATTTGTGAGTCTTCTCTAAAGAGCTCTCATTGCATATTCTAACCTGGGTGCATTCCGAGGCCCTCTCGCCGGGGAAATGTAGTGGGACGACGATATGCGTCGCCGTAAGCGAGCGAGAGTATTTTCGAGTGAAGGCATGCGTTCAAGTTTTGTGTAGCATTCATTCACATATCAAAAATCACAAGAAATTATCAAACATAGCCTTTTATACCAATTTTACAATAGATAATTAATTACGTAAGATACAATAGATGATTGACATATTGCTTCTACGCATGACGGAAGTAAATCAAGAGAAAGTTGATTCACTCTTAAAAAGACCAGAACGAGGTTACTATTTATTACGTAAGGTAGATGCAATTCCCGTTACAGAAATCTGGTGGAGAGTCCGGGAGAGTCATCTTTCGCTTTCTCACACCAAGGTTTTTGGTGGTTTCCACCGCTGTGCACAGTGGGCCACAGGGTGGACAAGGAGCAAAAAATGAAACAATCATACAAGAGTCTTATCAGTGAAATTTACTATCATATGCCTCATCTAGTAAGGAAATCACATGCAACGTTATCCAAAAAATTGCATTTTATTAATTTATCTATTTCAAATCATAGGATGTTAACTGCTATTGAATGCTGCAAGCAGTTTACTGTTTTCAACATCTACTCTACCAATTGCATCTTCAGGCACCGATTTATCTGAAAGCGATATTTCGATAGCTTCTTCATGATGTTCACAGGTAGTGATTTAAGTTTAACTGATTGCATTTCGATTGAGCACAGACTCCTGTTCCATAATTTTGATTTTCGTCAAAATACTTTACATGTTGTTGCAGTTTTTACGCTGTGTTTTAAAGCTAAGTGCAATATTTTGCTTGCAAACTCCAAACATCTTCTTTGCATATTTACAAGGAGAAAAGCATCCTTTAACCGTTTTGGCCGCCAAGAGGTGCCGTAGAAAATCCAAGGATGGTTGTTGCCACGGCAATAAATTGGGATGTATAGGTGGATCACCACTGAAAAAGCTTCAGATCAATGTCAAATTCAATCCCGTTTTAATGCCAAGTCTATTTTAAAGCCTGTCCTTTTTTGTGAATCATTTCAGATTATGGATTTATATTCATTAATTCTGCTTTTCTTATTATGGGTACTAATTAGATGTTATTTATGCATTAACTTTGGCTGTTTCAAATAAGAACTTAGCAGAATTTCCAACACCTGTGCTCGTAACTAAGTAGAGAGATTTTGTCTTTTTGACATTTTTCTTTTGCAAGCTTCCAGCTTTTACAGCATCCTGTACCATTTTATGCCTTGAGTGATTTAGGTCCAAGAAAATCGTAACCTGGCCCACTGTGCTGTGGCCTGGCTGGCAATTCTTGTCATACAAGTGACCGTAAATTCTACAAATGTAATGGAATGGAGGCAATATCTTTCTGCATTTCTTTTCTCTGTTCTGTTTTTGGGCTCGTCATCCCAATCTGTTATCTACAGTATCTTGCTTTGATCTTTGTCGCTTTCATCAATACCACCAAATCGGTATTGGTGGCGAATCCTTATATTGCCGCATCCCTGGCAGCAACATCCAGTGGAATGCAAATTGGAAATGCACTAAGGTATTCTAATACTTACAGATCTGCGCTAATTTGCTCTATCCAACGAAAATAAACAATAGAAGACAGACTGTAAGCTACCTTTGATTTATGCACTTAGGGATTCTGCATGATCTTGCAAGGTAAAAGAAAATCTTGAGTCCTTGCAGTTAGCTGTCAAATTAGAGCAACCAAAGGCCACTTTCACTCATTAGAAAAAGCGTATGAGATGTTTTTTCAGAGCAAAATGATTTTTACGGATTCCTAATGGACTTTCTTTAAAGCGCAAGGACTTTGACCAAAAGTGTACACGATTTTCTTGTGGTGAAATACTCCCCGAGAGCGACAATAAGAGGTTGTTTTGTAGGCTAAGAAGGTCTATAACTATCAGTTCCCTCTTTGTATGTGTACACATTTCCCTCACATAGATGCATCTTACCGCCAAAACCACAAATTATTAGGAATTATTCAGTTTTACCATATTTGAAATAACACATATTTTTGTCTCTGATCAAAATAATGCTATACAATATGCATACAGGCTATCCAATGATCTTTGCTTGGACCTGAGATAAAGTTCCAACTGCTGCTGCAATATCAAGCCTCATAGCAGTTGATGCATAGTACATCAGACATCCTATTACTTGTTGATACGTCTGGGTCTTGAAGGACTCTTCATTATCTGATAAATTTTGAAGCTTTTTACCCGGCTTAATAGGAATTCAGACAGGCTTTCAATCTTTCATCTCAAAATGTTGCAGCACATTTTCAACATACTTTGGTTGACATATAAACAAAGTCTTTGCTTTTCTATCCCGCTTGATTGACATTGCAAGAACATGATGTGCTTCTCTTTTATCAACCATCTCAAATCTGCGACATAATGATTCCTTCTCTGCAGTGAGCATAGAAATATCATTCGATACTGGAGTGATATCATGGACATAAACAGCAAGTATAACAAAGCTGATATGTCCATCTGGCTTCTTTGTTAACTTGATGTAAATACAGCCATCAGCATTGCTCTTACGATAACCACTCGATTTCAAATGCTGATCGAGAGTAGAATTCCAACAAAGAGCTGATTGTTTGAGCCCATAAGTACTCTTGTTTAGTTTACAAGCATAATTTGGTTATCTGCATCAACATACCTCTCTGGTTGTGTCATGAAAATCTCTGAGTCTATTGATCCATTGAGAAAAGCAGTTTCAACATCCATCTGATGTACGTCAAGGTCGTGCATGTTTGCTAATGTAAGTAATGATCTTATAGCAGAATATCTTGCAACTGGTGAAAAAGCGCCATCATAATCCGCTTTTTTGGTCTGCGAGTAACCTTAAGCGACAAGTCTTGCGTCAAAATGATCTAATTAGCTATCTGAATTACGCTTGACTTTGAAAATCCAGCATGAACCAACGATGCTTTTTCCTTCAGGTGGTGGTACTAACTCCCACGTTTCCTTCTTCAATAAAGAAGAATATTCACAGATTCTGATGTTAATGATGTGGTAAAAATACGATGGTCTGCAAAATTTCCCAAATGACTCCCACGTTTCCTTCTTCAATAAAGAAGAATATTCACAGATTCTGATGTTAATGATGCGGTAACAATACGATGGTCTGCAAAATTTCCCAAATAACTCCCACGTTTCCTTCTTCAATAAAGAAGAATATTTACAGATTCTGATGTTAATGATGCGGTTTCAGTTTCATATAATTTAAATTCTCTACATACAATTTATAATTCTACAGTTCTACAGTACATACAACTAACTAAACTACATAGACTGAATATATAATTTAAAAAAAATACAGTACAAGTACAAAGAGTAGCTAAATAATAAATTGCATGTAAGGAATTACTTAAAGGAGGAGCTTTCTCAATAGGTAAACTAATCGAGGAGAGAGCCCCCCCTGTTCTAATAAATTCATTAGATCAGGTGAATTCAATAGAGTTCTAAGTTGCAAAGTAGCATAGATTTAGGTTTATCGGTCAACTTTGTTCAAGAAGTAACTTTTCAGTTTTGTTTTGAATAATGTTTTAGATGAGGCATTTCTGAGTTCCACAGGTAATTCGTTCCAAAGTTTGGCACCGAGATATCGAATAGACTTTAGACCATATTGGAGACTGTTTTTTCGAGACATCTATAAGTCACCTTGACTGGCCTGTCTTGTGGAATAATGATGAACAGATGAATTCAGTAGAAAAAAGTCATGAAAGCAAGTAGGTGAAGTTTTATTAACAGAATCAAAAACAAAAGTTAAGAGTCGGAGTTCAAAGAGCTCAGAAAGTTTCAGAAGTTCAAAATCATTGAAGATTGGAAGAGAAGGAGACATGCGAGGCTGAAATGAGATGGCTCTGACAGCTTTCTTCTGTAATTTGAAAATTGGATCAATCTATGATGCATACGTTTGACCCCAAACAATCAGTCCATATTGTAGGAAGGACAGAAACAAAGCATTGTACAAGCAAACTAAAACATCTAATGGAAGTAAATTCCTAATTTTGAAAAACATTCCACATGTTCTGGATAATTTTTTAGCGAGTTCACTGAGATGATATTTCCAGCTAAGATGCTCATCCAGGAGGATAACTTAACAAACTTTACTCTTTTAATCTGTTTCTTCCCTATTTTGATATTAGAACCAGAAGGAACATTAGAATATGAAGAATGAAATATGATATAGTTAGTCTTATCAATGCTTAATGATAGTTTATTAGCATCAAGCCATTTCTTTACCAATCTCAGCTCTTTGTTGACAGTTTTAGTCAAATTAGCTAAATCTTTGGATTCATGGTAGATGTTTGTGTCATCAGCAAAGAGATAAAAATGAGTCTCTTAGAAGCATTTGGTAGATCATTGATATAGATGAGGAAAAGTAATGGACCCAGTACAGAACCTTGTGGTACACCACAAGTAACTGAAAGTAAGTCAGAATTACTTCCATTGTTGTTGTAGTTGTCCTTCAGGTCGTTCGACCCCTGGTGATGTTATGAACCTGCCGTCTCCATCCAGCTCTATCATTAGTGTCTTTGTTGAGCTGACAAACACTTCTTGTTGTCATTGTCTTAATGTTGTCAAACCACTTTGTTGCAGGTCTTCCTCTACTTCTTTTCCCTTCAATTTTACCTTGCATTATCAATTTTTCTAAACTGTTGTCAGCTCTTTTTATGTGGCCATAATAGGTCAATTGCCTCTTTCTGATGGTGTTCAATAACGATCTTTCTGTTTTTATTTGGCCTAATACCCATTCATTCGTTCTTCTCGTTGTCCACGGCACCCTTAGTAGTCTTCTCCATACCCAAAGTTCAAAGGCTTCAATCTTTTTCATTTCTGTTTTTTTTATTACCCATGTCTCACTTCCATATGTAACAACAGGAAATACCAATGCTTCGGTTATTCTTATCTTAGTACTTAGTGTGATGTTTTTGTCTTTCATTATCGTTGTTAAATTGATCATAGCCTTCCTACCAAGCATTAGCCTCCTTCTAATTTCTTTGGTGTGATCAGAGGTTCGGGTTAATGTACAGCCAAGAAAATTGAATTCCTGTACTACCTCGATGGATTCCCCGTCTACTTCAAAGTTGTTAAGTTCTGCCGTCGTCATTACTTTTGTTTTCTTTAAATTTAGTAGTAGCCCTGCTTCTTTGCTTGCCTTCTTAACATTTCTGATAAGTTCTCCCAGATCTTCTTTGGTTTCGGCAATCAGGGTCGTGTCATCTGCATACCTTAAGTTATTAATGGTTCTACCATGTACTTTGATTCCGATGTTGTTATCATATAGCCCTGCGTTTCTCATGATAATTTCACCATATAAATTAAACAGGTACGGAGATAGAATACAGCCTTGTCTCACTCCTTTGCTAATTTCAAACCAATCTGTTGGTCCATACATTGTTCGCACCTGTGCTTCCATTAACAGAAACATATTGCTTTCTATCAGATAGATATGATCTAAACCACTGAAGGGCACATCCACGTATACCATAATGTTCCAATTTTGATAGCAAAATTTTATGATTAACTGTATCAAAAGCTTTTTGTAAATCAATGAAAATGCCACAACCAAATCCTTTATTGTCAAGAGTATTTCTTATAGCTTCTGTTAGGCTCACAAGGGCATGATCAATTGAGTGGTTTTCTTGAAATCCAAATTGTGAAGAATAAAGAATATTATGGATTTCAAGGAATCTATAAAGTCGTCTATGCATCAGCTTCTCAAATATCTTGCTGAAAATGGATAAAAGAGAAATTGGCCGGTAATTTGAAGGAAGCTCAGCATTTCCTTTTTTGAAAAGGGAAATATCCTTGGCTATTTTGAGTTCATCAGGGAAAATTCCAGACTGAAAAGATTGATTCACAAGAAGAGCAAGGAGTGGTGAAACAGAATGTCCAATAATTTTAAGTAATTTTATTTGTATACTATTAGGACCTACAGATTTGGAAGGATTTAAAATATTGATTAGATCATTAACTTCTAAAAAAAGTAACTGGTGTAAGGAAAAGTGAATTGCCAGTTCTGTTAGATAAATATTCAAGAGGAGATTTTGGAGTAAGTGGGATTGTTTTTGTTATACCATCAGCAACATTGACATAAAAGTCATTGAAAATATTAGACATTTTAGAGGGGTCTGAAGTTAAGTTTCCATCTTTGCCTTTAATTTTGTTGATTGAAGAAGAAGTGGAGGACTTATGAGAAATTATTGTTTTGATACCTGACCATATTTTTTTCATGTTTTGACTATTGACAGAAAAATAATTATGAAAATACCTAGCTTTACTTTCTTTTAATTCATTGGATACACGGTTTCTAAACTTCTTATATAGCTTAAGGTCATCAGGAGTCTGTTGCTTCTTTAGTTTCAGCAAAATCTTGTCTCGTATTCTCATCATCTTCAATATTCTATTATTTATCCATGGCTTATCTTTGAGTTTTATTTCCTTTCTACTCCGCCTTTTAACTGGAGCATGCTTATTTGTTAAGGTATTGAGGTCTTTTAAAAACCAATCAAATTTATTATTCACATCCAGGTCACTGTCTTCTAAATAAGTAAAATCAATCTGATTGAAGTCGTCAAGAAATTGGTCTTCCTTAAACCTAGAGTAATCATATTTAAATGATTCAGATTTACTCTGGCTAACATGAGTATTTTTCAAAATCAAAAACTGGGGAAAATGGTCAGTAATTTGCATCATAATATTGCCACTTGTTATACTTGCATTGGTAGCATTAGTGTATATGTTATCGATAACTGATGCTACATGTTCAGAGACCCTAGTTGGATGATGAACGCAAGGAAGAAGGCTGTGTGAGAAAAAGTTGTTAATAAAGTCACTTGTTGGTGTATGGGAAGCATAATCTAGCAGGTTGACATTGAAATCACCCATTATAAATACCAGCTTGTTTGGTGATATCTTGGGGAGAACATTCTGAAAATGAGATGTAAGGTTATCAATAGCTGAACTAGGATGTCTGTAAACACAACAGATTAGGAAATTTTTGTCCTTTTTTGTTTCAATTTCAACCCATATTGTTTCAAAATCATCTGTGCAAGAGTCTAAATCCGTTCTTGGATTGGAAGTAAGAGAAGCTTTAATGTACAAACCAACACCACCATTCTGTGTAAGTGACTGAGTCTTAAAAAAGGTATAGCCAGGGATATCAACATTTGATGGCAAGGGATTGTCAATTGAATGCCATATTTCAGACACTCCAATCACCGCTGGATTCAAATTAGTGTGAGCAGATAAAGAAACTAATTCATCATGATGAAGGGATAGGCTTCTTATATTAGTGTGAAGAATAGAAAAGTCAGTAGAGGATAATTGCAAAGAAGAGAGTTCAGGTAAAGTGAAGTAGCGAGAATCAATATTTTGAGGCATATGTTCATCAATATCATAATCACTAAGATTGGGCAAGTCCATTAGGTTAGAAGTAACTTCAAATGAGGGTGCAGAGTCAGTGAATGAGGGTAAATCAAAATCACGGAGTCCTAAGAATTCATCATTTGTTAAGGAGCCAAATGGAAACATAACGGTGGTACATTTTTTGCAAAACCAAGAAATATCATCAGGTTCATTTTCAAGTTCTTTAAATTCTGAAGCAGAGATATCATTGCATTTTGTGTGGATATAAAAATTGCAGTTATTACAAAAAATTGCCTTTTGGTTGGCTAGTATATTTTTGTGGCAAATGCCACATGGATATTTAGGGGGATTCATTTCTTATTATGAACTGAAAAACTGGAGTTAAGTTAAAACATCAAGAAATAAACACAAAATCAATACCTTAAGGGCAGTAAACACAACATGAATGTACTTTGAATCTTTATATGATGCTCTAATTGACATTAAAAGATACTTCACTTTCTGTCTCATCTTTGTTAGATTCATGACTTGTTTTATCAGGCTCTTCACCTGGAGTTGGAGTAGAGCTTCTTGTACCATGTGGACTTCCATTGATTGGACGAACAACAAGACGATCCATTACCAAGTATGCAACACGACCCTGTGCTCTGGCACTTAACATCTCTGGTATGAGCTGAGCTCTTCTTTCCAAAACTCTGTTTGAGAAATCCTCTTTAAAACTGATATCTTTTGGTTTTTTCTTCTGTGCATCTTTTATCACTGCAGACTTCTGCTTCCAGCTCTGCAGTTTGGCCACAATGGGCCTTGGACCTTCATCATTCCTTCTCCCGGCACCAGCCTGTTGATTCCTGGATCGTGCACGCTTGTGACCATTTCTAGGCCCAACCCTATGTGCTCTCTCAATGAGAATTTCTTCTTTTATATCCAACTTTTCAGCAATAGCCTCTTTTATTTTGCTTTCGCAGTCATCCCATGTTTCATCGTGTTCCTCCGGAATCCCGAAAACCTTGATATTGTTCCTTCTACTTTGGTTCTCGAGGTAGTCACTTTTCCCCTCAAGTTCATCTAGGCCCTTAAAAACATCATTCAGAGCTGTAGCCTGAGTGGTAACAATGCGATGGTCTGCAAAATTTCCCAAATAACTCCCACGTTTCCTTCTTCAATAAAGAAGAATATTCACAGATTCTGATGTTAATGATGCGGTAACAATACGATGGTCTGCAAAATTTCCCAAATAACTCCCACGTTTCCTTCTTCAATAAAGAAGAATATTCACAGATTCTGATGTTAATGATGCGGTAAAAATACGATGGTCTGCAAAATTTCCCAAATAACTCCCACGTTTCCTTCTTCAATAAAGAAGAATATTCACAGATTCTGATGTTAATGATGCGGTAAAAATACGATGGTCTGCAAAATTTCCCAAATAACTCCCACGTTTCCTTCTTCAATAAAGAAGAATATTCACAAATTCTGATGTTAATGATGCGGTAGAAATACGATGGTCTGCAAAATTTCCCAAATAACTCCCACGTTTCCTTCTTCAATAAAGAAGAATATTCACAGATTCTGATGTTAATGATGCGGTAACAATACGATGGTCTGCAAAATTTCCCAAATAACTCCCACGTTTCCTTCTTCAATAAAGAAGAATATTCACAGATTCTGATGTTAATGATGCGGTAAAAATACGATGGTCTGCAAAATTTCCCAAATAACTCCCACGTTTCCTTCTTCAATAAAGAAGAATATTCACAGATTCTGATGTTAATGATGCGGTAAAAATACGATTGTCTGCAAAATTTCCCAAATAACTCCCACGTTTCCTTCTTCAATAAAGAAGAATATTCACAGATTCTGATGTTAATGATGCGGTAAAAATGCGATGGTCTGCAAAATTTCCCAAATAACTCCCACGTTTCCTTCTTCAATAAAGAAGAATATTCACAAATTCTGATGTTAATGATGCGGTAAAAATACGATGGTCTGCAAAATTTCCCAAATGACTCCCACGTTTCCTTCTTCAATAAAGAAGAATATTCACAGATTCTGATGTTAATGATGCGGTAACAATACGATGGTCTGCAAAATTTCCCAAATGACTCCCACGTTTCCTTCTTCAATAAAGAAGAATATTCACAGATTCTGATGTTAATGATGCGGTAACAATACGATGGTCTGCAAAATTTGAAATCTCTTCAATTAATCCTCTTTCAGGCTTTTGCTGTCTCTGTGCTCCTATATTTCTGACTTGCAGCATGAATGCCTCTTCATACCTCATCTTCTTAGGATCATCTTCATTCCTTTCTGCCACTGGCTCAATATCATCCTCCTGGGCCTCAGGAAAGTTCTCGATATTAATATGATGCTCTATTATACTTTCAAAATCAAAATTGTCTTCTTGAAAACGAGATTTGTAACATCATCTGATTTAGCTTCTGAATCAGGATAATAGAACTTATCTTCATAGAATAAACATCTCTGCTTCGAACAAACATTTTCTTCCTTAGACCATGCAATTCATATCCCCTTGTACCCTCAGGATAACCAAAAATGATTCCTTTACTCGACTTTGGATCCAAATTTCGACGTTGACCATCTGGAACATGCATTTAACAAACACATCCAAATACTCGTAGATTAGAAGTGTCAGGTTTTCTTCCAAGCCAACATTCAAAAGAAGTTTTATCTTTCAATGCTACAGTAGGACTTTGATGATGTAAATAAACTGCTGTGTTGACTACATCTGCCCAAAATTGCACTGACGATTTGGTATGATGAATCGTTGATCTTGTTGCTTCGATGATTTTACAATATAATCTTTCAGAAATTCCATTTTGTTGAGGACTGTAAGGATTTTTAAACTGATAAGAAATCCCTTTCTCTGCACAATACTCAGCAAATTTCTTTGAAGTGTTTTCTCCTCCATAATCACTTCAAATAACCTTGACATTCTCCTTTCCTCTGTCAGCAAAAATGTTAAGCTTCTTTGCATGACGTCCAGTCTGGTTTTCTACCAAGTTAAAAAAGTACTTGAATCTCGATAGGGCTTCATCTTTACTCTTCAGAAAGTAAACGGTAGTGTATCTCGAATGATCATCTATAGACATTAACATATATCAACTACCATCCATAGATTCAACCCGCATTGGACCACATATGTCAGTGCCATTGGTTGAGTTGCTCGATTGTGACTCTTTTCGAGAAACACTGTTTACGCATTTACCCAAGGGCATGCTATTCACAATTCTTCTCAATAGAAATACTTTCATCAATCTTCATACCAGTAACAAGATTTTTCTTTGCCAATTGATTAACATAGTCATGGTTTCAATATCCCAATCTCTCATGCCATACTTTAATCGATGGTAGATTTGATGCTGTTCGAAAATTAAGGGGAATTCTGGAGTTTTTACTCTTTACAGCTTGCCATCTACAACATGTCCAATGTTGATTTTCGTACCATCATTGAACACAGTGCACTTCTCTTTAGTAAGACGAAACTTGCTCCCATCTGAGCCATCACTGGTACTGACAATAACCTCTTTGTCAATTTGAATGCAAGCAATACGTTTTGTAAGGCGAGAAAAACATCATCAGAGCCATCACATGTGGGAAGCCTTACTTTCCCTTCACCTTGAGGCAAGACAATTGTGCTATCACCCTAGTATATCTTCACTGGCTGCTCATATTTAACAAAGTCTATCATGATACTTCCGTCAAACGTGATATGTTTGGTTGCACCAGAATCAATAAACCATTCATTGGCAGGTTTTTGTGCTTGACAGTAATGCCACATCTTTGTATTTTTCATCATCAGATAAGCTGTTTTAAGCAATGTTTGAATGCTCATTTCTTCCGGCATTTCTCTTATTCTGCGGACAGTTCTTTATAATGTGACCAAATTGATTGCACTTGAAACATCTAGGCCCCTTTTCATCTCTCGAATTGTCATAATGCTGTTGCTCTTGAACTGCTTGAAGTGCACCCGATGAGAACGGTTTACCACCATGTGAGCCTCTACGAGAATTATTTCCTCGACCATACCACGTGCTGGACCTCTCCCTCTCTTGAAGGCTGCACCTCTTTTGATAAACAAAGCATCGTCAAAAGAATGTTTTTCTTCTTCTCTTTACGTTTAATGAATTCTTCAACCCGTAATCCCTTGATATCTTTCCACTCTATTTCTTTTGCATTTCGCTCAGTTAAACTCACCTTGAAATCATCTTATGACTCAGGTAAGCTACCAAGGCTAACAGTGGCAAATCTCTTCGAAGAAATATCCTCTTTCATTTCACGTAACTGCTCAGCAAGGGAAGTTGTATACTTAAAATGCCGGGGGGGGGGGGAGTACTTGGCCTACGAACATAAGGGGACGTGCCGCTGGAAAATCTAAAAAGCTACCCTGTCCCTGAGTCAAAGTCCCGAAAATGATACCCTGTCTCGGAGTAAAAGTTTCTTAAACAATACCCTGTCCTTTAGTTTCTTTGGACAAAGTTGTGCTCTGCTAGGAACTTTGTACGAAATCTATCGAAAATTGTGGAAATATTGCCATCCAAGCGATAAAAATATGGACCTTGTCATGGAGCCGATTTTTACAAGAATGATACCTGTCCCGGAGTCGGAATCCTGAAAATGATAACCTGTTCAGCGACACGTTCCCGTACGGAAAAATATGAGTACTTCCCCCCTGGGGTAATATGCTCCATCAAATCATGAACTTCCTTCTTGCTGGCTGCATTAGATTTAGGATTCAACCGCACAATTTGTGTCACCGATACAAATTCAAAACGATTCCGTAAAGTGTGACACGCTTCCTTCGGGTTGACGGTTGAGGCAGTATGCACTTGCAAATTTTTCTCGACACTTTAAAGCAATTGTCCGAACGTAATCTGTAAGCATTTCTCTTGGCAGCTGAAGCTGATGGCTCCGGAGGTACTTCTTGACTTTTTTAGTAAAACCCCACAAGCCACGTTCCATTAAAATAAGCTTCATGTTGTATTTCCATGACTGATAATTTTTTCCGTTCAACGGCTTGATCTTCGTGATCTCCGACATGCTCCTTTACACTTTACAGTTTGTTTTCCTTCGAATACAAACAAATATCACGCCTAACAAAGCTAGAGTAGACCACAAACGATTTTAAGCATCCTGGACCCATAACCTGCGAAAAATTCAGCAGACTTTTGCTTTCGAAAATGAGGTTGGAAATGTATTACGAAAAATAGATAGTATTACACCTTTTCAACGAAGCGACAAAAATCGAATAACAAAAAAATACCTTATCGGCCCTTTTACGCCGGCCCTAATGTAACGCCGACCCTTTTTACGGCGGCCCTAATGCCGCCAGTCCCAAAATAACGCCACTCAAAGAGCAAAGGAAAGGAAATATTGATAATGGATATCTTTATGGACTTCTACGTCATTTGTTCTAATTTTTCTTTAAAAGCCGTGATTTCGTGATTAATCAATAACAACTGTTTCGTTGTTTTCTACATCTTCTCATTTCAAGGATTCTTGTTCTCTCCGGTTTTAGAAAGGCGCATATTTCCGAAGCAGTTGCCGAAGCCGCCAACTTAGAACATCATAAAGAACCTTCACTTTACTTTTGTATTCTGTTTTATTGATATCTTGAGAATGTTGGCCAAGGATCTAGAAAGCTTTTGATTTCTTCTAAATCTGTTCCAATTCATGTTTGCACTACTAATGTCCAATTTTTCATAAAGGACAAGTAATTCAAGCTCCGGGGCCTAAAATTACCTTTCCTGTATCAAAATACATAAAATATGGTAGGTGCTAGCAAAAATAAGCTTTAAACATTATCGCCGCTTTGTGACAACAATTCCATTGTTTGGCCCTCTTAACGCCGGCCCTTTTAACGCCGCTTAACGAAAATTAACGCCATTTACGGCCGGTGTAAGAAGGACCGATAAGGTAGGAAGACTTTCGTGCTAATGCAACTCGTGCTAATTACAACAACAACTGCGTTTCAATTGTCCAATCACAGGCTGTCAAAAGTTTTCTATTGTCTCTGCGTACGGGGGGGGGGGTAACACAAACAGTACCATGATTTTTAACACATCTTCATGTTCCTAACACAACATATGTAGCTCTAAACCGTTCTTTGATTTTAGTATATTTTGAAGAAAACTCTTATGTTGTTTTAAAACTAATTAGAGCTGCTATTCCCCCATTCCATCATTACACTGGTCTGTAATTCCCGGGGGGGGGAGGTACATAAAATATTGAGGGTATGGGTATGTGCCGCCCATATGGGTGAGTTCTTGGGCCGAAATTCTCTAAACAAGGGCCCCTTTTTCGGCAGATTTTCCATAAACATGGGTGGGTTATCCAGAAATTGGTGAAAAATAGCCAAAAATGGGCCCTTCTCCGTCAAAATTCATCATAAAAGTGGGTATGAAAGCAAGTTTTGATACTTAGAAGAGGGTACCTTTCTGAAAATCGGGCGGCAGACCCCCGTCCATCCGCAAGTCATGTACCCCCGGGATAGCGCCTCGTAAAGATTCCCGTGCCCTCCGATACATGTCCTCTGCTCCCTCCATTTCAATTTTGTTTGAATCAAACGCCAACGAATTAGGGCGCGGGAGAAGGAGGATCAGAAGTTCCTAAATGTAGTAAGAAGGTGCTCTGTTAATTGAATTAAACTATAAAGACCTAATTTGAACAATTGAAATTCAAAATAATCTTTAAAAAGTTATGTGCTTTGAATCAGCTTACAGGCCTTTCCATAGTTTTGCGCCTCTACAAGAGAAACACTTTTAGCACTTTGTTGACATTCTCACAAACAGTGAGACCTTTGTGAGACCTTTCTGTTGACCTTTTTAAAAAGTTACCTGCTTTGAATCAGCTGACAGGCCTTTCCATAGTTTTGCGCCTCTACAAGAGAAACACTTTTAGCACTTTGTTGACCTTCTCACAAACAGTGAGACCTTTGTGAGACCTTTCTGTTGACCTTTTTAAAAAGTTACCTGCTTTGAATCAGCTGACGCGCCTTTCCATAGTTTTGCCCCGGGGGTGTACTTTACCAGATTTTGGTCGGGGACGTGCCATCGAGGCTTCAAAAACATACCCGTTCCTTATACCAATTTTTGAAAAAGCATATCCGACCTTATACCAATCTTTCGAAAAAGTATATCCGAACTTATATATTTCATATAAAAATCTTGAAAATAGGTACCGATTCTTATACCAAAATTGTGAAAATTGATACCGTTCTTTATACCAATATCTGGCAAATGGATACCCTTCCCGATGGCACGTCCCCGTACCCGAAATATATCTAGTGCACCCCCCGGGAGTTTTGCGCCTCTACAAGAGAAACACTTTTAGCACTTTGTTGACCTTCTCATCGGTAACCTCAAGCCGGTCCCCGTATAACGAATATGGTATGATCCCCGGTAGGGGGGGGGGCGGTAATTCGCTATCCAGTCATGCGAGGATGTGTGCCAGATTTGGGTGGTATTTGCCACACAAATTCTGGTGATGAAACTTACTGTTTGAAGAATTATTCTTGGATTGAGGTCTAATGTTCGCTAGGAATTCTGGGAATGTCCAGTACCACTAGGTTTTCTATGGTACGATGTTGTGCCATTTTTGGGGTACCTTTTTATGATAGAGTCCGGGTATATGGGCATAGATTTCAACAATTTTTACATTTGCCGTGCTTATGGGTATGGTCTTCAGAATATTTTACAGATTTATGAGTATACCTTTCAGAAATTTATCTGGAATTATGAGAGGTATTCCCTTAACAAAATATTTAGTATGTTTTGAACATGCTTCGAGCTTGATACTAACTTGTTTTTAGTATGATTTAGGTATGTTTGAGAGCTTGATTCGAATAAGAATTTTGTACCATTTGCGCTAGATTGCAGCAATTACCTTTTGAACTGGATGGCAAACTCAATCAAGCTTGATTGTGGTATGTTTGAGAATGACTTTAGCATCTGAGTGTCTTCAAGTTTGATCAAGCTCTAATCATAAGTGCAAACTGGCCAAAATTATGTCAACATACTCATTTCAAGCCCCTTCAAGCCAAAATTATGCTCCTTTAAAGCTTGCACAACCTTGATGCAGCTGAACTGTTTCTTATGCGCTTTTATGATTTTCAGTATCGACAGATTCCAGACTGTAAAGGCAGTATCGAAAGTCGGGGGTGGGGGGATCATTAGAGTTTGAGAGCCACAGGATTGTGCCTTTAAAATCGTAAAAATACCTCCCATAAATCCGAAGAGATTTTTGAAAGGTATGCTCTTACATCTGCAAAATTTTCTGAAAACCATGCCCATAAATCCGGACTCCTATCATAAAAGGGTGCGCTAGAGAACCTAAGTTGCTCCCTTGAATGGAGTGAAAAGCCAACTGCTCTTGAGACCATGCTAGAAACTGCCTTGATTTGTTCTTTGCAATCCAAGGAGCAGGCAACCTTTTCAACATGCATTTGCCACGTATTCATAAACAATAGGCGTTGTATTGTACTGTAGTATCACCGATGAATTATCCAAAGACCATAAGAAGGCCAGTTCTTCTTTTTAAGAGTCTTTGTCTATGGCTGATGAATCCTTCTTGCAAGAAACTAACAAGGAAATTCGGCGTCATATTTCTAAACATCTTTGCACGCATTTCTCAACTTGCATAATTCACAGCCATTTTATACTTAAAAGCTCATCCTAGCTTGAGCTCATGAATAGTTACCGTCCCGTTCGAGCCCGTTCATATTTGCTTAATAAAAAGTGTTGACCGACTCGTGTACAAGCTCAAAAGAAGTAGTTGTACCGGCTATGTTATAAGCAGTTGCACCGGTAGTTGCAGGGCCTCTTTTAACATGCAAACTAAGGGGGCAAAAGCCCCCCCCCCTCCAGTCCTGCTTGCTTGCCCTTCAACGTTTTCATCAAATTTGCTTATCTTTCCAGTGCAGTACTCATAAGAACAGAAGAAACTTACAGAAATGCATCAATTTCTCCGCTCTTGGCTATCAAGCAAATATCGATGCATCAGACCCTCTTGGTGATATGAATTTTCAAAAGTCGGGAATCTTTTCTGGTTCACCTGGTTTGCTGGTCCATGTTTCTATCCCAGATATGCCTTTCTAGGCCCGTGTGTGACAATATATTGACTGTTACTACAGTTTGTGCATAATGGATGGCCAGTTTGATATGATAACTGGGTTAGAGGCGAAAAATGGCTACCAGAGTGATTCTAGCATCAAAGATTTTAAAAATTTCCCAGGGGAGCATGCCCCCGAACCTTAGACGCACCGTTGGTGTACCTTTCAAAACTCACTTTGCAAAGCCCCATGTTTTTCCTGACCCTGGTCCATCCATAAATCCTCTCCTCGTCCTGATCAGTGATCACAAAGATGAACAGCATAATAGTAGTGATTGGCCTTCTACCATAATCTATGCCTTGTAAGAAATACAGGCTTTCCTAAGGAGTTCATAAAGAGAATTATTTCTTGTATCAAAAATGAGGTCCCCTTTGTGATACTTGCCCATCAAGTCATGATTCCTTAAAGCTTAAAAGAGGCCCCGGGTAGTTGCATAGTAGTTGCATCAAAATAGGAATCAAATGTTGGCCGTTGTGGTAGGGGTTGTCCTCGGTGTTTCGTGCTTGGGGTCCACTGGTGGGCTTATGGGGGACGGGGGGCTTGCAGCATGGAGACATTCATGCTGTGGGCCTTTTTGGTCCTCCGTGTGCCCGCTGGTTGGTGCTGGGTGCGGTGGTTTCATTGGTGGCTTCTCTCGCTGTGGCCGCCGTGGTCGGTGTTTACGTCGGGGGGGGGGCTCGGGCGGCGTGTGTGCTATCTCCCGGGGCTGGTCGCCGTCCTGGACCTCTATGGGGGGCCTTTTCTGCTTTTATCTTGTAAAATATATATATATATAGTACTTTTATGTAATCGAAAATTCATTATGGACATTGTAAAAAGTTTTTTATTTCTTTTTTAAGTAGGCCTTAATTAGCTTTAATTTGGCTATTTCTAACTTAAGCCTTATATAAATAATTAAATGATGATGATGATGTTTAGCCGATTTTTGCTCGTGGCCCATGGCCGGAAACCTTCAATGCCTCATTTCCACGGACCAATCAGACGGCGAATCGGCGAGAAAGACAGAAGAAATGTGTGAAAAATTTTCTCAACTTTACCTACCCTCATAAAACGCAACCAGGACAAAAAACTGCTGGAAATTTCCTGATTTTTTTTGAAGGAATCTACTTGCCAGATGTTTGGGTATTCAGATTTTAATGCTGGTTTAAGTATCTCATGGTTTCTCGGAGTTGTGGCGTTTCCAAAACCGATGAGTTCACACATTTCAAGTCATATTGCAATACTCTTGAGAAATTTCTGTATTATACTACTCTTTGCATTCATGGCATAAGTTTCCATGGTTCGAAATTAGTAATGAAATTGAAAGGAGGTTTTCTCAAGAGGTTTTATCACCTGACTTGAAGTGGCTTAAACAAAGCTTGGCAAGCCTCGGCCGATGTTGCCTATCGAAAAATGCTATATGTCCACACCAAGCTGTGAGGTATTTAAACCGGCATCCAAATCTGGATACCCAAACATCTGGTGAGTAGATATCTTCAAAAAAACTCGGGAAATTTCCAGCAGTTTTTTGTCCTGGTTGCGTTTTAAGAAGGTAGGTAAAGTTGAGAAAGTTTTTCACACATTTCTTCTGTCTTTCTCGCTGATTTGCCGTCTGATTGGTCCGTGAAAATGGGGTTTTGAAGGTTTCCGGCCATGGGCCACCACGAGCAAAAATCGGCTAAAACATTTGATTCCTATCTTAGTTGCATCGGCCATGTTACGTTTTGCATCGGCCATGTTAAAAAGTAGACTTTTCACTGTCCCTAATCTGTCACTGCCCGCTCGAGGTTAGCTTTTTTGCGGAAAAGGTTATGATCTCCATTGTCCAATGCTTTTTTGAAGTCAATGAACACTAGATCCACAAGAGCCTAACGACATCCATTCCATTCTACCAGTCGTCAGTAAAATTAGGTAAGTATGTTACTTTTGAATTAAGGCACAAAAGCCGGTTAGGCAAAATAAAAAATGAATGTTATCAAAATTTTAAGACAAACCAAATTTGAAAACCAAAAGGATTTGAAATCTTAAAATTAAATCCTTGTTTGGTTTTTGTACAAATTGCTAGCGTGAGTTCTTTCCAATGCATGCAGCAAAGTTTCCAATCTGGTGTTTAGATGTGTTACAGGCTACTAGCCTAATTATACAATACATATTATTATCATTCATGTGCTGGTACAGCTTGTTTGTTATTAGTTTTCAAAAGCAGACGGAATTTTGCAAAATGAAATGTTTGTCATGCGTAGCTTTCTATCATTCATGTTCAAAACGATCTTTTCTCCCGTAAACAAAAGATTTCCAGTCCGCTCGGAAAATTTGACTGAGGGGAAGTCAGCCTTTGATATTGGTCAATAGTTGGACTTTTCAGTCAGCCTTTCCATCTCTCCATCGTTGAAAATCGGAGTAACAGATGCAACTTTCCATGAGTCTAGTCGGGAAAACGAATTGTTTCATTCAATAAATGACTTCCGCTTAGATGGTTATTGTTTTGATCGTATGGTGTGAAAACTTCAAAGTGGAATTGATATGAACAGGAATGGCGCGACCGGGAGCGCTTGGGGGCAGGAGCCCCCCAAAAATTCACTGAGCACTTGAATTTTTGAAAATTGCTGTGCACTGTCGGCACTTTCGTAACTTGCTTGTCGTGTATTTAGAGAGGTTTGTCGAATTTTGAGCCAATCAGAAAGGTGTGGTTTGTAAAAAATTTGCTTCCTTCTCTCGCTGTCGGCACTTTGGCAATGTTTGTACCCCCAGCATTTCCTTCCTGGCGCCATCTTTGGATATCAAGTTGTTACTACTTTGACGTCAAAGTGGCCAAGTTGAAGGGTCTGTCAGTTCTGGCCTGCAAGGAAACTACGACGATATTCACTGAAAGGAGGTGAAGTTTGCCTTCGACTGCTCCCTGTTTGCTGACTGTGGCCTGAGCGCGCTTACCACCGAGCGCGCCACACCGAACCAGGGCAGGGAGGGAGCTTTGAACCGAACATATGAGCATGCGCGCATGTGCGTTCTTGATGAAGAAGAAACGAGGTCAGTTTCTTGTGAATTTGGACAGAAGTGGAGCGGTGGTGGAGAAGTAAAGAACGAATTTGTCAACTGAAAAACGGCCACTGCCACAAACCAAAGAACTGCATTTTGTCAGTATAAAAGATATGAATACCTGAAGCAACACTGTGCCATTTCATGAAACAGATAAGGTAAGACTGTGCTCTGATTCTTCAAAACATTTTGATGCTAGATATTTGTGTAGGCCCAATCAAAAGATTCTGACTTTCCTGGGCCTAAGCTGGTGGGCTCAGATTGACCCACCGCACAGCAACGAAGTTTGCTCGCTTACAAAAAGATAAGTTTGTAATAACTTAACTTTGCTTTCATAAGAGCACTGAGTTTATGCTAGGAGTGCAAAACATTAACGATAATGATATCTCCATTTCAGGTTCACAAAGCCGAGTGTCGTCGTTTATACTTCGTTCCAGAATCTCCATCCTCTCTCAGCGACTCGGAAGGTTTGCCTCGCAGGAAATGGCGAGCGGCAGCAAGGCCCGTGTTTATGCGGATGTGAATTTTCATAGACCAAGAGAATACTGGGATTACGAGGCCCATGTTATCGAATGGGGGTGAGTTTTGCTTAAACGAGTGTCCATTTTGCCAAGTTTATTTGTGTTGACGCCGATCCGGTTACTAGGCCAAACGTCCAAACGAAACCTAAATTGACAGGTCTTATTGACTCAATTCACAATATCATTCAAAGGTTAGAGATTTATTGAAAAAGATTTGAATATAAATACAAGTTAATTGTGTTTCTACTCCTGACACGGAGAATGCATTATGGTTATGATTGATGACTGAATGAAGAGAAAGAGGGAGAGAACCAAGAATGTCATTAATTGGAGATGCCTTTGCAACCTTCAACTATCTATAACAAGAAGTTACAAAGTCTAACAAGTGAGGAGGGTGCCGAGGCTCCGGCCAGTGGCCGGAGCTTGGCTGGAGCCTAGCCGGAGCCACTGGCCAGAGCAGCAGGCCCTTTTTATATTTTTTTCCTCCTGCTCCGGCCAGCTCCGGCCGCACTCTGGATACTGATGGAAAGATTCAAGATCAACAAGCATCTTCTTGACTTTCATTTATTTCTGTAACACTGATAATGTTTTCATGAATTTTCTACTGTTACCTTTACATCAGAATTTTACTTACATGATTGAAAAACGTTGTAAGTTGTGAGTGAACACAATAAAGACTCAATAAAACAGAGTTAAACAGAGTTAAGCAGCAACGTCATTCTGGCAAAATCTTCCTGCAACTTTATTGAAAAGGTTTGACTAAGTGGCCACCGTTAAACTTTGTATCACTTCTTAAGCAATAAGTAAAATGACTTCAAACAGGTACTAACAAGTAGTTTTGTAAGAATTTCCTTAGGGACGTAGGAAGCATCTCAAACTTGGAGGGCACCTTTTTCTTTAAGAAAAAGGAGGCATTTTCTAGTAAGGAAACAGCTGCAAAGTGAAGTTACATTTTGCATAACGTTTTAATGAAGAACTTGTTTTCTATCTGTTTGTATCTGCTTGTATTTGATCTCTATGGTGCTGAATATAGAAGAAAACGAGGTGTCACTCATTCAAACACATGTGAGACTTGTATCAGAACTGTTTAGTGTCAGAAAATTTCCAAGATTAGATGCCCCTCAAAATTTCAAGGCCACACTTGTTTCTTTAAAACTTTGCTGTGACAAGGTAAACTTGAAATCAATATTGAGATACTAGCTCTTAGCTGCAAAGTCTTTGACGCAAAGAACGGCATCCATCATTGATCTTGCAATCTCGCAAAAATGCAACCTTTTCTTCGCACACTTTACGACTCTAGAGCCATTGGCACTAACTTTACTACCTTTTGCACAGTTCGATTCATCATTAATCAGCCTCAGACCAACGCGGATCCATGCTTTCCTAGATCTGAAGACGTTTGAGTGAAGTTTATCATAGTGGCTCCGGCCAGTTGGCTCCGGCCATTGCCGGCTCCGGCCAATACCCTTTTTGTATTATTTTCCACTGGCTCCGGCCAAGCTCCGGCCAATGGCCGGAGCCTCGGCACCTTCCTAACAAGTGTAGGCCAGGCTAGACACTTTGTAGTGTGCTAAATATCTTGCACATGCCAGAACGTAAATTTTAGTAGCCAGACATCCAGAAATCATGCTTGTAGCATGAAGTTGACCAGAAATCCTTTAGAGAAAATGTGTTGAACTCTGAATATTGTTGCAGAATGGAAAGTGATTTTGGAATTTGTTTCCAGGTTCTTGAAACTTTAAGCATGTTTAGCCTATCTTGCACATGCAGGAACATAAGCAGTTCTCAGTCTGAGCTATGGAATTGGCAACGGACAAAAAAGCTTGTTTTTATTTAACCTATTGTTCTCAACTGCAGAAACTGCAAATCTTTTGTGAAAATCTCGCTTCCTTAGGCCATCTCAACTTGCATGCATGCCAAAAATACAAACTTTCCAGTCTAGAGTGTGGACATCCTTTTTCTAAATTAATAGGGATCCTATTCCGACGAGATCTCTGGTGTGCACAAAAGAATTTTGAAGTGTACAGTGTGAAACGGTTAGCAAATGAGTACTTGAAGTGTGTACATCTCGAAACTTTTAAAACAGAAAGTCTAAGTGATTGTCAAATTTCTCATTCCATACCAGTATTCATAATTGCACTCTTATTCTTCTCTTTTTTGCTCAAATCTTTGGTCAATCAATGTATCTATGAACATTGAGCTATAGGGGGCTCAAAGTAGCAAATTTTTCCGCATTTGCACACATACCTTGCCCTGTTGTTTTTATCGTAAATCACTTAGGTGTGCAAATAGTGACTCAAGCAAGAATCTCAGGTATGCATCTGCCATACTTTCCATACTGGCAAATGGTCTGAATTTGTGCCTAATCCAAAGAACTGGTGTAAACAACCTTTATTAACACAGTTCTATGTCCAGACTTTGACTGAATTTGATCAAGAATTGAATGATGTCAGAATCTTAGAATTTAAAGCAGTATCATATCAATTCAAGGGAACACTGCTAATTGATCCCATTGTACAGTATCTGGATACACATTTACATATTCAAGCAAGGACCAATACCTTGAGAGAATGATAACTGTGGCAACTGATACAGGTAGTAATACATTGATAAATAACAAATATGCATGGGCAGCAAACAAAAACCTTAGAGCTTGCAATTAGTATGCAGGCCCCTTCATTGTACAAAGTGATAATGATTTGACACAATAAGAGTTATACAGTAGTTGTTGTAAAAGTGCAAAAGTCTATCACAGATGTATTCTACAAACCACCAATAACAACTGTCAGTATCGGGAATGTTCCATCTTGTGGACCATTAGACAATTCCTCCCATATTCCTGTGGTCGTTTGGTCCATGGTCTGTTAGATAGGCCATGTCACATGTCTGCCTTCAAGACCATTCCTGACAGTGATGATGCAATGGCAATGGTTAACTTTGTGATTACTGTACTTTGTTTTGTTAGTAATCTTGCCCTTGATTTACATACAGTATTTTTTGTTCTTTTGAAATGATTGTGAGGATATGGCACCCTTTGTTGTTAGAAACAGCAATGAGACAGAATGGGCTTTCATGCTTATGCTAGGCAAGATATTATTTGTTTTTCACAAATATTGCAAATGAGCTGCAACAAAGCTCAATCTGACTTGATCCCCACCAGCCCCTCTAGTCATGAACATGAATGAGCCTTACAATACGGCTGTTAGCCAGCCGCATGAAGGCTCCTCTACATAGCCAGACAGGCTGATCTTATCCACACTACTGAAGAGCATTAGATGCTGCTACACAGCAACTTTTTTTCATTTTTCTTAAGCATCATGTTATCATATATGGTAGTGATAATAACAAAAAAATAATTAATTAATTACAGAAAGGATTACGAGTTAAAGAAAACAATGCTAAAATATCAGAAAAACTACCTAAGAAACTTATAAAAACCCCCAAAGCGTCCAATTAAAGATAAACTCTGTAAGATACTGTTCGTGAGCCCCGAATACACATTAACATTGAGCGCAAAAGACTAAGAGAAATTTTTGTTCTTATCAATGACATGATTTCACAGCAAATACTGTTCACTATTTGTACATATCCATTTGTTGTTAGATACCATTGATTCAAAGCTGACGCTTGGTGAATTCATGGATCAGTTGTCTCCAGCAGTTCTAGTCTGTCACATGGCCATACAGTATTTATATTTAATGGTCCCAGAACAGAATTTCTGGGCAATTCAATTTGTTTGAGGTCTGTACAGTATGTGATACCTTCCTGGCGATAACTTTAATGGTATGCAAGTCTAGTATCAGTGCTTCATTGGTTGATCCAACCAAAGTTTAATCAGCACCTGGCTTTTAGGGTTATTTTATTCCAAGAGCAAGGATTCTGGAAAATGAGAAGATTGTCTTAAATGTCAGACTCCTCAAGGAGGTCGCGTTGAAGTCCAAATTTGTCTTGACTTACAAATAATCTGAAAATCCTTTCATTCACTTCATTCACTCAACTGAATGTGAAAAACATTATTTTCGGTAATAACTAAAAGGAGTTTCTAACAGTTGTAGGGGAAGGGGCAACTGATGATACAGTATCTCAAGATGATACAGTATATACCTATCTTTGTTGCCATTTCACCATTGTTTGTTACCCTCTCCCACACTGATCATGCAAGTTACTGGTTTTGCACCTTCATTTCTGAACATTAAAGCTCCGCTGTTCTTCAGATTCATCTGTTAGCTTCTTGGAATGTACAGCAGGTAGTTTGAAGCTTTTGTTCTTTCATCCTTTAGTTTGAACCATACTTACCTAGTCAATTTTTCTAATGTTTTATTCATATGCACATATGTGGCAAATATTAACGACATGTATGACTATGGTGGCAACCACAAACTTTTTCTAAATTTCTATGATGCGCATTACTGCTACATTATCATGTCTACATTGTTTGAAGTTCTTGGATAAAATGGGGGGATCTTGTAAACAAAGATCAGCATAGTGGACAAATGTTCTCTTTTGTCCAAAGCTCCCGTGGGGTTCTTGGCCATGCTCTGATCAGATCACATTTTCTCCTAAAACTGACCAATCAGGTGCCGTCGTTGTGTTTACTTCCACGTTTTGTGGCAAAGTTTTGGCCATTTTTGACCGTTTTGACCACCATCCCAAAAAAAGCATTGCACACTCGGCTATGTTGATTTTTGTCAAAATTTCAATGAGAGGAGATTCTTCCAAACCTTGGACAATAAGTGTTTTCGGTATCACAATGCGATCGCTAAAATTGGCGGATTTGTGGCATTTTGAAACTCATTGCAGTCATTTTTGCGCAACAAGTCCTACAAAACTTAGCTAAAGGCAAGCACAAACTGATAACTTAAAGTCTATAAACCTACCTCAACTCCTGCAGACTTTATAACTTCTATAGGAGTTGCGAGAAGGATTGGGACACTGTTTATCGAAATAGGTGCATAGCAAATGGGAGCGATTTGGTCGTGAAACTGGGAGTGCATTTCAGTAGAGAAGTGGATATTTCCCTTCAAAACAGTTGAGGTAGACCTTTACAGACTTTGAATTGTCAGTTTGTCCTCGCCTTTTGCTAAGTTTTGTAGTATTTGTTATTCGAAAATGACTGCTATTAGTTTGAAAATGCCACAAATCGGCCAATTTTAGCGATCGCATTGTGATACCAGAAACACTTATGGTCTGAGATATGGAAAATCTTCTCCCGTTGAAATTTTGACGAAAATCAACATAGCCGAGTGTGCAATCCTTTTTTTCGGGATGGTGGTCAAAACGGTCAAAAATGACCAAAACTTTGCTGCAAAACGCGGAAGTAAACACAACAACGGCACCTGATTGGTCAGTTTTAGGAGAAAATATGTTCTGATCAGAGCGTGGCCAAGAACCCCACAGGAGCTTTGGACAAAAGAAAAGATTTGTCCACTTTGCCACAAAGATCATGATTCAAAGCAAAGCATCCATTTTGATTTGGAGGGCCATTCAGTAGGAGATGTTACTGTTCTGGGACTGTTATTTTGCAGAAAGAAGTGATAGAAAACAAGACTTTCGAAAAGGGAATTCCTGTATCTATACATTGAGAATTTATTTATTACCACATGGAATTTACAAACACTTTTAGTTTTATATCATAGTTTGTCTACATTGTTTGTTAATGGGTTTTGATCTTTTATATCTTATTCTTGCATCAAATTCTTTCTCCATTCTATTTCTACACTATTCTTCTATCAGTCATTTCTTTCCTGCTTCCTATGAGTGAAGGGTTGAGCTCAGAACACTTAGTCTTTAACGCTAAGCTTTATACTGTATTTTGTTTTTAAAATGATCTTGCATTCATCACGTACTGGATGAATCAGTAAATACACCCGGCATTTGTAAACATCTGACTGCTCCCTGAATCAAGGCAATGATATTGAAAACTGTCCTGTTTTATCCCTGATAAATCAAGTTAGGCTCAGTAATTTATCTGGCTTTAGTCAATTATTCCTTCCTCTCAAAATAGGAGACTTTCTGAAGAAAACCCATACCTGCAGAGACGAGTGCAAACACGAAGGAAGATTTCCCTTTGTTCTTCTTCCTAGCCATATTGACACATTGTTGTTCGCACTTTCTCCTCATGCAATGGAATCCTGCTGAATGTTATTCACATTAGGGGGTAGACTTTTCAACTCGCCAAGATGACAGCATGTGCCAATGCATGCCAAAAGTCATCGCTATGAGGTTAACATGTCAGGGATTCTTGATTGTAATTTTAGCATGCTTTTAAGGTTTTCAAAGGGATTTATTTTAGAAAATTGCTTACAGAATCTGAATGGAGTAACCAATCTTGGGCAGGAAAATTTCTAAAAATAATTGAACATGTTAGCTATCCAAACAGATATTGCAAAATAGAATTGCTTAGAGACTCAGGGAGCAGTAGCCTTTCAAATGCCGGGCTTTTTAGCTCACCTGGTATAATGTTACTTCAAGTAATAAAGCTGCATGCAGTCAAACAACCTATTTTTGAAATCACTATTTACTTGAGATTTTTATAGGCTTGACCTAAGGGTAATTCCATATAACCTCATCAGATGGATGTCAAGTCATGTTTTCGAAATCTTCCCAAATTTTTTCTCTAGCTAGTTAATCAGGAGCAGATTTCAAATATTTAATTTCAGCTCAATATCTCATTTGGTTGACAAGCAATAATTCATTGAACTTTTGGCCCATTTGTCAGTAAGGTGTTACTTTTCAAGAGGCAGCATGTTTGAGACCTGATGGAACTAAAATAACATCTATTTAGAACCGTTTCCACTTTGCTGTTGCTTTACATAGTTGAAAGCTTCACAAAAAAGTCAAATTTGACGGAACTATCAAAATTCTTTGCATGTATCGCTGCTTTAAAATCACACAGATGTCATGCCTTGATGTGTTAGAAATGAAGCACTCACATTTTTTGGTAATTATGTCTTTTAAAACATAAATGCTGGAAATTCGGTAGCTAGTACCATGAAACTGTGCCCATCGAGGAATGGAATAAAAATGAAACTGCAGTGTTTCACATATCAATGTGTCCAGTTAAGGCCAATGCAATGTTGATTAGACACCTCTGACCACATTTTTTGGGGAACTTTGTTAACTTTCAAAAATATTTTCGAAATTTCTGTTCAATCGAAAATTTCCGAACTTGGTTCTTGATAATGTGCACTTATAAAAGTATGCTTAAGCGTTGAAAAAATCAATTTTATACTTTCACAAGATACACATTTCGCCCTTTGAAATGGCTCAGAATCCAAAATGACGGATATATGCCATGTTCAGCTGCCTGAAACCATATGGTCCGGAATAATCATTGCAATAGGAAAAATTGTGTTGATTGTCTACGTTGAGTTCTCATCATGAGGCAATTCCAGAGATCTAACGAGTATTAGAAGTCTGTTAATTTCAATTATGAATTAGGCGTTGTTGACAAAATTGACTTGTGTAGCTTTATGTATGATACACATGTAATATTCTTTGTTGATTAAAGATTCCACCGTAACACTATAGTCACAACACCATGGACGTAAGATCCAGTTTCTGCATCACATGTATCTCTAGATTTTACCATCCTTGCTTGATCCATCATTCCTAATCGTAATGGGAGGGTACAAGCATTGACATTTTGAATCCATTTGCATCCAAAGTATCTCAAGTTTTGGAGGCATTTACAGCATCAGTTATAATTACCAAATGATTGTCCTCCATGGTTGATCACTTATTTCGAATGTCAGAGTACAACCAGTGGCATTTTGAATCTATTCACTTCAATTGCATCTCAAGATTTACTTCCACATAAGTAGCAGTTATGATTATCAAATGGTTGTCCTCTATGCTTGATGTATTATTTCTAATCTCAGGGTTTAAACATTGGCATTTTTAATGTTTCATATGCATCTAAAGATTAAGAACCATTTATGGTATCAGTTACAGTATGATTATCAAATGGTTGCCCGTTGTGCTTTTCTGTTATGTCTAATGCTAGGGTGCAAACAGTGCTTGGTCCATTACCTGGCTCAATGCCACTGTTTGTACCCTGACATTTAAAATAACAGATCCAGCATGGAGTACAACCATTTGGTAGTCACAACTGTTACAAAATATGGCTCTAAATCTCGAGATGCTTTGGATGCAAATGGATTCAAAATGCCACTGCTTGTACCCTCCCATTACGATTAGGAATTGATAGATCAAGCACGGACGATAATCTTTGGAAATCACCATTGATCATAAATTTGTTTAAAAATCTAGAGAAACATGTGATGCAAAAACTGGATCTTACATCCATGGTGTTGTGACTATAGTGTTACGGTGGAATCTTTAATCAACAAAGAATATTACATGTGTATCATACATAAAGCCGCACAAGTCACTTTTGTCAACAACGCCTACTTCATAATTGAAATTAACAGACTTCCAATACTCGTTAGATCTCTGGAATTGCCTCATGATAAGAACTCAACGTAGACAATCAACACAATTTTTCCTATTGCAATGATTATTCCGGACCATATGGTTTCAGGCAGCTGAACATGGCATATATCCGCCATTTTGGGTTTTGAGCCATTTCAAAGGGCGAAATGTGTATCTTGTGAAAGTATAAAATTGATTTTTTCAACGCTTAAGCATACTTTTATAAGTGCACATTATCAAGAACCAAGTTCGGAAATTTTCGATTGAACAGAAATTTCGAAAATATTTTTGAAAGTTAACAAAGTTCCCCAAAAAATGTGGTCAGAGGTGTCTAATCAACATTGCATTGGCCTTAACTGGACACATTGATATGTGAAACACTGCAGTTTCATTTTTATTCCATTCCTCGATGGGCACAGTTTCATGGTACTAGCTACCGAATTTCCAGCATTTATGTTTTAAAAGACATAATTACCAAAAAATGTGAGTGCTTCATTTCTAACACATCAAGGCATGACATCTGTGTGATTTTAAAGCAGCGATACATGCAAACAATTTCGATAGTTCCGTCAAATTTGACTTTTTTGTGAAGCTTTCAACTATGTAAAGCAACAGCAAAGTGGAAACGGTTCTAAAAAGATGTTATTTTAGTTCCATCGGGTCTCAAACATGCTGCCTCGTGAAAAGTGACACCTTACTGACACATGGGCCAAAACTTCAATGAATTATTGCTTGTCAACCAAATGAGACATTGAGCTGAAATTAAATATTTGAAATCAGCTCCTGATTCACTAGGTAGAGAAAAAATTTGGGAAGATTTCGAAAACATGACTTGACATCCAACTGATGAGGTTATATGGAATTACCCCTAAGTGAGCAGCATCTCAAAAGAGAGCTTAAGCCTCACAACTAAATGCAGATACAAAAAATTTCTTTAAGTATCCAGGCCCCATTGAGTTTGCATCTGTAACAGACTCTCAATGTTTATTCAACTGAGAAATAACTCATTTATATCAAGGAGCGCACACTTGTAAAAATTGAAATGTCATCTCCCACAGGCAACAAGACAATTACCAACTTGTCAGAAAACTAGGAAGAGGGAAATATAGTGAAGTATTCGAAGGAATTAATGTTGTGAACAATGAAAAAACAGTCATCAAAATATTGAAGGTGAGTTAAAAGTGAGGTGTAATAAGTGCCCCAACAGACTTCCAACAAATTCACTTAAATGTGGGAAGCAAAGTTCCCAAGAATAGATTTGAATGGATTGCATTTAATGTTAGGTAATAAATGCACATTTTCCTGAAAATTTTTGAGTAGTCAGATAGTCCATAAAAGAGGCCTTCTTGGTTTGACTGCAATGGACAAAGTGGGCCCTATTGATGTGCACAATGAAAGGCTATATAGGCTTTATATACTGGGTGACCCAAAAAAGTGACCCAGCGGGATGTGTCATGGAAAATCAACTAAGAGGCTGATTGATATGCTTCAAACCTGGTTCTGTCGCTCAAAGACTACCCTACATTATGAGTATTTGTCGCAGTTTTTTCAACGACTGTAAATTTTCTGAATTAAGGATTTTGTGAAAAATGGCAATCTTGAAATCCTGGAAAAGTCGTCAAAAACAGGGGATCGATTTACAGCCATCTCAGATCTTCAAAACAATGAGGAACATGCCTTAATTTCAACTGGGAATAGGCAACTCATTTGAAAGTTTTCAGAGAAAGTTTATTGTCCCCAAATTTGGGTGGAAAATTGAGCTCCTTTGAAATTCCATGAGTTTACAAGGCACATTAGTTCAAAATCCTTAGGTACCTAGGGACTAGGAACTTTCTCTAAAAAGTTTTGACTGAGTTGTCTATTCCAGCCTGAATTAGAGCCCAGTCCCCATTGTTTTCAAGATCTGAAGTGGCTTCAAATCGATCCCCTTGTTTTTGGAAACTTTTTCAGGATTTAATGCCTACCAGTTTCGGCGAGATCCTTAATTTGGAAAATTTACCATGCTTGAAAAATTGTGAAAGATACTTGTAATAAAGGGTAGTCTTTGAGCAACAGAACTACATTTGGAGCATCCCAGTTGGCATCTTAGTTGCTTTTCTATAACGAATCACACAGGGTCACTTTTTTGGGTCACCTGGTATCTGAACAACTTGTATTTTAACTTTAATGGTAAAAGCACAGCATAAAATTCCAGTCCCCAACACATTATAGAGTAAATGAAAAATATTCTCTCAGGTGAAAAATACTGTTGATTTAATTGAACCATCCATAGTATTTTGCACCTGCTAGTGGGTCATTTATAACATGTATATATCACATACATAGTATTTCAGGCCCATCAGAAGGAAATTCATGTTGGGGGGGGGCTGAAATGAGAAGGGAGCGAGGCGAGGAAAAATGGGGGTCTGGGGGCTTGCCCCTGGGAACATTTTTCATGATCACACCCCTTAGATTGTTGGAAAATGCCCCATTTTTGGAGAATGTGCTACTGACAGAAGCAAAGATCACGACTAGTGAGAGTCTTTCCATGGAAATTTTGAATTTTTCGACTTATATGACATCAAAAGATATTGCATTTTTGATAGATTCTGGTAGCTTCCTCAAATATATACAAATTTGAATCTTCGTTCTTACGACTCAAAATCTGCTAACTTCAGCAAATTATTGGGGAGCTGAAGCCCCCCAGCCCCCTGCTTCCGACCGGCCTGTATTTATGAACAACACGTCTGCTTAAAAAGTTCCTAGCTACATTTTGAGAAATACAAAGCACTAGACAATGCAGATATTAAAGTCAAACATTTATACCACTACTATGCAAGACTGAATCATACAAAAACAGTTTTTTTTGGAAGGATAAAGGACTGGCAGTCTTACTCTAGCAATGAAATTTTAGAACTGTAAATATTTTAATTTGTCTTTATTGATTAGATTGTACAGTAATTTTGTCATATGATTTTTTGACTTTGTAATGTTTACTTTAATTTCTTTTTAGGTCTTAGAGCCCTCTGCGTTAATGCCGTAATGCTTTGCAAAGAAATTTTATAGAAATAGATAACTTTTTGGGGCTGAATTTTTTTGTTGTCTGTCCTTGGACCATTAAGGTTTTAAACACAAGATGTTCAGATATAGACTTTCATTGTGCACATCAGTAGGTGCCACTTGCAGTCAAACCAAGAAGGCCTCTTTTATGGACTATCTGGCTACTCAAAAATGTTACAGAAGAGTGCATTTCTTGCCCACTTTTGATGCAATCCAATGTAGATTTGCAAAGAGTTATGTTCTGTTTGCTCATATGGTAGACCTTCATAAACCATCTTGATAATACATCCTTTTTCCTAAATTGATCTAAGATTTAACAGTGAATTTGATTTTTTCAAAATTTTCCTTGAATTTTTTGGCCACTATTTGGCAAATAAGCAAGATCTAGGCTAATTTTCTTAGCAGATTTACCAAAGTCGTGAAATAGGGCTTACTTTGGAGCAAAGGTGTTACTGTATTTGGAGGGCTCATTTAACAGCAGCCAAAACATTAGCTGGACTAATTTTCCTCTTTTGTGTAACGCTTATGCTTAAAACAGTAATTTCAAGCCCCATCAAATTGACGAGAATTTGAAAGTATTAAAAACAGTTGTGTTGTGTGTAACTGAGCAATAATTTAAGTGATAAGTTTGAAATACATGAAGTTTTCTGTCGAAATCAGTTAAGCCCTACGGGGGCTTATGCAGGCAGGGGCTTATTCGTCCAAAATACTTTTGCATGTAGCTTATTTGAGGGGGGTTTAATAAGGTAAATGAATGGAGATATAGTGACATAATCTAAACATAGCACAAAAGAACTGAAGGTGTTACTTATTATCCTTTTGTTTCATACCTAGATCGAAAACATCAAATACAACAGGTTATGTTTAGATTACGCAGTCTCCCTAGCTAAGTTAGCTTTTAACCCCGTTGATTTACGTTTGAAGCTTATTATTATGGCACAACAATGTACTCTATGTCTTTGTCAACTAATTCAGTTCAAAGAAAAATGTAACAGAATTTAACACCCACCTTTAAAGATTCCTATGCAACATGCTGTTCGGAACCCACCTCCATGCAAACAGTACCCTATCCATTTGTGCCTGCATGATACACACACAAAGACCGATCGATTTTTACAATGGCATACCCTGCAGGACCACAGTCAGCACAGCTTATAAGTGGTAGGTATTACTCCCTCTTTATTTAGTTACCGTAGCTTTTAATTCCCTTAGTACAGTATTTTAGTTTCATCTTAACATATGCTTTCATTCTACGCTATCAAAAAACATATATGCTTGAAAGAAGGCCTTCAAAAAATGAGGTGTGGAGAAAACCAAAATTGCATTTTCAACATGCCATTCAGTGCAAAGTCTTGTGAAAGCATAATCCCTTGTCACATGATAGCTTACATAATTGTGATCCTTTTCATTGTAGCCAGTCAAAAAGAAGAAGATAAAGAGGGAGATTAAGATATTAGAAAATTTGCGGGGAGGACCAAACATCATTACACTACTTGATGTGGTCAAAGACCCTGTGGTGAGTAGCATTCATAGCATAAAATAATACTCTTACTTTTATACCAGGTGTCCCAAATAAATTGCAGCAGATTTAAGAAAATTATGACCCAAGCTGTTTCAAATTAACGATTAAATAATTATTTTTCTCTAAATTTGCAATGATTAGTTTAATTTTAATATATTTTGCAGAATTTTGCTGACTTGGTTGCAGAGTTAAAAATCAGTGAACTTTAAATTTGTTGCCAGGGCAAAACCAGAGCTACCAGCAGGTATACTGCAAACTTCCAAGCATGGCATACAGGCAGCCTTAAGGATTAAAGACAACCACACAATGTAAACAAGAAACCGTGACAAAAGGATCCCTTGCTGATTCATGCGTTATCTAGTTTTGAGGGAGCTGTGAAGTATAGCTCTAATGATGGCCAAGTCATTTTAGAAAAAATGACTTTGTCTTGACCAAAATCTTGACAAAAAAGTGTCTGTTAAATGTTCAGTTAACTTTTGTGTTGTGTGCTTTTTCAGCAGTCCTCAGTAATTGCTGGGATTGCCATGTTTTATAATTTGACATTATAATTCACTATTGCCAATGCAGCAACTCTGGTTTTGATGTAGGGGCAATTGAAGTTCCTGATATTTACCTTTACAACTGATTAACCAAATATACTGGAAAATATGTCAAAATTACTCTACTGTATCTGTATATAATTATTCGTTTTGATAATGAGTATGAGACAGTTGCCATTAGTATTTCTCAAATCTGTAGTGTTTTTCTGGGACACCTGGTATGTATGCAAGCATGTATGTGAAATTTGCCACACAACCTGCAATGATTAAAAAATAGATCTACAATATTTCAATACAATTTACGTAGCAAATTTATTAGAAGCAAATTAAAAACACCCCAACTTATAGAGGCAGGGATAGCATTAAAAGAATCAGATGACCTTATTTCTATAACAGTCCCCTTAAAGGTCCCCTTTTGAATAATATATTGACAGTAACCACTGACTTGCAGCCTTAAAACAGACAATTATGTTGCAATTAAATCAAAATGTGAATTTGGTCTCTTAAAAAGCTGAACGATCAAGAAGTGGTATCCTATGAACCTTTCTGGGAAGATTTGATGTGGTATGTTCAGCTTTTGTGGAAAATCACAAACACTGTATACCAAGGTAGAATTATTCTTTATATATTTGAAATCTTACTCAAAATTCAACATCGGTGTGAGAATAGAAATGTTGGGTAGAGAGAACAACCTGGTCCATTTTGTTTCATACAAGTTAGTGCTATGAAGTACAGTAGTAAAGATTTTGCAAATAGATATGTTCATTTTAAGAAGGACTCTCAGGTGTGGAGAAGTTCAAACCAGTTTTATTTTTTCAAGCATGTTTTAACTGTTAAATTGTATCAAACAAATTTGATCTCTCTTTTGATTTTTTGTGTAAATACTGCACTGTTTTCTCAACAGTCTAGAACACCTGCATTAATATTTGAATATGTCAACAACACAGACTTTAAGGTATGTAAATCTCTTTGCTGTATGGTTAAGGTCTCTCTCAAATTAGATGTCATGTGAACATCAACTGAAACAGCAAATCAACATGTTTACGCTATCGTAAATCTCACATGACATGTCATTAGGCAGACTTTGATTTGAAATTCATTTTTCATATGATGCAAAAGTTAGATATATTTTGATGAGACCATGCAAATTTATTGAGTACATGGTGATATTTTGGTGAAATTGCCAGAGTTGCCATCACCAAAGCCCTAGATTTATGGTTTAGATATGAAGTATTTGACCTTAAGTTTTACAAATTTCAGAAATGGGAAATATGATCAGCCTACTATGTGGAGATGCTACTAGCCCCTCTGTATTCTCAGCACATGTTGTAAGATGTACAATGCGAGGGTGAGGGAGAAGGAGGGAGATTGACTTGTTCGATTAGGAGATCAAAATCAAGACTTCAAAACCAAGAAGTAGATAATCAGATGTAATGGCCATTATACAGCGACACATGTATATAGCTCATTTGATTGGCTTTCTGCGCACATCAAAGGATTTACCGGTGGACAGAATCTTGTCCACCATCTGTCTGCGAACAAAAGAGTCTTGTTTGGAGTTTTCTAGTCCTACAAGTCTCTCTCCCACCCGATCTTTCTTCTCCCTGTTCCTGCTCTGCACCTTGTGATTACAAGAGAGATTACTTACCCTGCCTTACCTTCTTACTAGGTGAACCTTTTGAACATTGTTGGCTATTGCTTTTCATTGTGCCCTGTCTTCCATTGGTGCTGTCAAATGCTCTTTTTTCAGAGCCCTGTGTATTCTTGGTGGTTGATGCAAGTCATTGCTGTTCTTCCTCTTTTTTTCCACGTTTACATCATTCAGACTTGTGCAACAGTGACCAGTAGATTGCATGCTACTTTGATGGACAGTATCATAGCCATTGGTAAATCCCATTGAGCTCTTTGTCATGATCATCTTAATTTTATTTCAGCAACTGTATCAAACATTCACAGATTATGACATCAGGTTCTATTTGTATGAACTACTTAAGGTAAGTTTTGGCAATGTTTGCTTATCTTTGGCATATTTTGCTTCTCAGGAATTTGCGATAGTTCTCTTCACAGAACATAGAATTACAGAAAATGTTGATTGGACCATAGTCACAAGAACGGATAGTTTGGAAGCGAACAATGCGCTATTGTTTTCTGCGATTGTACGCGCTTTGAGGTTGAACGAGCAACATCAACAACCCGAGAGTGCACACTTCCAGCTCAACATGGCCGCTCCAGCACACGAATCGTTACCTATTGAGGAACTTGATGATATTTTATACTTAATTGAAGAAGGATTTTTGGAAGAAGATGAAGATTTGAATAATCAGATTGCGGATATTGCGGTAGAAGTTAGCAGGGACGAAGAAAACCCCGCATGCTTCAAATGCAACGTCTGTGGAAAGGCCTGCAAGTCACGCCGTGGACTTACGCGGCACTCAAATTCGAAACATCCCGATGTTGGTTCTTCCTCTGGCGTTGCCATGCCTGCTTCAACTGCGGCACCAAAATGTTCTTCCTCTTCAGCCGATGAGCTTAGTCGTCAAAAGCTTCATCCTCTCCAGCTTAAAACCATCATCCTGAAATGCGCCGAAAAGCTCTCTTCAGATGAATGTTTTCCCTCAAATTTGCGAGAGAAATTTTCGAAGGGGTCCTTCGCTTTCACAAACGAAGACGCTGTCAAATTATGGTCAAAGTTGCGAAAAGTTATAGATAATTTCAATGGTGATGCTGAAAAATTTTATTCTGGTTTCTTTTCTTTATTGGTGGTCAATGTTCTTCCATCAAAATTTGACGAATCTTTTGTTACAAATACGCTCATGTCTGAAGTTGCAAATCTTTTATTGAATCATCTGTCTGGTGTTGAGAACTTGGTCTTGGATGTTACCAAGGCACCCGAGCCTTTGTCAGCGAAGGAGGAGAAAAGTTTACAATATCTTGCTGGTTTTATTTTACATAAACTTTATTCAAAATTCCTTTATTCAGGGAAAGGCAAAAGCATATGTCAACAAATCATTTCTATCCTTCAAGCTTGCAAAGTTGAGAGTGATGACACCCAAACCCTTATTAATGCTCATGACAGAGGTGGTTTATGGAAAGTGAACAAACAAATTGAAAGAGTTTTCTTGCAATCAGAGCTACTATTTCGTGCAAGAACTGCATCTTTTAAGACAAAATTGGCTTGCGAAGATTTAGTTGAAGAGATTTTAAAGGACTCTTCTGTTCTTTCTAACTACAATAACATATGCCTAAATGCCAGCCTTAAAATTAGTAAAGAAGTCAGTTTGGATCTCTTGGAACACATGGTGACAATATATTTTAGAGTACGAACATTTTCATATGCAAAGGATATCAGGGAAAAACATAAAGTTTCAAAGAAGCAGGCAAAGAAACGTCCCTCCGGACAGAAATCAAGAAATCCAGTTCTTCCTACAGACAAGGGTCATTAATTATATCCCAAATAAATGCACATCTGTTGAAGCTAACCAGAACGTACACAGTGAACTCTAATGTTCATTCACAAATAATCAGATAAGATTTGTATAATCCATCGACTTTGCAGCCAGAACAATCAGGTCCACAGGGTTTGAGCCCAGGATAAGCCCCAATGACATGGGGTCACAAGCTTGATTTGATCTTCTCTACTTCTGTGATCCCTAGCGCTTGGTGCTGAAATCTGCAACTTCATGTTCACAGATCCAAAAAGGAGGAAACAAGAATAAAAATCATGCACTAGTTTAAATTAGCCAATTGGAGAATTAAAGTTTAAATTTGGTCATACTTGGTTGTATAAAGGTGAAGTTGCCATTCTTAGCTCCAAGCACTGGGATCACAGGAGGTAATAAGAGCTAATAAGAGCTAATAGAATATGTGACCCCTTGTCTTGACACTCAAGTGGTGGGGCCCTACCGCATATCAAACACACTCTACCTGACTGTTATGGCTGCAAAGTCAGAGGATTACACATATTTTGTTAATAAAAACTAAGAATTTGGGCCAGTACTGAAAGCTTTTAAAAATCATATATCAGAATTTCAGTACTCAGAGTTTCTTATGAATTTCTTATTGGTTTCATAGCTGTCTTCATGTATGAAAGCAGCATGTCAAACTTATTTGATTAACTGACTCAAAATGGGTTTGAACATTCTAAGCCAAGTTTCTAAATTTTACCAATTAAGGTTGAAAGTTGCACACTTTACCTACTGTATTGGCTAACGTTTATCCCGCACCCAGTTCAAGTCATGTGATCAACCTTTTGGGAAGATTCAGTATTATTCTATTTTTAAAAGAACATAAATTTCAGTGCACAAAAAATATGTTAAAAAAATGTAAAAGATGTTCTATCAGGATATTGCTCACTTGACTTGAATGGGAGGGGGGCAAGGAAATCTTAGTTGAATATGTTTCTTATCAATTACATAACATTTTCACTGTTAATTGCATTAATGCTAAACATGGTAGAATATTAGGCAGAATATTAGGTATGTCCTTGCCATTCATAATTTACAGTATATGTAATTCTTTCTAAACAGAGGCAATATATCAAATGTCCTTGCAAAATAATATACAGTAGAAATGATTACTTAAAGCCTAAAGGATTTGTAATACAACAAGCCAGAAATGATGTGAAAACACAAAAGAAAGCAGACTATTTGACATTTTATTTATGAAGGTTCAAAGTTCTACTCATTATTTTAAAGCCAATCTTTTAAAATCAATGAAGTGAACTGAACTGCCATCATTTCTGTTTTGATGTGGGTAACTTTCTCACTGATTTCAGTTGTTACCAATTAATAAGGTCCAATGATCAGGTGTTTCTAGTTTAGCACCATCCATCTAACTGCAATTAAAGGGTATGTACAAGGTTAAACCCTTGCATTTGAAAACAAGGAACAGAATCCAAAAAAATATTATCTTCAGCAATTCAAGTTGAAGTTGCATATGTATGTGCGATGAACAATGGAAGATAGCCAAAGGAGCAATGCTGTGTCTGAGTGTTTTCTCTGCCCTATTTATAGAGAAGCCCTTTTACCACTGCGTGTTCCCTTTAATTTTTACAAATAAGATTACTGTTAGCTACTGCAATGCATGCATTGTTTCATTTCAGGATTGTGACACAGGATACTGCATAACGTATAGTATGGGCCTTGTGTATATTGAAATAAAAAATTATCAAGGAATTCTTGGCAGTTTCCCAATTTCAGTAATACGAAGTCTAGGTACGAAAAGCTGGAAGCTTTTACCAACATTCTGAATTTCGTAAGAATTCCCGGGAATGAAAACCATGCAAACATACCTAGTTTGTGAGTCTGAGGCCTGTACTGTAGTTTACCATTATAGCAAAAAGTTCAGCTTCCAACAACCTTGCACATTGACAGAAGCATGATTTTGGCTTGAAGGAGCTTGAAATAAGTACTAGGCTGACACCATTTTGGCCAGTTTGCAAGATTAGAGCTTGATCAAGTTTGACATTGCAGATCAAAGCTTGATCAAGTTTGACAATAACCTCATGCTTAAATTATTCTCAAACATACTACAATCAAGCTTGATTGATTTTGTCTTCAGTTCAAAAGATGTATGCTGCAAGCTTGAGCAAGCGGTGCAAAATTCTAACTTGAATCAAGCCTTCAAACTACTCAAATAATGCTCAAAACAAGTTAGTATCAGGCTTGAAGCCTGTTTGCAAACATACTTAATATTTTTGCTAAGGGTGAATACCTCACATGAAATAGAAATGTGTGTTATACCTCTGAGTTGTAGATATAAGTGTTCAGCAATATTAATAGAGTTTACTTCTTTTTGATTCTTTTTGGCAATGGCTCAGTATTATTAACATCATATTTTCCAACCTGGACATTGACGTTTCCAGCAATGGGGCGAACAGAAAATTGAGACTTGATGGTGTTGTCATTGTAAGCAACATCTTTAACTGAGGGGTTGTCACGACGGCATCCGATTGCACGCTGCCGGCCAAAGTAATTTTCAGGATCATCTTGGCAGAATCTGTTTGACAACACATAAGGAACACCATTTTGAAGCAAGAATTTGCAAACTTCTTTGAAGGAGAAGACGCTTGTTTGAAGACCTTCGTATGTTTGCCAAGAAATGAACATGCTGCTCTTTGCATTTGCAGAGAAATTTCCTTCACGCCTTTCAATGGTATCTTTCCACTGGGAAAAATAATCAAGAAATTGATCCAACCAGGTGAATCTTGGATCATCAACATCAGAATAAGGCTGTAAGAAGGGCTTTCTTTTCAGAACATGTTCAGCAGAATTTCTAACATTTAGACAATCAAAGAATTTGTCCATCATAGAACAGAACTTGGCTGTAGCAGAGGCTTCAGGAGGGCCAAATTTATCCAAGCAGACTGCAACTGTATCACTTAAAACTTGAGCTGCAAGATGAACTCTCATTACAGAATATGGTGTCAGATTGAAGTGATCACTGGTTAACTTGGGAAGCATCTTCAGGCCACTGTCCAAGTCATCAAAATAGAATTGAGAAATGTGAGACCAGAGGATGTGCAAGCCATCATTCCACAAGAGACGTGTAGTACGGCCAGATCCTGAATTTGCAAGGCAATTACGGGTTGTTTTCATCAAATGAGGAACATCAGCAAAGAAATATATGTAGCGTTCATCCTTGCTGAAAAGATTCTTGGCACGATAAACAACATTTTCCTGACTGTCACCGTCAAGGGCTTTGTGCATGCGGAAGAACTTGCGATTGGAAGATGCTCCATCAGCAGTGGCGGCAATGACTTTCAAATTGATATTCTCAAGAATGTTGACAGCTTTCCAGAAGATGGGAAAGATTTGGTAAGATGTTGCACCAGTAGTAGCAAATGTTGCTAAACTGAAGGAAAGAGGATTGACAACACTTTTTATCAGGAAGACAAGAACATGTGTTGCAAGCTGCTGAACATCTTGAAGAGTGGCATAATTTGTATCAATGTCACCAAGGTCAACAAAGCCAATGAGCTCACCAGTATGCTTGTCCCAAACTAGGTCTTCTTGGATCTTCATTTCATCAAAAAGGATGGTTACAAATCTTTCAGCAGGAGAAAATTCTTCCGTCTTTTCAGATAAATCACTAATGATATCAGGATTGAATCCTCTTTTTGGGCGAATATAATTTTTGTAGTCTCTGAGTGTTCTTAAACTTGGCAAGACTAAAATTCCAGAGCCAGTTTTGCTGTTGTAGCGAAGATCAGAATAAGTAGAAGAAGACTTAGCAGCAAGAGAAAGACAAAATTTGATGACCATTGGATGATATCTGATGCTGCTTGATTTCGATTCATTTATGTACTTTTGCTGTTCCTCCCAAAACAATTTCATGAAGGGGGGCACATCTTTTTCATCACAGCCACTGAATAAGGAACAAAGGTCTTGGTTAAGTTGAGGATCCACTGGTTTGCTGTTATCTGCCAAAGACTGTCTCATTTCTTCAATTTGCTCCTCAAGTTGCTTGCATTTGAGGCGGTTTTGTTGCAAAGTTATCTTTATTCTCTCTGGGGCTGTAAATTTAACTGGAGCAAATAGCTTTGCAGGTTCCTTCAATCGGCTTTCTTTGCGTCTGCTTTCATAGATAAGATTGGCCCCATGACCAAGGCAAGAAGAACATTGATTTTTTCCAGATATTAGAAGAGGGCAGTTCCCAGCTCGGAGAAATTCATCTTGAAGAAATCTTCTGGGGGAAGAGCTTTGTTGAAATTCAAGATAAGAAAATTTTCTTGGGATCACATGCCTTTGAAGACTTGCAGTGGCTTTTGGGTCAGGTATATCAATTCCTTTGCACAAAAGAGACTGTTCGATTTCTTGAATAAGATTGGATAAGGTAACATTGGCAAAGGATCTTTCATATTTTCCATACAAATCATGGTCTTCAGTAAGCATCCAACCAAAAACTCGCAAAGAAAATCGGAGAGTAGGATCCACAAAGATTTCAAATTTAGGAAGCAAATAATCATCATAGTTGGAAGAAATGGTTACCAATGAATCAGACAAATCAATGTGTCAAGAATGGCCAAGCTTTATTTTTGAAATGCGTTGCTGAAATTCAGCAAAGCTCTTGTAAACTGCTGAAGGAATTGAAGATGGTAAGGCTGTTGAGGAAATGTTCTCTTCTCTCTTTTTGATAGCTGTTGTTGGACGTGGGGCAGGGGAAGAAACAGAGATGCTTTTCTTGGGAAGATGCAACGATGGCAACACTCCCTCTTTAAGTGCCTTTCGTGTTGGATCTATGGAATGGAATGAAATAAATATTATCATTAAGATACCTGGTTTTCCTCCATAGGCCTAAAGGTCTGCCTACATGATAACCAGAAAATTAAGCAACATTAATTCACAATTATCATTGAAAAGGTTGAAATCAACTGTTATGATTGTAAAATAATTACAAATACGCTATCAATGCCGAAATAATGAATCACTAAACGTTTACTGTGTCAGTCATGGCACATACGGTATCCCTTCTTTCAGCAGAACGAAGGGGCAGAGGAGTGTGACTGGAGCTTGCAGAATTTAGGCCCATACCTAACCAAGTTCTAGTAACGTATCCAAAATATTCAACGCTGGGAATAAAAGAAAGCAAATGTCATAAGCTCCGAGCACGTACGGATGTAAAAAACATAAACATTACTTACAAATCCAAAGTTGATCCTCGGAGAAGTGTCTTTCGCAAATATAAATCTTGTTTGTATCGATTTGACGCTGGAGACTTTGATCAATGACACGATCTTTGGTCACAACGTTCAGCAATTCACTTCTCCATTTCTTGTTTGAGTCGCTATTTGGCAAAGGAATCTTGAAAATACTTAGTTCTTTATTTCTTCTTGATGTTGGACAACCAAAGATAGAGCAATTTGCTCCAGGCATGGCAAAAAACAGGGAGGATACAAGGAAGACCGTCAAAGTAATACTCGACTGACACCACGAGAGTGCACAACGCGTAAAGCTTGTGCACCTTCGGAGGTCTGGGTTCCAGGAAAATTTTTATCAAAGACCTAGAACAATAGCGCATTGTTCGCTTCCCAACTATCCGTTCTTGTGACTATGATTGGACGTACGCTTGATTTTGCTGTGTAGCCTGAAAGTTTGCTTTTTATTTGGAATTGGTTGATTGATATTGTTTCAGTTTGTTGTTTGGTTTTTGAGAATACTTTAGTCCCAAACTATTATGGACAAAAATAACAGTGAAACAAACGGTGTGGAAACATTTCCTGCTCAAATCGCTGCAAGTCTGAAGGAGAATATTTTGAGATTTGCAGCCTAATGAATTCAAGAGACAGTGAACTCTTTTCCCTACAGCAGGGTGGGTACACTTAAGAAAAGAATCAAGTTAAATCGGTAGAAGTAGATTCTTGCTAGTTTTCTTGTCAGATGCAAGGACACTATGACCTTGCTACTGATAACAGACATACAGGAATTGCTTTATTGTGAAGTGACATTTTTGTAGTCAGCAGAGTTAAAGGTGAACTCTTTTACAGTCCTGTTGTTTCTGCTTATCCATCAGATTCCTTCAAACTAATGATCATTGGGCGGGGTAACATATCAACTTAGATACAAAAGTTTACTTTACCAAAATTGGTTTTATCGTTCTCACATTGGTTTTATCGCTCTCACATTACAAGTACTTTTATTAAGACTGTTGCAGTCCATAAAGGGTTTAAACAGACCTTTAAGACGCTTGATCAACCTTGCTGACAACGCTGGAAAATTAAGAAAGTGCTGAAAATGCTCTTGAGTGGAAAAGAATGAAAGGCCCAGCTCTATGGTACAGTCGTGACCAAAAATTTCCGACCTCATTTTTGTCACCAACTTTTGTTGGCACAACGAGATTGAACCCTGCCGTTCTGCCTGTTTAAATCTCTTGGAGTTTGTGTAGGTCAACTGTCCAGGTAGATTCTGAATTTTGAAGTTGTTTTTTTAATTCCTGTGCCATGTTGCTATTATTTCACAATGAAATCTGTAAAAATTCTTGGAAATTAAAAATGGTTCTGTCGACAAGAGGTGTGCTCCAGAATTTGTGTTTCGCAGCTTGATTTTACACCAATCTATGTCCAATTCATTGATGTGATTTGTTTGCAAAAAAATCGAAACTACACAAGAAGTATTGCTACATAGAAGAAAGCAGTGGCCATAAGTTTAGGACCACCCTTGGAAAAGAGTGAAAAATTATGTGCTTATGATTTAAGTGCCCTTGATATTCGATAATTCGAATAATAAAACAATTCTTAAAAATTAATTCGAATAATTATGCGATTTGTTGCTTTAAACTAAAATGCTGGTCTTAAATTTATGGCCACTGCTGTAGACTGAAGGTTCTCCACTGCTTTTTCCCGTAATCAATATTCTTCGCGGAGCTTCGATTTTTCGTAAACAAATCATAGCAATTAATTTGGCATTGATGTAAAAACCAGCCGAATAGCAGTTTTTTGGGTCACATCCTTGTTTGCAGAACTATTATGATTTGCAAGAATTTTTTAGATATCATTGTTGTGATCCATAGCAAAATGGCGCCGAAATAAAACACAACATCAACATTAGGTACCTGTATGGAAACTTGATCCAAACAAAATCCAAGAGAGTAGGGTAGGCAGGGCGGTATGGTTTAATCTCGTTGTGCCTGGAGATTTTAAAAGATGCGATTTTATGTTGAAAAAATGTGATTTTATAGGACAAGTCCGGTGTTGATAAAATGATTATTGAAAAGCAACCTTACAACTACTGAACACCGATCGTGAGTTCCATCCAAGTCTCGATGCCCCCAATCCTCATAAATTGGTTGATGAATCTTCGTAAGTTAGGCCAAATATCTTTGCCATTTTGTATTTTGTACGAGTGTGCGAAGGCGCAATAAGGAGGCTAGCAATGTGAATGGTATAATGCCAACACATTTAGCAGCCTTGTTCAGGTCATCGTGAAGTGACATCATATAAAATGATGTCTTTTTGCACTTCTTAGCGGATTGAAATATATAGTTTCGCAGATTAAAAGAGTAAAACAATTGAAAAAAGTACTACACACCATTCACAACAGTGCAATCTCTTGAATAATCAGCAATTATAACAACCCCGGACTTGTCCTCTAAATTTTTGCCCATGACCGTACCTGCCAAATTGCCTGGGCCATAAGTTAACGTCATTAAGTGTAATTATCATCACCATGGGGCTAAGATGGTAGGACATGTGATACAGAAGTTTTACTCGTGTTTAAAGGATCCTAGAGGAATTTCATACAAAATGGCTTATAATACACCACTTTAATGAACAGCTTCATTTTGGAAATAATTCAAAATTCTTTCATATGAAATTTTAGACGCCAAATTCGGATTTAGCACCAAAACTTCAGTCTAACCACAAGTTTTCTTGTTGCTAGCGGTTGTAGCGTTAGATCTATGGCGATGTAAAGTTTGAAAATCTATAAGGGATTTGACCGTGAAAATACCTCGGGGTTCTCGGGGTGTGAAGTTTCACCCCGAACGACTTTTCACGGTCAAACCCCTTATAAATCTTTGAACTTCACATTGTCATAAAATCAACATCACAATTGTCAGCAGTTTAAAAATATGTAACCAGACTAGGGTTGGGTGCCAAATCTGGATCTGGGATCGAAATTTTCATATTAACAATAGGAAGAGATTTTGACTAATTCCCAAAACGAGGCTGCTTAATTAAAGTGGTGTATTGGAGAACAGTCTGACTGGGTTCACAAAATGAATATCATTATCTATGAATATGATTATCTAAGTGCACATGTGAGATTCTTTATAAAACTTGTTTTTCGCTTGGTGCAAACTTTTATTGGTGATTTGATTTGCTACCTCTTGAGTCAACGTCATCCAAAGACCAGCATCATTTGTTTCAGAACAGTCAAACTGAAGTGCGCTCAACAATTCGCACCTATGGAAGTCCACCTTAAAGTTCCAATTTTGAAGCTGAATTGCTAGCAAATTACTTTCATACAAGCCTTGAAATTCTTACTCACGTTGTATATCAGGTGACAAGGTCCTTTGCGCCTATTTGCTCTCCAGGATTTTTAATTTCAATAAAGACTGGTATTTATACCAGGTGTCTCTAATTAGTTTCCCGATGCAACATCTGTTGTAAGAGATTGAAACGGCGGCACATTGGGTAGTTTTCTGGAAAGATTTTCTGAAAATTGGAGCTTCATCTAGAAGCCCTTAAGATAGTATCAAAGGACTAAAAAACCTCGCACTGAGACGTACTTGCAAAGGGTAAGAGGAGTATCTTTTAACCTTTGCGAAAAATTATTTCAGCAGAGCAAGGCCTTGCCCCTTGATTTGATGCCTTTCAATTATTTGATAAGAAAACAATTTTCAGAAAATGAGTAATTTTGGAGTTTTCAATTTGAAGAAAGACATGGAAAAAATATTGCCTAATTGAGATTTATTTGTCAGACTATTGTCTCAGCCACTTGAAACAAGCCGTTGGTAGTGTTTTGGAAGCTTGGCAGATTTGAAAGTTTTTGAGACATTCCGGTGATGGGCTCAGTTACTGTAATGTAATGTAAAATTTGCAATTGTTTTCATCCTTCACAGGCCCTGGATTACTGTCACAGTATGGGAATAATGCACAGGGATGTGAAGCCACACAATGTCATGATTGATCACGATCAGCGAAAAGTATGTTCACAACATTTCCATACCAAGATTTTTGAATTAACTTGCTGGATTTACTTTGTTCAGCCGCAGCAGATAGAAATTCATTTCATGTTGCATTGAAGGAAGAACTGGAAAACTACTAATTTATTATAACAGAGCACCTGCATTCTTCAGTTAAGTCCTGTCTACATTTTCATTCTTACTGTTTTTGTTCGTAATTTCACAGCTGCGTTTGATTGACTGGGGTCTTGCTGAGTTCTATCATCCTGGCCAAGAATACAATGTTCGTGTTGCTTCAAGATACTTCAAAGGACCAGAATTACTTGTAGACTTTCAGGTGTGTTAGAACAAAACTAATTCATTATTATGCATTATTTCTTCAAGGGCCGCAGTGAAACGAAATAGTTCATAGGGAGAGGAGAATTTATGTATATGAATATTTCATATCTCCTGACAGTATATTGACAAAATTTCTACTGATGAAAAATGATTCATAATGTAGCATTTAGCAACTTTGATCCTGGGAAGCTTAGTAAATACAGTCTTGTTGCGAGCAGAGTTTGTCGAGCTCTCATGTAATAGTACAGCGCTTTTTCGGTTGACATGCTGTTTGCTTCCAACTGAACTCTCTGAATTTATTAGCATGAAATTGACTCCTCTTTGTATTTCTAGGATATCTTCAAAGTGAAGTTATCTTTTTCAATTTGCCCTGAAATATTGTTCAGTATGTGCTTCCGCCCTTTGAAAGGAAATCAGCTCAGTATTTTTTGTGCTTTGCCTTTCAAAAGGCTACCATTAATTCAGGGCTAATAACAATGACTAGTTGAGCAATGAAGACTTGTACCAGCTTAACCCTATGAAGCCCAGTAAGGGGGCTCAATCAGCCCCTCCCCTAGTGGTGTTTCGTCTCTAGATTTTTACCAAGTACACATACAATGCTGAAACTTTCTGACTTTTAGTTTTTATCCTCCTCTCAATCACAAGTTAATTTTCGAAAAAAATCTAATTCCTTCCAAAGGGTAAGCGTGATCAATTCTCGAGAGATGAGTATGCAAAATTTTGAACAATTGCTAATGAAATCTACAGCTGATGTGATGAAGTGATGAAAGGAGAGGGATACATTCTACTTTTGATGCTCTACCCAACCAAATAGCTATTTTTTAAGTTGCATGTATCGTTTTACAGATTCTGGCATTACGCATGCGCACATTCTTTGCATTCCTGTGTGATGATGTCATCACTTTTTATTAATTTTTATTCACAGAGCAAATGCTATTTAGATATGGAATGGAATGAAATTGGACTGATCCCTTAATACTTTTCGTTTTGTCACAATCAATGATTGAAGATTGTTAGAACTGAGCTCTATTGACTTTGAAAGTTGAACAATGTGACGTCATGGAAAGGTCACGTGACATATCTAAAGATATGTTTCATTTTTGAGTTCATCATATGCTGCTCTGTACACATGTAAAGTTTCATGGATCTAGGTTGTCAAGAACAGAAATAAATTAGGGGGCTAAATCGCCCCCCCCCCCACCTCTAGTCTTCCTGGAGCATCAAATACCCTGGCCTGATAGGGTTATTTAAGTATAATTGACAATTTTTGTTCTACCTTTTTTTTCTATCAGCATCATCATCACCATCACCATCACCATCACTAAAATTATTACCATCATCATCAACTTTTTTTCTACCTTTTTTTTCTATCATTATCAGCATCATCATCAGCATCATCAATCATTTTTTATCAGGCTTCATTGAAAAAGAAGACTAGCAAAGTTACAGCTAAATTAGGTCTGCATTGCAAAGTCAAGTGTGTGTACATTATCTTCAGGGCATTGAATCAAATGAGTATGATCGTCCAGAAATGTTATTCCATTATATGTCTATATCTTTGATTTAGGAGTACGACTATTCACTTGATTTATGGAGTTTTGGATGCATGTTCGCAAGTATGGTAAGTTGATATGAATTTTCTGAAGTCTTTAGTTCTTATAAAGGCTGGGATTTACACCAACTTTGGTAAGCAGCGTGGTACTTCTCAGCTAGGAACCTTGATCAGTTCTGTCCTCCGAGGATTTTGAAACACAGTTGATATCGATGGAAGGCAGAGCGTGTCATGAAAACGTATGCGGCAAGCGTTGAATGGTAAATCATGGTTTGCATCCTGGCATAGCCATCTGTAATGCAAACTGAATATTGAGTTTTTTCAAGAAATGTATTTACAACTGCTGTTGGCCCAGTCTCGTCTCCAGAATGAGTTTGGTGCTATGCCTCTACAATACGCCCTTTCAACAAAACGGTGCATGCTGGGTAATCACGATCGATCTCTCGCACGCGTTGTATTGTTTCTATTGTGCTGGCCTATTCTCTCGCCCTTGGAAGTTGTTTCTCGAGCGAATTATGACGATTTTACTCAATTAATCGAGGTAAGAAACTTCTCTCATATACATTCCACATTTTAGCTACTTTTTCTTGACTTTTTGGTGGTGTTTCACTCTGAAATATACCACAGGGCATCGTTGATAACAGGCGCAGATGGCCAAAGGCCTACAGTTCCTGCACTTTCAAATGGTAAATAGCATATCGTCGCGGCACTTATTACTTTCATACTTTACCTTATAAATTGACAAGACTCTTGAAAAGCTTTTACTGTAGCAAACTAACTAAGACATTAATGCAAGCAAAAGGAAAAGAAAATCCCTCTTCCTTTCAGCCTTTGCGTTGTGATAAATTTGTGCGGGCTGACGTGAATCTAAACAAGCTGTTCACTTATTCGTGTAAACAAACAACTGCCATTTGATTTCCAAACTTTTGATTTTCATTCACGCCTGAATAACAAGGGAGAAGTATTTTCGCTTTTACTTATTTGAATCTCACTGTCTTATATAATTGGCTACAGAAAAAGCTTTAAAGGATCTTGTCAATGTTAAAAGTAATGTGTGAAAGAACTGCTGTAGCGAAGATATGCTGTTTGCCACTGGCAAATACAGGGAGTATAGGCCTAAAGTCCGCTACGCCTTCAATCAACGAAGCGCTTCATCATATTTCATAGTGAAACATCACCAAAAAGTCAAGAACAAGTACCTAAAAGTGTGGAAAATATATGGCAGAAGTTTCTTACCTTGTTTAGTTGAGTAAATTCATGGAAAACCTTTCGAGAAACAACTTCCAAGAGCGAGAGAATAGGTGAGCACAATAGAAACAATACAACACGTGCGAGATATCGATCCTGATTACCCAGCATGCACCGTTTTGTTGAGAGGGCGTATTGGATCCGAGATTCCCTCCCGTAATTTGACTGGCTATTCGAAAACAAAAGCAAACATTAATTGTTTCTTGAAAGCCTCTGGATAGCAGCAATGGAATCTTGCCTTTACGCAACAACCATCACAATGTTTCTTTGTTGTTTGAAATCAAGTTCGCACAGTCGGTACTATCTAGCCAACCATAAAATCCATGATAGTTGCTAATTTATTTTTTACTGATCTTTGTAATATGTACCTTGTTCACTTGGCTTTGTGATCAGCGTATGACGTAAGAACAACTGGAAATGAGCTTGCATTTGACCCAGAGTTTTGGCCTCAAGCCTACCGGGTGTCCCAAAAAAAGTTCCGGCGTTTGATTAAACATGTAGAAACAACTCTTTAGTCTGGCAATTTCTAATCATTCTAGTTCCATGTTTGACATTTCAACTTAACGTTTGGCATATGGTATGAAGAAATTAGTAATCCTAAAGTGGAGTTATGAGCTCTGACATTGCATTTTCATGTCCAATGCAAAACCAGAGATTGTACGCCTTCCTTCATCATCGCAGGCGGTGAAGGGGGAATCTCCAGATGAGCAACTCTGGATTCACACTTTCGATTATTAAGCCGGATTTACCCAAGGTCGTTTGGGTCGTTATGTCATGCAGAAAGCCCAAGAGACAAAGACTTAGAGTTTGAGTCCTTTGTCTTTTGGGTCTTTCTGCACGACTCTAATGACTCAAAGACCTAGTGTGAGCCACGCTTTACCTTGACGGCAATGAAAGAGTTCTGCTCAAGGATCATATTTAAAGCAAGGTCTGAAAAGTCGAATCCAGTTGGTCCCGGGGGAACACACTAAGTTTGTACTTTTACAACTCTTTACCGGAAAGTGCATTGTTGCATAATATGGCACGTCGAACAAATAATTGAAAACTGTGTTTCGTTAACCCTTTCCATGCTGCAGGCCCAAATTTGGGCCGAACAAAAGTTTCTCTTGCATGCTGCAGGCCCAGATATGGGCCAAAGTACCTTCCTCATTTTAATTCCTTCTGTGGATCGATCGGACGCAAAACAGGCAGAAAAAAATTGCTCAATGTTTTCGATAGGCACTTTTGTGTTGTCTGTTACAAAAATTTACCGTGGTTTACAGTGAAGTTTTATGATTTATTGGCAATCCAAGCTTCTCCGACTATATCGCATGGCTTTCCTTGATTTTTCTCGAACTTCTCAAAATTTTTCATCTGTTCCATTTTCTCGTTAAATTACATTTTCCGCAAGCAAGCAGCTTCGAAAAGATCTCATTTTGAAGCGTTGTGGCTGCCCTTTCCATTTAGCCTCTTTCTGGAGAGGTAGGTAGCCTCTATATGATGTTGCGAGACAAAAAATTGGCCTACGTCGTCGTGCTTGCTGCAGCGGCGCTGTAAACACAACGCAACGTACTCCATCCTCATTCTCCCGCTAAATAAGGTAAATTAAAATGTTTTACAGTAATATGGAGGCAAGAAATGAAAACTACAGCTAATTTTGAACAATTTTCTCTGACTTTATTTTCAAATTAAGAGCCTTCTTTCTGATGAAAAGGAAGTTTGAAATTTTTGAAGCGTTTAACTACAAAAAGATATTCAGTGGCACACAGCATTCAACTGAAAACAATCCAGCATGCAAAGGGTTAAAGAGACGAAACTGTGGAGCAGCAAAACTCCGGTTTGCAATTCCCAGTCGGCATATTGCAACAATGAGAGCAGCAAACCGCTGTATGTTCCGAGAGAGTCCACAAAACTTTTTGAGCAGGCAGAATTTCACACAATCAAAAAGCCTTAAGAGCTAAATTCCATTCAATTACAAGGCGATGTTTTGTCTTGTCAACCAAAGAATTTCTACACCCGTAGAAATTTTCACTGACTTGAAAATCACCTTTAAATTTGAATATGCTCAGTGAGTAGAAACCTTGCCTGTTGTTAAGGTAATGAACGCATCGTCATTTCAGTGTTCATGTTGGTCTTTGAGGGAGTCCCATCACATACAGATCTCTCTGGTTTTGTCTTGAGCATGAAAATGAAATGTTAGAGCTCATAATTCCATTTTCAGATACCCAATCTTCCCACGATATGCCAAACTTTAAGTTGAAATGTCTAGCATGTAACTAGAGTGAATAGAACTTTTTAGGCTCAAAAACCTTTTCTCCGTGTTCCATCACACATTGGAACTTTTTGGGACTCCCGGTATATGTATAGTTTTGATTCATGCAAAGTTGTTTTCATATGTCAATCTTTTTTTGGCTCAGAATTTGACAAGCTGTTTCAAAAGATTCTACAATTGATCTGACTTGAGTTGGCGCATTCACATCAATTAATCTGAGTTCACAGGGACTTGTTATATTTTGTTGGTTGTCTGTCATTGATTGCGTGCAAATGTTTTTTATTACGGGATGAGTCAGAAAAAACCAATGCAATTTGACAGGCTTTAGGCTCATAGATATTAAAGCAACAATGTTTGCAGTATCTGGCTGACATTGGTCATGCCGTTCAGGTATTACAAGGGATTTTCTTTTTTTTTTCTATACATATAAAATATTACAATTACAAGCCTACGTTCTACTATACTACTAGATTAACTATGCAACACTACAGGGACGATGCCAAGAGGAGCACGGGACAATGACAACCCCATGGCCTTTAACATAGAGACATGCAACAAGACTAACATGTACAAAACGCTATGCATACATAGAATTAATATTACAATAAATACAGATAGTTAAAATAAAATTTACAAGTACAAGGTGCTATATACCACGTGACATGAGAGAAGAAACTATAGTAACTAGAACTTCTAGTTTCCAATTCGTCTATTGAAAGCGTTCTGAAGCATGGATGTATTTTAATGTCGCCAATAAGATTTTCTTATTTGCATCAGCCGGTAACCTTTCATGACCATACAGGAGAACTTTTGTCATTCCTTGTAAAGAAAGGTTAGATAAACCATTTGTTTGCAGAATCGCATTTACGCTGTCGAGAAGATCACACCTGATCAAAGCATAGGCATGGCAGAGCAGCAAAAAGTGCTCTAAGGGATTTGAAAGGGAGTGCAAAGAGTGCCTAAAGAGGGGAAGGGAGTGCAAAGAAGGGAGGGGAAGGGAGGGGAAGGGAGTGCAAAGAGTGCCTAAGGGATTTTCTCATGCAAGCCGCCTCGAATAACCTTCCAAAACGTCCTGAAAATGACGACCAAATTCCCCTGATAGTTGTACTCTCGAGTACCGAATAAATTGGGGGGGGGGGTGCTTGGAGAGACAGTCGTCTTCTTAGGTAAGCACATATCTTTTATATATTTATGTGAACAGTGATGTTACTGATACATTTACTTCTGAACTCTGGTTATGTTGAATGCACTTCTTGAGAGTTTTTCTTCCATTTAATCAGAAATTATGTTTACTATCATTTCATTTTTCCAAAAATTAATAAATGGGTGGGGGGTTGGAATAAGAGCGGGTGGGGGGAGGGGTTGGAAAATGTTTCAAAAATTAATAACCGGGGGGGACGATTATTCGGTACAAAAGAGTACCTTGAAGCAACGACTTTAGAACGTGCAGTCCAGAGTGGACACAGGGATGGAAATAAGTCAAAAAATTCTTCCTTCTCTTACAGCACCTTGCATGGTTTATTCGAGGCACAAGTTTTACGCGAGCAAAATGCAAAAAAACCGCATGTCAATATCTCCTTTCTAAGTAAAAATATTGCATGTTGAAGAGACGGTGTTTATCAAAGATCAGAAATCTTGATAACTTAGGTCAAATTACTTAACAAACAGCACCAGTCTACACAAAATCAACACTAACAACGCAGAATTTCCCAGGGAACCTTCACATCTGGTTCCTGATGGATGAGATCGATGGATTATTTGGAAAGACAAAAAGTTGATGCAGAAAATGAAGATTTTAGGATCATCGGAGGCAAAGGCCCGTGATTTTCCCCTGTTTTTAGGCTATTTTACCCAAATGGTTTCGGTTTGTATGAAAATTAGAGTTCAGTCCCCACCTATGGCCCCCTAAACTAAAGTATTTCCAACTTTTGCCAGAGCTGTTTTATAAACTCATACGATAATGTTTTATTATTGAAGCTTACTTGTTTTATCATCAATCTAGGACAATGTCTAGTGTGTACAGATTTCGCCTATCGTCTTCTCCTCAGTTTTAAAGGTATTTTGCCCTTCATGGTATCACTGTTTTAGTGGTGGAGAGAAGTAATGAGAGTCTTTACTGTTTTGTAAAGCGTATTAAATGCATAAAAAGAAAGCTCACACGAGTTATTCCTGTTATCCATAGATTTTCAGGAAGGAACCGTTCTTTCATGGACACGATAACTATGATCAGGTTTGCATTCATCTTCATCATCCTATCCGTCTTAATTAGTTAGATTTAGCCTTCTTGTATTTCAGCCGTATTTGAACAATCGTTGAAGAAAAGTGATTGGCAAGCATGCAAGCAAGCATCACTTGTGAAAATTTGCGCAAAGCTTATTTAGGATCAGGAGTTGTATAGTTTGTCGTATTGAATAGAATCATCCAGTATCATCCATTTTATAGAATCATCCAGTAGTGTTGTCTTCTGATTAAATGTTTGAGATGTCTTGTAACGTCACACAACAAAATCAATGTAAGCTTTTTCAAATATCTGGATTTTGACATCTCAATTTTGTAGGTTGTCTTTATTTGTCTTGATCTTAGAGTGTATCATTCCCTGTAAGAGACTTTTCATTGTAAGTTAGGGTACTTACTTTAACAATAATGCATATGTCTCCTTGGCGCTAATGTGCAATAGTTGTGAAGTTGAGCTCTGAAGCTGACAATTTTGTCAATTTGTGACAGTTGTGGTTAAGATCCCCTACGGCAGCGAATTTCTTCGTCTGTTTTACCAGAAATGCTTTTCAGCAGCCAGAAGATAGGAAGTGCCGTGTAGAAATTTGGTGTTACATTTGAAGAGGGGTCTTTTCAAACATTACAGATCGTTATTCTCGAAGAAAAGGTCACTAAATCAGTCAGGGGTGATGAGGAGCATTTAATTCTTTATTAATGTGCATGTGCTCCACTTTATTTTGGATAAAATGCAGTTTGCGGGTCAGTTTACGAGTTTTTGTCTTTTCTCCATATGATATCATACTGCCTTTAATTATAGCTGGTGAGAATTGCCAAGGTACTTGGAACTGACGATTTGTTTGACTATCTGGAAAAATATCACATTGAATTGGACCCAAGGTTTAATGACATTTTGGGAAGGTAGTGAAATTTGAAAATTTTTTGTTGATTTTGTGGTAAGCTACAGAGTGAATCAAGTACTTATATTTATTTGATACGCAGGACAGAACCACAAGGAGCGATCGTTTTTAAGTTTGGATATCTACCGGGTGTCTCAAAAAGATTGTTCGACGTTAGATTGAATATTAAGAAGTAACAATAAAATGAACTGACTCATTGGAAGATAACCCTGTCCCTAAGATTATGAATAATTTTAGATTCTTGCAAATCGGAATCTTGCAGATCGGTTGAAAATTCACTGAGTTGCGAGCTTTCAGATATCAAAATAAGCGATAGCTGAAACCAGAGACCCCCAGATTACTTGGAATGCGAAAACCTCGAAGGCCAAGGTAAAAGAAGCTTGTCTACTATACCTCTCGTTTATATAAAAGCAAACCAGATTGGACGTCTAAAGTAATTTAATCCTTGCAATCATTGTCAAAATTTGCTTAACATTGCGTATGTCCAAAAACAGTGGTTCTAAACATAATCGACGAGAGACTGAATCTGTTTCCTCAAAGCATCCATATGCTTGAGAGTTAGATTATCGCCCTGAAACAATTGAGAAATAGCCGAAATTTGGTCGATGAGATTTTACCAAAATGCCATTTAGAGGCCTCTGGTTTCAGTTTTCCCACAAACTTGAACTTCAAAGGCTTTTAACGTTATGAAATTTTAGCAGATTTACAAGGTTCTTGCATCAAACATTGATTTAAAATCTCAGGAAAAGGTTCACTTGACCACGTGTCCACTCAGCGTATCATTATTTTTTAGTATTTCATCAAACGTCGAACAATGTTTTTGAGACACCCTGTATGCTGGAATGGAAGATCAACTTAGATATTATTATCTTGTTTCTTTTCTTCAAAGCCAAAGTGCCAGAGGTATGAAGTATTTGTTGAGCACTTTTCATCACAAAAGCCTGGAAACGGATTTGCAAAGATAAGAATGATATTGAATTCAGCTAAGTTTTTGGAAAAAAATGGGTCTTCTCTGTTTGCCCCGGATTTCCAACATTGATACAAGCTTGTAGAGTTTACGTAATATTTCCCAGCGATAATGAAATTCATTTTTGTAACGTAATAGGTGAAATTTTCTTCTAAAGGTATGCCAATGACTTGTTTCTTTGCAGTGCAGTTCCTCGGCAAAGCAGCATGTAACTCATAAATGACATACTTAGCTACAATAGATACCAAAGGAAGAACTTATTTTATCCATCTGACATCAATTTTTGCAAATCACATGCTGAAAAGAAACTGTCTGACATTCTTTAACAACGGAGGAGGATGCAGGCGATTACAATCATTGTGCTAGTCTTCATATTATTTGACATCTTGGTTCAAGATATTTGATACTTGACAAGTCTAGGTGACATAAACTTTTAAGACATTTAGACATTCCAAGTATGCGTTTTCCACCACATTTTTTCAAACTGTGTCTACCGAATTGCTCAGTACCTCCAAAAATTTTAGCTTAATCTGAAATCCATCCCCCGTTTTGATATCCCAATATTTTTGCAAAGTCGTGGTCCAAATTATTGTGTTTACCAGATCCTTTTACAGCTTTGTGCTTTCTCCTAAAAGAATGTAAACAAGATGTTTAAAAGGATGGCTTCCCATTGCCACACATGAAAGATGAAATTTGTGCTGTTTTCTGACTCACTAGATTTGGTATCGCTCCTCATTTGTTGGTGGCGCGGTATGCCACTTTGTTGGCGTTGTTCGTTGATAACTTTTGACCAAAACAAAGGGGGCCATGCATTCCTGTCACCCAAGGCAAGAAGTATAATTGTTAGCGTAGAAGTGGAAAATGTGTCGTAGAAAATGTTTCTGAATGCCAACTGTATGTTGCAAGGTTGCATTTATGTTAATCTTGTAGGCATTCGAAGAAAAGATGGGAAAGATTCATTCACAGTGAGAACCAGCATTTAGTAAGCCCTGAAGCCATCGATCTAATCGACAAACTGCTCAAGTATGACCATGCTGTAAGTTGTCTTTTTTCTATGTTTGTTTGTATACGTTGCCCGTCTGCTTTGCAATGCCCTAGAAGAAAGTTGACATTGTCATTTCATTCGGATGTGTGTAGTAAGCCACTCAAGGTTCTCATGCCTAGAAAAGCTATTACATAGCAGCATCGGCAATACCGTTTGTGGACTTCCTTATGTCTCTTCCGTGTCAAAATACAAAATAAGGACCTCTGCGAAGGAAAGGGACAAGGCGGAAGAGACTTGTATTGTTGCCAGGTAGGAATGAAGTGACTGAAGTGAAGCCTTATAGAGGCGGGCAGATTTCTGCCCACCTTCTTTGGCAAATAGCAGTCGAGCATTTTGCTTGAAACAAAGCTATTGTTTTCTTTAGGCGGGTGACGCGTAACTTCAAGTCAGGTGATAAAACGTCTTGATAAAGCCCCTTCTGAAATTTGTAACTTCTTGCGCACAATGAAACTTGTGCCATGAATGCAAAAAGTAATTTTTTGTAAAGAAACTTCCTTTGATTATTGTCATGTGACTTGACTTGAAATGTGCAAACAAATCCTTCGGAGATTTTTCAATTCGCATTTAACCACAGAGGCATTGAATCTTGAATGACAGAAACTGTTGCGGACGGTGTTCTTACGACAATCACTGTCGTTATCACTATTGTCTCTCGGCCAGAACTAAACCCAACTCCCCGTGATCATACGAGCTTCCTAGAGTTCAGACTACCTCGTTAATTACAAGTCTCTCCCGCTTTCTTTTTTCTTCATCGCAGAGGCTTCCCTTGTCTCCTGTGCATGGATAACTTTTAAGTGGCAGTTTTTCTAGAAATAAACAAGGGAGAGACTTGGGAAAGTCCATGCCGTTTGCTTCATACTAAATGTTAGAGGTTGATTGAACGAAGGATAAAAGATTGAAAGGCTTTCTTCTGACAGATTGGATTTATTTCATTTCTCGTTAAACCATGTAGATTTTGAAACCTTCCCGCAACAAGTAGATTGATGTTACAGTTGACGTGGACAAGTGATGTTGTTCTCACGTAACTTTTATGGTATTTCTTTTCACATGTTGCACTGTGATCCAGGCATGAAATTAAGACCAAAAAATGAAAATTCGAGTATAAGCTATTTGACAAAACATGAGCAGTTTTTGTAACAATAGAATCTCTGGTTTGTTTACATATGACGTAATCTTGGTTGACTAGCCAATCAGAGAGCCCTATTTCTATGGCGTCATCTGATGACAATGGCGAAGGGAGGGGTTTGCTGTGGAGAAAACCACACCCTCGTTTTTTCCTCGTGACGAAAAAATACTTCCACAAAAACTCATAATTTTTTGCACCTGCATACATAAAGACATTTTACAGGCTTGGTTGCTTGCACTAAGCTCTGCCCCTTCTGCTCTTTGTGCAATCGTTCGCTGTTTGACTCCCCTTTCTGCACGCCCTCCACGACCCGCCGACGGCTAGGCCATAGCTGTCAAACTATCATTGCAGAACATAAACATTTCCTCAACTTGAAAGTATCATTAAAAAAAGTCAAATGTATTCAGCAATTACAAGCTTGGCGTTTAGAACTTAGCCTCCTCTTGCATTGGTTGACCTCATCGTTCTAATCAGACTGGCCTTAGTTAGAAGAACCGAAAGCGAAGATGCTTAATCAAAAGTATTGGACTCACCCAACTTTCATTCACCGAGACCAAGCAATGCTGAATAAATAAAAGTCCACTTGTTTCATCCACAACAAAACTAATTCCCAACGATAAAATGAAAATGTTCTCACAACACAAGTTTCTCCAACACATCCTTGATCGCACTCTCACAATGATTTGACGAAGGTGAAATGTACATCCATTCCAAAATCTATGAAGAATGGCGTGAAAGATTTGTACAGATCCTTCAAATCACAAATCTGTACGAATCCTTTGGCAAAGATGTTCCCATCATATCAAATTTAACTCTAGTATTTTTGCTAAGAGTTAGATTCAGTCAGATTTTTTGTTTTTACTACAAAATGCGAAATTCTGATGTTTTTCCACAGTTTTTGAGCCTAGAAATGCCACATTCAATTTTGAAAAAAGTCTATTTTAGCTTGAGATTTTAAAGATTTAACTTGCATTTTCGAAAAGAAAAGTTATGTATCCGTAAAATACAAAAGAATTTTTGAAAATCGGCCCTCTCATTAAGGATATATAATAATTTCAATTGGTATGTTTTCATCGATGCCACGAATATTAGGCCGACAATGGTAATTTAAACAAAATTTGGCATCATAGGCCAACTTCAGACATTCATAACTCAGGACTCACAACTCCGATTTGAAAAATTTTTGTTTGGTTCAATATTATCTTGTCTCGTCCATATGACAAAATTCTCAAACAGCTTATACTCGAATTTTCAATTTTTGGTATTAATTCCATGATTTCTAAAGAGCTGATCGCAGTGTGTTGTTTTTGAATATACATGGGTGGAGGGCCCCTTGTAAATTGCCACTTGGTTGAGGGGTCTCCCTCCCTAAAAAAAAATTCAAATACATTATTTCCGTTTTTTAACATTTTTTTGTTTGTCATCTTATTTAATATCGATCATTTAGATCTAGCTTTCTACATATGATAATGTACATAGCGAACTAATCTAAATCGATAAAGCATGACATTTGTAGCTCAGAACGACCAGAAGAAGCTTTGAATGCACGTATATTGAAGATCAGGAAACTGAATAGATGATTACGCTGAAGATGGTGGCGAGGAACTTCTTACTATGATGCATTGCGCTTTTTAACCGAATTCCTATAGAATCGTTAAGGATTTGTAATTAGCATGGAATCGATCCTGGTAAAGACCTCCTTGCCATCTTTAGCGTAACCATCTATTGTTGGTCTTGGATTGTCAGAAGTCCCCAAGCATAGCTTTTCTTTTAACGATTTACTAAGATCGATAATTTTTCCATCAGGGCAACGTTTGAAAGCAGTGTATTTTCTATTGAGGGGACAGGTTTTGAAAACCTTGTGTGCTATGAAATGGAGGTAATCTGAGATCAGTTGAATTCTTTGAAGGGAGTTAAAGCATATTTTAGCATATTGAAGGTGTTGTGGTGCAGTGGTGTAATCCTCTTACTTTGAGGCCAGAACAGTCAGGCGGAGTGTGTTCGAGACGCGATAGGGCCTCACCACTTATTTGAGCGTCATGAGAAGGGGTCACAGACTCGAATAGCGCTTAGCTACTTTTGCGATCCCAGCGCTTGGCGCTAAAAACCGCAACTTCACCTTCATTTTAGCCATTGATAAAAAGGCCATGCCGTGACGCTTGCCGGGCTATACATGGGTAGCTGGTCTGCGTCAACAAAAAACATTCACATCAGATTGTCTAGGATTTTTCCGCAAGTTGCTGGAGCCACTTTTGTGCTTATTTTCCCTGCAATTGAATACGATGTCTTAGTTTTGTATGATCAGTTAGCTTCAAATGAAAGATGCTGTTTTGAGAGAAGGTACTGAATTGGGCACAGTCCTACCTGAATTTTGTCGAAACTGTCCATTAGTTTGACTGACGATTTACTGTTTAACATTTCTTTTGAACAGGAACGACTCACTGCAAAAGAAGCAATGGATCAACCATATTTTAGTAAGTCATTACCACTAAAAACAAACATGCAATTTCTTTGAAACGATCAGCCAAGTAATCATAGCAATGCTGAATATATTTTTTTATTGATATATATTCTATTACAATAACAATGTTACTTCCTACCATACAAATTCTAATTACTATACTACACTGCAAGGACGATACCACGGGGAGCGAAAAGATAATGACTACCCCGTAGCAAATAAGAAGACGCGCATCATTAAACTAACAAACAACTACACTACGATTGAAGAACTAATGGATAATGTGCTAAACTCCGTCTGACATTAGATGTCTGGTCAGGGTTGCAAAGAAATAAAATGTAGTCACGAGCTCAAGTCGTTCGTGAAGTTAAAAGATGGTAAGACTGCCTGACATCTAATGTGAAACAGGATTACATGGAAAAGAACATTTACTTTAAGGTTACTGTAACCCTTCAGGCAGTGATTAAGAAACTCTGTTTACCAGTTCTCCTTTTGAAATTCTAAAATTTTCAAGTAATTGGGTTTGTTTTTCGAAGCGAGGTGGCTAAAGCTGTGTTGAAATACTTGAAGCATCAGAATATGACAAAATTGAAAAATCGAAAACTTCTTACTTTAAGGGTCGCAGTAACCTTGAAGGACTTTGTGGCTGCTTGATACGGAAATTGCAAATGATTTTAATCTAACCGACCACTTTCGTGGATGAAGCGCAGAGTCAATTCGAGTATATTCCTATTCAATTCATTAGAAAGGTCTTGGTCACCATATAATAAAAGCAGTGTCAAAGAATCATTTGAAAGATCGTTAATTTGCCTAAATGGTCGTAGTAACTCAACAATTCCAGCGAAGAGATCCCGACGTTGAGCATCAGAAGGGCAGAGAAACAGAAAGTGCTCCTTATCCTCAGTGCCATCACTTATTGGGCACATTGGGTTTATTGTATCCCTAAAATTATGCTTGAATTTGTATCTGCTGACGGTTCATTTTGTTTTATCATAATATCCATCGATGCAGAATAAACTTGAAACCTGTAGGGAAAGCACTATCAACTCATGTAAAAGAGCTACAATCAAATAGAGATAATGCTGTAACTAGAGAGAAAACTGTGAAACCCGCAAGAAAATCAAGTAGTCACTCACTGACAGCGTTATTTCATCCAACTATTTCACTAGATACGCGTTCCGTTGCTCACTCTTCAGTTTGGTTCATGCGAAGAACAGATAAATGACACGACCGGGCTGTTTTATACCGAACGAAATAAACGAAATTTAAGTATCAGGTGAAAATCACACCTGAGCCACTGACTGGCTAATCTCAAACAGAGCCCATCTAATCAACAAGCACCAAAACCTTTGGCCGCAAGTTCAAAGCATTTCCAAAGCGAAAACAGACTCCTTCTGACAGCAAAGCGAGGGATCCCTAAGTTTGATATAAACAACATCTAAAAACTTTGAGATGAAGGGCCTTGCTCTGTTCAAAATACAGAAACAAGCCTCCTTGTACCTTTTACCACAATCAACACTGCTCAGTAGGTGAATACGAATAGCGGTTACTTTCTGGTTTACCGTGGTTGGCTTTACATTTCCTTTTAGGCTGACAACGACCGTTGCACCTATCAGTACCTTTCCTTATTGCTAGGGATACATGTTGTCTTATCCTGTTAACAAGTCTTTAGAATGTCATACCTATTTCCCCAGAGCGTTTTGAGAAATGCACCAAGTTAAATGCCACACAAACTTTTGAATTAGAAAATCAATTAGAAGCTGTTATAGTTCATTTGCCCTCTTATTTTTGTCAGTTTCTAAAGTCCAGCGCATGAATATTCGATATAAAGTCGGAATATATTTGCCACAGCCCTGCTATGTGCTAGTATGATGCAACCGTAATGTTTAATTTGTTGCATGAAACCAGAGAAGATCTTTACAGCGATTCGGCGGGGGAGCGGGTCAGTCATGATTGATACTTAGTGTTGGCTGCATGCAATTTGTAATGTGGCCGAAAATTTAAAACCAACTGTCAGTTTGTAAATCTGCTGATGCAACATATCCAATACTACTGCTCTTTTGTTTCTATTCTGTGAAGTTTTGTGGATCATGCTTCCATGCAGATTCCTTATTGCTTTGCTATTTCCTAATATTTTTCACCGATTTACTATGACTTCTCAATACTGTGTATAGATATTCCTGAAAATTACAGAAGTCCTTCCAGCAAGGGGGTTCATCCCAGAAAGATATTACTCAGCTTCATTTTTCAGACCAATTCATTCATCTTTCATTTTCTTAACTTTTCTACAAATAATGCAAAATTTACAAAAGAAATTGCCACAGGGAAAGGATTAACTTGAGGATGTGCAGTCTAGTATCGTGGCCGAAAGTTTTAAGTTTTGTTTCCGTGACACACAGTTATTCAGTCAAAAATGGAACCATGTTCCATAGTTCGCAAAATATAATCACTTCCTAAAATAGATTCCTAATTAACTATTTGCGATCTGTTGTTTCAAAGTAAAAGCCAAAGCTTGGTCTTAGAAATTATGGCCACCATTGTGAACTGGAAGCACTTTTTACCGTTTTCAGCAAATGTTGATATTTTGCAAGAGTACAGAAAAGTGCATTCTGCATAGACAGATGTCAATGGGCATGTCAATGGGTCACTCCCCCTGTCGTTAGGACCTCTTATGACTTCCAAGCACTTCAGTATACTTTGTAGTAATATCATAGCAATTGGTACAAAATTTGCAAAAAAGGCACATCGAAATATGGAGTCTACGTGGGAACTGACAAGAAACATCACCAAATAGTCCGGGAAATAAGTGCTACTTTTGCTATAATCGTGCACTTTTGGGTACTATCATGAAACTTGGCATACGCATAGAACTTTGTTTGCTGGTCAATTGTTGATAAAGAAGCAACTTCAAAAGTGGTCCGTTGGCATGGTAATCAGTTGACAAAGAATTCTTTGAAGCATCTTCTTTATATCAACTTTGAAGTTCTACGTTTGAAAGTTAGATAGTTTTAGATACATTTTATGCAAGCATTTGGATACAAGCGTTTTTTCCCACTGCTCAATAAACTGCAGGCATAAAATGCTTTTAGAAATGACGCAACAAAGGGGCTTTAGGGAATGCTTTGTCAGTTGGTTACCATGACAACGGGCCATTTTTTAAGTTGCTTCTTTTTCAAAACTGGATCAGTCTACAAGCTCTTTGGCCTATGGGTGTGCCAAGTCTCCTGCTCGTATCAATGAGTGTGCGATTTTTCACTTATTTTCTAGACGAAGACTGTAGGAGTGATGTTAGCAGAGCAGTAGCATTGAATCTTGCTGCGTCAGCAAATGTTTCTGAAAGATGGTCTTGACCTGGTAGCTACGACTGTATGTTAGAAATGAAAACTGTGCCTTGTTGCTCCCAGTTTTCACCCGCAGATGGATAGAAATAGCCATCTTGAAATGAATTATATGCTTTTCCCAGGTGCCCTTTTTATTGTCATTCTATTATGAACCCAGATAGGATATCAGCATCATGCAACGTAAATATCATTAATCTAATATATCGTCGATGCTCAAGACGTTAAAACAAATATGTTATAAATATGTTATCATTAGGCAGGCGTCTTCTTTTTCTGCGTCCGTTCTAGTAATCGCTATCCATGAAATTGTTGATAAAATCATTTCCCTTATTACAGTGCCGGTGGTACGTCAGGAATCGGCGAAATCTGGAAGTGCCTCAGCTGCATCAAATCCTTCCTTATCCAATGGACCATCCCCAACATTGTAGTCAGCTGACAAAAGGAGAAAACAACTTGAAAGTTGAATTTAGAGTATCTGCATCTTTAATTGGAAAGAAGCATTTATTGGTAAAGACTTCTTTATAAGGATGAAATTCTGCTTACTAATGCAAGTACAGCTTCATATGCAAGACTATACTGCCTATATTACCAGTGTTGTATTTGCAAGTAGTAATTTGAAATATGCTGTGTCGCTTACATCGACTAATGACTTGGCCGGTCTCTGTGGACTTCCATTGAGTTCATTATTCATCGAGTACCGTTTCTGGTCTAATCGATATATCTCTCAGTAGGTGCATAAAGAGTTATTGGCATCGCGTCAGATGCTAAGAAGTATATGCAGCAATGTGTCATGATATGTTTCATAGACCCATTGCATGAGCAGATTCTCCCATTTTGCGGGTTTGTGGTGCATAAGAAAGTCTGATAAAAAGTCCCAAATAGAACAACTTTGATATCTTCTCAAATATTTATATTAGTTTTCAATCGGTAGTGAACTCAGTACATTATAGAAAATTGCCTATCAAAACTGGGTACCATATTTGAAGGACCTTTTAGTTCTCTTTGTTTGGAAATTACTGAACTTGGACCAAACTACGAGTCATTAAGTTCCGTTTTCACATATTTTCATGGTCAAAAATTGGTCATAGAGATATTGGTGATTTAATAGAGATAAAGTCTACAAAGCAACAGAATGTCAAACGAAATGGTGTGAAATTACACTGGACTGTTATCAGATACATACCGTAATCCTGAATCACTTTTTTTTTGGATTCATCTAGTTTGAATGTGACATAGACTCAACTAGTTTGAGCAACGGTTCGTAAAGCCTAGCATCTCAAATTGGGGAGTTGCTCATGAAACTTACAGCTTCATGTAAGTTTGGCAGCGCGTATGGCAGTGTAAAATGTATGGATCTTCCTGCGTGCATGTCCTTTACTTGTTCGGGATATTGCAAATTCCCCCTTTTGTAAATCACAAAGGAAGACATTAACTCTGATTGGCTCGCTTGTCGATAGGACGAGCGAAGCGTTTTGGGGCATTCGCAAATCAACAAAGGAAGGATGAAGGGCGATGACCCTTAGATCGATACTGCGCAGACTCCAAAGCGCTTCGAAGGGCATCTGCCTCTTAAGGAGAAAATCCGAAAGACTCTCGCTGATAGTATCCCGAACAATTACAGAAGTAAGTACTGCCCGGATAACGACCCTAACTTCTGTTCAACCAAAACTCTCTTTTGAAGTCAAAATGGAAACTAAATTATCAGGCAAAAATGTGTGTTGTATAGAGCTGCAAAACTAATGCTAATTCGCAAGGCAATCTATATTTTGGGAACAATTGGTGCATTGACATACCTGATATAAACGACGGTTTGAGTCACTAACAGGAAATATAGGACTGTTTCTCAATTGACTAGGTAAATCTGCTTCTCGAGGAAGTAAACTGTCCTACTCAAGCTCTGAGATACAGGTTTCTTCACTTTTTATGCGCAATTCTCAGTCAATGATCATAATTTTTGTTGACTAGAATTTCGTTAGTCATTGTGCTTTGAGTCAACCAAGTATTCGTAGGAACAGCACTATGTTTTGCAGTGTAAAAGTATAGAATTAGCAACCGTATGTCTGACTTGTTTGGATGTAGGTATCCGATTATTTAATATATTAGGTTTGTTTGCCAATAGCAGCATATGTATGGATGATGACTTGCCAAATCAGCATCATAATTACACGCACGCAGGTACTAAAAACTGATGAGATTTCATCATGGTTCTGCAAAGATTGTGTTCTTAGACAATTTCCTTCAATCAGCTCCCCTTCAGGGTAATGGATGTCTTTAAAAAGTAACGCAAAGCCCTTGAAATTTATCTTGTGAACATAGGTATAAACAAAGCCATGCTGTATCGTTTATTGGAGAACTGTAAGGCAGGCATCTAGTTGTCTGTCGCTTGTTGTAGATTTACAATAATTGAAAAGTGATGTAATAGTGGTCAGTGGTTTATTAGGAGGGTAAGGAATCGCATAATTGTTTCAACGCTTGTAGTGTCGGTGCATATTTTAACTCCCTCCAGTAAAACTTGCATATGACTCGCGACGTGAAAAATATTATTGACCTTCTTCGTTTATTTCAAAAAGTACAAAGGAAAAATAGATATACCAGTTGGCTTGCAAAACTGAAAATCTTGTCTAGCAGGTTTACAACTTTTCGCCTTTTTGTGTGCAATTTTCTGAGCTTTTTCTCGTGCTTCAGGGTTGTCCTTGGGCCGAAAAAATGCTAAACTTTGTAAACATGTAGGTTGCATTGCCAATGCTTTCTCCAAATGACCGATCACAGGGTCTGAACACAACTTAGTAGCTTTGAAGAGATTTATTATCACTGCACAAATTTTGTCAGTTTAGTCGTAGGACAATGTAATAATTTTGGGAGTTTTAAAGCCTAGCCAATTTTACTTCTAATTCACGGATTATGTCAATGTTGAGTAAGATGAACTATATGATATCTTTACATTTGTTTTTCTTTTTCACTTTCTGGCGGTTGCCTTGACTGATGGTTTTCGTTACAAAGATTCTACCCATTCAGTTCCTTCATCATTCCGTGTTGTATTTTGACACAGTAGTCTCAATGAACAAGCTTGATATTAAATTTGGGCTCTCTTGCGACGCTTATCTCGTATACCACTTGCAAGCAGAAACGTGTAAAAGTTGTTGAGCCATTGTGGCCATCTCGCTCAAATACTAGCGCCTACCTCTCTCTGTGGGTCGAATTCAAGAAGTGGTTTCATATCCTATGACTTCAGTATAGGACATTCAGAAAAAGGTTTTGGAGACTCGTAACAAGACATTGGACTTATAATCTAACTATATGGTCCAGCAGAATGGTTTTAGACAGTGGCAGAACTGTGGGCTTTGAGGTAAAAGAATGAAATTTTGCTCACTGACAGAATTTGACATGCTGATTATTTTAAAACTCAGACCCATCTCAAAATCTCATTTATGACGTCATCAAAATTTTGTTGCCTCTTGTATGTGCCACATGAAGAAATGTTTGCACCCTTGCATTACTAAGGCTAAACGTGAGATAGCATTTGTTGCTCATGATCATGACAGAAAACTTCTCACAAGTATTAGCCAAATTTCCTTTTAACCCTAATTGCACTGGGGGAGGGGGGTGTGTTGTATAACCACCAATCTTTCTGACATTCAGTCAAATTTATTAGGCAGCTACATTTTTAACATTTCATTGCTCAGACTCTGATCATGTGACCACAGTAATACCATATTTGGGAGAGGTCAACAAAAAAATGCTTAAACTTCCATAGCATTTCTCTCGTTTTTACGATTGACCTCAAACATACACCACTCGAATGCCTTTGATGAGTGCTTTCATTTGATAAAGTATTTTAATTTTTCACATTTGCTGACATCAGCATAATTTAATATCTATGACGTCATTTGAATTTCTGAGCCCATATTTACTAGATAAAAGGTCAAGACTCGGAAATAACAGCAAAGAAAATCAGCACATGGAACAAAAAGCTAATTAAATGCTAGTTGTGCTAGTTTAATTAGTGACGTGGCTCGTTGCTAGGCAACAAGAACAATTGAAAAATGGTCAAAATATGGCAATAGACAAAATCGGCTAAGGTTTGTTTATACCCATTTCAAGTCACGTGATCAATCTCTTGATAAATCATCTTTTGATTTTTCTAACATATTACATGCCATGTAGCCTTTGTTCTCGACCATCACCAAGGAGGAGATGGTCTGGAACACAGACCATCTGGAACAAGGAAAAAGAAAAATTTCCTTTGGCTTAGCGGTTTAAAAACCTTTCTTGAGCGAATTATCATTATTATTATTATTATTATTATTATTATTATTATTATTATTATTATTATTATTATTATTATTATTATTATTATTATTATTATTATTATTATTATTATTATTATTATTATTATTATGCAACTCTTCTCATGGTCTTGATGATATACCAGTGTTTTGTCTATGATCAGGCCACCTCCCGTGGCTTGAGATAATAGATCTTTAGTCTTTCTTGCTAAACCGTCATTCCTTTTCTTCTAGTGTTCCATTTCGTCCTATTTGTTGTAGTCCAAAACTTTTCCATTATTATTATTATTATTATTATTATTATTATTACTATTATTGTTATTATTATTATTATTATTATTATTATTATTATTATTATTATTATTATTATTATTATTATTATTATTATTATTATTATTATTATTATTATGCAACTCTTCTCATGGTCTTGATGATATACCAGTGTTTTGTCTATGATCAGGCCACCTCCCGTGGCTTGAGATAATAGATCTTTAGTCTTTCTTGCTAAACCGTCATTCCTTTTCTTCTAGTGTTCCATTTCGTCCTATTTGTTGTAGTCCAAAACTTTTCTAATTATTCTGGCAGTACCCAACAAACAGGCTTTCTGCAGAGGATCTAATCCTGATTTGAAGTCAATCTTTTCGAGATATTTTGCAACATTCTTGGTAACTGTTCCATTATTATTATTATTATTATTATTATTATTATTATTATTATTATTATTATTATTATTATTATTATTATTATTATTATTATTATTATTATTATCATTATTATTATTATTATTATTATCTGCGAGTTCACTCCTAAAGTTCATAGTCTGGAGGAATGGTTCATCAAATGTCAAGCTGCAACAAGCAGCCTCAGAAACTCAATACTTTTCTTAGTATCCCAGCTGTTCCAAGGAGGGCTGACTTCTGGATGCAGTGAATATCACCTGGTAATCCTAAACTCTTCAACAAATGTTCTTTTAACTTTTTGGGAATGGAGCCAAGGGCCCCAACCACTATTGGAATCACTTTTGCTTTAACATTCCATAATCTCATTATTTCCAGCTTTAGTTCACTGTATTTGCTGATCTTCTCCCATTCTTTGTCTGCAATATTTTGGTCAGCAGGAATGGCTACATCAATTACAATGCATTCTTTTTCTTCCCAATCGACGATGACAATGTCCGGTCTTCTGTGCTCTATGACTCGATCAGTTTGGATGGAGAAATCCCACAAGAGTTTGTATCTCTTGTTTTCTACAACAGGACTTGGCTGATGTTGATACCATTTGTCTGTATGCTCCAGGTCATATTTCTTGCATAAGAGCCAATGGATGAAGCACGCAACTTTGTCATGTCTACGCTTATACTCCTTTTGGGCAAGTATTTTGCAGCCACTAACAATGTGCGTGACATTCTCGGCCGCACCGCCACACAATCTACAGGTATCATTTTCCTTTAAGTGGTAAATTGTTGCCTTTACAGAGTTTGTATTCAGCGCTTGTTCCTGAGCTGCCAGTATTAGAGATTCTGTTTCACGTTTTAATTCCCCTTTGCACAGCCAATTGAATGACTCATTTGTTTTGATATCATCAGTATCTTTTGCAAACTGCCCATGCAGTTTCTTTCCTTTCCAAGATGAAAGCTTTTCCGTCTCCTTTCTCTTCTTAAATTCTAATTTTGATTCGTTCTCCGTTGGCAGCTTCAGCTCTTTCCTTGCAAACTTCAACAATTCTTCCTGGTTCTGCGACAAATACATGGCAATGCTTCGCCTTTCTTCTTCAACACAGTCTTCTATCGAACATATTCCTCGACCTCCTAGCTTTCCTTGGCAGATAAAGTCTATCGACATCGCTCTTCGGGTGAAATCCACCATGCATGGCTAGTAATTTTCTTGTTTTACGATCAAACTGTCGCAGCTCCTCCTTTGTCCAGTCAACAATTGCAGCACTGTAACGTACAGATGCTACTGCCCAACAGTTAATTGCCTTGACCAAATTTCCTGCATTCAACTTGGATTTCAGCAACTTCTTCAATCTATCATAATATGAAGTACGTATTCTCTCTTTCATTTCTCCATGCAACACTTGATCTATTTCCAGTAAACCTAGGTACTTATATCCACCTTCATCAACACACTGAATTTTATCACCAGACTGAAGCTCTATTCCATCACATGTTACCAATTTACCTCGCTTTAAATTCAAAACTGCACACTTAGCAATGCCAAACTCCATCCCAATATCAGAGCAACACGTCTCAACTGTCTTAACTAATGAATCAATTTCATTCATTGATTTCCCAAACAATTTAAGGTCATCCATAAAGAGCATGTGGTTAATAGTTAAGCTCTGCTTATCAACTTTATAGCCCATCTTGACATTCTTTAATACATGTGAAATTGGTATCAATGCTATTACAAACAGAAGTGGTGAGAATGAATCGCCTTGAAATATTCCTCTTTTAATGTTGACAGTTCCAAGATTTTCTTGGTCATGGTAGAGTTGTGTCTTCCACAAAGGCATACTATTTTAGATCAGTTGTTTGATGTTATCAGCTATGCCAAACATTGATAAAGTCTCCAGTATCCACGAATGCGGAACCATGTCATACGCTTTCTTGAAATCAACCCATGCCATGGCAAGATTGGTTTTCCTTCTTTTGCAATTTTTAAGTATAGCTTTATCTAGCATTAGATGGTCTTTTGTGCCTCTGGTTTTCTTTTTACATCCTTTTTGTTCTATCGGGAGGGAGGAGGTCATTATCTTCCAGGTGTTTGTACACTTTTTCTGCAAATATCCCTGATAGCATTTTCCATAGCAGATTTAGACAAGCAATAGGTCTATAATTTGAGGCTTCTGCTCCCTTAGATGGATCTTTTAATAGTAAGGTCGTACGTCCTGCTACTAGCCAACTTGGAACATTTCCCGTCAGAACGCAATCGTTGAGATTGGATACTAGCCTTTCATGGAGAGTTGTAAGTCTTTTTAGCCAAAAACCTTGTATGAGGTGGTTTAGGCTCAGTTTCTTAGGTGGTTGTAGTGATCGGACGTGTTTCAAATTACTGAAAGAAAATGGAACTTGTTGTGACAGAAGCCATCCAGTGTATCCGAAAGTCTAAAAAACAACCAAATAGACAAACAATTCGAGCCTCTCTGGTTAAAAAGGGAATCAGCTGTACTCCTGAAGATATCATAACAACATTAGCAAATCTCGAGGCAAAGGGCCTAATCGAAAACCGAGGTATCGAGCCCGAAGAATCATACTGGCTCACGGAGGACTCCGTTCATACGAAACCGTCAGAAACATCCGCTGAATCACCAATTGAGAAGGTATCTAAGAAAACATCAACGAGGAATCGTGTAAATCGTTCTGTTGAAATGAAAAGTGCCTCTCTGCCAAAAGACTTGCCAAGCTGTATTAACAAGGAAAATTTTGAATCAGATCTCGCCCCTTACAAGTTCACTGTCAAGTCTCCCACCAAACCCACTTCTGGAGATAATAATTCCGTTTCAGAACTAGCTAAGGGTCTGGTTGAATTAAATTTGATGCTGCAAAAGGAGCGTGAGTGCAGCCGTAGTCTTTTGCAAGAGAATTTTATCTTAAAACGGCAGATAGAAAGGATGGAAGCGGGTTGCAACTGTAACAATAAACGAGAACAATCAATTCCACGCGTGAACAAAGAAACAACAGCCAGTGCCTATTCAATTCCTGTGACACCTATTGTGTACGAATCTATAGAGATTGAAAGACCTGTTCAAACGAACACAAAGAGAGAAAACAGACGTTCAAGGAGAATTAATAAACAAAAACAAAACACTGAACCGAAGATCGCCCAACAGCAAGATACAAATCAAGCGCAAAATTCGAAAATGATTCAAGTACCGGACAGTGAGCAGGCAATTAATACCCCTCCTGTGGTTATAGAGGACGGCAAACATAATATTCCTGAGAATACAGCGAATCAAGTTGCCACCAATGGGTCTCCCAATAATAATGATTCTTCCGATTCTGTTAGCAATACTGCCCCTGAAATTACACATTTGGTTAGAAAACGATTAACAACTGAGATTTTAGGAGATTCAAAGGTGAAGGGAATCCAAGGCTTCAAAATGAAGGAAGCAGTGTCACACAAGGAGAACGTGTTCGTGCGATCATTTCCAGGAGCAAATACTGATGCCATGAACAGTTATGTCTGCCCCACCATGAAAAAATCCCCTAGCCGAATCATACTACATTGCGGTACGAATGATTTGCACACGAAACAATCCCCCTGGACTATAGCCGAAGATATCATTGAACTCGCTAAGGCGATGGAAAGCAAAGACACTGAAGTGCTGGTCTCAAGCATTGTTCAAAGAAGAGACAAGTTTAATGGTAAAGCACTAGAAGTCAATAAGGCTCTGAAAAGAGAATGCGAGCGTATGCGGCTGGGATTTATTGACAACTCAAACATTGACCCAGAATCTCATTTAAATGGAAGCGGACTGCATCTAAATATGGAAGGAACAATCATACTAGCTAACAATTTCATAAGGGCAATGGGTTACTGACTGAATAGAGAAGGTTATGATGATAAAGAGCAACCTCCCCCTCCCCCAACTCCCCTTGAGCTACCACTTTTAGAAAATGATGCCCTTTTAACCAAAGATGATTTTCCCAGTAGCCAGCAGCAGCCTTTAGTTTCAGAGACGGAAGACATGGATGGAAAATCTGTGCTTGGGAAATTAAGAGCAAATAATGTAGGACGCTTGATAATTGGCTACATCAATATCAACTCAATAAGGAACAAGTTTGAAGGTTTAGTGGAAATTGTTGATAGCAATATCGACATTTTCATGATAGCGGAAACAAAACTCGATTCTTCCTTTCCTATTGAGCAATTTTCCGTCCATGGCTTCAGTAAACCCTTTCGATTAGACAGGAACAGTAACGGCGGTGGGCTATTAGTTTATGTCAGAGATGATATTCCTTCATTCCAGCTAAAGTCTTTCAGCTTTAAAGATGACATTGAATGCATTTGCTTTGAGATAAACCTTCACAGAAAGAAATGGGTCCTTTTTTGCATATATCGACCACCGTCACAAGAACAAGCTTACTTCTTCGATGAGTTAGGCAAAGCAATAGACCATCATAGCGAAAAATATGAAAATTTTATGCTTGTTGGTGACTTTAATGCAGTTGAAACGGATCAGGAGGTAATCGACTTTATGAATCTTTTCGACCTCAAGAACCTCGTTAGAGAGCCTACGTGTTTTAAGTCCAATAACCCAAGGTGCATTGATTTGATGTTGACAAATAGAGGGAGGAACTTTCAACAAACAACAGCTATTGAAACTGGATTATCAGATTTTCACAAAATGGTCGTTACAGTTTTGAAAACTTCTTTTGACAAGCAAAAACCGAACGTAGTTAACTACAGAGACTATCGAAACTTTAGAGATGAGGTATTTCGACAGGATCTTCAGAAGGAAATTGCTGACCTTGATGTACAACGTTTGACTTACACATCTTTTCAGAGTGCCTTTGGACATGTCTTAGACAAGCATGCACCGATGAAAAAGAGATACATTCGTGCAAATGACAGCCCATTTATGAACCGAACTCTTCACAAGGCGTTCATGCTGCGCACGAGACTAAAGAATAAGTATAATAAGAATAGAACAGCTGAAAACTGGGATGCTTTCCGCAGACAGCGCAATCTTTGCGTTAAAATGACCCGTGAGGCAAAAAGAGATGTTTATAATCAAATTGATATTTCAGCAGTTACAGACAACAAAAAATTTTGGAAAACGGTCAAACCTTTTATTTCGGATAAGAGCTCATCAAAATCACGAATAACGTTGGTTGAAGAAGGGAAAGTTGTGTCGAACGAGTCTGATGTGGCTGAAACGTTCAATAACTTTTTTGTCACAATCACTGATTCTCTTGGAATTATCGAAAATGAAAATATTATTCTTGCTTCTGAAGATTTTAGTGACCCCATCGATGAAATAGTGTTTAAATTTTCGAGGCACCCAAGTATTAAAAAAATTCGCTCTCTCGATGTAAACAATGGTTCTTTCTCATTTGAAAAGGTTTCAATTGAAAATATCAAAAATGGGATTAGTGAACTAAACCCCTCTAAAGCAACCACTTTCAAGAGTATCCCTCCAAAGTTGTTAAAATCTGAGTCGGAAATAGTTTCTGAACCCTTGCAAATCATATTTAATAACTCAGTAGAACATTCTTCCTTTCCCGATGAATTGAAATTAGCCGATGTATCTTCTCTTTTTAAAAAGGACGTCAAAACCTTCAAGGGTAATTACAGACCTATCAGTGTGCTCCCAACAGTGTCGAAGGTATTTGAAAGGTTCATGGGTACTCAAATATCAACTTATATGTTTCAGTATTTATCATGTCTGCTTTGTGGCTTTCGTAAGGGCTATAATGCTCAACATGCATTGATACGGACAATTGAAAAATGGAGAACGTGCCTCGACAAGGGTGGAAAAGTTGGAGCCATATTCATGGACCTTTCAAAGGCCTTCGACTGTATTCGACATGACTTACTGATCGCTAAGTTACATGCATACGGATTTAGTAGTGACGCTTTATTGCTTGTCCACAGCTATCTGGAAAATCGGCAACAAAGAGTAAAAATCAATGGATCTTTCAGTAGCTATAAGCATCTTCAGCTTGGTGTTCCCCAAGGATCCGTCCTTGGACCTCTCTTTTTCAATATCTACATCAATGACCTTCTGTTGTCGATTCAGGAGACAGATATATGTAACTATGCGGACGATACAACCATTTATACGTGCGATACGCGTCTAGAAAATGTAGTCTCCAGGTTAGAAAATGACTCCAAAATCATAATTGAATGGTTTCGAAATAACTACATGAAACTTAACGAAGATAAATGCCATTTTATGATTTTTGGTGAAAGAACAAATCAAGATGTAGGCATAAATATTGGCAACTGTACTGTCAATAATTCACAAGAAGAGAAACTTTTAGGGGTTTTGATTGATTCAAATCTCAACTTTGAAAAGCATGTCAGCAATATTTGTAAAAAGGCTGGAAGCAAACTATTTGCGTTGTCACGCATGTCCACATATCTAGGAACTGATAAATTAAGACTGTTAATGAGAGCATTTGTAACTAGCCAGTTCCAATACTGTCCTTTGGTATGGATGTTCCATAGCAGAAAAATGAATAACAAGATCAATAGACTGCATGAAAGAGCCTTACGAATTGCATATAAAGACTATGCTTCCAGCTTCGAATCTTTGTTGGAAAAAGATAGATCTGTAACAATACACCAGAAAAATGTGCAATTGCTAATGACTGAAATGTTCAAAACTATAAATAATTTAAACCCCAGTTTTATGGACGAAATTTTTTTGAAAAGAAGTGTTAGATATAATCTGAGAAATACCAATACATTTTTACTTCCTATGGTACATACAGTTAATTGTGGTACTGAAACAATTCGATACAGAGGGCAGCGTATTTGGCACTATCTTCCACAGGAAATCAAGGATTCAAATTCTGTGCAACAATTTAAGAATAAAATCAAATATTGGACCAATGAAGACTGCGACTGCAGACTTTGCAGGCAGTATATTCCTCGGCTCGGCTTTTTATAGTTTTACACCATTTTTAATATGAACTTTGTACATTGATATGAATTTTTGTAATTTTATTGACTTGTTTTCCTTGTATATATTTATATAACATTGTATTTAATTTGTTGGCTTGAATTAGCTTTTTAATTTCACATAGCTATGTAAGTTGCCAACTTGAAATAAATTGATAATAATAATATGCCGTCAGGCCCTGGTGATTTCCAGTTCGGAAAGGATGATATTATTTGCTGCACGTCGTTCATCGTGACACTAATTGGTTCTTGTTGTTGTGTTCCTTTCAACTCGTCCTTCACTTTCCTGATCCAATCTGCTTTATCATTATGTTGAGCTCGTTCTCCCCAAATTTTTGACCAAAAATTTGGCACTTCAGTTGGATTTGGTTGATCGTTTGTGACTTCTTTCCCGCTCATTTCTCTGTAGAATTGCTTCTGGTTATTTTGAAACAGCTTATTATGTTGAAATTGTTTAATGCGATTTGTATATCGCTTGATTTTGTAGGCTTTTGCACTTATTCTTTGTTTTATCTCTTCGATGACTGCATGGATTCCTTTCTTCTTGATCTGATACCTGTTCTCAAGATCTTTCTTCCTTCCTTCATTTTTCCTTTTCCAGTTTCCATTACTCCAAGCCTTTAATCTCCCAAGGTCACTTCTTAACCGAGCAATATCTCCCTCAATCCTTTTCTTCCAGCACGGTTCTTTTCCATTACTCCTCTTTTTCGGCTTCACTCCCACTAGTTCTCCCACCAGTACACTAGTAGCTGTAATAAGATTTCTTGTCTCTGTGATGTTACTAGTTGAAAAATACTTCAATATTTTGTTCACTTTTTCAGTTTCTTTCCTAACTTTCCAGAATTCAATCGAGCGAAGGTTACCACATGGTATTATCTCTTCCTTGTCAAGAATCTCTTTCAGCCTGCCTACTAGAGCAGCATCTTCCTCATCCATGTTTCCAACATCATTTCTAGCATTCAATAACGTGCTATTCTCTGTATCTTCTATATCACTACTAGGTTGTGAATTGGCATTTTCAAAGATACTTATCTCTTCTTCAGCTGTACTTACATCATTATAATTATTCCGACTTTCTTCATTCTCTATACCATCATCGATCCTCAGCTTCCGCTGGATCGCTTCCCATTGAAGATCTGTTATCCACTTATTCCGCTTTATTTGTCTTAATTGCCCTGTCAGGTACTTCTCTGTTCTCGAAAACATTCCCTTATCAGTCCAGATTTTTAACATTCGTGCACCATATCCCCTTACATCTGGGTTACTCTTCAAATAACATTCAACTACAATTTCGTTATCAGCTTTACTCCACTTTCTTCTTCTTCTCCTTGTTGCAGTTGCTGAATGACGATCTGGTTGTGCCTGCTCCGTCACACAATCCATACCGGACGTGACAGCTTCACCATTGGTGGATCCACTCTCATTTACGTCGTTAATTTGGTTATTCTTATTTGACATCATGAAATCATGAGATTGTCCAATTTGGGTGATTTGGTAACACGGTATTTTTTTAAAGTGACACCATCACCAAGGGGTTGCCAACCAAGGCTGAAGAGTCCCCCGTACCCATGAGACAGACTAGCCCCCGCCGGACGCCAACCCGGTACTTCATGGTCTCGGGGAGAGCTAACAGGTACTACACCTTGCTCAAGGGTGACCTGGAGGTAGTTGTGGCAAAGGGTAACCTCATTCTCCCACGTCGAAACTCCACAACCGGGTGCAGTTTAAAGTCATACCCAGGACATTATTATTATTATTATTATTATTATTATTATTATTATTATTATTATTATTATTATTATTATTATTATTATTATTATTATTATTATTATCATTATTATTATTATTATTATTATTGTTGTTGTTGTCGTTGGCAAGATGGAGGACAGACAGGCCTAATGGCGTGGTCTGCCCGAAGTTACTGTTGACAAATAATCCGTCGTAACTGCCGTCGTAAAAGCTGTTGGACTACTACACCAGTACCTTTCGAATGATCAGGAAGTTAAAGAGAGCATTTAAAGCAGCTATTAACACTGGAAAGATCCATTTTGTTGGCACCAAGCTGGACTGTCATTTTGATTACGATTTCTGCAGTGAGGTCAGAGTCTTGCATTCAGAAGAGTGGGAAGCATTCGAGGTGAAGGAGAAGCAATTTAGGGCGCAGATAGCGTCCAAGAGAATAAATCATGGAGATTTTGTTTGCAAAGGAGATGTCGAAGCTTGGTTTAAAGTTAGTAAAATCTTGAATGGAATCTTTTACCAAAATAATACCTTTCTCGACAAAAAGCTGTCTGGGGAGCATTGGAGTGAGAAATTTCTAAAATATGTTTACCGTATATTGAGACGGTTCCCAAGAGATGATAACTATGGCGTACGAAGCGTGGTTAATGATATATCGTATATTGAAAAACAACTGAAATATATTAAAGAAACAATAAGGCCTTTCTTTTCCTTGAGAACAAACAACAACGGTCCAACAAATGAGGTATCTAAAGAAAAGCTAATTAATCTTTGGTTTGAAAAACGTAAGAAAGCTATTTCCATCATAAAAAACGATGGATTGTGGCCGCTCAGTGTCCAAGCTAACATTTCAGTGGAGAGAACTGAAACATATTATCAGGAATCAAGTAAATGCACTGTAAGTCATGGTCTTGAGGAAGATGAGCCAAGTTTCTTCGACCGATCAATGGCCGCAGGTACTGTAACCCAAGGAGATTACTTTGGCATTGATGAAATTGAGTCGATCGTTAATTCTTGTCCCAAACGGAAGAGTTGTGGATCTGATGGGGGTGTTCTATGAAGACTTGAAGCAAATTTTCTTGGATTATGGGCACACATTTGTTAATGTCTTGAATGTCATGCTCCTAAATCAACGGGTATCTTCTTTATGGAAATGCTGTATAATCCAACGCATCCCGAAAAAATCTTTCGTGGAAACTGATTTGTCAACACTTAGGGATATTTCTCTTCTGCCAACATGTTATAAAATATTGTCAAAAGCTTTGTGTGGCAGGATCACTATCAAGGCCCAAAATAAGTGTGGTTCTGACTCATTTTCTGGTTTTGTAAATTAAAACTGTGGTTCTGTAATTGGGGAAAGTATGGATCAGGGAGCGCCTAGACTTATCCTGAGTCGTAGTTTCGCTATTTGCCTAACTGATATACCGCTACTAGGGAGCGCCCACGTTTCCCACCACTTCGATTAAGCAGCCTCGTTTTGGAAATTTGTAAAAATGCTTTCCTATTGTTCTTATGAAAATTTCGAGCCCGGATTCGTATTTAGCACTCAAACATTAGTCTAGTTACATGATTTTAACCTGGTGGCATTTGTGATGTTGATCTCATGACAACGTAAAGTTGAAAGATTTATAAGGGATTTGACCGTCAAAGTTCGTTCAGGGTGAAACTTTACACCCGAGTCATTTTCATGGTCAAATCCCTTGCAGATTTCCAAGCTTTACGTCGCCATAAAGTTAACACCGCGACTGCTAGCAACATGAAAACTTGTGGTTAGACTAAAGTTTGGGTGCTAAATCCGAATTTGGCCTCCAAAATTTCATATGAAAGAATTTTGAATAATTTCTAAAACGAGGCTGTTAATCGCAGTGGTGTATTTGAAAAAAAGGCAAAATAAATAGCTACCACTCCAGGTCACGCATGACTCCATCCTCATTCCGATCATATGTTTTATGATAAGTTTGACTGATTTTATGCAGTTGTGCCTCGAAGTTGGACAGATGACAGAACTTAACAATTCTGACCCAAGGCTTTTGCTAGAGGTCATAATAGGAGACAAGAGCACGAAGTCATTGCATGTGGCTCTTGCTAGAATTATTGCAGCAAAACCACAATCGGCCGATGTAGAAAGGCTGATCTCGATATACACCAAGATCAAAACTGATGGAAGAAGCAGCATTTCACCAGAAACACTTTGCAAATACGCAATTGCAATAGATATGCCAGAACTTACAAGCTTCGATTTCCGCTCACCTGCAAAGTTATGGCTTGAAAACAACGAAGACATTTCAATCCTGCCAAAGTAAAGCCACGCCAAATTTTCAACCTTAAGTGCAGACCACACCCAACTTTTAAAAAATGTGCACTTGTAAAAATTTGTTGTTTTAGGGCCTGATCACTATCTACATAATGAACGAAATTGCGTTTTGGCAAAGAGCCTTTTTGTGCCAGAGAGATAGACAAGAACTGATTTTCACATTGAAAGCAGCCATTGATGATTTTCGACATCTGAGCACTAAACTTACTGTTGTTTTCATCGATTTTGCTGACGCCTTTGGTAGTGTCAATCACAAATTCATTTTCGAAACCTTGGAAAACTTCAGCATCCCTTTGAAATATTGTTGCCTGATTGAAGATATTTACAAGCATTCATCTTTCTCAGTGATATGTGGTGTCCAACTAAGCAAGTCCTTCAACATCATTAGAGGAACCAAAACAGGGGATCCGTTAAGTGCTTTATTATTTATCATGGTCATAGACAGAGTGTGTAAACCAATGGTTGCTACTGCTATAAGTTGTATGGCCATTCAGAATGAAAGAATGGTCAATCCCATACCCCTGCAAGCGTTTGCTGATGATATTGTTGTCGTACAGTATAACTCAGAAATTTCTCAACTGATCTTTGATGCAGGGGAATAAATGATGGCCCAGGCTGGCTTGGAAGTAAAACCCGAGAAATGCGCTGTTTTATACGCTAGAAGGTCGGGTAATAATTGGTACAAGGGTAAATCGGACATAAAACCAAAAGTGAAAATACAGTCAAATGAATTAGCTGTTTGTGGGCGCAATAAGCCATATAAATACTTGGGAAAGTCGTTATCGTTATCTGGAGAGGATCCGAAACAGGTCAATCAAATATTAGAAAATTATAAAGAGTTGCTGGACAAAATCTCAAAATGTAAGTTGCCACTTTCGCTGAAGGCAAGTGCTTTCAATAACATGGCTCTTGCTAAAATATTGCATCATTTTAACAATACAAGGTTTACCGAGGAACAGCTCGAAGAATTGGATAAGGCTCAAACACAAACAGTTCGAAATTTGTACGATTTATACAGTTCAACTACGCAGCTCATCATTTGCCTACCACGCGACGACGGAGGAATAGGAATTAAACGTGTATCTGCTGTATACCGGACGACACGAATTGCGTTTCTCCTAAAAATGTTGAATCATGAGGAAGATCATTTTAGAAACAGTGCACGTCAGTCTCTAAGTCTTGACATGTTAAGGAGGGGGGTAGCAGAATCGAGTGATGAAAAGAACTTTCTTGGTTACGAAGTCACAGTTGATGGATATTTGAATAATAAAACAAACTTTGGTTGTCAGTCTGACTGGCCTGAGTTGTTGCGCTATGCAAGGAAACTAGATATCTCCATCGTTTTCAGAGATGGGAAAGCAGGTGTAATCATTGATGGAAAGTTTCACGACGACACTTCATCGCTACAAAAGATTCTATTTCATTACACAGTTAAACGTGATTTGATTAAGGCAAAAGAATTGTCAATTCAGGGGTGCTTTTTCGGTATGGATGGCATTCATTTGAAGTCATCACATTCCATTTTCTACAACTGGAAAATAGACGACTTGTTAGTGAAATTCAGCATAAAAGCACGACTTAGCCTCCTTCCAACTAACTTTACGCTGCACATTTGGAACCGTGAACATGATCCTTTATGCCCCTTTTGCCGAAATCATACCGAAAGTATGGCGCATCTGATGAATGGTTGTCATGAATTTCGAAATTTGTATAGTCGTCGCCACAATCTAATCGCTGATAAAGTAGAAGATTTTATTTCTCAGAGTAACCGTCGTCTACGAGTCTACTCAAACAAGCTAATGGAGACAATATTCACAGAGTATCGCGAGGAACTGCTGTTGATTGAACATCGCAAACCAGACATTATTTTAATTGATCATGTATCACAGAAGTGCACCATTGTTGAAGTAGCTGTGTGTTATGATTTGTACTTTGATTACGCGTTTCGAGAGAAGTTGGGGCGTTACGAGAGCGTTTGCTGTCTATTACGAGGTCATGGATGGAACGTTGAATTAAAGGTTATGTGTGTTGGCTCGCTTGGTTGCATAAAGAAAGATATTTGGAGAGAACTGAGATCTTTGTCAGTTGACAAATTAGTTGCAAAGCAGATGTTACGATGGTGTTCAATATCAAATGTTATTATGGCAAATTATATTTGGAGGCACAGGGTGCGGAAGTTATTCCCATAGTCTAGGCCTACATTTAGCACTTTTGAAATTCGAGGGCATTGCTCTTTTTCCGTTTGAAATAAGTCAGCTAAAAGTCTGCCTGTGCTTGGATAAACTTCCCCCCCCCCCTTTGCTGAGGTATTTTCATGTGATACTGTGTGTAGTAGCTAACATAAACCTAGTATAGCGTATTCATACGTTAACTGAGCTGCTAGCTCAGGCACTAGGGCAGATACGAATGTATTATTATTATTATTATTATTATTATTATTATTATTATTATTATTATTATTATTATTATTATTATTATTATTATTATTATTATTATTATTATTATCATTATTATTATTATTATTATTATTATTATTATTATGTTGATCTCAAGAAGCAGTTCGAGAAAGTAACATTTGTGAATCTGAGCATGAGCGCCCTAGGATTGATATGCAGGGATGATAATGGAAATGGCATAATACAAGCATTAAAGAGCATCGGACTTTCGGAACTCCAATCAAAAAACATTATTAGAAACATGATAAACATCTGTATAAGGACAACGTATTATATATTTTGTAGAAAAGACAAAAACTGGACCAATCCAGAACTTTTAACATTCTAAAGACGTAAGATTGTTGAAGGCAGTAAGGCTTGACTAGCATGCCCTTTTATGGAGAGTGGTAGTCACGAATAAATTCTTTATACTGTTAAGTTTTACATTTTTAAATATTCATCTTGTTGTAAGTTTTATTTATGAGAATGAAAGTTTCCATTATTATTATTATTATCTATGTATTTAAAGTAGGCGTATAATGGATAGCTATAAATTAAAGCTAATTCAAGCCTACTACAACGTAAAATTGTTTCAAAATAAAAAAAACATATATATTGTTAAACCACTGATTTCTTGGCCTAACATAAAAGTGTATCTTCTGGGTTCGCGGCAAAAACAAGAAATGGATTTTACTAAAACAAAAACTTACGACCTTCAAAATTCCAAAGCGATACGGGCGGCGGCTAACGGCGGAGTCTTCTCTCAGAAAACGACACGGCAATCTTCAACGTCAACAGTAACTCTTCAAGTCCTTCGACACTTCTTCGAATAACAACGAACTAAAACCTATTTAACTAAAATCAATTATCAAAACCTAAAACTCTTTCGTCGCGTCGTCGGGTCGTCTTTTCGTCTAATATTTCGGCAAACGTCTTTTCGGCTTCAAATTCGACTGTAAGTTCCAAAACAATTTCCACACCACCCAAAAACGCCCTGACGAAAGGTTGTAAGCAAAACAGTGAAACAATAGCAACGCCTAAAAAGTTCATATTAGGAAAACCTACGATAGCATAAGATCAGTCAGCGCCTAAAAATGTTCTTATAAGGACAATGTAAGATTTGACAGCGCCTAAAAATCACATATGTTGTCAATCAGTAATTAAGATACAGAAATATTGAGTCTACAACGGTCCTACAGCTCGAAAATTCGAGTCCGTATTTGGTCTTTTCTTTCAACTTGTTTTGACACCCATCAATCAACATCAGTTCCCAATGTCACGGCAAGGAAGTCCATAAAATGACACGTGAACATGGCTATCTCGCCATGAAAAAAGGACAGAGCTGGCATTGTCAGTCAAAAGACTGATCATCGAAAAGCGATAACAATCACGTGTACTATTCTTCAGTACACGTCATAATGTGCACAGCTAAATCACGTGTTCATAGGGAAGCCACGGTATTACAACATGACTCCCCTCTTTAAAATCAAGCCTCCTGGCTTGCATAATGAAGAGTCAAGCAGTTCTTATGAGTTCAGGAGAGTGAAAGTCCTCCGGTCTTGTTATTTGAGGTTCATCCGAGACAGGAACGTTACTATTTACATGTTCTTCGCTTTGATCGTTCGTCGAGAGTTCTTCATCATGGCTGAAACTTTCAGCTGGTAAATCAGAATCAGCGAGATCTTGAGAAAATGGCTCAATGTCCGGCGGCACTATCGGCCGATCTGCAGGATCATAAAACGGCTTCATACGATTTGCGTGCACTGGCACGGAAACCGGGCGATTGTCTAATGTACGTAAACGAAAATGTACTGGCGATAATTTTGTCACTACACGATAAGGTCCATGGTCATTATGCAGTAATTTCTTCGAGAGTCCTTTACGTTTCTTCGGCGTATAAACCCAAACTTTGCTACCGATATCAAAATCTACAGGCGTAGCCGTCTTATCGTACTGTTCTTTCATCCGTTGTTGAGTGAGCTGCGTGTTCGAGGAAACAATCCTTTGTGCATTCTCTACACTTTGCACGATACGGGCACGATGTTCACGAATCGATGTGGATAACTTGGACGACGGCAGTAAAAGTGCGACATCGATTGGCAAGCGTGATTCACGAACATACAACAAGTAGAACGGCGATTCGTGGGTCGTTGCGTTTGGCGATACACGGCAGGCGAATAAAATCATAGGTATGTGTCGGTCCCAATCGTTTTGATTTCTGCTCACGTACATAGAAAGACCTTATGCGAGAGTTCCGTTGAAGCGTTCAACGAGTCCGTCTGTTTGGGGATGGTATGCAGTTGTGTGTAGCTTACGCGTGTCCATGATTCGACAAACTTCTGTCATAATGGACGAGAGGAAGTTTGATCCACGATCCGACAATAATGTCCTGGGAGCACCGTGGCGAGCGAGAATCTCATCTACTAACAGCTGTGCTACTCGAGGGGCCTCAATGGAAGGCATGGCAAAAGCTTCCGGCCAACGGGTGACGGGTGTAATAGTCGGAAAATACGATAATATAACGGTTTCCATCATTTGTGACTGGAAATGGGCCTAGAATATCCATCGCAACACGATCGAAAGCTCCTTCGACAGGGATAGGCAGTAGCGGTGCTTTACGTTTGCCACGAGGAATCTTTTTCATAGCACAATCTACGCATGAATTACACCAGTGTTCGATATCTTTGAACACTCCGTGCCAAAAATAACGAACACAAACTTTCTCGTACGTTTTCAAAACACCAAGGTGACCGACAGTTGGATCATCATGGCAAGAAACAAGAATTTCATGGCGAAGAGAAGCTGGAATGACAACTTGAGAACAAATAGACTGAGCTCGGCGTTTACCTGGCGACCACAAGTGACACAAGATGCCATTTTCATCGAGGTAATAAGAATCGATCGATAACAATAAAGAACGAGCTTTAGTGTCACTGGCAGGCAACGTAGCAACCTCAAGATACTGGATGATGTCAGAAAGATCCTTATCCTGGCGTTGTAACTTGTGAAGGCTCTGAATGGATGGAATTGGCTGATCAATGGATGCTACTGGCAAAGAAACAAATGGCACAAAATCTGATGGCTCTAACGGTTCAGACGAAGGATAAGCACGACGAGAAAGTGCATCAGCATTTCCGTTAGAAGATCCTGGGCGGTGTAAAATTTCGAAATCATATTGCTGTAACTGCAACGCCCAACGAGCTAGTCTACCGGTTGGATCTTTAATATTCATTAACCTAGAGAGACTTCCATGGTCAGTGTGCACATAAAACTTGGCACCCGATAAGTAAGGCTGGTATCGTTTTATTCCATCTACAACAGCTAGGGCTTCACGCTCAGTAGTGCTATAGCGTGTTTCAGCTAAGTTAAGCTCACGACCTCCATAAGCAACGACATGTTCCTTTCCGTCAATTTTCTGTCCCAACACATAACCAATTGAACTTTTACTGGCGTCAGTGTACAAATGAAAAGGTTTCTCAAAATCTGGATATGAAAGAATTGGAGGAGAGCATAGGCGATTCTTGAGCTCCTTAAAAGCAACATCACAGTCCGAACTCCAAACAAACCCTACATTTTTCCTTGTCAAGCGATTTAAAGGAGACGCAATTTTTGCAAAACCTTCCACAAACCGACGATAATAATTACACAGTCCCAGAAAGCTACGAACGTCTTTCACACATTTAGGGACAGGAAATGACCGAACTGCTTCAATCTTATCTGTATCTGGAGACACTCCATTTGATGACACAACAAAACCAAGAAAATTCACAGAGTTTCTGGCAAAATGACACTTTGATGGTTTCAACTTGAGATTGGCTCCTCGGAGCCGCTGGAAAACGAGGCTAAGACGTGACAAGTGTTCCTCGAATGATTTTGAAAATATTATTATGTCATCGATATAGATCAAGCAAATTTTCCACTCAAGGCCATGCAAAATACAACTCATTCAACGCTGAAAATTCGGGGGAGCTCCTGTCAAACCGAAACTTAGTACATTATACTCGTAAAGTGCGGCATGCGTTATGAAAGCTGTCTTATCTTTAGAATCAGGATGCATTGCGACCTGATGTTATCCCGATTGAAGATCTAAAGTACTGAAATATTTACAACCAGACAGAGAATCTAGAGCATCATCGATACGAGGCAAAGGGTAACTATCTTTTCGAGTTACCGCGTTCAACTTCCTATAGTCTATGCAGAAACGGGTAGTTCCATCTTTTTTCTTGACTAAAACAACTGGAGAGCTCCATGGGCTCGAGGAAACCTGAATGATATCTTGTTCCAACATATCAGAAATATGTTTGTCAATTTCAGCACGTTGTTGCTGGGAAACGCGATATGGAGATTGGCCTAGCATCACCAGTGTCAATTTCATGCTCTATGATCGAAGTGCGGCCTAAATCTAAGCTTGATTTAGCAAAAATATCCTCTTAACTTGTCAACAGATCATTCAATTGGGCATTCTCATGGACAGAAAGAGCTGGGCTTGGCAAACACTGAAACTTCGCTAATAAATCATCATTTTGATCTGACTCCAATGAATCGATAGAAGCTACATCAGGCTTTGACTCTACTGTCAGAATTAAGTCTTCAGCATCTGTCTCAACAAGTGTTCCTATTGAAGCTCCCTTGTGAAGAAGAACTGGCGTATCAGCAGGATTTAAAATGCGGAACGAAACCATTCCTTCAGATGTAGGAGCAGAAAGTGAAGAGGCAGATAACAAACGATAGCGATCAGAAAGTTTTGGTGTTGCAACTATTAGGCCTATCATTGGTTCTGAACAAGACTTGTCAAGGCGGGCTGGAATAACTACCTCGGATTGAGCATCAATAACATAAGTTGTGGTGGTTCTAACATCAGAAACAAAAGTGGGTCTATCTCCCTTAATAAACTGAACGACGTTTGTATCAAAAAATGTCACAAAGCAACCTCTAACATTGATAACAGCACCGAAATGATGAAGAAAATCTCTTCCCAGAACAACATTATATGCTAGACCAGGGACGATAGTTGCGTCACACGAATATTCTTGGTCTCCAAGTAAAACAGGAAAATTTACTGAACCACTGACCGAAACTGTACTTCCATTGGTCGTTTTGATACTGTTAATTTTGTCACTCTTTTTCATCGCAAAGTTCGCTTACGACAGTAATGGCGGCACCTGTGTCAACTAAGACACGAATCGGTTGCTTGCAAACTGTTCCCCGTATTAAAATGTTAGAGGGGGCGGACGAATAAAGGTTACCTTCTAGTTCAATACACGGAATGTCAGCATTTTTATTAGCTTCAAATTTCGGAGGCAAGTCTGCACTTTCATCTTCAACTTTGATCGAAATAAATGGCTCATTGTCAGGGTCTAAATTCGAATCAAAAATTTCAGGAACTGTCTTTTCAGTCAAACAACTCTGCAAACTGTTTTGGGTTTCTGATTCTTCAACAAAATCACGATTAGATTGCTTCATCTTGCTATTCATTCTTACTTCAGCCCATTCTCCCAGCTCATTGTTAGGTTTTATTTCTGTTCGAGGCTTTCGATACATCGGAAAATTGCTGGGTCTTCAATTTCCCCACTGTGAAGACCCGGCTCCGTTTAAAGATTGCTGGTTTTTCCTGCCAAAATTGGACTGGAACTGAAAGCGAGGCTGTTGCTGAAACGGGGGATGCTGCTGAAACGGAGGCTGCTGATAATATTGCTGGAAAGATGGCTGAGGCTGGAATTGATGCTGATATTGGCCCGAGGGTGGCGAAACAGGAAACTGACTTCGAAAACTGCAATATTTCGAAGCATGCCCTACACGTTGACAACTGTTGCATATTGGTTGACCGTTAGTTGTCCGTAAATTTCTACCCCTGGAAACATCTTGAACTCCGGGATGTTGTTTCCCTCGTCCTTTAGGAACTTGGTTCCCCTGGAAACGGCTTTCGAAGGCGGCAATAATTTCTTGTTTTGCACTGGCAATCTCACTTCCGCATTCAGACTGATGCTGTGCAGAAAAGGGCAGAAACGGATTGGTGTGTTTTTTCACCACCGAGGGCGTTTTAGCCTCGAAAGCCTGGACGGGTTTTGCCGAAAGATTAGGATCTTTCCTTTGGGCTGCCAAAGTCATCAACAAATTAACTTGGCCTTCAAGCTCCTTTATCTTTTGTTCTTGCGAAACAGCTTGGGCGGTGGCTGTAGCGGGGTTTGAAAACCCTGTGGAATTCCCGACAGCATTCCTAAGGCGAGCAAGATTTTCTGCTTCCACGAAAGATTTTGGCTGATTGAGAATCACATGAGTTTTAATCTCGTTATCTAACCCATTTATGAATACATTCATCATATCATTATCACTGAGTGATAAAAGCTGGCATTTTCGAATAACGTCTTCCCTATACATTGACAAAGGCTCGTTTTGGCCTTGTTTTCTGGCGTAAAGCTCTTGACGAAAAATGAATTCAAGGTTTTGGGCTCCAAAACGCGTTTTTAATTCATCAGTCAACGTAGCAAAATCGTTAATTGTTTCATCAGGCAATGTTTGGAACCAGGCAAGGGCGGTTCCCCCAAGAAGAAGCGGAAGTGCGCCCAACTTTTTGGCATTCGACCAGTTGTAAAACTTCGAAAGTCGTTCAAATTTTGTTAACCATTCGTGAACATTCTCGTTTGGGCCCCCACAAAACGGGGCTTGCCGAAATAAGCTTGACTGGGCGTTCCCTTCTAAAGCAGCTTGGATGGCCGTCATTTGAGTTTGTAACTCGTTAACCGTAGCAGCAACTTCCTCGTCTCCCATTTCAGTAAGTTGTTGCAGCAAAAATCACGAATAATGAGCGAGCGAATCGAATAAAGTACGTACTAAAAGTCAACACGACAAAATAACGTCCGGAAGCAATGCATGTGACTCGAGAATAAGTGATAAATTGATAAAAACGTTAGCAAAGTCAAGCACAAGATAAAAATTCACGACAAATGATCTCAATATCGAGAAAAATGTCAGATCACCATTAGTTCATTCATAAAATTGTGATAAATCGCAGCTTCATTCACAAATTCTCTTGCAATCAAAGCGTTCAAATCGCATTAGGCAATCAATCAATACAGAAACAACAGTACGGAAGTAGCGCACAGTTCAATTCAGCACATGTCAAATATCTTCGACGCAAGAAAAATTTTAGCTCAAAAAGTAGTCCAAAAAGTAAATATCAAACTTCTTCTTGTTGTTTTCAGATGACCCAAACTGGCCACCAGATGTTAATTAAATGCTAGTTGTGCTAGTTTAATTAGTGACGTGGCTCGTTGCTAGGCAACAAGAACAATTGAAAAATGGTCAAAATATGGCAATAGACAAAATCGGCTAAGGTTTGTTTATACCCATTTCAAGTCACGTGATCAATCCCTTGATGAATCATCTTTTGATTTTTCTAACATATTTCATGCCATGTAGCCTGTGTTCTCGACCATCACCAAGGAGGAGATGGTCTGGAACACAGACCATCTGGAACAAGGAAAAAGAAAAATTTCCTTTGGCTTAGCGGTTTAAAAACCTTTCTTGAGCGAATTATTATTATTATTATTATTATTATTATTATTATTATTATTATTATTATTATTATTATTATTATTATTATTATTATTATTATCATTAATAAGTAGTGATCGAGGTGCCTTGCTTGTTGTAGATAACGGCAAAGAAAAACAAGACGATTTGTGCAAAAATTTTCGATATATCTTATATTATCTTATATATATATCTTATATATATCTTATTATATATATATATATATATATATATATATATATATATATATATATATATATATATATATATATATATATATATATATATATATGTATATATATATATATATATATATATATATATATATATATATATCTTATATATATCTTATTATATATATATATTATATATATCTTATTATATTATATATTATATATTATATATTATATTATATTATGTTATATTATATTATATTATATTATATTATATTATATTATATTATATTATATATATATTATATATATATTATATTATATTATATATATTATATATATCTTATTATATATATATATATCTTATTATATATCTTTATATTATCTTATATTTTCTTCAGTCGCTAATGAAATTCTATAAATGGATCTACGGTTAAAGCAGTTGTATGGGAATGTGGCGTTCGGTAAATATGGAATATAACGTTCTCTTAAAACTATCGAGTATAGAATTCTAATAATGCGGCGCAATATTAAGGAATCATCAAAATTGAACATATAGGCCTGATAAACAATTAATTACAATTACCATAAAGAGAGAAATATAAACGTCCAAGTTCATTTGTCATGCTGTTCAGGCCAAATGGATCACATGAGCCCAATCGCGTCATCCAAAGATTTTCATGATGCTCGAGCACATCAAGTTCTCCTCCTTCTATTTCTCTTTGATCGATATAAAATAAGATGACTACTCTAAAACATGTACTTTGAGGTCGCGCTCAAACTTACAGTTCTTACTTCCATAAAAATGCTTTGACAACTCTGTGCTCGTCGGGTCGTGTCCTGCATCATGTCGGTGTTTATTAAAAAGTTGGCTCAGAGTGGTTGACATAAAACCTACGTAATAATGATTAAAAATTTCTGCTATCTTTAAGTCCTCAGTTATCATTTTTCCATCTTCCATTAGAGCCACAGATGAATTTTTTTGTACTTCATTTGAGAAAACCGGTTTGACAGTCCTCCAAAATTTACGGTTATCTGCAAGGTCTCCCAGGTCAAGGTTCCGATAGTAATCAGATTTCGTCTTGCGCAGGAGTTTCACACAAAAATTTCTTTGCGTTTTGAAAGCTTTAAGATTATCCTCAGTTCTACTCTTGATGTATCTATTGCGTAATTTCTTGCGATGCATCATCGCTTTTCGTAAGGCCTTTGTCATAAAAGGGCCATCATTTGCACGCGAATATTTTTTCTTCAGAGGAGCATGTTTATTAAGTGTATTTGTAACTACAGCATCAAAAGCGCTGTAATCCTCGTTATCCTGCAGTTCGGACGTTATCTGATCAAAAAGATCCTTCCTAAAGTCCTCAGCACAGAAGTTCAGAGGCGGATCCAGACGGTTGCAACAGTAGCTTCTGCTGCGGTCAGATTGTCAAGTCAGAATTTACAATTGCGCAAATAGGAAAAGGATAAATCATGGTAAAAAATTTAGATCCGTTATCTATATTCAATCAGAAATTATAAGAACATCGAATGTATTGCTCGCTTTAGTCCGAGTGAAGCTTTAGTTTTAGTTTCTCACAGTTCGAATCTCGTCTCTTGTCCTCGAGAAAGCCCACACGAATGCAGTGTTCTATTTGGCGACCCATTGCAGAGGCCGAGGCTCCCTCTGCTACAGGGCTGCCTCTTGCCGTGCCGCTGCCCTTAGCCATGTGGCTACAGTTCTGCTGCTCACCGTATTGCTGGCCAATCAGAATTTATTGCAGGAAATTGGCGGAAGCTAATGTCACATTCAAAACTGACGGTAACAAGCCAATCACAAGAGGGCTCGAGGGTTGCAAGCCAATCAGAGGAAGGCTTGATGGTAGCAAGCCAATCAGAACTCGTAGAGCCGCAAGCTACCAAGAACAATAGGAGGTCCATTCTACAAGGAAGTGAATGATGCATGCTATGCATTACTCCGAGAACTCTTCATTGTCTGAGAACAGAGGGCCACTTTGGCCTTTTATCAACATTCAGAATAGTGACAATGGTTAGATTTATTGGCCACACAAGCGTCGAGGATGACAAGAAGAAAGCAAAGGGCCTGAAAATTTTTCAAATTTTTACACTCAGAGGGGATGGGTTCCAAAGCTGAGATAAGATTTTTTGCATCAAGAATTGTTTCATCCGACTCTCGGTTTGGTACCTGTTTATAATAGGTTCTTCTTGCAAGAAATTCAATTAGAAACTATTTCTTTTCGCGAAGGACATCCATTGATACATTTCATGTTTTATCGAGATCATGGGCATGGCAACCAAAGTGTTGTAAAGTGGGCGTTCCTGAAGAATTTTAGGGCGTAGTCCAAAAATTTTTCTAAGGGCCCCGCCCCCAGACCCGGATCATGCTTCGGTCAGATTTTATCCTGGATCCGCTCCTAAAGTTGGTGTAATTTCTATATGTAATGATCTTGGGCCCTTTTTCCCTATATCCACCCTTAAGTACTGTGACTATCATGGCATGAAATCCGACAGCCCTGTGTGCACCGTTACCATATTCAGAAAAATTCTCCTCCTGTTCGTCAGGATCAGATCAATACATCTAGTTCTGTCAGACCTAAAACAGGTTGGGCTCTTGACCAGATTAGATAAATTATAGTTATCCATGAAATCACTGATTGGGTCTTATCGATGAAAAACCTCAGGATTAAGTATCCTCAGAAAACTATTGTTTCATATATCAATATAAATTCTGTTAGGAACAAATTTGAAAATTTCACAGCACTTGCTGCTGATTATGTGGACATTTTGATAATTGCTGAAACAAAACTGGATGACTCCTTCCCCGATGCAATGTTTAGGATGCCAGGATTCAAGGCACCTTTTCGCCTTGATATTTCGGCCAGTTCTGGGGGTCTACTGGTTTTTGTGAAAGAGCATATCATTTCTAAACGCCTCTGTGGCATATCGTTACGTACCGATGTACAAATAATACCTTTAGAGTTAAACTTTAAGAATACAAAGTGGCTGTTAATACCTATTTACAGACCTCCATGTCAGAATTTTGCGTATTTTAAGGAGGAGTTAGAGAGAGTGATTGATTTCTATTCCAAATCTTATGATAATCATATGATAATTGGTGATTTCAACATGGAAAAGGGAGACCCACCGCTACACTCACTGATGGAAGATCATGACTTGTGTAGCCTGATTAAGACACCTACATGTTTCAAATCTGATAGAGGACGATGTATAGATCTAATCCTCACAAATAAACAGCACAGTTGCTTTTCTAGCCAGACATTTGAAACAGGTTTCAGTGATTTCCATCATCTAGTGTACACTATACTTAAGACAAGTAGTGTTAAGTTGCCTCCAAAGAAAATCAAATATAGATGCTATCGGAATTTTTCAGAAAACAAATTCCATGAGGATCTAACAGAAAATTTTAAAACACATCCCTCGAATGACTACAATGATTTCGAACAAACTTTCATCTCGACACTTGATAAACATGCCCCCTTAAAAACAGTCATTGTTCGAGGAAATAATAAACCCCACATGAACAAAAATCTGAGAAGGGTACAATGATGAAGCGTACCAGACTAAAAAGAGTTGCTAATGAGTCAAAAAGTGCTGCGGATATTGCAGAATACAAGAAGCAAAGGAATCTAGTGGTTCGACTAAATAAAACAGCAAAAAGGGAATATTTTGAGAATCTTGATCCCAATGAAGTCGGTAAGAATAAAGCTTTCTGGCGGACTTTTAAGCCTCTTTTGTCAAACAATTGTCAAAATGGGGCAAATAAAATAACATTGGTAGAAAATGGGTCATTGTTGACCAATGACAAGGATATCAGTGAATGTTTTAACACCTACTTCACAAATATAACAGACACCTTAGATATTGATCGGCCAATTATCATAGACAATTCGGTGATGGCAGCTATTGAAAGGTATAAGACACATCCAAGCATTGTCAGAATAAAGCAGTTAGTTGAATCCAATCACCAATTTAGTTTCTGCAAAATTGGTATAACAGAGGTTTGGGATGAAATCAATCGACTCGATAGCACAAAGTCTGTTAGTGGCAACATTCCCACAAAAACTTTGAAGTTATCATCTGCCTTATGTTTTAGTGAGGTAACCAACATTGCTAACTCAATGATTGAAAACTGTACGTTTCCAGACACCCTTAAAAAAGCTGATCTGTCACCTGCCTTTAAGACAGGAGAAACAACAACGAAAAAGAATTTTCGACCGATAAGTGTCTTATCAGCAATATCCAAAGTTTTTGAGAGGTTGCTGTCGAAACAAATCATGCCGTTCATTCAGCCAAAATTGTCTAAACTCCTATGTGGCTTCAGAGAAGGCTACAGTTCCCAAGATGCTCTATTTCGAGTTATTGAGCAATGCCGTAGAACACTTGACCAGTCAGGCAAGGTTGGGATGGTTTTAATGGACCTTTCAAAAGCTTATGACTGCATCCCTCATGACCTGCTGTTAGCGAAACTTGAGGCATATGGCTTCAGTTTAGATGGTTTGAATTTACTGCATAGTTACCTCACGAACAGGCTACAAAGAGTGAAGATAAATGGTACCTACAGTAACTGGCAGCAAGTAAAATCTGGTGTTCCACAGGGTTCAGTTCTTGGACCCTTACTGTTCAATCTATTTATTAATGATTTCATATACGCGGTCGAAAACTCGCAAGTTTGCAACTTTGCCGATGACAACACTATCTACTCATGCGAAGATAGTATAGATAACATTCTGAGATCCCTCAAAGGAGACATAGATAATGCCTTAAAATGGTTCAAGGACAACCGAATGGTAGCTAACCCAGACAAGTTTCAGGTTATTTTCATGGGTCTTGAAAAGGGGCAAAAAGTCAGCCTTGAAATAAATGGTCAACCTATCAAGACAACCGAGGAGGTTAAACTCCTTGGAATAACGATTGATTCAAAGCTACAGTTCCATAATCATGTTGAAGGTATTTGCAAAAAGGCAAGTCAAAAAGTTAAGGCCTTCTCTCGTATTGCTGGGTTTCTACAAAAGGACAAAGCAAACATACTATACAAGACTTTTATAAAGTCAGCCTTCAACTATTGTCCACTGATATGGATGTTTTGTGGTAAAACATCTAATAATAGAATAAACCGGTTGCATAAGCGTGCCTTGAGAGTTCTCCATGGCGATTATACATCTACATTTGAAGAACTACTGGCAAGGTCGGAAGAGATAACGATCCATTGTAGTAACCTGCAAAAGCTAATGGTTGAAATATATGAATGCTCCAATTTCGTTAGTCCTTCTATTTTGTCAGAGTTTTTCACAACGAAGGAAATCACGTATGACCTAAGAATAAAGAATCTACTCCAGGTACCAAAAGTTAAGACATCTTCATATGGACAAAGTTCCCTATCGTTCAGAGGTAGTATACTTTGGAACACTTTGTCAGACAGCATAAAATCCGCACAAAATACAAAACAGTTCAAAACAATGATCAAAAATTGGAAGGGAGAACAATGCCGATGCAACATTTGTAAATAGGATTTATGTTTAGATAGTTGGTTTTTATTAGTTTATATTGACTAGACACTTTACCAACTGTAAATAAATGAATTATTATTATTATTATTATTATTATTATTATTATTATTATTATTATTATTATTATTATTATTATTATTATGATAGCACTATCTTTGGGCTCACAATTAAAATCACCTATCAAACAGAAACTTTCATATTTGCTACTGTAAAAGTCCAGCCCCTTTCCTATCTCATCAAAGAAATATCTTTCAGATTGAGCTGGAGGTCGGTAAATGCAGAAAAGTAGCCATTTTTGCTTCTTGAGAGTTACTGCGAAGGCGCACTACGACATAGAAATACAAGGGAGCTCTATTCGAACAACGTGAGAGCGGTTGGGCCTAACCACACTCAGTTGAAGACGAAACAGAACAGAAAGCAACAAAACACAAGATACAAGGATCAAAACAAGTTAGATAAATAGTCAATCAAAACGTCCTTGATGGATTGTGTCATTGAGAGTAACTGGTTGACCATCGAGTCACTTGGACGAAAGCCTGATTGATTTGGGTTAAGCAGTTCATATCATTCAAGGTGCGAGTATAGGGAATCGCTTAAGTAATTATATTCCTCAGCGCTGATATACCACGGAATAGACTTGGAGCAAGTCTAGGTTTTTGCTAATTTTGGTCCGGGTCTGTGGGTTCTAGTACCTCCAAAAGCCCTCCTCCCTGAGTACGAAGGCTCTTTTCCCAGGAAGGACCCTTGTCTCAATACGGAAGGAGATCGATCAACATGCAGACGCTTTTGATTTAAAGCAGTATCATGTCATTGATAATCTTAACATAAAAACAACAACATATGACGTAAAACGTAAAAGATGTTTGTTGTGGTATGATTAAGAGATCACCCATAATGCATTGTTTGTTAGTAAGGGCGTAGGGCACACATTTCCATTTCCTCATTCGATTTTATTCAGTGCACTGAAGTTGCAGAGATCGGTGATTCAGTCAGAACGATGCTCATGTTGGTGTATCAACAAGCCTTGGATGAAAGATAACGTAACAAAACTGAACACTAAATCTGCAGGCAAAGGTGAGTGCTAACTTCAAATGTATGGCGCAAATGAAGTTTCTATGAGTGATCATTATATGGTATACTGCATCCGTAAGTTTAATGGGGCAGTAGAAAAAGGCCATAAAATGATCAAAACTTGTAAAATGAAAACTTTTAATGAGCAGGCATTCCTATCTGATGTTGCTGGCATAAACTTGGAGCAAATGCTTAACGAAACTGATGATATCAATGTGCTTGTCAACCATTGGACTAACATATTCTCTCTCATCGTTGACAAGCATGCCCCATTATGTGAAATGCGTGTCTCCGAAAAGTACTGTCCTTGGATTGACAGAGACTTAAGGGATCTTATGCTGACAAGAGATAAACTAAAAGGATCTGCTGTCAAGAGTAAGTCTGCACTACTGAGGGACTCATAAGGCAAGTTCGCAACAAGGTCAATTCTCTAAATACCCAACAGAAGAAGGAGTACTACAATAATAAGATTTCTGCATGCAAGGGTAACATGAAAGAATCATGGAAAACAATCAATGAACTTCTTAATAAGAGGTCTAAGTCAAGTAACATTAATAGTCTTAAGGAGTCTGGTTCAGAAACTGTTCACAGGAAGGACATTCCTCATGAAATGAACAGTTACTTCTGCTCAGTAGGTAAGGATCTAGCAGATAAAATCAGTCCAGTTGCAAATCCCCTCCTATCAGGTGACTTTGAAATGAATAAAACTAAAGCAAAGTTCCACTTCAGGACTATCGAGGTACAGGAAATCAGAGATGCATTTGCCAAGGTTAAAACAGCAAAGAGCTTTGGAATTGACAATATCTCCAGCTACTTCTTGAAACTTGCTTTACCCTTCATTGAAAATTCCCTTGCTTTCATGTTTAATACATCGATTGAAACAAGTATGTTTCTGGACTCATTGAAAATTGCGAGGGTTACTCCTATTTACAAAAATGGAGATAGGGCTGATAAGTCAAACTATCGCCTTATATCAGTCTTACCTGTCATTTCAAGGCTCTTTGAAAAACTTGTATCCAATCAGGTGTACCAGCATATGGAAGGTAATGGTTTGTTTTCATCTGGCCAATCTGCCTACTTCCAATCCACTGTAACACACGTACTTAAAAATACAGATGGTTGGTACAATGGGCTGGTTCTCGGTAAGCTTGTAGGTCTAGTTTTCAGTGATCTTAAAAAAGCTTTTGACACTGTTGACCATGAGATTCTCTGCCAGAAATTGGTACACTACGGTGTCCAACAGCGAGAACTCGCATGGTTTAGATCATACCTGTGCAATCGAAAACAATTCTGTCGGGTCAACGGTGTCAACTCAAAAACTGAGGGTATAGATGTTGTTGTTCCCAAAGGCTCATGTCTGGGTCCCCTTCTTTTCCTTATTCATATCAATGATCTACCGCAAGCTGTCCAAAATTCAACCGTTTCCATGTATGCTTATGACACAAGTCTGTGCTACCAGTCTTTGGACATAAATGTGTTGAATGAGGCAATTAATAACGACCTCAAACAACTGGATACTTGGCTTCAAGGCAACAAGCTCTCCTTAAATTTTGCAAAAACAAATGCCATGCTTGTTTCCACCAAGCAAAAGCATAATATCCTCAAAAGTCGAAATGAAGACTTAGATTTCAAAATTCGCGACAAGACAATGAGCTAGAAATAATCCAAAAAGCAAAATACCTTGGTGTTAAGATCTACAACTCTCTTAGCTGGAAGGAGCACATCAAGACTGTCTCTACCAAAGTTTCTAGAGCTATTGGCTTTTTAAAGCATGCCAAGATTTTCCTACCGCAGGAAACATTGAAGACTCTTTACACAGGTATTGTCGAGCCACACTTAGGATATTGTTGCTCTGTTTGGGGTTATGCCGGTTCGATTGAGCTTAATCAGTTGCAAAACTTCAAAACCGAGCTGCTAGAAGTATAACCAACAGCAGCTTTGATACCCCCAAGCAGACCACTTATCGACCAGCTGGGCTGGAAGACCATTGTGCAGCTCATCTCTTGGAATCTAAAGCAATGGTCTTCAAGTCCCTGCATGAACTGGCTCCCCAATACTTGTGTGACCTTTTCACCCGAAACTCTAAGTGCACTTTGTATGTCCTGTGCAATTCAGAAACAGATTTAAGATTGCCCATGAAAAAGTCAAGTAATGGGCAAAAATGCTTTTCCTATCGAGGAGCAATAACGTGGAATCAACTTCCTGCCGATACCAAACAGGCATCTTCCCTGAATAGTTTTTAAAAATCTATTGAGGAATTTTTCCTTTTCTCTCTTTTTTTATGTTAGATTTTGTAAATATTGTATTAGGCTTTTTTAATAGGGTTTTTATATTGTAATTTTTCTTCTTCGTTATGTAATTGTATTTTAGTGTTTTTAGTGGAGGGCCCCTTGTAAAACAACTCTGGTTGAAGGGCTACCCTCCTTAATAAAATGAAAATGAAAAAAAATGAAATGGAATGAAATGAAACGAAATCTAAATAGTACCGCCGCGAGCGCAAGAGCTACCGGGGAGAAATGGAGCCTCGTTTTACGAACAAAGAATTTGCTACAATAGTCCAGTAAATCTAGGCTTTGACCTAGAACAAATTGCAACAGAAGTGATTTTTGCGGGATCTAATAGCATAAACAGTGCTAGTTAACATACTAAAAATCTAAGAAAAAATCAGAGCATTCCTTTCTGTTCCATGTTTGTTATACAGTACAATTGGGAAGCTGTTGTCAAGTTCATAAATCGGTATTGAAATCCGGCATCGTATAAAGTGCGGACCATTGGAACATGGGTTGGTTGTACTGTTCTCTAAATTTAAAAAAAATTGGATTGTTAGCTTTCAAAAGTGAAAGATATTATTCTTTTAGGGTTAGCCGTTGCAGTTGGGGTACGTTAAAAGTACGAATTACATGAGCAAGTGGTTTTTGGCTTTAAATCGAGAAGAAACATGTTTTCAATGGCCTATGAACAAATCCCTTAATCAAAAGAAGAAAGCGCCTATGAAACGAGGAGCACTAACTTGCTACGGCCGCCCGAGTAATTAGCTCAAATCATTTTAATCCCCTATTCAAATAATGTGCGAATTGTGTCCCAACAAAGGCCACATAAATCAAGCTCCAGAAATCTGGAACCGGCAGTAGCAATCTTTTGCTCTTTGTTTTGGACCCTCTTTTATTTTGAATAATGGGTCTACTCGTAGGCTACGCTCTCAGATTACATTTACAGGGGCTAGTGGGCAGTTTCTTAATTTTCTGTCCATTTTGCTACCAAAAATTTCATCCAGTTTTGCTGAAAGGGCTCCCAAACTACGAAGTAAGAACTCAGAACAAGTAAATAACATAATTCGCGCTCAAAATAACGTCCAAACAGTTGCCATTGCTGTACAGTGTCAAAACATTTTGAGTGACCTATGAAAATTAAAACTGCAAATTACAAAAGTTTCTCAGCTCTTTAAATTCAGGTAAAGTTGTTTCTTAACTTTCGATGGGCTCACTTTCAAGTAAGACTCTTTCTTACATGCTGTTTCTTATGAAACAGAATACGTGTACGACTCCCCACCTTAGCGAGAAATGTGCCCCTCATATTGACACTAAGAAAATCTTTCTTAACTGCTTCGATCTGAATGTTGGGCACAAATGCAAATCAAAACATTTCTTTAGTAGAAAACTAATTAATTTTCTCTATGAGGAGTCCGAAACTTTCGTGCGCCTTCAGTGCGCCTACTTTCTACCGAAATTTAGGCGCCCTCTCTGCCAATTGACTCCTTCAACGTCAGACTGGATCCGCCCCATTCCCCATCAAATCAATCCAAGTCCTTGCAGCAGCATTTTCCCCTTGAATAACTTTTTGATGTGGCTTCTTCATCTTAGTCCAGTTGATCGAGATTGAAACAAAGAATTACAACAAAAATAATATTTGAGAGAATTGATAGTTTCAGTAGTGCTATTTGATATCCAAAACGTCTAGAGCAATCCAAACAGTAGAGATCTCTACACTTTGTTCGTTCGAAATGCAATTTTTTCAGGAATCTCTACAGAAGAACAACTCCAAAGATCCAACTTTCCAATGGTCCGCATTTTATACGCTGCGAGCTTTTAATACAAATTTGTGAAATCGACAAGCTTTGGTCCTCTTCAGAACTATATCGTAAAAGATGGAAAGACGTGGATTACCCGGTAAAATACATCTAATTTCATGGTCTTCCGATGCTTGGATTTTCTTAGACTTTTGATATGCTATTTAGTAGCAGAAGTAGAGTGGTTTACCATGAAAAAAATTCTGTTGCAATTTGTTCTAGGTTCGGCTAAAATTTGCCATTCGTTTACTGGACTACAAAGAGAACTATAATGCGTTATTACGAGGATGTGCTATTGGCTAGTATGTATTGAGTTTTACGACATATGAAACAATTGTGTAAAATTGTCTTGATTTTACGTAGCTATTTTACAAGAAAAAACGTCTTTTAAAGGGCGTCCAGATTTCTTACTTGCCATTAGGCTGAAGATTCTTTGTTGAAAGGATGAAAGTAACTACGTGATACTTAAAGGCATCTTATTTTTTTCATTTTTCTCTATATTACCATTTAGTATATGATCCATTTGATTTGCCCTACTGGGTGAATCAATGAAAACGCCCGGTGTTCGAAAAAATTCTGCTCCCTGAATATCAAAGTAATGACATTGAAAACTGTCTAGTGTTATCTCCGATATGTCAAATTAGGCTCAGTAATTTATCCGGCTTAAGTCGGTCATTCCTTCCCGTTGAAATAGGAGATTTTCTACGAAAAGGCCCTTGCGAAAACCTGCAAAAACTAGTGAAAACAGCAGGCAAGATCTCCCTTTGTGCTCCTTCTAAGCGATAATGACTCTTGGATGTGTTGATGTATTTTGTCCTCATGGGAGAATGGAATCCCCTTGAATAAGCACACAAGGGGGGAAGACTTTTCAGCCCACCAAAAGGAAAGCACGTGCTAAAGCGTGCTGAAAGTCATCGCTGTGAGGTAAACACATTAGGGATGTTTGCTTGTAATTTCACATTTTCTAAGGTTTCTCAAAGGTATTGATATTAGAAAATCGCTTACAGAATCTGAACGGAGAGCCGATTTTAGCCAGAAAAATGTCTAAATATAATTGCACGTGTTAGCTATGCAATCGGGTATTGCAAAATATCATTGCTTGTATACTCAGGGAGCAGTAGCTTTTCAAACGTCGGGAATTTTTTTTGACTCACCCGGTATATCATCTTGATCGGCATCAGCTGGCACGGTGAAATATGTTTATCACGAGTGGGCTACCACAGTTGGAGAATTAAAATGTGCTCCTTCCCGGGATCGAGCTCGAAACCTTCGTTTCAACACACTCTCCAAAATTCCGCTGCACCACATGAAATTTTGGAGAAATCCGAAGTCATTCAGATCTCAAATCTTACACCACGACAGGAGCCTTTTTGGCTTTTTCGTGTTTCAGCTTAAAGCCTTCATCAGAGCCATGCATACGAATACTCTTTCAATCGGTATTAGCTGACGCGGTGAAATATATCTCTTACGAGTAGGCTAGGCCGCACATCTTAATTCTCCAATTGTGGTAGCCCACTCATGAAAATATATGTTTATACTTAGCTCATTCTGAGAGATGCTTTAAACATACAATAGATACTCAAAGGAAAGACACTTCTGTTAATACACACATACATAGATTCATGTATATGTGTTAAACCTTAAGAAGATACAACGAGCAAGTAAAGATATATGTTAAAACGAATCACAAGGCTTAAACAAAGAACACTCGTTTCAATTGCGACTAGTTTCGTCTTATCAATGAAGACTATTCAGGTATTACAGTCAAATCGCACAGCAATGTTTATCTTATACAAACCATTCTATTGATATGACGTATAATTTAGAACAAGTTAAATCTAGTGTCTATATTTGATACAGTTTTGTCTTTTCATGTTGCAGTTGATCTAAGTACGATTGATTTTAATTTTGTCAATTGATATGGGAAGCTTTGATTTTATTTCCCTCTTTCACATTCTTTGTATTGCTGATATTGGTTCCATATATATTCATATTACAGTCCCTGTTGTAAGTGATGCAGGTATTCATTAATTTTCTGTCCAATATTTGTCAACTTAGAATCATCAAATTTAGTGTTATTTACTTGTGCTGAGATCATGTGGCTCATTCCTTTCATGAAGGCATCCTCTAATTCTTTTATTTTAGTTAGTATGTTCTTTTCGTTTGTTCGAGTTTTTGATTCTGTGATGATGTCTAATGCGGTAGACGAAATTTGATTTCTTTTCTCTTCATTCTGATTCTTCTGTTTCATTGATTTTCTGTTAGCTCGTACCTTTCCTTTGCAACAATTGAAGGTTTAATGTTGAATCCATTTTCTTCACCCTGTTTTAGTTGAAAGGAAACAACTTTAAGAGAACGACTGATTGAAGAACTATTGTAAAAGAGATGTCCAAGAATAGAGCTGATTCTGAGAAGCACAGAATGCCAGCATCAGAGGAAAAAGGAGTGTCCGCTGAGGAACAACTATCCAATGAGCAAGCAGTGTCCAAGAAAGAAGAAATTTCCAAAGATGGAAACATTGTCGAAAAAAGAGAAGAAAGTGAAGACGAAGAAACGTCTGAAGATGAAGAGAGGTCCATTGACCCATGGCATTATACGGTAGAATACGGTGTTATTCATGGCTTCTATGAGAAAGACTCAAAAGTTCAAAAATTCACCGTGCCACTCAAGGAAATCAATATTAAAACTCATGTGAATGGGTCTGAAGCTGAGGTTCGTGTTGAGCAAAGATACCTTAATCCTAAACGAAGAACTCTCAGGGATGTTTCGTTTTATTACGCAGTTGGTGAGAAAGAAAAAATTGTTGAATGTCAAGTAAATGTTGATGGAAAGATTTTCAAAGATGCGGTGAGAGCAGTTGAAGAAGAGTCAACAGAAATGAGAAATATCGATGGAACAATGATACCAATGAAAGACCGGCTTAAAGGCAAAATGGTCTCGAGAATAGAAATAGGTAAATTGAAGCGAAAGGCTGAAGTTATTTCTACCATTAAATATGTGACGGAAGCATGCTATGAAGAAAGTCAATCGACTCACCTGATAATCCCAACTACCCTTGTTCCCGACAGACAACCACCTGACCCTTTTCAAGTCAATAATTGGTTCATAGACAACAATTATAATCCTTACATAGAAGTTCCAATGGAGATTGAAATAACAGGGCTTGTGGAACGCAAAGTAAAGTACATTTCATGTTCGTCTCATGATATCAACTTGATGGAGCAAAATTTTTCTGATGGAACTATTACTATGACAACAAGTTTGCCTGGGACAGATCCAACTGAAATTGAAAATGATTTTGTTGTTGACATAGACTGGATGAGTCCTAATGAAAGAAAGGAAACGTTGACTTCACTCAGAGGTACGTTCGAGGCAAAATATATTTTTGATTTGCACTGGTCCCTGGTCCTGACGAGTATTCTATATGTCGAGCCTTCGAGCCTCGAGCATCGAGCCTTCAAGCCTTGTATTTCGAGCCTCGAGCCTTCGAGCCTCAAGCCATAAGCCTCAATCCCTCAAGCCTCGAGCCTAGCATTTCAACCCTCCAAGCCTTGACATTGCAGAATGAAATAAAAAATGAGGCAACATTATTTAACAAACGGTGCATGTAAATCTAAAAAAATCAACAGAAACGTTTAAGTTGAGACTAATGATGAATGGCATGAGAATTTCATTAGCATGTAGGAATGCATGCCAATTAATTGGAAAATTTGGATCTCAGTTCGTCCCCCATTGAAACTCTTACATGCAACTTTCCCACCTCATGCAACAGAGCCATCACAAGCAAATGATACAAGTACCATGAACTATAAATTCAGTTACAAAAGCCAGATTGTTAAGTTATTTGCGAGTAATTGGCTAGTAGCGATGGATCTCCCACATACACATGAAGCACATTCCTGAAGTATTATTCAAATCTGTGTGGCACATTCTTTGAAATCGGGCCTGTTTGGTCCTTGGAAAAATGTGTGTTCATGCAATTTTACAAATTCGCATGGATTTTAGCTACCGGGTGTCCCAGAAAAAAAGCAACAGATTTGAAAAATTCTAACGTCTACTATTTCATACTCATTATCAAACGATTATTTTTATTGAAATAGGCAACAATTAGAATAATTTTTTACATATTTTCCAGAATTTTCCAGGACTACAAACTACAAACTTCAAAATTGCCCATATGTTAAAACCAAACTGCTGCAATAGCAATAGTGAAAAGAGCTGCTCCAATAATGCCAAATTATAAAACATGACAATCCCAGCAATTACCTAAGACTGCTGACAAGCACGCAACTTTTCGCAACGTTCAAGTTAACTGAACATTTAACAGACACTTTTCATAAAGATATCGGTCAAGACACAGTTGCTGTTTCTTAAATGACCAAGTGATCATTATTAGAGTAGTACTTTTAATTGGAAATGAACACTGAAAGCTCACCCAAAACTAGATAAATCATGAATCAGCAAGGGAACCCTTTGTCGCAGTTCCTTGATCAAATTATGCGCTTGTCTGTAATCCTGTGAAGTTGCATGTATGCCATACTTTTAATTTTTGCAGTTTACCTTGCACCAATGTGGGCAGCTCTGCTTTTGCCCTGACAACAAATTTTTCGGGAATTTGGTTATGGTTCTCCGCAACAATAACTCTCGTAGTATAGGTGATACGCACTAACTCACGCAGTCTATGTATTTATGGCTCTCGATTGTGATTCTTCGTAGATACTCGCAACTCACAGGTTGTTGATGTTTACTCTCAATTTGCAACTGATCACTGGGTTATATTTTGGCTTTATATACGTTTTTACTATGTTCTAGAAGCATTTGTCATTATTACTAAGCATTGATATCATCTACAGTCAGCAATGAATAATTTTCTAAATTAAGTACCCCTAGAATTTTCTAGCTCTACTTCGAATGTTCCAGTTCCCGCTAAAATGCTCTACATACTCAGATTGAGGTTAACTGTTGTATACGAGGCTACACAGAATTTTCTAGATGTAAGCAGGCCTAAATCTAGGTACAAGTTACAGCCGGTGATGTAAAAGCTAATATTCTAATTAAGCATGACGTTGACGTAAGCGGCAAAGAATAAAAGGATTAGTAGACAAAGGTATCATGTAATCGAATGCCCTGGAATGTTCCTGACAGTACAATATCCACGACAAAATTTATAGTTTGTTAATTTTTAACTCTGCAACTAAGTCACCAAAAGTTCTGAAAAACATATCAAAATTTAAACTAATCATTACAAATTTAGAGAAAAATAATTACTTAATTGTTAATTTGAAACAGCTTGTGACAGAATTTTTCAAATTTGTTACGTTTTTTTGGGACACCCGGTAGTGCCTTGTACTTAAATCCTTGATCTCTGCAATAAGAATCCTTGAAACTTGAATCCTTGATATCTGCAAAAAGAATCCTTGAAACTTGAATCCTTGATCTCTGCAAAAAGAATCCTTGAAACTTGAATCCTTGATGTTTGCAAAAGAAAGCCTCAAAGATGAAAGCCTGTAGCTAAAAATACGACTCGAAGGCTCAAGGGCTCGAGGCTCGAAGTATAAACCTAAGGCTCGAGGCTCGATAGTTCGAGGCTCGAAGTAGAAGGCTCGAAGCTCGAGAGTTCGAGGCTCGAAGTAGAAGGCTTGAGGCTCGAGGGCTCGGAGATAAGAAACACTCGGTCCCGACAGGGCTAAAAGGTGATGAAACAGACACCATATTTTCTTGACATATTGCATTGACCTTCATTCAGTCACTTTTATTTGTTTTGTTTAAACATAGTAGTCAATCAGTAGCTTATCTGTGAGAAAGATACTCCTGTCATGGCCTAACAAGATGTCCAGCCAGGGTTAAGGAGGACCACGGCAAAATTTTTAAGAATTGACTTCAAACGGCAGTAGCGGGTGAGTCAAAAAAAGGTCTGGCGTTCGAAAGGCTACTGCTCCCTGAGTTTATAAGCAATGATATTTTGCCATATCTGATTGAATAGTTAATACCCTCAATTATTTTTTCATGGCTGAAATCGCTCACTCCTTCCTGATTCTGTATGGAATTTTCTAACAAATTTCCTTTGAGATACTTGAAATACGTGCTAAAGATACGAGCAAGCTTCCCTAATATGTTTTTCTCACAGCAAACGCTTCAGTGCGCTTTAGCACTTGCGATCCTCTTGGGGATCGAGAAAGTCTTCTCCCTGGTAGCAAGCGAACACATCTTTTCTTTTCTCAAAAGGTCCTCTGGAGTTCTCAGGTACTCCCTAATCAGATCATGTTTTCTCATAAAATCGACCAATTAGTCATTGTGCTTACTTCCCCTTTTTGTGGCAAAGCTTGGACCCTATTTCATTATTAACACTACCATCCCGAAAACGAAATTGCACGCACGGATAAGTCGATGTTAATCAAAATTTCAATGGAAGAAAATTTCCCAAGCTTCGGACCATAAGGTTTTTCGCTATCACCATGCGATCTTCAAAAATATCAAATTTGTGGCATTTAGAAAGTCGTTGCAGTCATTTTTGAGTATCAAGTCCTATACAACTTAGCAAAATCCGAGCTCAAACAGATGACTTAAAGTATATATACCTTTCTTGACTGTTTGATGAATCTGGGGTTCTAAAAATTGCTCTTAGTGACCACTATGCTGTTTATTGCATACGAAAATTTATAGGCTCGTTTAAGCGTCAACAAAAAACTATTACCACAAGAAAGATGAAGAACTTTGATCACGAAAGTTTCCTGTCAGACCTTTGTCAGGTGGACTGGGACCAAATAGTCGAGTCTAGTAGAGATGTGAACGAAGCAGTGAAATATTGGTCTACACTGTCGCATATTGCAGACTTGATGCAAAGATTACGCCATATTCGTTGTCTGCCTCGTGTATCAACTCCTCCTATATTCTAGGGGCCTGGGTCTTACAAATAATCATAATAATGATAATCATAAAACATTACATACACTTTAATCATTAATTATCGAAAAACATGCTCTCATGCGAACGATGAAAGTCTCAGATAAGTTGACCCCATGGTTGACCACTGAGATTAAAAAACTAGCTAGAACAAGAGATAAGCTTAAGGCTGCAGCTGTGAAAAGTCAATCTACCATTTTTATAGAATCCTATAAACAAGTTCGTAACAATGACAACCTAAATAAGAAACTCAGGAAAGGATATTATTCCAAGAAAATCGCGCACAATAAGGGCAATTTAAAAGAAACTTGGAAAACAATCAACTTGCTGCTGAACAAAAGATCCAAGACCACAAGTATAGAAATGATCAGGATGTTGCAGATAATGCTGAAATAGCACAGTCTATGAATAAGTCATTTTGTAGTGTAGATGAAAAACTCAGTGACGACTTTCCACAGCAACCTAACCCTTTGTTATCTAATGAATATGCTGTCAATCAACCTGGTACGCAATTCAGGTTTGAGGCCGTCAGTCCCGTTGGGGCAGAGAGGGCTCTGAAGAAAGTGAAGATTTCTTTCGGCTTTGGATCGAACGGTATCGCTAGCCATTTTCTCAAGATCGCATTTCCGGTCATCTCTAATTCTCTATGTGGGATTCATAATCTTTCCATAGAGACAAGGGTGTTCCCGGACAGTTGGAAGGAAGCACGTGTAGCTCCTATCTTTAAAAGTGGCAAGGCTGATGATCGTTCGAACTATAGGCCAATATCGGTCTTACCTGTTGTCTCCAAGTTGTTTGAAAAACTCATATATGATCAAATTTATAAGTACCTCGATTCTAACAAGTATCTGTACTCAGATCAGTACGGATTTCGACATTTGCATTCGGTTGTTTCCTGTTTGTTTAAATGTACCCATGATTGGTACTTCAATATAGACCGGGGTAATTATACTGCAATGATTTTCATCGATTTAAAGAACGCATTTGACACAGTAGACCATAAAATTCTCCTTGATAAAATGCACCACTACGGGATTGATGGTCTCGAACACCAACGGTTCAGCTCTTATCTCCATAATCGCAGGCAGTCCTGCAGAGTCAACGGTGTCACATCCGACACAGCAGAAATTAATATCGGGGTACCACAAGGATCTTGCCTTGGACCTCTTTTATTTTTGCTTTATATATATGATCTCCCTTTCGCTTTAAGAAACTCACACACTACTATGTATGTATGTATGTATGTATGTATGTATGTATGTATGTATGTATGTATGTATGTATGTATGTATCATTTGCCACATAAAAAAGTATATACAAGTTATTATAATAAATATAAAAAATAGATACAATACAAAATTTTTTGTTTAAAAACGTAAAAGGAAAACACCCCTAATTACAGTGGCAGGGATAGCATTAAAAGGTCAAGCTGACCTTATTTCCATAATGGTCCCCTTAGAGGTGCTTGTTTAAGGTTTAGCAAAAAGAAAAATAAAAGAAAAGAGAAAAAAAAACAACGAAAGTACTGTAGTTGTTATCAGTACGAAAACGGTTTGTGCGACGGAAATATGGTTGGGAGAGATGAGGAAGGGTCTTAGTAGAAGACGTATATGTCATCTTCCTCTTTTTGTATTTTTTGGAAAAAATTTTCTTTGATCTTATGTTTGAATGTATTCGGATTGTTAGCTGATTTTAGGTCAGATGGAAGACTATTCCATATTTTCGGCCCCAGGTAAAGATAAGCATTTTTGATTTTCGATCTCCTACTCTTCATCAGCAAAACATCAGAAATTACCCCTTGCTTCCAAGTTAACGGCAATGGTATCGAGCTTGTGCATGAAACCAAATATCTTGGTGTCATGATTGACAAAAACTTGAAATGGGGAAGCCAGGCAAAGTTCCTTCGGACGAAAATCTCACGAGCCCTTGCGCTGTTGAAATATGCCAATGATACGCCGATGTACGCCGATGATACAGCGATCTCCTACTCTTCAAAGAAAATCGAAGAAATTGACGATGTTGCCAATGCAGAACTTGCCTGCCTCGAGAAATGGTTGCAGGGTAATAAGCTTTCCTTTGATATCGTCCAAACACAAGCCATGATAATTGGTTCAGCCCAAAAGTTAGGGCAGATGAACAAAACATCAGAAATTACCCCTTGCTTCCAAGTTAGCGGGAATGATATCGAGCTTGTGCATCAAACCAAATATCTTGGTGTCATGATTGACGAAAACTTGAAATGGGGAAGCCAGGCAACGTTCCATCGAACGGAAATCTCACGAGCCCTTGGGCTGTTGAAATATGCCAAACAATTTGTACAAGAAGAGACGTTAAGGAACATGTATTTAAGTATCGTAGAGCCCCATCTCAACTATTGTTGCTCAGTATGGGGATGCTGTGGCGATGTTTAACTGAATACCTTACAAAAATTGCAGAACAGAGCTGCAAGAATTGTCACGGGCAGCCCTTTTGATTCATCGGCTGCTCCATTGTTGCAAAGATTAGGGTAGCTCTCAGCTGATAGTCTTTTCCATAGGGAAACATCTACCATGGTATATAAATCCCTAAATGGACTTGCACCCGACAACCTATGTCAGATCTTCCCGATTGTCTGATGTTCACAGTCGGGTCTTACGAAATACGAAATGCGATCTAGTTATACCTCGAATGAGAACAGCTTATGGTCAAAACTCGCATGCTTTCCGCGGAGTTGATACATGGAACAAACTCCATTCTGATATGAAGTTAGCTCCTTCCATCCAGTCGTTTAAAGGCTGATCTCCATATGACAGCAATGCTGTAAGGTGAATGGGCACATATCAAAAATTGAAAGTATTCGATATGGAGTTCCCCAAGGGTCTTGCTTGGGACCACTTCTCTTTTTGATGTACATTAATGACCTTCCACTTTCACTTGATAATGCCAAGGTTACTATGTATGCAGATGATACCAGCATCTCTTATTCCTCTAAATCAGTCGATGCAGTCAATTCAGCAATCAATGACGATTTGTCTAATCTCAAACTATGGCTAGAAGGCAATAAGTTGTCTCTAAATGTTTCGAAAACTCAAGCCATGCTTATCGGTAGCAGGGCAAAACTCCAGAATATTTCTAACGGTGCTGACATTAGACCTAAGTTTATTATTGATGACGAAGGTGTCCCAATGATAAACGAAGCTAAGTACCTGGGAATACAAATAGACTAAATATTAAGTTGGAAGGAACATATCAACATTATTGCCTCGAAGATTTCGCGAGGGATAGGGAAGCTGAGATATGCAAAGAGGTACGTCCCACTCAGTACAGTAAAAACCATGTACAGAAGTATATTCGAGCCCTATTTACGATACTGTTGCACGGTATGGGGATGTTGCACTGAGACAGACTTAAAAAGACTGCAGATTCTCCAAAATCGCGCAGCCCGTATTGTGACGAATAGTGCTTATGATGCGCACTCCTTGCCTCTGATTAAAGGGCTGGGCTGGCTAAAGTCAAAGAGCTGATCAGGTTTGAAACGGCAACTACTGTTTTCAAATCTGTGAATCAACTTTGCCCAAATCATATGGCCCAAATGTTTCGAAGACAGCGTGAACAGGCAAAAAGGACACTAAGAAACACAGAAACTGACTTAAAACTTCCTTTATTTAGAACTAACAATGGACAAAAGTCATTTGCATATCGAGGGGCGGCCGTTTGGAATGGGCTAGATCACCAAATCAAACTGTCTCCCTCGCTATCAAATTTTAAATTAAAACTAAAGGAAGTATTATAAGCAAACTTTACATTCTTCCTTGCATCAAGAATAAATTCTATTGATTTTCCTTTCAGTTGCAATTTAATTTCTTTTTCTTTTCGATAGGATTATTTAGCATGGGGCTTTTCAACGTATTAACTTGTATTAGGAGAATATTGATTAGATAATTTTTCTTTTTGCTTTTGTTTTCTTTTGTATTTTAACAGGGCACATTGTAAAGCAGTTAATTCTTAGCAATTGAATGTTTTTACCCTGTATAAAGAAGTTAAAATGAAATGAAATGAAATGAAATGAAATGCAGCGTTGTGACCGCGCGGGCGCTGCGACCAAATAGGAGCATGCGCAGTTGATAGAACTTTAGTAATCAATCTGATCGCAAGCGACCGATTTTTGGGCGCTTTGGGAGTAGAAACAAGTTCAACTCCCATTGCGGGCGCTTGCGATCGCTTCCAAAGGAATCAATCTTGGTCGCAGCACCCGCGCGCTCAAAACGCTGGATATGGAGAGCAGCCTTAAGCCAAACTCAAAGCTCATAATTGAAAATATTCAAGGAAAGCTGGTTTTAATTTTCCGCTTCTTTTAAAGTTTTTATTAATAGGTGTTTTGTATATCTATAGGATTAGACGATTATTGTTCTTAGGTTATTTTTATTTTTAGTTGCAGGGTGCATTGTAAAACAGTTATTCAAACTGAATTGTATCCCTGGGTAAAGAATTTTAAAACAAAATAAAAATAAGATAAAACAAATAAAAGTTGTGATGATAAATTTCCACTTGCGCCCCATGCCCCCACTTCTCTGCTGCAATGCACTCCCAGCTTCACCTCACCACCAAATCGCTCACATTTGCATTGCGCCTTGTTCGATAAACCTTCCCCATTCCTTCATCTAAGTCCTGCCATGGTAAAAGTCTGTTGGAGTAGAACCACCAATATGAACCAAAATATCGTATCAATTTTTTATGAATCACATCCCTTACTTCTCGCACAAGAGCATAAGAGAAGATAGCGTCATCTTACAATGTACGTAAGTGTAGCAGGTACATGAAATAGAAATGAAATAAAGCTGTGTTTAATCTTCTTACCAATAGCAGCGAACGGAAAAAAATATACGTGTATTTTGCTTTGATCGCAAAAAACTGTTTACTATTTGAAACTCATGACGAGAAACAATTAAACATTTGAAATACTTTTCTCAAAGCTCCTCAAAATCAATTTCACATTTTTGTGCGGAAATTAGGAAATCACCCCTTTGCTGTCAAACAACGCGTCAGTATCATTGCCAGGGGCGGTGGGGCGTTGTGGCATCATAATTGTAGAGTTGCTAGCAAATCAGAAGGGCTTAGTTCAGGGTGTGGCAGATAAATTTTTTTAACCACACCCAGTAAAGAAGTCACTTTAAACAGGCTAAGTCTATATAAGTTACTGATTAATCGATATGCTGACGAGAAGCAATAAGCAATGCTTGCACTTTCATTTGAGAAACAGTGCTAGTATTTGGGTAAAAAATACGATTAACTTTGGCTCTATCGTGAGATTGTTGCATGATTCAATTTAGAGGGCTAGGTGAGTTCCTACATGTACAAATAAAAGATTTGCAACAAGAAACAAAGATAAGATACTGAAGTTTTGAAAGGACAATGACAGCAGTGATGTATTAATTTCATACAATTGGCTAGAATTGAAACTTTTTCCTATTGATACTGATGCAGATGGCAACCAAAGATTCAGAATCCAACACACAACACAAGAAAGATTTTTGTCAGTGGCTATGGAATAATTGACGTATACTATGAGGCTATGATGATGTATGCTTTTGCAGGTTTCTTACTTTGTTTGAATCAAACTTTTTTCACAGTTGACTAAGATTTTGATATACCATCATGGTTAAAGGCTCATCATGGCTCCTAAATACATTTGCTTTGGAAATGACAATAATGGCCCAGGTGGTTACGAAACCCAAATCCATGCAAAAGCGTTCGAAATTCCTGAAAACTTCTTTCCTACAAATGGATCTTTTTGTCACAATCAAGTACCCCCCCCCCCCCGCCAGTCTGTGCTTGCATTTTTGCTGCGCTTTATATGATTTATGACGCAAAAATGACTGCAATGAGTTTCAAACTGCCATAAATCGGTAATTTTAAGCAACCAGATGGTGATACAATCTTCTCCAGTTGAAATTTTGATGAAATTCAATTGATCCGAGCATGCAATGTTTTGTTTGTGATGGTGATCGAAACGGCCAAAAATGATCTAAGTTTTGCTGCGAAATACGGAAGTAAACACAACAGCGGCAACTGATTGGCTAATTTTAGGAGAAAATGCGATCTGATCAGAGCTTGGCTTTGGATCCCGCGGGGGCTTTGAACAAAAGAAAAGATTTGGCGGTTATGAAGCTTTTCGAAAGGGGGTCATGGCAGAAAATCTCACATTTCGACGAATAGAAAGGCCCAATTAATATTGGCTAAATTACTGAAAATTTTCGACATACTGGAAATAAAACAAGAAAGTTTTTAGTATCATCACTTGCATGGTCAGGGAGCAGCATTTTTTCAAACACCGGGCCTTTTTATTGACTCACCGGACATACTTTGCAAAACCCCAAATGGTAGTTTGTTGACCCAAAGTTGGGTCATTTGGTAGGATCCACTAATAGACGTTTTCGACCACACGAAAAAGGGATTGGGGAAGCGGCCAAGTCTTGTAATAGAACATTGTAATGGCTTCAGTTCTCTCGGCCGAACAGAGCATTCGAGCTCTCTCTCCCCCTTTCAGAATTCTTGTTCTTTTGGGATCCCCCCCCACCAACGAAGTCTGCCAACTCTCAACTCTACCTTTAGCAAGGTGTATTCTTTTGGCACTTCGTTTTACGAGCTCTCCAGTCTCTACCGTTTTCAGAACGCATATTCTTTTGGCATTTTCTTTGGAAAGTCAACCAGCTCTACCGTTTTCAGAATTCCCATTCTTTTGGTAAATGAGATTGTTCTCTCGAAGTTGACCGTTTTCAGTTCCGATGCCCCAAAGAATTTGCCTCTGAAATTTTCTATGGGTGGTTCCGGCTTACTGCGATTAGTTTCAGGTATCGCTTACTGAAACGCTACCTCTGATACAACTAGGCAGTTAAGCTCTCGCTTCGCTCGCGCTTCAACATTCCGAGCTCCTAACAAGAGCCTGTATACGGTAATCTTTCATTTTTTCATTCATTTTAACTTATTTATCCACGGTTACCCCGTCAATCGAAGATTGCTTTTTAGGGGGCCGTGCTTAAATCTAAAAAAAAAATTTTTATCGTTTAAAAACCCTATCCTAATTACAATAATGCATAAAATAAATAAGTAAATAAATGAACAATAAAAAGAAACATCAAAATAAATCATCTTTTTACAGCGTCTTTAAATGCTTTGAAAGAGGATGCCTGCTTGACTTCCAAATCTAAGTGGTTCCAGACTCTAGCACCACGATCTGAGAAAGCTCGTTGACCATAGCACGTTTTCATTAGAGGGACTTGGAGATCAGTTACCGTGTTTCTCAAATTTTTCCTACTGCATGCCGAGTTTTTGGTAAAAATTTCTGGCAGATAGTCTGGGCAAGGTCATTTATTGATTTATAAACGATGCAAGCTGTCTCGACTTTTATCATTTCCGCTACCGTAGGCCAATTTAGAGTTTTTATCAAGGCACTAGCAGAAGAATCATAACTACGCAGAAGAATCATAACTACTGATGCGATCTGAATCTGAATCTAAATCTGATGCGAAGGATAGAGGGGGAATGCAATTTCATATTGAAAATAGGTGTACGGGGGTAGTTAGGGTAAGTATATGAAGATTGAGGGAAAATCATCTTGTGTATGATGAAAAGAGACCGGAAAAGTAATTGAAAGATCTATACTGACAAAAAACCTTCTGTTTGTGACCAAAGTAGATCGTAAGCAATGTTGTTTTTTCTTGTAATCAAGTTGTAGGTATCGTTGGTACATTAATAGACTTAGGTTATAAATCAGCCATTCATTTACATTACAGAATTATTACTCTGTATGTAATTAGAAATGGAATGGAATGAAATGAAAATATCATACATGGGAAAAGAAGGCATACTCATTACATAAGTCTCAATAGTATCGCTATTTTTTCTTTTTTTTCATTGTATGAGTGAAAATATCAGATTAAAAATAATGAACGAATACAAGGAATCACATCGTCAGTCTAACAAGAAGGTTGTTCGGCACATATGATGATGAAGGAACTCTATTACTGCATCTATTGAGGAACTTCGTGGTATACGATTTTGGTTGTGTGTTTTTCATCAGCTGTGACAACTTTGGTACCGTGAAATGAAGTTGCACGAGAGAATGCAAGATACAGCTGGCCATGACTGAAGACACCCTATTGCAAGTATACCCCTGTGCATTCTAGGGATTGGCCTTGGGCTTTGTTGATTGTCAAGCAGTATGCAAGTCTGACTGACTGGAAACTGTTTTCGTGCAAGTTGAAATGGAACGCATGTATCTTGTGGTGCAAGCGTGATTTTTGGGATCATGACAAGTTGGCCTCTGTGCTGTGTGGCTATTATTTCAGCAACAATGAGGTGAGGGAATAGCTGGCGAATAATCAGTCTTGTTGCATTGCAAAGGGCTTATTATATTCAACGAAACGAAACGAAACGAAATCGAGCGAAACTGAATGAAACCAAGACAATTTAACAATTAGATCTTTAAAGGTCGATTGAAATTGCAAATTCATTACTTCTTATCTTGCGGATGGATGTAAACAATTGATAATGATCACTTTAGTAGTAAAAAAACCAGCGATTTGGCTACGATGCATTCCCTTAGGAACGAAACGCCGCCGTTTCGTTCCCCACAGAACGAAACCAATTGTTTTCAAATAACGGGACAAAGGTTACAGAGTGCCAACCCTTAGAACGAAAACAATAAGGCCACCAGCTGTTCAACACACCCAAGCTGTGAAACTACTTTTGTGTCAAACGTCTAGAGGTTCCTAACGCGCTAAACACGTTGCTTGATAAATTTTTATTGAATAGGGTAGGTGATCACGAGAGAGACACTGATTCTTCTTAAATCCTTTACGTCCCATGTGTCTACACCAATTTCAATTGAAATCCCCCCTAAAGGGCCCTAAAGTGGATCCTTGGTGTTTTTTAAATTGCAGTGAGTTGTTTGCGCGCGTGTATTTCACTCTTGCTCTAAGAGAGATACTGGTTAGAGTTCCGAATTGCAGCGATTTTTCGACATGAATCATTTTCGAGTGCCATTTGCAATTCTAAACTTGCCACCAGCGAAAGCTCCAGTGGATCCATATCTTCCAAGTTTTTACACTTATTCCTTTCATTCCCAGGGGGAGCGGTGCCTCGTTATCTTGTATCTTGTATGCGAAATTCTAGGACAGGGTATCTTTTTCAGGAGAAAATTCTGGAGCAGCTTAAAATTTTTTTTTTGCGGTGGGCACACCCCGGTATGTAAAAAGTCAAGTACCCCTGGGATGTGAAATAGGGTGAAATTAAGTGTTTCTTCTAAACTTTTTGCTATTAATGGAAAATGATTCATGTCGAAAAATCTTTAAATTAACCATCGCTGCAAATCGGAACTCTGTCTTTCGTAGAGCAAGAGTGAAATACACGCGTGCAAACAACTCACTACAATTTAATAAAAAAATTAATAATTTAATAAGGGCCCTTTAGGGGGATTCAATTGAAACTGGTGTAAACACATGGGACGTAAAGGATTTAAGAAGAATCAGTGTCTCTCTCAAGATCACCTACCCTATTCAATAAATATTTATCAACCAACGTGTTTAGTGCGTTAGAAACCTCTAGACGTTTGACACAAAAGCAGTTTCACAGGTTGGGTGTGTTGAACAGCTGGTGGCCTTATTGTTTTAGTTCTAAGGGTTGGCACTCTGTAATCTTTTGTCCCGTTATTTGAAAACAATTGGTTTCGTTCCGTGGGGAACAAAACGGCGGCGTTTCGTTCCTAAGGGAATGCATCATAGCCAAATCGCTGGTTTTTTACTACTAAAGTGATCATTATTAATTGTTTACATCCATCCGCACGATAAGAAGTAATGAAGTTGCAATTTCAATCGACCTTTAAAGATCTAATTGTTAAATTGTCTTGGTTTCGTTCGGTTTCGCTCGGTTTCGTTTCGTTTCGTTTCGTTGAATATAATAAGCCTTGCAAAGACCTTTTTTGTGTTGAGATTGCGCTGGAGGATTATCGTAGCACCTACCTGTGAATAAATTGGAGTGAAAATAGCAGAAAGAATGAATGCAACAAATTTCTTAAAAGAGTAACATATGCTCATAATTGGAATTTATAGCTTGAAAGTGATTATGAAAAACATGATGTTAGGAATTTGTGTAAATTGTGAGAAGGATTTGCTGGAACCATGAAGGCATTGTGGAGCGTACATATTCAACTTAGATACGTTGCATGGCGTAGCTGTAGAAGAAAAATGAAGTTGAGATATAGGGATGATAGTAGGAGACGATATATCATTTATATATGTTTTTCAAGAGTTGAAGAATAGGGAAAGAAATTGTCATGAATGAGTTTACTGCTCTTTTGAAGGGCGAGCTTTATGTTGAAGGGTAACTCATGTTTCCATCGAAATGGATGTGGTGAAATGACAAGAATACGGTTTTATTTGTAAAATGTTTGATGACACTGGGAGGGGGTGGCTTTCGGGGACTACGCATACAGGCGAGGGGGGAAATTCGCAGGCAGCTCAATAGCATGAGGTAAGCTTCATTGCAACCCAAAAATATGAAGAAATTTCATATTGAGGCACCTGTTAGGAACATAGGAATCCAGAGAGTATGCAAATAGAGGTGAGGGTTGTTTCTACAGAGCAGAGACATTTCAATTTTGACTATGTTTGATACACAGAAACTATCATAGCCATAATTTCAGTTAGTTTGGGTCGGGAAACATAACTTTTGGCAATATACTGACTCAGAAATATCGGCCTTGTCTTAACGTATGTGCATATGCTTAGTGTCCCCCTCCCCTTGGGGATCAGGCACGGAGGGGAAATCGCAGACACGGGAGAAAAGAGAGAAGCGCTAGTTTATAAGGAGGTGTTGGTAGTTGTGTTAGTAGGTGTAGGGGCAGTAAGTTGAAACAAGAGGCTGAACTATAGATGAAGTTGACGATGTATCTACAGTGCTAACCTTGAGGTTAAGTTTGTGTGGAGGCATTTCGTTGGGTGTTATGCTGTTTAGAAACTCAATAGGATATGTAGTGGCTTCATTCTCATAATCGGCGATGATTGTGTCATTGCTAAGGTATGTTGTTGTTTCTCCTGGTAGCTGTTGTAGTACAGTTTCATTGATGGCGCGTGAGTCATCATTTTTTGGTGTCAGACAGCATCGCTTTGCCGTATAATTAGGGTCATCAGTTGGGCCTTGTGGATAGACGTGAGTTATTAGTTCTAGCAAGGAGTTTGTTGGCAAAAGGATTTCGTCTGGCAAAGCAATGTTCTTGTGTTCATCAATGAAAGGCTCTTAACTCGTTGTGGTGTTTGTGTTTGGAAGTTCTTATTTTTGTTTGGTGCACAGCAACCTTTCACTGTTAAGACTGCTGCGCAGAGGTCATCCAGAGGTCATCAGTTTGTATTCAGTGGTCATCAAAGAGGTCATCAGACTTCGCAGAGGTCATCAGTTTGTGTTTTTGACACGGAAGAGATTTTACGGAAGTCCAGTGAAATCTTTGTACTGAATTTGTTGAGAGACGTCCCAAATGGTGAGAGGCGTGTAGAATTAGTATTTTTAGAACCAAAGTTAGAGAGGCATTTTTAGCAGCATGATGATCTAACAGATTGAGGGGAATCATGGCGAAAGCAAAATAGGCAAAGCGATCATGAACAAAGTAAACGTGGAAAGAGTGAAAGTTTGGACTTGCCCAAGACTCTCTCGTAATTGTTTCTACAAAAACTACCAGTTGAAAAGTTATTCTTGAGTAGGAGAAGGGAAAACTTCCCAGAAGTCATCATTTTGTATTTTGACATGGAAGAGACTTGGGCAAGTCCAGTAAAATCTTTGTACTGACTTTGTTGAGAGACGTCCCAAATGGTGAGAAGTGTGTAGAATAGGTATTTTTAGAACCAAAGTAAGAGGGCCGTTTTTAGCATCATTATCTGCATGAAGAATGAAATACATTATCAAACTTATTGCATAACAACAATAGGGATTAAGAAACATGTAAGGCAGAAGCTGGATGAAAGTTGAAGACGCCCAACTCTGAAATTGAAGTTTCAATTTGTTGGCGCTGGGAAATGTCATCCAATTTTGGTGTTTACAGTGTGCAAACCAAAATAGCCAAACGAATCATGAAAAAATCAAACGCAGATTGAGTGAAATCTTTGTCCTGAAATATGAAGAGAGATGCCGAAGTGGTGAGAGGAGGAAAGAATGAGCTTTTCTGGAGCCAAAGTTAGAGGGACAATTCTAGCAAAATTATCTTCATTATGCTCCTGCAGATTAGGGATATTGATGGCGGAACCAAAATAGCCAAACGAATCATGAACAAATTATAAACGTAGATTGAATGAAGTGTTTGTCCTGAAATATGGAGGTGGATCTGCACTTAAGGTGGGTCACTACCGAAAATTCCCAAATTACGAAGCAGTGAAAGGTGGGTGCATACCAAGTGAAAATAAGTTGAAAACACAAAGAAACAATATAGTTAAGGTGGCTCACTATTAATATAAATTTTACACGGCTACACATTGACTGTCCTATTGCTCATGCTTTTAGCAGTGTCGTCTTCGCTATGCTCAAGCAGACAAGGGGTGGTCGCGGGGGACCAAGGTGGCAAAGCAAAGCATTGATACATTGAACGTGGATTGAGTGGAGTCTTGGACTTGCCCAAGCATCTCCCGTGTGTATTTCTACAAAAAGTACCACTTAAAAGTCATCCGTGCGTAGTAGAAGGGAAGGCTTCGCAGAGGTCATCATGTTGTATTTTGACATGGAAGAGACATAGGCAAGGCCAGTGAAATCTTTGCACTGAATTTGTTGAGAGTCACCCCAGTTAGCAGGGCCGAAGTCAATGGGGGGGAGTGGGGGCAGAGCACCCCCCAGGAGACCATTTGTGGGAAAATGTTGGACTCTTGTTGGAATTTTTGTGATTTGAATGACTTGTGTTGGAGGATTTTGAGGAGAAATAATGTATGAAAAGATGAATTTATTAATGTTAAAAGATAAATTCCAACAGAAATTATTGAAGACGTAGACTGAAGAACTGTGCCTTATAGATTACCGAAGAACTGTGCCTTATTCAACGAGTCTTAGGATTTGTCATCTTTAAGCCAAAATTCTTGCAATAGAACATTTTATTTCCAATCCAGTCAGTATCTTTGGCATTCATCGAGGTATCGTTTGTAAAACAAAAACATGAGGAATGGGCCTTAGGTGACGCATTCGTAAGCTACCTAAAACTATTTTCCGTTAGGCCAAGCAAAGTAGCAAATGACTGCAAAGCGCAGTCAGTCAGGTAGGCTTTAACTGCCCTTGAACAGAAAAAGAGCAGATAAAAAACAACGATAAATACTTAAATCTATCTATATAGAAACCATGTTAAAAACACCAAGTGGCTCGTAGGCCTACTTGTTTTAAAACTGATACTTGGTGACATATTTGCAAAAAAAACTGCCATTTCTCTGAGGCAAACTTAGGGGATGACTCTTCTATGTTAAAGGTCCTTTTAAAACTCAGTACTGAATGTTTCTAGAGGTCATAAGGGCCTCAGGGTGATAGGGTCTGGTTTTTCCGGTATGCCTTTGAATAATCACAAAGCATCATGCTGTTGGATTATATGTTGTTTCAAGATGAAAGGGAGTCAGATTCTTATCATCTTCACGAATTTTCAGTGTCAATCGTTGAAAGGTGTACGCCATGGTGTACGCTCTGTGCAAATGTGTTGACATGCCGTTTTGCACGTTGTGAAGGGAAGTGTTTCTGGTAAATGTTCAAGGAATGGATGAGGATGAAGCGCGATAGTCGAAAAAGATGAATTTTGCGGGATTTGGCGACAGATACTCTCAAGTAAGTAAAGTTTGTTTGATCTATGAGTAGAGTGAGTAAGGAATTTAGCTTTCAAAGGTATGCCCAGTCAGTCTCATTGTAAAATGACGTTCGTTTGAGAAGAAATTTGGGATCCCGGCGTTGGTAATTGGAGGTCGGTTCTAATTGGACAGGTGCAAAATGATATGGAACACTGACAGAAGGCAGATTACAAATAAAATTCATCGAAGAAGTATTTTGTTGGTAGTGAAAATTGACTTTATAGATACTAAACGCGGTAAATGTAAATGATCAAGTGATAAGTGTTTACATCCACTTTTGGGGTGTGGAAGTGCGGGGTTTTGGTCTTGGGGTCCACGGGTGTCAGTTTTTCATTTCATAGGTCTGGGGTCCTGTGGTCCGGCGAATAGAAGATGCCATGCAGCTGGGCTTTAATGAGCTTTTAGTGGTGTTCTAATGCACCTTTTGTCTTGGGGTCCAGCGAATAGAGCATGCCAACCTTTGGGCTTTAATGAGCTCTTTTGTTGGGGAGACGAGATATGCTTTGTACGTGGAAGCTTATTCATCCCCCCGTGCAGTGGGTTAAAGCTCATGTGCAGTAGCGCTTTGGAGTTGAAGCTGTGACGGGCGCATGAGCTTTAACCCACTGTACGGGGGAACACATTAGGTTCCTCGGACAAAGCGATCTCGTCTCCCCAACAATCTTAGTAGTGCACTAATACACCATTTGTCTGATTTCCAATTGGGTCGTTTGAGGTTTTTCGCTTCTTTTGACTCTTCGTCTCGACCATGATTGCTTTCTTTGAACTTCTTTGAAATTTCAACAAAGCGAATCCACTCCCGTGCAAGTCTGTAGACTGAGACTCAGCGCTTATTTTTATATATAGATATAAAATTGGAGGTTTGACGACAAAATACTAAGGTTTAACACACTGAGGCCTTTCGGACTAGTGTCCTCATCAGAGTGTGATTTTCGATTTAATCTAAAATAGCAACGAGGTGTATTTAAAGGCTATTGCGCGGAAATTCTAGATGTGAGGATTATATCGTATGACGTAGATATTAATTAAGAGTTTAAAAGGGCGTGTCCCTCTTTGAATAGTTTTTCTTCGTAATGTAAAAGAGCAGACTAGTCATTGAGTGCAAAGAAAACGAATATTTTGAAAAAGGTGTTCTTGCAGTTTGTTGTGTCTTTTTCCGCTTTCATGAACGTGTTTTGGAAAATTGCATGTTGAAATTCCAGTTCTCGATTCTGAAATGTGATTATTCATCCGATTGCGTAAGATTTTTGTCTGGCCAATGTAACTCATTTCGTTGTTGCACATGTTGCATGACAGGAAATTTACCAGATTTTTACTCTGACAAGTAATGCTGGATCTGATTTCCCAAGTGCTGTTATTTGCAGTTGTGAATGAGGTGACAGGCTGGAGATACTGTTTGCATAGTTTGCATCTTTTAATCGAACAGAGTGAAATTCCAGGGTTACGACGTTGTGGTCGGACGTGTTGAGTTTCAAACTTTGCGTTTGTGAGCGTTGATAATAGGTTTTTAGGTTGTTTCAAAGCAATGATTGGGTTTGATTGTGCGAACACAGTTTTTAGTTTTTTATCATTGGCATTTTTCAAAAGGTTTGATACATTTACCCACTAAACGTAATTCGAAAAGCCTCCCATGCTCGCCCTTGATTAAGCCTTCTACATGGTCTGTGTAACTTTTCCCCAAGGCATCATTTTGTATGATTCATAAGAACATATTTTTATTGTTCTGTTCCTATGAACTATTGAATTCTTTCTCTTTACAGGAGCTGATTCTGGATGCATTAATCCTTTGGAAGACGTTTTCATCAATGTTCGAGTGATCAATTTTATCGCTGAGATATGCACAAAGTTGAGGTATGTCAACAAAAGCAAAGAGCCTGTTACTGTTACCCAACATTGCTTCCCAATTGACCAAGGAGCTGCTGTCGTTGAATTTACTGCCAAAATTGATGGGGAATTTGTTGGAACTGAGGTAAAAGATGTAGTTATAGCCAGACAGGAGATGCAACAAGCAGAAACATCAGCTGTTCTTCTAGAGCAACTTTACCCAGACACACTTGCTATCAGTATCAACAACCTCAGACCAAATTCCCAAGCAACGGTTTCAATAACATATGTTATTGAGCTTCTTGTTAATGAGCTTTGGTTACCAGAGAGTCCCAGGAAAGAAAAAAGGAAGCCAAGATTCTTTAAATGTTGTTCTGGTCCGCCGCAGGATGATGACGTTAATGGTACCGTGACACGATTCATGATTCCGGCAAAGATTTTTCCCGCTGTTCCACTTAAGATTGAAATCATCAGTGTCATGGAAAACAGAATCAAATCTATTTCAAGTCCGACACATGATTTCAGATCAAAGAAACTAGAATGTCCTGCAAATGGGAATTTTGTCATGAAAACCACATTATCTGGAAAGGAAATAGAACACACGGACAGTGACATTGTTTTGCATTTGGAGTGTGACAATCCCAAGACACCAATGATGTTTGTTGAGAAGAGCCACGATAGCACAGATGAAGATGCAATGGTCGCAGTTTCATTCGCTCCAAGCTTTCAGCCAGAGCGGCTTCCAAAAGAGACAATTTTTCTGATAGACAAGTCTAGTAAGCCAGATACAGAAACAAACAGGTTCTATTGGCATAGTGGATCGAAAATCGCCAAACCTTTGATTTTTTCACATCAGCTGATTGATGAAAATGAAGAGGAACCGTCGTTGATCTTGTCAAAAAATTGCTTTTTCAATGTTGTCAGATATGGGAAATTTTCAACTACCGTTTTCCCGAATGGAAGTGAACCATACAATAAAGAAACAATGGAAAAGGCTATAAGTATAATTCATGTTGGCTGTTATGCCATGGGGGCAAACAATTTAGATGCAGCTTTGGAACGTGTTTTGCAGCAGTGTCCTAAAAATGGACTCCCACGGCAAGTAATTTTGTTTATTCGCGGAAAAGTAACAAATGAAAGTTCTATCTTGGATCTTGTTCGGCAGCATGCACACAACACAACTGTATTCTGTGTTGGACAAGGGGCGATAGTGTCAAAAGCTTTTGTCAGAGATATAGCACGGGCTGGAGGTGGTACGTCTCATTTCATAGCAAACTCAGAGGAGAGATTATTGGTATTACATTATCTCTCGAAGGATGCATATTTTCCTGAATTGAAAGAATTGAGAATTTCTTGGCAAGATAGCACAGGAAAGGCATTGAATGGATGGGACAATTTTGATGATACTGAGCCGTTTGCAAGCATTTCACCGTCCTATAAAGGTGAACGTTTATTGGTTTATGGTAAATTTCCAGCATCTCAGGTCCCTGTCACTATCACAGCAGAAAGCCATGAAAATAGTTCAAGCAAGGATGTTGTCCAAATTTCCAGAGAGAAAGCTTCCCAGCTTTCGGCCAAAACTCTCCAGCGCCTGGTTGCTCAGAAACTGACCAAGGATCTTGAGAAACAAGGATTTGGAAGCAAAGATGTGAATGGAAGGATCATCAAGTTTGCATTGAAGCATCAAGTCCTTTCCAAATTTACGAGTTTTGTTGGCAAAGCGAATTGTAATTAAAGATGCATGCAGCTTCGGAAAAATATGGTTGAGCAATGTACATTTTCTTTAATTTTTGTTGAAAAGGGTTCAAGTGAACGGTGAAAGGAACATGTAGATGATGATTTAAAAATAACGGAAATCCGCGAGCTTCAAGTTCAAGAACAAGCAACAAGCAGCAACAATATTCAAGGAGTGCTCCACTGGCTTTACTCACAAAATTACTCTTTAATATGCATGCGACTGTGGTCAACAGATTCAAAGGTAAATTTACAGACAATACCTTCATGCAAGAATCCTCTAAAGTTGTGAAATCATGAAACTCTGAAAATGGTTACAGTTGCATGAAAAATTGCTCAGTTTATTGCCTTTTGATTAAGCTTACCAACCGCAAAGCTATTTTTTCTCATTGTTATGTTGTTTTTCTGTTTTCTTCAGTCAGTCAGGCTAATAATATGAATTCTCGGTCAAAGGAAGAATGCTTCAAAAATGAACTTAACGAGTGTGAAGGTGACCTCAAAGCAAACCTGGTCGACTGTCGAAAAACTTATCAAAAAACCATCAAAGTCGACGCAAAGCCAATCCCTGAAGATTAATGATACAGCACAGTAATCAAGGATTCGGAAAGCATAACAAATTCAATGAATGACTGCTATTCAAGAGCTCTGCTCATAAATGACGTACCCCTAGCTTTCCTTTTATCTTTGCTGATGAAACCAATAAAAACTATTTTGTATTGAAAAATTTGTCGATGAAGGACTCGTTTATGTTAAACAATGGCTTGATGCTAACAGATTGTCTTTGAATGTTGAGAAGACTAATTTGTGCCACTCATAACAGACACTATCAACATGAAGATTTGTAAGCAAATGTAAAACAATTTAAATATGTTGAATTTTTGACACTCTAATTTGATACTCTAATTTTCTGGCTGAAAAACAACCATTTTTTTATTTTTTTCTATTCATTTAAATAATTACAATACATATCTTGCATTCTGCTTTACTACCCTAAATTGCTGTACTACACTACGTGGACAACACCATGAGGAGCGAAAGACAATGACTACGCTAAGGCCAATACAAAAAGACGCACAACTTAAAACGAAGATAAAGAGAAATAAAACTAAACTAGATAAACTAACTACGAATATAGAGTAAACCGACAAAAAGTAAGTGCTATTGTATAGAGTTTGCGGTAATGGGGCATTTAAAAGCGTTCTGAAGCATGAATCGATTTGGGAGCTGCCTCAAGTAGCTTCTTCTTGGTGTCAATGCTTAATTGTTCGTCACCATACAAAATGCAATTGAGTCTAACTTAATTTGAAAGAGATTTTTTTATTTCTTCGGTGCTGCAGGGTTCCGGTAGCCGATTTCTCAAGGCACACAATGATACCTTGTTTGAAGATAACAGAAGTTTTGAAAATGGAAGAAATCTCATGGGAACGAAGGTTTCCATAATTTTTTAAGCAGAGTTTTTGTCCGGGGTCTTCAACATACAATCCCAATGGCTTGACTTGTTATGACGATAAGCCCCGAGGCCTTGTGGTTTATGTGAAATAGCATTGAGCGTTCCTTTATCGTTATATTTACTGAGTGTGTATTTAAAGGCTATAAGTGATTTTTAAACCAAATGGCTTGACTCGGATTAGTGTTGATATGTGATCCCAATATGTACATTGCCAGGCCATGGTCTATTAACAGACCCTGGTCTGCTAGGACCTATGACCCTAGGACCATAGGACCAGGACCAATATTAACCAGACCATAGGTAAATCCCAATCTAAAAATAACATTTTCAGTTCAGAAGTTCAGCTGAATCATAGACTGTCGTAAAAGTTTCTTAATTTCACATGAAATTTTGTCCATTTTAGTACTTAAAGTTTCTTAATCGGTTTCTTATTTTTTGAATGCTAGCAATGTGGTCGCAAACACTGCGGCAGATATGATTCTTGACATTTAAAACATCATGAAGAGATAAACAATGTTCTGTTATGCCGAAAACACAACTGATTAGATACTATTGCTGAAGAATAACGGTTCTACGATCTATTTGCTATGATATCCACGCTTTTAACTTTGAAAACTTTCTAAGTACTTCTCAGACATAGTACTAAGAGTTTCTTAAAATTTTGGCCATCTTAGTACTAGTTTCTTATAAACCAGTTTGCTATAAAAAACGTGTAAGCTCCCCTCTCTAATAAGCCCCCCTCTTTGAAGTGTCTGAAATTGAATAAGCCTCCCAGGGGCTTAATAAATCTTTAACGGTAGCGATAAATATGACTTCCTAGAAGGTCTGGTCAGTAGGAGTCCTAGTCCTACGGTCCTAAAGTCTAAGGCACTACAATCATGGACAAAATTGTTTGAGAAAAATCCAAAACCTCAGATTTGACTATTGAAGATCCCCCTCTCCCCCTTCTTCAATGTTGGTGACTCGTCAAGGAAGGTTCTCGGAATCTTTAACATTGATTGAAGGGGAAATGGGGGGAAAGGATGTTCAACAGGTGAAAATATCGGAAAAGATGAATTTGTCTCGTAATTTATGTCCATGATTGTAGCAGACAAGGGTCTGGTTAATAGACCATGCCATTCTGCATTCGAAAAATAAGAAACTAATTAAGAAACTTTAAGTACTAAAAGGGACAAAATTTCATGTGAAATTAAGAAACTTTTATGCCAGTCTATGATTCAGCTGAACTTCTGAACCAGAAAAGTTATTTTTAGACTGGGATTTACCTATGGTCTGGTTGATATAGGTCCTGGTCCTATGGTCCTGGGGTCCTAGGTCCTAGCAGACCAGGGTCTGGTTAATAGACCATACCCATTGCCAGTGCGACAAGTGTAATATCGATGTAATCAAATTGACTAGTCCCAGGACCCTAGCATATAACAAGGTAACCACATAGATATCAAGTATCATTATGTTCGTTTATTCTTTGAGTAGTTTTATTGTTCTGATGTATCACGTTATGTTCAGTTGAAAATCAGCACATCTTCTTCGCACGATATTCTTATGTCCGAGCCGGCATATTAACGTTACGGTAAACGTTTTCTAGGTGAAATATCCGCTTTTCCATTTCTTCTTATTCTGTTAGCCGAAGTTTAAAGGCACACAATAATGCAATGATATAAGGCACACAATGACTACTGGAATTGTTAACTACCGTTTAAGTCAACTATGTCTCCTGGAAATGTCAACTACCGTTTATAGTCAACTAGCGTGTAAAATGTCGATGAAATGAAGAAAACAATAATAGACCTTTTAGCTATTCTGAAAAAAGAATTTCAATCGAACGATACTTTGCTACATTTTGTAGAATTTTCGAATGTGCACAATAGTGATAGAAGCTCTATCGAATCTCGTGTATAAAAATGTATAAAAATAACGCTCGATCCAGGTTCTTTTGCTGAATAGCTAAAAGGTCTATTGTCGTCGCTTGCCTCATCCTCCGTTTCATAATCAAACTACGCTTTCCAACGAAATGTCCAATTTCAGATAAATTGTTTAGCTAACAGAAGTTTTGAAAATGGAACAAACTTCATGTAAACGCAAGTTTCCATAATATTTTTATCAAAGGTTTTGTTCGCCGTCTTCAAAATCCATACCTAATAGCTTGACTTGTTACAGTCAAGGCAAGAGTAGTGTGACCGAAAGATTATTAATTGTATAATAATCAAATCTTGATTTTCAGGAATAAAATAATAATAATATTTTCATTCAACTGACCGCCCATACACTGTGTAAGTTGGACAATAGTTCAGCGGATGTGTGCGCTTGAGGAAGACAAAACATGACATTCCATTTATTTAGCAATACGAGGGCCTTGCAGCAATGAAGAAACTTAAGGGCATCCTCCCACAATCAATGCTTTTTCAAGTGTACAAAGCGCTTGTTGAGAGTCATCTTCGCTATGCTGACGTAGTATGGGGGAGCTTATCGGAAACTAAAATAACAGCCCTTCAGAGATTGCAAAATCGTGCATTTGAAATCATTCAAGGATCGAAAATAAAGGACTCTTTGATTCGACCCACATTTAGCATCGATCAGATGTTTCAATTTGACCGGTCGGTTCTGATGTATCAGATAATTAACAAGATATGTCCTGAGAGTCTGCGCGATAAATTTGCTGAAAGATCCTCGATAAGCAAGTATGATACAAGAAATAAAACTGATCTCCAAATCCCAAGGCTAAATCTAGACTTCAGTAGAAAAAGTCTCAATTATACTGGTCTAAAAACTTGGAATTCTATTCTAACACACATAAGAGAGTCTGGCACACTCACCCGGTTTAAGAATGGGCTAAAAAGTCATTTTCTAAGCTGAGGAAAAATATTTTTTCGCACGAATCCATGGAAGAACAGTACTGGCTTTTATATCTATTATTAAGCATACTATTTTTTTGTTATACTTTTTTATACTTAACGGATGTCGTGATTAAATAAGAAATAAGAAGAAGAAGAAGAAGAAGAAGAAGAAGGCCTTACACCACATGTCATATCATTATTCGAATTATTATTCGAATAATAATCCGTTAATGATTTTGAAAAATCAAATATCTTAGGATTATACTGGTCAGACTACTCTTGCTTTGACTATGAGCCGATAATACCCAAGTCCTTGTGGTTTGTGTGAAATATCATTGCGCGTTCGTTCGTTGTTGTTTTTTGGCTAATGATTTGTGAAGACTCTTGTTGATTTGTAAGCCTAAATTGTTTGATCCGGATTAGTGTGGTTTAAGTGATCCGGATGTCTACTTTACCAGTGCGGATGAATAAAATCCCTTTTTCTCAGGACTCACAAATCCATGAGGTACAAGTACGAATTTGTAGCCTTTGAACCTATCGAATAGCTCGAGAATTTGCACATGGCACGGACAGACTTAAAGCATAGATACTGTGTCCCAAATTCTTTGTATGTGCTCTGGTCCGTCTTTTATAGCCAAATACAGCTGTCGGAGGGCACAAAAATCATTTTCCAATTTTTGACAGCATGTAGTTTCAGCAAAAGGAGGAATTTGAAAAGTTCCAGACACACTCTAAAATCTTGGGATCTATATTTCCTGCTGATTAAGTCGATTGTGCTACCTCAAACGCAAGGGTACGAAACAATCTTTGAAGCATCAAAATTTGTCTGGACAATTTCATTTAACGATATCTGCCAATCATTTTGATATGGTTAGTGCCCCAATAATTTACTTAGATTCCAGCAATAGTTCGGCTTTTAGGGAGAGAAAACGAGATCTCGTGTTATAAACGTTCCGTAATGTGACACTGTCGTTTGGTGAGCTTGCTAAGGAGTTAACTAGATTTTATGACATATTTTTAAAGATGAGACATTCTCTTTCTGTTGACATATCAATATTTCTTGACAACTCTTTGTCACTTCTGTTCTCTAACATGGAATTGTAATTTGCGATTGCAAAGATAATAATCAGAGATGTTGCTTTTAAAAGTTTTCTCTCCCTCATCCCCTATTTTTTCTGACTTGAAGATCTTGAAATGGCATGATATATTTTAATTGAAACTTCTTTCCTCCTTTGTCCATAGATGCTACAATGACATTTGCCCGGTCTGTTTCCACTCATACTTATTACTTGGAATCAAACAAACCCATTCATCAATGTGATAATTGCCAGGCTTCTAAAAGCGACATTGTCTTGATTCAGGAAAATACTTTTCATTATGGTATACATAAGCGTGGGCGGGGGGGGGAGGCAGCAGCCCCCCAACTTTCGATAAATTATCGAAAATTAGCCCCACTCTGGCAAATTTGCGTCCTTAGTCGGGCAAAAATGTTAGTAAACAATGGGCTTTGTGTTGAGCAGTCCCCCCCTAGATTTTTTCTTCTCGCAAGCCTATGATGGTATAGATCTGTTCGTTTACTGGTGCTGGATCTTGGGATAGTATTCCTACAACTATCAAAGAATCTGTATCCTTGGTTTGCGTTCACCATAAACAAAAGTTACAGCAGCTTGCACGAAGCACTGACAGCTATTTTTTTAAATCTCTCACTCTTTCACATCTCTCCACAGTGTAAATCGGAGATTCATTTCCTATATAAATTACCTTCATATCTATGTCTACTCAAAGAAGGCCCCTCTATTCTATTTGCTTCGTCCCAGAGAGAATTCCCCCTGCCGCAATTCTAACAATTCTATAGGCTGTATAGGAGGACCATAGAAGGAATTGAGCTCCCCGAAGTCTCTGGAGGGACTAGTCAGTCTCATGGGTTCATGGATGGGAGGAACTCTTAAAGGCAGTCTGTCACGTCTCTGATTGGCCGCGACCAAGTCAAACCTGAACACAACGGATTTCTTTGTCAGTCTGTGTATTTGAAACAAAGAAGGGCTAATCTTCTTGACTTTCTACGGCCATAGAAAGTCAGAGGATTAGCAGCCATTCAAATTTCTTATTCTTTGTATTGCCCAAATCACCCAATCAAATTCGTGACAGACTGCCTTTAAGCTTTGGTCGGTGACCCTCCTGAGATGGTTTCTCAATGAAAACATCATGGGATGAAAAACACCTGAGATGGCTTTGTAAACTTAAAATCTAATATCCTCTTAAGCCTGGTTTTCATTAAATCGTAATTCATCGCCGATAGTCGCCGATCCATCGCCGATGAATTACGATTTATGAAAACCTAGGTCTTGGGAGCATCAGCGATCATCGGCGACCATCGCCGACAAGGTTTCAAAATCAAAAAAATTTGTTTTCCACAGCACATCGGAAAATGTTGCAAGTCAACAATTTCATATGAAAACAGAACATCGGCTATCATCGGCGATGGGATCGCCGATAATCGCCGCTGAATTACGATTTAATGAAAACCAAGCTTTATTAATGAAATATCTAATTCAAATAATCAAGATAACGGCGTGAATGAGATAAGAACTAATAGTGAAGTTCTCTCACCGGCAGGTGTACCATGGTCCAACAGCATGGTCCCGGTTGTCACCAAGCTACTGTTAGGAGGACCCAGTGAAAATGGTCTCACGAAGAGAATAAAGTTGTAGTGGTGTGCTTTACAGAAGTAACCCAAGGAAGATTGGTCATCGAAAGAGAATACATAACTTATGAATTGAAAAGAGCATGTTTGCAATAACAGAACAGAAACTTGTCGACTAAAAGTTTCAAATTATAAAGAGGAAAAGGCTATTTAGCCATAAGAAGGATAATCGATGATGCTAACTATGGACAAGAAAGAAATGTTGTAGAAGGTGGTAGCACAGGGAGAACGATTGAAGATGACGAAGAAATCAACAAGCGGACGCAACAACAAATGACAATGCAATTAATAGACAAGGAGATGAAGGCACAGAAGGAGAGCTTACAAGTGAGTATGTAAATGAGATAAATCTGGATATAGGGTACGATCAGACAAGTTTAACTGAGGACGAGAAGCTACTTATGGAAAAGATAAAAGATTTCGGGAGACAGCAGAGAGAAAGATTACCACAATTGAAGGGAGTTGACAGCAAGAAGTTGAAAGAAGTGGTTGGTAAAGTTAATGTGGTGTTAGGAAAGGCGCAGGTGAAAGATAACTCATGTGAATGATCTGACGTACGGAGGAGCAACTTTGGTAACTGAAATGGCGGGAATGCGTCGAAAACAAAAAGAAAAGAAAGAGCCATGGTGGAGGAGAAGAAGAGGTCCAAGTAAGACAACAGAACAAAGATCTTAGTAGGATTAACACCTTGATTCAGAAAATAAAATAGAAAAGTAACATCAAGATTCCCTTCAGAGAAAATATGAAATGAAACCAAAAAAGTCTTCAAACTGTGAGAGAGGAAATCAGGCAAAGAATAGCAGCGAAAACAGGAAAGATAAAGAGATACCAACAACGAATGATCAGTTTCAACCGAACAGACTATATGTCAACAATGGGGGGATTTTATCAAAAATTGAACGCAGAAAATGAACTCCAAAACAGTGAAGCCCCTGATGCAAATGATGCTGTAAACGTCTGGCCAGACATTTGGGGAAAAGAAGCTCAGCAAGACAAAGAAGCAGAATTGTTAGGAAATTTTCACTGTGCTGTAAGAGATATTGACCAACAGAGTCACATAACAATTACAGACAAAGAAGTCAAAGCACTGTTGAAAAGATTCCCAAATTGGAAGGCTCTTGGACGTGATGGCGTGCAGGGATATTGGTTAAAGATAACGTTTTAAGTCTCCACCCAAAACTAGCAGAACATCTAAGCCTCTGCTTAGAAATCGGTGAAACTCCTGCATGGATGAGAAAGGAAAGGACTGTTCTTGTTCAAAAAGACTCAGCAAAAGGACAATAGCTAGTAACTATAGGCCTATTACTTGCCATCCACTTGTCTGGAAGCTTTTAACTGGAATAGTTGCAAATTAAATGTAAAGTTTTCTTGAAGAACACAATTTACTACCTGAAGAGCAAAAAGGGTGCAGAGGTAACTCCAGGGCCGCCGAGAGCTTTTCGAGGCCCAGGGGCAAAACTACGAATTGAGGCCCCCTGCGAGCGGAGCGAGCAGAAAATTTTTTCGATCGCCCCCTATAGATTGGCTTAAAATGCATTTCAGTCCAAATGTCAAAATTCTCCAATTATGAGGCCCTTAGACCCCGAGGCCCTGGGGCAAAATGCCCCTCCTGCTCCCCCCTCTCGGCGGCCCAGGTTAACTCTAAAGGAACTGCAGACTTACTCTTTATAGACAAAATGATTTTGAAGGAAGTTAAATCCAGAAAAAAGAAGCTAGCCATGGGATGGATAGATTATCGCAAAGCATATGACATGCTCCCACATAGCTCGATAACTGAATGCCTAGTAAATCTAAGAATTAACACCAATGTTATTCCAAGATACTTAGCCTCGTTTATCATCGGAAAAACTTCGTCATCAATAACAAACTTAAGGTTAATGCCATCACTGTTACAATTATTCTGGAGTTTTGGCCTGCTACCGATAAGTATGGCTTGAGTTTTCCTAACAGTTAGAGACAACTTATTGCCTTCTAACCATAATTTGAGATTGGACAAATCATCATTTATTGTTGAATTGATTACAGCTACTGACTTAGGTGAATAAGAGATGCTGTTATCATCTGCATACATAGTAACCTTGGCATTATGTGGAAGCAATTTGTTGGCATGCTTGATAAGACCGAGAGCTCGCAGTACCTTAGCCTTAACTTGTTCAACATGGCGATCCCATCGGAGTTTCGAGTGAGCTTTCAAGGTTGACAGAAGAATTTGAAGTGTTAAGCTACCAGCAGAATTCATCCGATTTGAAGAAACATTACCAGCTGACAGTTTCAATGGCCACGACCATATTACCAAATGCTGCAAAGATTAAAACATCCATATCACAACAGTGTGAGGGAATTCCATTTCTAAACCAATCTCCTTTGATAAGCATTGTCTCTACAATGGAAGTACTAGCCTCTAGCAGAGACAACTTTCAGTACATGGAATAAAAATGTTGATATGCAATGCGAGTGACATAGCTGTAAAGTTGAGAGAAGACAGAACACTTCTAGCCACGTTTCTTGCCATCCAACAATTTTAAAAGAAGCAATTCAACAATGCAAATTCTCCGTTGCTCCATGCTGCCTCTTCTCTTCAGAGATGGATTCGGTATCCTTGTCAAGTGATGGAAGCTCTATTATGAAGATGATGACATATTTCTCAAGACAAGAAATATCCGATCATGAAATTGCTGAGTCGGAATCAGATTGAGCAAATGCAGATAGAAAGAAATGTGTGTATTATTGATGGGATGGCTGTTGTGCAAAGCAAGGAGAAACGAGCAGCAATGTTAACGTGCTTGGACTGTGCCAATGTAATAGTCCTACCCGGCGCATTAGGACCATACATTTAATAAAAATAACACAAGCTTCGGAGAATCTTCATAATCATTTCATCAATAATTTCGAATACAAAACATTTGTCGTGTTCGCAGTTTCTCTCGAAGCGTCTGCCTTCTCCTTGCTTTTACTCTCATACCAATCGTCTGACTCCTCACACTTCAAATCGGGGGGTCGCGTTTAAAACAATTTATACATTCAGTAATTCTTAGATGTCCACACTCTCCCCCAATTGAAGAAATGTTGTCTTCAACATTAACATGAATCGTCATAAATGCAGTCAATCTCTTTTTCGATGTTCCAGTAACAATCAGTTCAATGTTCATCTCAGCTAGATTGCGCGCGAAATCCACCTCAATTCAGTCCACAGTATTGAATACACGATAGTTCGATCGAACAAATTGCATACGCAGACTGGAATAATATTCCAATATAAATGTAACGAAGTTCTTCCGATTTTCAAGGTGCGATAATATAATGCGACTTCAGTCTATGTCTAAGGTCTATGAAGAAATGTGTAAAACGAGTTCCAATTCAATAACGACGAGTCCTTTCTCAACAAAACATGTGCGTCAAATGAGTATCTTCTTAATAAATTAATGGTCTAACGTTTGCTTGCGGGTACCATTGCATCGGGTAAAACAAAGGTCGCACAACTATCTGTCTCATATATTGTTGTGGTACAAACGACGTTGCAAAAAGGTTAAGTCTGTGACCATTAGGTTTCATCGCGGGGTTAACTCTTGGATAAACATGATTCACGGCGTATTGTTTGTAGTTGAGGATTCCCGAACTCGTTGTAAGTGAGACGCATAGGTGGTTGACGATTTCTAGTTGATCTCTCATTTTGATGTTCTTGGACTTGTTCGCCGATACTACTGAATTGATCAGATGATGAGACGATTCCCTCGGACACTTGATCATGTTCGGGCGGTAACAGGCTATTTAAGCTTTGTTCAGATATTTCATCTGCAATGCTTCTGTCACCAGCATCAATATTCTCGTGTACGTACTGATCTTGTTCTTGTCTAGTTGACTCTTGAATCGATTCATCTGCATCAGGCATTCCAATTCTTTCTTCGAACCGTTGAAGATCTATTGGATTAAACTGAGGTATTTCTTCTTCTGAATCGCCTTCACTATCATTTTTTGATGGCTCCGCTTGCTTGAAGTTAGCTTTTCTTTGTCCTCTCCTGTTCTCGTTGTTGCGATGAACAGTACCAGCTTGATGGGTTTCTTCCATATCTAGATAATCACACGGTAATAAAAGTGTACGATGAAGTACTCTTGTCCTACCATCTCCTTTCTCCGGTTTAATCTCGTAGACTGGGCTTTCTTCACCAATGCGACGTATAACTGAATGAATTTTATCTTCCCAATACGAACGAATTTTACCAGGTCCTCCTCGTTCTGATAGATTTCTGACCAATACCCTGTCTCCGGCTGCCAAGGTTGATGTTTTAGTCTTCTTATTGTGTTGCTTCTTATAATTACTCGCAGCTTTTCCGTTGTGTTTCATAACAAGGTCATATGCTTCTTGCATGGCAGATTTCCATTGGTCAACGTATCCTTTGTAATTCTTTGTTTCAGTTGATCTTTGTGTTTGAAATATCAAATCGATTGGGAGTCTGGGACTTCGGCCAAACAGCAAGTGAAATGGCGAGTACCCTGTAGCTTCGTGCGGTGCACAGTTATAAGCGTGAACTATTTTCGGCAAATGGTCCTTCCATTTTGATTTGAATCCCTCTGGTAGCGTTCTGAGCATGCCTAACAGTGTTCTATTGACCCTCTCTGCTTTGCCATTTCCCTGGGGGGGGGGTGGTACGCATTGTCCTTGACTTATTCATACGACATAAATGCTCTAATTGATCAAATAATTGATTCTGGAATTCTCCTCCTTGGTCATGGTGTATCCTCTCCGCAAATCCAAAACGCATAAAAAAGTCATTAAACAATCTTTCGGCCGCTGTCTTGGCTGATTTGTCACGAGTAGGATATGCTTGTGCGTAGCGTGTGAAATGATCAACAACAACCAATATATACTCATAACCTCCCGAGGATCTTTCCAGATGCATGAAGTCAGTTGAGATAAGCTCGAATGGTGCAGAGGCAATGATGGGTTTCAAAGGTTCTCTTTGATGCATAACGGGTTTCTTTTGTTTGATGCAGCGGCATTTCTTGTTGACATAAAATTTAATATCTCTCTGCATATGAGGCCAGAAAAATCTGTCTCTTGTAAGTAGTAGAACCTTTTCTGCTCCAACATGTCCCATTTCATCATGAAGCTCATGTAGAACCATTGACTGAAGGCTCTTTGGTAAAATAATTTGAGTTTTGTTTCCGCATTTGCGTCGAAGAAGTCCATCTATATCGATAAACAGTTTTGACCAGTCATATATCAAACGCTTTGTTGTATGACTTTGAGGGCGTATCACGTCAGGCGGTGGTTTAGCATCATTTCTCTTACATCTTAATACTGCAGCTATATCAGGATCTTCCATTTGATGCTTTAACATATCAATCTTATTTGAATCATTCTTTTGGTTGGAGTTGTTCTTTTCAGTGTCGAGTTCTATTACTGAGTTTACTCTGCCCATAGCTGTCATCCAGTTGACAGTTTGATCATAACATTGCATTGATTGAACTGTAGCATAAATTATATCGCTGTTGGCTTCTTCAGTGCATTCTCTTATCAGTTCATCGATTTCTAGCGGCATTCTACTAAGTCCATCAACATCTCCGTTCTTTTTACCAGGGCGATAGTGTATTGTAAAGTTATAATCGGGAAGTTCTCCCGCCCATCGAATACCAGTGGCATTTAGTTTTGCTGTCGACATCACATAAGTGAGAGGGTTGTTGTCTGTATAAACCCGAAACGAAGTTGCATAGTACATGTAGTCCTTGAATTACTCGGTTACTGACCACTTTAGGGCAAGAAATTCAAGCTTGCCTAAGTGAAGATGATACCTCTTCTCAGAAGATGATAAAGTTCTAGAGACATAGGCAATGGCTCGCAACTTCCCTTGTTGTCGTTGATAAAGTACTGCACCTAACCCCTCTTGTGATGCATCCGTGTGCAAGATGTATGACTTCTGGGGGTCCGGATAAGCAAGTAATGGTGGTTTGATAAGCAAATCAACAATACACTCGAGAGCGTTCTGGCATTCTTCTGTCCACTTGATCTCTGCATTTGAGTGTAACTGTCCATTGCTGTTCTTCATTTTAACATTGCTTTCAGTGGGTGCAACAAGTAGATCATACAATGGTTTTGCATTTTGTGCAAATGATGGGATACTACGGCTATAGTAGGACAATAGTCCAAGCATTTTCCGGACATCACCAACTGTCCTTGGTGCACGATTTAATAAACTTGTGACAGCGTTAACTTTACTTTCATCCATCTTATGGCCATCTGCACTCCCGACTCTACCGAGGAACTTTACTTCTTTCATAAACAATTCACATTTCGGACCTTTCAATTTGATGCCATGTTCTCTGAGCCGTCTTAACACAGTTGTTACATGTTGTACGTGCTCATCAAAGGTTTTGCTGAAGATAATCAGATCGTCAAGATATGGGATAACTATCTGGTCACGCAAATCACGTAATATGTCCTCCATATGCCATTGAAATACAGCAGAAGCGTTCATCAAGCCAAAAAGTATCCTGTTCCATTCAAATAGACCCCAAGGCGTGATGAAAGCAGGAAGGTTGCGATGCTCTGGCTTGATAAACCTTTATTGGTAGGCCTTGCCTTGGTCAAGGACAGTAAACCATTGGCTACCACCAAGGTTATCTAATGTCTCCTGGATTCGTGGTAATGGGTGATGGTCCTTGATAGTCTTGACGGTCCTTGATAGTCACTGTCAAAATATCGGTTCCTTTCATTTTCAGAAAGATACCCCTGATGCTGTTGACAGAGAGGTTAGAGATCTAAATCCTAAGAAAGCTACAACGCATAAAAACATCCCACCTAAAATTCTTAAATCTAATTCTGATGTGTGTGTAGAACCTTTGACGCAGATCTTTAATGACTGCATTGAACATTCATCTTTTCCCAATGAACTCAAGTGCGCGGATGTCAAATCTCTTCCCAAGAATGGACCAAGCAATACAAGGACTAACTTTAGGCCAATTAGCGTTATGCCTACGGTCTCAAAACTATTTGAAAGAATAATGGATAAACAAATTGTTGCTTATATTACATCCTTTTAATCGTCACTTCTATGTTGTTCTTGAAAAGGTTATAGTGCCCAGCATGCGCTTGTAAGACTTTTAGAAAATTCAAAATTAGCCTTGATGAGGGTGGTAAGGCAGGTGCTGTATTGATAGATCTCTCCAAAGCATTTGATTGTATCAGACATGATCTATTGATTGCAAAATTGCATGCCTACGGTTTTTCTCACGAAGCATTAACACTGATTAATGATTACCTCACAAATAGACAACAAAGAGTCAAAGTAAATGGGTCATTTAGTTCTTGGAAAAAAGTTGCACTTGATGTTCCCCAGGGGTCAGTTTTAGGACCTCTATCATTTAACATCTATATCAATGATCTTTTAATGTTTATTCAAAATGTGGATATATGCAACTATGCAGATGATACGACAATCTATACCTGCGATAAGAACCTGAGGGATATAACTCGTACTTAGGCTTGAACATGATTGCAGTGTAGCTTTGGAATGGTTTTCCGACAACTTCATGAAATTAAATGCAGATAAATGCCATCTTCTGGTTCTTGGGCAGAGTAGCGATGATCCAGTTACTGTTAGAATTGGAGATTCCGAAGTTGTAAATAGCTCTGATGAGAAGCTACTCGGCGTTCAAATGGATAACAAACTTTCCTTTGACAATCATGTCTCAAAATTGTGCCAAAAGGCTAGCAATAAACTTTACGCACTTGCCCAAATATCGCCATATATGGATCACAGCAAACTAAGAACCCTCATGAGGGCATTTATCACCAGTCAATTTCAATATTGCCCTTTAATCTGGATGTTTCATAGCAGGCAACTCAACAAAAAGATTAACAAAATACAGGAAAGGGCTCTGAGAATTACTTATAAGGATGCCAAATCTACTTATAGTGAACTATTAGAGAAGGACTGTGCCGTTACTATTCACACAAAGAACTTGCGATTACTTATGACAGAGATGTATAAAACTAAAAACGGGCTTAACCCCTCATTTATGCAGGAAATCTTCTGTGAAAATGCAACTCACTACAATTTACGCAAACATAACGAATTTGTACAACCCAGAGTGAAATCTGTTAGCAACGGGACAGAAAGCGTCCGATTTAAAGGTCCGCAGTTGTGGCAAATGTTACCACCAACGATACGAAATTCGGAATCGCTTTGTCAGTTTAAAACAAAAATAAAAAATTGGTATGGGGAAAACTGCCGCTGCAGATTATGCCGAACTTTTATTCCGAACTTGGGCTTTATATGATAAACAATTTTAGATTTCTGTTTTTATACTGTATATTCTTAATGGCATGTAAATATTTTATCCACATTTCTCTTGTAATAATATTTGTATTTTAAAGGTTTGTTTTGTATTTTAAAGTTTTAGTGTTGGAATTAATTAGCTATCTACATTAGCTATCTTTTAGTATCCAACAATAAATAAATCAATAATAATAATAATAAAATTGCTGTTTAATCCTTGATAATCCACGCACAGGCGAAGGGTTCCATCTTTCTTTTTCACGCATCCTACTGGTGAAGACCAAGCTGACTTTGATTGTCTGATAAATTGTTTATTGAGTAGATCCTCAATTTACGCTTTAACTTCACTATATAATGGCCTTGGAACCGCTACATAGTTCTTCTGCACTGGTCTTTTGTCATTCGGTCAGTTACGTAGGTAATTGGGGTTAACGCAGGAGGCGCATTGTATTGTCCATTACTTATCAAGCGTTACTTCACGCATTCGTTATCCATCGTGCACAGTTCATGTCGGTTTCTAATAATTGTCGCAAATCATTTTAATAATTCATCGTTGGAAGAGTTTTTCTTCGCCGGCATGCCTCCAAAGAATGCAGTCTCTCAGTTGGAAAGGAACAGAGCTCGTGACCGCCGTCTCACGCGTGATGATTGGCTTCGGGAACGAAAACCTACGTTACGACAGCGTTGTGCCTTGTATGGCCTATCTCTTGCTGGCAAAAAAGCAGCCCTGACTGAGCGCCTCTTAGAGTATCTTCATGGAGAAATTTAACGAGAACCTGCTCGAAGAGAAGAAAGGGTAGGTGACCTACTTGCGGCCGAAGATCAACATGAGAATTTGCCTCAAGATGACGCCCTTTCTGCGTCATCTGGCACGTCAGCTTTACTTCAAAGCGCACCCGCCATTCGTAGAAGACCCGCACCCAATCCAGCCCCGCCAAATCGCATGGTCCAAGTCCCCCTTGATGAGCTTCGTGCAATAATAAGAGAAGAAGTTCAACTACAGCAAGGGAACCAGCCTTCCAGCAACCACAACCAACAACCTCTTCCTGACCTGAGCCCGCTGCCCCAGAACGCAGTGAATGCCCCCCAGACAACCATCCTTCCCCCTGCCAATGTCCAGCTCTCGCCAGCCTCATGTCCAGCCACAAGTCAGGCACCACAGCACGTCCTTCCTGAGAACCCTGTTCCTGTTGCACTACAGCTTCCAACTGACGTGAGCGGTACAATGGCATCCCAAGATTTCCTAGGTAACCATTTTACTTTCGATTCCAACACAATGTCTGCCTTGCCTCCGCTTTCGAATAACATTCTTAAAGCCATTCAAAAGAAGGAATTCGTTGATTTCAATGCATTGCTGCCTACCTCTTTGTATGATTACACGACAGATCAGCCAACCCTGAATTTTCAAATCAATCCTAACGATTTTGGCAACAATACCGTTGCTCTGTCCTCCTCAGGCAACAAAAAAGTAAAAATCAACAGCGTCGCATCATGGATGCAAGCTTGGAATCGTTTCATCAGAGCTATGGTCTTTTGTCATCCCAAGATGGCCCCCGATTTATTAATGTACCAAGAGTATATGTGTAGGCTCCAACGCAGCTACGCTTTAACTGCCTGGCTCCGCTATGATTCTGCATTTTGTCTTGCCATCGCTAAAAAAAAACGATCCGGGCGTTTCCTGGTCGAAAATGAATGATTATGCGTTCAACCAATTCATTCGTTGTGCTCCTCCCCAAGATAGCACATTCAGAAAGCAGCTGTGCTTTAAATGTTCACAAGAGGGCCACTATGCAAACAATAGCCCTAACGAAACCTTTCGCCCGCCCAGGTCACAACAGCAGAGCAATTTTCAAGCCAACCAGGCTTTTCACAACCCAGTTCACAACGTCAGTAAAGCGTTTACCATACCATGCCGCCGTTACAACAACAACAACTTCTGCAAAAACCCGCAGTGCCCCTGGCCTCACTTTTATTATTATTATTATTATTATTATTACTATTAATTTCTTTATAGTAGGCGTTTGAATGAATAGCAAGATTACAGCTAATTGAAGCCTACTAGAACAAAAGCAAAAGCAAAAGTAAAAAAAAGCCTACAAATCTAACATAAAACGATCTTCCTAAATATATACATATGTACATATGTTATATATTTAAAGGCGATTTTCAGCTTGAGATAAGAACAAGGTTAATTCAAGAACCCAACCTGTGCTATGAAAGTCTTGCATAATCGGCAGTTGCAGTCATCACCCTTCCATTCCTTTATACATTTTTTAAAGATGGAAATATTAAGTGACTGTTTAATGTCAGTGGAGATTCCATGCCACAGTTTACATCCAAGGAAAGAAGTACTATCTAGCCCATACCGAATTGTCTGGGCCTTGGGCATTTGTAGAATATTGCTGCTCCTTAGATGATAAGAGGGATTCTTCTCAATGAAAATTTCAGTCATAAAGCTTGTGGTGATATTTGATTTAGTTTTGTAAATCTCTATCATTAGCAACTGCAGATTCCGTTTATGTACAGACACAGAATTATCTCTCGTCAAAAGTGTATCAAAGTCAGAAACATTATCTTTGTATGCGATTCTCAGTGCCTTTTTGTGAATGTGATTGATCTTGTTATTGAGATATCTGTCACAGAACATCCAAACTAGGGGGCAGTAGCTAAATTGGGATAGGATAAAAGCCAGCATGATATGCTTGAGTTTTTCAGTGTCAAGTAAGTAGGAAATACGCGAAAGAGCGTGATGCTTTTGGCTTGGTTTCTTGCATAACGATTGAACGTGTGTCTTGAAAGAAAGTTGCCTGTCCAAAGTTACGCCTAGCAGTTTTTCCTCTCTGCTTTCTGTGATAGTTGTACTTCCGATTTTTATCGACAAATCATTGCTCTTTTCACCGAATATCATCAAGTGGCACTTATCGTCATTTAGCTTCATGTAATTATTCCGAAACCATTCAGAAGTAAGTAGGGTTTCGGTTTCTAACTTATTGATTACGTTTGCATGATTACCATCATCGCAGACATAGATCGTTGTATCATCAGCATAGTTGCATATTTTGCAGTCTGTCACAAACATAAACAGGTCATTCAGGTAGATGTTAAACAAGAGAGGCCCCAACACAGATCCCTGCGGTACGCCTACACTAGTCTCTATCCATGTGCTGAAAGACCCATTCACTTTTACTCTTTGCTTTCGCCTGTTCAAGTAGCTGTGGATAAGCTGCAATGCTCCTCTGCTAAAGCCATATGCTTCTAATTTTGCAATTAGCAGATCATGATTCAAGCAGTCAAAGGCCTTGGAAAGATCCTTTAACACGGCCCCAGCAGTGTTACCACTGTCCAGTGCCGTCCTGCAGTCTTCTATGAAACGAAGAGGAGCATGCTGTGTGCTATAATTCTCATGAAAAAAGCACAGCAATGAATTGAGAAAGCAGCGAGCAAAAGCTTTCATTTGAGACTCCATTAATATCTCATAGATTTTGGATGCAGATGACAAAACTGTTATTGGTCTATAATGCTTCTTGATGAAATTATCATCCTTTTTGTAAAGTGATGAGATATCTCCTGCTTTCAGAGTTTCTGGAAAGTCATTTTGTGAGATAGTTGCATTGAAATGTCCTTGAAGGATTGGTGCAAAAATATCAGAGTTTTCTTTCATGACCTTCGCAGGTATACTTCCTCCTGCAACAGATGCGGAGGAGATCACTCGGGAACGGCTTGTAGGGCATCTCGTGGAAAATTTCAACCCTCTTCCATTCTTAAGCCCAACGCCAATTAAACTAGACACTCTTGCACAAGAACTACAGTATTATCCCAATTTATCTTTTACAAACGAACTCCTAAGCAGTTTTAAATTTGGTTTCAAAATTGGGTACACAGGCCCAAATTTTTCACACAAAGCTGATGACTTGAAGTCAGCTGAGACGCACCCACATATTATAGCAGGCCATATATTGAGTGAACTTAGAGAAAAACGTGTTGCAGGCCCTTTTGTACAACCGCCACTGGAAAAATTTCGCACTTCTCCGATCGGGGTTGTCCCAAAAAAGGATTCGGGTAAATTTCGTACAATTACTGACCTTTCGTCACCTCCAGGTCGATCTATAAACGATTACATTTCAGATAATGAATCATCAGTAAGTTTTAATAACTTTGACTCTGCAGTAAACATTGTTGCAAAACTGGGACAAGGTGTTTACTTGCGAAGCTAGATGTGAAAAGTGCCTTTCATATTTGCCCTGTACATCCATCTGACTGGCATCTCCTTGGTTTTTCTTTTTGTGATTATTACTTTGTTGACTTATGTTTGCCTTTCGGCCTCAGATCATCAGTTAGTAGATTTACCCAGTTAGCTGATACATTGTCATGGATTCTACAAAGTAATTACAACATCACTAATGTCAGTCATTACGTAGATGATTTTTTTCTCGCTGCTCCATCTGGCTCAGCCTCATGTCGAAATAACATGGAAATAACGAAGTCTCTCTTCGAACGTCTTGGTGTCCCTTTAGCTCCAGAAAAAATAGTTGGGCCAACAACAACCCTAATTCATCTAGGTATCGAAATAGATGCAGAAAACATGATTCTTCGTTTACCTGAGGACAAGCTAAAATCACTTATGTCCCTTTTGCAAGAATGGCAAACAAAAAAGAAATGCACCAAGAGAGAGCTTCTGTCAGTCATCGGCAAGCTCTCGTTCGCTTCAAAGATCATTCCTTCAGGAAGAATATTTGTGCGTTGTTTAATCGATTTAGCAAAGTCTGTGTCAAAATTATACCATCATATATCGTTAAATTTAGTCGCACAAAAAGATATTGAATGGTGGCAAAAGTTCTTACCTTCCTGGAATGGGAAATATAAAATCCTAGATCCCAAATCGACTGTAGCAGCGGACTTTAACCTTTTTACTGATGCCTCCGGCTCATTGGGTTTTGGAATTTACTTCGACGGTAAATGGATCTCCTGTGCTTGGCCCGATCATCTAAAGGGCTTCTCGATTCAGTGGAAAGAGCTATTCCCAATTTACATTGCATGTTTCATATGGGCAAATTCTTTAGCCGGCAAACGCATCCTTTTCCACCGTGACAATGCGTCAGTCGTTGACATTTGGTCTACACAGTCTTCAAAATGTCCGCATTTAGCAAATCTACTCCGCAGAATGTTCTTCATTGCCGCCAATAACGAATTTACTATAAATGTCACCCATATTTCTGGCCTCGATAGCTCTATAGCTGACTGTCTTTCACGCCTACAGGTTACAAAATTCCGCCAGCTGGTACCTCACGCAGACCAGCTCCAAACGCAGATACCATAGGAAGCCTGGGAATTTTAAAGGAGGACCTTATCCATCTGCAGTCAATGGCCATTGCTCCTTCTTCTCAAAGAACGTATCTCAACGGTCAGAAATCTTATTCAGACTTTTTTCGCCAGTTTAACTTACGCCTATACCCACTTCGGAATCGAATCTGCGGCTTTTTGTGACATTTCTTGCAAGATCAGTTGGCTTTTCCACGATAAAAACATACCTGGCTGCTGTTCGCTACAAAAATACGGAACTCGGATTTACCTCGAATTTCGACAAGATGCCACTATTACATTTACTAGTTCGTGGAGTCAAACGTTCTAAGGGAGTCTTGGTTCGACCGAACCGTTTGCCAATAACAATGCCAATAATGAAGTCCCTAAAAGAAGCCCTACGTTCGTCTTCATACAATGAGCATGACAAACTAATGCTATGGGCGTCATTTACAACCGCTTTCTTCGGCTTTTTGCGTTCTTCCGAGTTTTGTGCCCAATCAAAGGCTACGTTTGATCCAAGATCTACTCTGTTGGTATCTAATGTTTCCCGCAAAACGGAGCTATTCATCCTTGAAATAAAAGTTTCTAAGGCAGAGCAATTCCGTCGTGGGCACTCCATTCGCTTAGCCCCATCGGGTAAATCAGTCTGCCCAGTTAGAGCACTAGAAAAACACTTGCAATCCTGTCAAGACAGCAGCAAGCCACTGTTCATGTTTTCTGATCAGACTTACCTTACTCGCAGCTCGTTGTCAGACATTTTACAATCATTGTTGCAAGAAACTACCCACAAAGGACATTACACGTCACACAGTTTTAGGATCGGTGCGGCCAGCACAGCTGCAGCGACAGATCTTCTAGACTGGCTTATCCAGGTTTTAAGACGCTGGTCCAGCGACTGCTACCAGCGCTATATAAGAACTCCTGCGAACGTCATAGATAGTGTTTCTCGTAAGTTAGCTGGTCATTGAGCGAAATATTCAACTTATCCATGTCTAAAGGCTTATTCCCTAATGACTGGAAAATTGCCAGGGTTGCACCAATTTACAAGGATGGTCCGACTGACGTGGATTCAAACTATCGGCCTATCTCGGTACTGCCAGTAGTCTCGCGCCTGTTTGAGAAGCTAATCTGTGACCAATTCTATTCTTTCCTCAATGAACACCGTCGTCTGTTTTATAAACAATCAGGATTTCGGAAATTTCATTCCGTGCTTACCTGTTTGTTAGGATGTACAAACGATTGGTATCTGAACCTCGATAAGGGACAATATACTTCTGTCACCTTCATTGACTTAAAGAAGGCTTTTGACACTGTTGATCACCAAATATTGATAAGAAAGCTATGTGTTTATGGAGTTGCGGGGAAAGAGTTGAATTGGTTCAGATCTTACTTGCAAAATCGTAAGCAGTGTTGCAAGGTCAATGGGCACGTTTCCAGCATGGAGTCAATTAAGTACGGGGTTCCCCAAGGTTCTTGCCTTGGGCCTTTACTATTTCTTATATATATTAATGATCTTCCCCTCTCACTTAAGTTTGGAGAAGTTAATATGTATGCAGACGATACCAGCATCTCCTACTCCTCGGACTCGGTTACAAATATTAATGATTCAGTCAATGAAGACTTGGATCACCTTAAGAACTGGTTGGAGGGTAACAAGCTATCGCTAAATGTAGCAAAAACACAGAGCATGCTAATCGGTAGCCGAACTAGATTCAAAAAGATCGGCATGTCTGAAAACCCTGAGCCAGCCCTGAAAATAGGAGAGGAGCCTATCTCTATGGTTAAGCACACTAAATATTTAGGTGTTCAGATCGATCAGCACTTACTATGGGATGAGCATTTAAGTATTATTACCAAAAAAATTGCTCGAGGTTTAGGAATGCTGAAATACTCAAAAAAATACCTCCCATTATCCACCATTCAAAGAATGTGTAAGAGTCTTGTAGAGCCTTACTTCAGGTATTGTTTACCTGTCTGGGGTAATTGTGGTACTACGGCTCTTCAAAAAGTGCAAAAGCTGCAAAACAGAGCAGCCAGGATAGTCACAAATAGTCCCTATGACGCCTCCGCATTACCGCTAATTAAACAACTTGGCTGGCTAAATATTCAACAAATGATTGAGTTTGAAACAACTAAGATTGTTCACAAGACATTGCACAATGAAGTACCTGAATATCTACAAGGTCTGTTTACTAGGGTCTCTGATAAATGCGTCAGGGAATTACGCAATTCCAAACTAGATTTAAACCTTCCGCTGTTGAAAACATCCTTTGGACAAAAGAGCTTTTCATTCAGGGGAGCAAAGCTTTGGAACAAATTAGGATCCGAAGCCAAAACTACGAGTAGCTTTTCTGCTTTTAAGAAAGCTGTCACGCAAAATTGACTCCATATATTCTTTTACTTTTACTCTATATTTTTTTTATACGTTAGCTGCGACATAAAATTGTAAATAGGTTTTTGTTTAGTTGACAGGGCAAGCTGTAAAGCAGTAACTTTAGTTATTGAAGTTTTTTTACCCTGTATAAAGAATTAAAAATGAAATGAAATGAAATGAAATGACAGTCCATGTCCACTCCAATGGCTGGCAGCCCCTGTGAAACTTGATTAAATGCATGTGGTAGACTTGGGTGAACTTTGGCGGTCATGGCCACCTCTTAGGTGGCACTTACATTGATTCAGTTCTGATTTGTATTCTTAATATCCGGCCAGGTTGATAGATGGGTCCTTATCCGCCTTTTACGTAGGCCAATAGTTACGTAAGTTACACTTAGGCCATACTTGCGTTCGGTGTTAGAATATTAGTATATGTGAGATTCCGTTATTTGTATCAGGCATGCTAGCAGACCCCATTCACACTGCAAGGAAAACGCTTGCAAAGTCAGGGCCACCAGCTGGTATGCAAAATAAACAATGGTGTTCAAGTCAGTCCGCCAATTACCGACCCCTTTCACTCTGCAGCCAAGAATTGTTGCAACGTTAGGGCCTCCGGATACAGTCGTGTTGATATTTAGCTTATGCTCGCACTTGTTCATAAATTGTTTCGTTTGGTTGTCTGGCAGTTTACTGTGATATGTTTTCGTGAAGATACGACCCCAAGTACTGCCACATGCCTCGTTTTTTCTCTGCTTGTGCCCCTTCATTGCGCCGCTCTGGGTTAACCAAGTTTATTTCCATTTCAAGTCCACTTGCGATGCCTATGTCTGAACTATTTGCAGCGAATGACTCTGACTCTTCTTGAAGCATGTTCATCACAACAGTCTTTTGTTCTTCAGATAATTCACCAAGTTTAACATTTGGTACAAAGTTCTCTTCCTTCTCATGATGAGAGACTCGTTGATCAGTTGTCTTCGAATTTGTGCTGTCTTGTGTCTTTTCATCTCTGCTTTATTGGTTTGACAGACTGTATTAGCTGCACTCGTCCTAGCACCGTTCTATTTCTGAGGTGAATATCATGATCCGTAGAATTTTCTATACTAATTTGAAGTCTCTGGGTTGTGCCGCTCTTCAAAGAAACAAGTGTTTCAGTTGTCTGAAGTCCATCAGGTAGATTTTGGTTGAGCTCTGGTTCAAACATTGCAAGCATCGAATTTGGAACAAAACCTCCATTTCCACGACAGGGAACCAAGACAGAACTTTGTTTGGGTATCATTATGTCCTTTTTGTTTGTCTTGACTGTGCAGATATAATCTTTCTCTGTGCATTCTTTTATGATGTTGACAAATGCTTGACTTTGTCCATCTTTCAGAGTTGGAAAAGTGGTTTCTATCTCTTTTAGTAGATCTCGATTATCAGCTTCTATTGTCCCATTTTTACTACGGGTAAGTTCGCATATGAATTCAAACCCAATTATTGGAGCATCAATTGCTCCTTTTGTTACTAAATATGGTACAAGGACACATCTTTTCTCAGGAATGTCAGACATCAACTCAAGCTTCAGTTCAATCCATCCATCATATGGTATTGAGGCAAGAAGTTTTAGGGCTGATGTGACTTACACTTGACTTCATTTACAGCTTTTTTTATCAGTTTCCTTCCCTGCACGTTCATGCTGTTGAGTCCATGATGGACTTTCCCATGGACTTCGCAAGTCCAAGGCCATAGTGAATGGAAATTTCCATTTATAACCCAAAACGGAGAAGACTACACTTATCTTTTATAAGAAACTGCTGAAAAGAAACTCAAATTTCAGATCGCCAAAACATTGAGAAACTCCAGTACTGGGAAAAGATTACTGAAGAAACTATGTACACGTATCTTTTATAAGAAACTCAATATCAGATCGCCAAAAATTAAGAAACTCCAATACTGGGAAAATATAACTTGAGAAACTGTTTATGTCCTCAAAAGAAATCCCCAGCATATTTTATTCTATTTTCACATCTTTCCCGTATCATATTTCTTGAAAGGTACTCGAATAAAATCTAAATATTAGTAAGGCCTCTAACAACTTTGTTTTAGAATGTTCAGGAGGGAACAGTTAATGAACTGAAATCTGATAATCGTAAGAAACTTTCATTTCTGGCCCCAATTCTTAGTTTCTTATAAAAGGTACGTCTATTTTGATCGAGGAAACCATAGCATGTTTTTGCTTCATTCTCACTTGTTTCCTTAATTATAGTGCTCGAAAGGTACTTCAAAAAGCCTTGTTTTGAAATATTCATGAGGGCACAGGTATAGTGAAAATGAAGATCGTTCTGAAACCTTTAATAAACTCGTAAGAAACTTCGAGTATTCAAATTTTGATAATTGTAAGAAACTTTCAGTACTGGCCCAAATTCTTAGCTTCTTACAAAAAATACGTAAAGTTTTATTCTCAAAAAACTTTTGAGCAAAGTAAATGTAGAAGTTACCCGTCCTTCTTTTGGACATGAGACTGCATGATCCGTCGCAGTTATAGGACTATGGGAGTTGTGGAGCCAAACCTGCTCTCACTCTCAGATTTTCTAAATTTCAAGAAACATGTCTTAAATCATAAAAAGATTGTGACAAAGGTGGATGTGATTTGATGAGTCCTCCCCGCATAATTGTCATGGTTGTGGCCAAAAGGTCACTCATTTCACACAGAATGCATCTTGCCAGCAATCATTTAGTGCAGCTAGTCCCTATTATTTGTTTCGAATTCTTGGCTTCTTGATGTCCGAGATGGGAATGATGATGATGAGGGCAAACTCGTTGGTTTTAGTCTGGCTCCGAAACTCCCAAAGGGAATAAAGACGACGATATGTTGATAGGAGAACGCGGTGATGATAACGATGAAACAGTGCCAGATGAATTTGATGAGTCGGAGGCAACAGGTGCTTGTGGACAGAGCCTTGAGATGCTGGCAAGTGCTATTCTGATTTGTCAGAGCGATCGTTGTAACAATTAGCTGTCTTCAGTTTAGATTCGAAACTTTGTTTTAATGAAACGTTGATGTTGCAAGCGCTTGCGACCTCAGTTCGTCGCAAATGTGCAAATAATTTGCTTCTATGACCCTTAACATAAAATTGTAACAGGCCTGCTTCCTGCCTACACTTCTATAGACCAAACAATCAACCCCTTTGACATCATTTTAACTCAAAAGGACTAGAGATATACTTTTATTTGTCGATTTCAAAGTGAACTGACTTGTAAAATAATCTTTTCGGACATGTTTTGATTTCCAAGTAATTTTCCTGGAATTTCTTTGAACTGTAATAGAAAGGGCACCGTCTGAAAACATGCGATTTTTTCGTTAATTTCAAAACCCTGTTAATCTTGATTTAGGCCGAATGTCGAGAAAATGCACATTGGAAGTATGCATCAGAGTTCACTTTTAAGAAATTCGTTGTCGTTGTTTGAAAATATTCGAAAACGGCAAATCCGTGGCACAGAAAGAAAGAGGGGTTTTAGCCCTTTTTCGAGGCTTGGTTTGTTTACAGTGAGCCGCAGTCTTTAAAAATAGCGTGATCTGATTGGTCAATCTCCAAATCAAAACAAACTCAGCGGTCTATTGAAAACGAAATGTTGCCCTGTTTATTCTGCAAATCATCACTTCCGTCTCCACTTTGATCTTTGTGATCATCCCCCCGTTTAAGGAATCCCAGCCATCCATTCAAATTCTTCACAATTTCCGCTTCAGTGTTTTGATCGAGGGAAGCCCGTGCAAAGTCACGAATTTCTTTGAGCAATTTTCGCTTGTTTTAATTGTCAGTTTGGGCTGTATCAAGTCCAAAGTGGCTAGAAAAATCACGCAAAGTCTGTTGATCTGTGCAAAACAGCTACAGATCCAGGGCTTCATACGTTTCCTCAACCATATCGACAGCGAACTCAGGCCTCCCAAATCACAAAATAAACACGATCAAAATGTTCTCGAAATGGCTAATCTAAGCATCAAAACTAACGGGCAAGAATACACAAGAATCGAGAATTCAACGAGAAAACAACACAGATTTTATTGCGGAAGTATCATGAAAAGTAGTGGAATCCACCTTTTCAAGGTAAGAGGTGCGAAAGCGGAAGTCTTTTGTTGTTTAGAGATTTTGCATTTTTGAGCCTAAAATCTTGTTTTGGGTACAAACTTTAGCATGGCAGCACATTTTCACTTTCATATCTGTCTCCGTTTGGAAGTTATGGCGATTTAAAGAATTTGAATTCATAAGAGCTTTGACCGTGAAGTCAGATGTTTGGACAAATTTTTGTCCAAACTTTGATTTCACGGTCAAAGCCCTTATGAGTTCAAATTATTCATAATGCCATAATTTCGAAACAAAGACAGATCTGAAAGTGAAAAATTGCCTCTACACTAACCTTTGTATGTAGAACAGAAATTTGGACTAACAGATATAATATCTCTAACAACAAAAGACTTCCGCTTTCGCGCCTCTAATCTTGAAAAGGTGGATTGAATTCGACAAAAGAAGGTATTTTGACGGACATACCACACAGCAACGTTGTAAACCTTTCTCCCCCCCGCTTCGAAACTCGTTGGGCGCCAAGAAATGTAATAGTCTTGCCCGGCGCATTAGGACCATACATTTAATAAAAATAACACAAGCTTCGGGGAATCTTCATGATCATTTCATCAATGATTTCGTATACAAAACATTTGTCGTGTTCGCAGTTTCTCTCGAAGCGTCTGCCTTCTCCTTGCTTTTACTCTCACACCAATCGTCTGACTCCTCACACTTCAAATCGGGGGGTCGCGTTTGAAACAATTTATACATTCAGTAATTCTTAGATGTCCTCACCAAATCCTTTGTTCAAGCAACGGGTCGGCTACTGTAGGGGTACATGATGAAAGGAGGGTGATATTTGACCGCTACATCAACAACTCTTTGAGATCGCAAACAAGAACAAAGCTTGTTAGGAATAAAGACTCTATTTCAGTGACGAGATTAATATCAGGACGGTTCATCTGAAGACGTCACAATCACATATAGAAACCAAGTCACAGCTGATTGAGTACCAAGGCAATGTCCTCCTGTGGGAATTTACATGGAGCGATGCAAACTTAATTTTGTCAACGCAACTTCATGTTATTCAACAATAAAAGCTTGTATGCGCCTGAGGCTTTTACCATGATATAGCAGATGAATTGATTCCCTTGCATACTTTGGATGCGGCAAATCAGAGTGGCGCGGTTCATAGCATCTCTGTTTGTTCTCTGGACACTGATGTCTTTATTTCCCTGCTCAACTTTTGCAAGAAAGAACATCTCTTGAGAACTGGTCTTCAACAATCGTACTGAGCATCAATGAATGTTGCAAATGACAAACACTAAAGCAACTGGCCTACTCCGGAGTACTCGGACCATATATCTTTTCTGGCGCTGATTGCGGACGAAAATTCTTTGAAATTTCAGAGATGAAATCTGGATCACCTGAAGCTGCGGGAGAGCTTCGAGGATAATGGTCGCATGTCACATGAAAACAGTGAAAAGCAAACAGAGCATGCGCATGTTGCTACAGTTAGCTGTGAGGGAAATGTTACAAATACTATCCTGGTCTTTTCCCATGCAACTCGCAACTCGCGAATTATCATATCTCCAATTCTAAGAGCAACGAGCAACAAACCCATCAATGCTCGCTGACGACTAACAGGCGGACAAAAACGCCAACAACGAAGCACAAAAATAGTAGGGTATTAAAATTGAAATCGGTCCAATGTTTTTCTCCATATCTTGCCTTTGAGAAGTGCGATCGAGGAAAGGAAAACGATTTCTGAGGGCTGATAAAATCTGCTTTTCAATCGGGATAACGATATAAACCTTTGCATGCATTTGATTTTTCGGAATGCCCCTTTAAAGTCGACGAAATAATGACAGCAATCCTTATCGCATAGAGCAGCAGGACCGGATCTAGCCCAAAATCTAACTTATGCTCAGGAAAGGGTAGAAGGGGGTCTGGGAGCGAAGCCCCCAGAAAAATTTTTAGGACCACGCCCTTTTCAGCATGGGAAACGCCCTTTTTCCCATTAAACACGACTTGAAATTTCATTCATTCATTACTGAGTTTCTTAGAGTAAACTCTCTGTGAATAGACGCATTATTAGAATCAAGAGCGTATAACCAAACTCCTTACTTCATGCTTCAAACCTACAAGATATGTGCTATATTTAGTTTTTCTCAACACCTGAATTATCACATATTTCGAATACCATAGGCGCCAAAGGTCATGTCACAGAACTTGAGATATTGTGCTTTGCTCAACTCAAATGAGTGTATGGAATTTAAGCAGTTAGCAAAAAGATAATAAAAGTTCATGTAAAATATCATACCTCTTACTCGCAACACATTAGTTTTGGACCATTGGCTCGCTGGAAATTGTTGCTGCAGTTTTGCAGATTCTGAAATCAATTGCCTAGACCTATTACCACAAATCAACAGTGCAAGGAGCGCAGAAACTGTAGGTCCATAATTTTGGTAGGTATTTGATCTTAGTAGCTGCAGCAAGTAGTCCCAGACAAGTCCCAGGTAGTCCCGAGTCTTCTCTCTTCCCTTTAACCTCTCAATCTTCATGTTCAGTAGGCTAACACTAGATATTTTTTGTAAAGCGTGCAAAACTGTCTGCTGTGGACATCCATTCCTTTGAGGCCTGCCCACGTTATACTTTGACCTCACAACATGACCGTGCAATCGCAATCCAAGTCTCTTTGTCTTGCCCTTACAACAATTGCATAGCTCAATTCCGATTTCTATTGGATACTTGAACAACAATTGCATAGGTCAACTCCGATTTCGACTGGACAAATGGACTTGAGCATAAGTCAACTCGGCTCCTTATTCGTTACTTCAAATTCCACCTGTGCTCGCGCCCAAAATTTTTCAAGCAGAGCTGATCGCTCATTGGCTTACAGACCTATGCTCATGAAATGTATGGGCAACTGCTTCAATAACATTCGGACCCACCTATGCTCTAGAATATAGCGAAGAAAATGGCAATGATTTCAAGACCATGCTGGTCAGTAAAATGCATTCACAAAATGAAGCACGAAGCAAAATTTTTCTTCATGGGAGCGAAGGCTTAATCGTAGGTGATGACGTACAAATGAAAAAAAATGCACACAAAGGGGTTACGCTCTTCCGCACACGATTCAATGATGATACAAACATTTAAGGGCCCATCTACACGAGAGCAAAAAAAAGCATTCTCACATTCAACGGGGCATTAAGCGGATTATCACCTTCAGCGAGCATCGCTGCCTGTGTAGATGGTCATTTTTGGCCACTTTTCTTGAGCATGATCTTAAGAACACATGAAAGACGCCGCTTGGCCAAGTTAAGCACCTCATGGAGGTGCTCAACGTTCTTAATTCTATTGTTTCACTAATCCTTGCCTGTCATGATGAATTAAACAGCAGTGAGTGTAGCATTTTAGTCACGCGCGAAGGCAAGATGTGGAAGGAGGAATTCTTCATGTTTCTCCTTCATATTTATTTTCTTGAGCGAAGTAGGTAAGTTAGAATACGCAGGTTTACGTCATTCGCTGCTAACATGTTTATTACAAATTTGTCTTTCAAATGCTGGTCCTCTTGGGGGGGGGTATCTAGACCGATTTCCTGACGGGGGCGTGCCATTTTGCCCGAAAAATTGGTACCCATAATTCTGTAAATTCTGGTGGATTTTAGGGTCATAATTCCTTAAATCGAATGAAAATTTGGGCTATAATTCCGGAAATTATGAAAATTGCTCTGAAAAGGACAACTATAATTCCGTTAAATGTCTACAAATTGTGAAAATACTACCCATAATTCCGAAACTTGTTGAAAAAGTACCCCTAAAAATGGCACGTCCCCGTACTATGAAGAGTAGTAAGTTACCCCCTCGAGCTGGTCCTCGCAGTCTTCACGAATTCATCGCGTTTTTCCTCAAAATGAAAGTGGTCGTTCACCATGCGTCTAGGAGCGGCCATTGAGACACCGTATTTGAAATTTGTTTCTGTGTTTGACCTTCTTACTACTCAGTGAGCAAGAGTGCGCAGATAACGTGACCTCACCTCGAATTCATTTTGATTTGCTTAGTGCTGACAGATCGTGATTTGACGCGCTGACAGCAGTTGAGGGACCTTGCTGCCGCCAATTTGAAATATTTCAAGCCGGAAACGCATTAATTGGATAACTGAATTACGACGCATGCAGAGTTGGACCGACTTGGTCGTGTTTTAAGCTCTCGTGTAGATGGGCCAAATTAGAATTGTTTATTTGCAATAATTTCTGAATGAAATATTGAATTGTTGTTTCTAAGAATCTGACTTATGCTCGAGCAACGGTTGCTGTAGTCTGGATCCGCCCCTGAGCAGACCTCAAAGGACGGGATGATTATGCAATAAAGATTTTAGACAGTGAATTCAAGCGGTAGTATTTTACTGAGTGTGGGCGCGAGCAAAGCGAGCACTTTTATCTTCTTCAGCTTTGAATATTGGTTGTTGCAGTTGCTTCTCGAATTCAAGGAAAGTTGTTTGCAGTTGCAGTGCTTGCCTTGGTAACTTGGTTGCTTCACATAAAAACGTTAATTTGAGAGGGCAAGCCTTGTGGCACGGGTAGATAGTGCAAAATGACGGAGGAAGAAATAATCGTTATGGGAAGGTAAGTTGCAATCGCATTTTAATGACGTGTTTCAGTGTTTATTTCGCATTCGGAAACACCACCGCGCGCCTCTTGAAAGTTTTGGCTTGCCAGGTTTATTGCCTTCACATAGGCCCTTGCAGGATTTTGCATAAACTGGGGAACTGTCGCCCTGAATGGGTCTTATTACAAATACTGAGTGTCCAAGAAAAAAGGTACCAGATTTCAGATTTGATCAGGGCTAGCGCTTTAGCTCCATTCCAATCAATATTCAATGGGAAATAATCTTTAAACTATTCCGAGCATCGAGAACGAGAGTAGACATTGTTACCTTGAAAGTCTAGATTTGCCTCCACCAGAGCTTTTAGGATTTGGCCTAGAACTGCAAATGCACTGTTATGGGGAATCACCTCAAGGACGATCATTGCGTAGAAATTCTGAACGAGGACCCATTTGCTAGCCTACAGCTCAAATCCTTACTGGTTACTGAAGCATGTGGAAATCATCCAATTTCACGGTATTCAGCCAATCAAATAGCCCCTTTCCAACCAAATGATACTAAATTGGCTGTTTGAAGTGAATTCTTTAGTACCCTCACTACAGTTGAAATGGCTACAAAGTTACAATAATTACATGGAATTTTCTTTGATAAATCAGAAGAAAGGCCGCTCCATAGTGTGTAGCGTGCCTGGAAAAATATCTCATTTGGAGCCAAAATTACATTTCATTTTCCAGTCGAAGAATATTGACATTCATTTGTTCAAATATTGATAAGAGTTGCTGCAAATGAGATATAAAGTTAAAATCTCAGCGGCCCTGGATATTTCCTTTAGCAGCAACCCGATCACTGTCTCATTAATTACATCTCAAAATTGAAGGTGATTTTCAGCAATTTCTGCCAGAAATGTGATCTGGGCCTAAGCTTCTTACCGATTAAAAGTCATTTGCAGGCCTTTTTGTAAGGAAATTTCCACCAGGGCATCTTATCGCCCACGTAGATAAGACGGCGAGGGCGGTCGACCCGATAAAATGTCCTTGTGTTTATGATTTGTGTACTGACTGGCAACGAAACCTTTAAAATCGTTGTTCTTGATACGAGGACTGCCTTCCTTTACCAGACTTTTGGGGAGAGGAGTCAGTCCACTCAAACAAGCTATAAACTTTTTCGTTACAAAGATGTGAAAAATTTTATTCCACCCGTTTGTAATTTCCTGTTGTCCCATTTAATTGAGTATGAAGCTTCCACAAAAGAAAGCGATTAGAGTAGCAGATTTGGCCTATGAAACAAAACAACTGAGTCTCTTTTAAAATTCTATGGGAACAGTTTACTCAAACTCAAAGCAGTCATGTCCTACTCTAAAACCAGAGGATTACTTCACAAAGCTACATTGGAGAAATGTTTTGCAACGAAGTTAGATTAATGCAGCATTCTTCTGCTTGTTGTTGCACCCTGATCTTCGAAAAACATGTAGTCAAACTGGAAACCTCGACAGAGAACAAGGTACGTGTGCGCCCATAATGAAGGATCTCTGTTGCAAACCATCCCAAAATACGGCAAAGAAAATGTGGAATGATTGTCAAGGACCAGAATTTCCTCTGCATTATGTAGTACTTTAAACGTTTCTTGTCAAAATTATTTTGCCTAGGTAAGTCATGAAACAAAATATCTAGAGTTTTGTTTCGCTTCTGTACATCTTGACATCTTGTTGACACAGTCGGGTTTCACAAGGGCTAATTCTTTCGCAAAGAACTTGAAATGCTACTTGGTAAAATCTTATGTACACCGAGTCATGAGTGAATGAACAATACAAATGAAGAGGGCTTCGTTTCGAGAGTCTATTTACGAAAATTTTTCTGAGCATCGGGTGAAATAAATTTTTTGCGAGGGCAATTAATAGACCATGTAAAAAATTTTGCGAGGGCGCTGGCAAGGGTGAGGGTGAGGGCGAGGGCGATTGCCCGCATCAAACGAAAAGGCCTGGTCATTTGTTGCCCCTCAAAGCAAAGGGCTTAGTTTGTGTTATTTACCTAAATGCTTCATTTACCAATGACTCAAGAATGAATTTGTCTTTATTTTCCATTTAAATGTCTCCAAAGTTCATTTGAAACATCCAATCTTGAGCAACTCCTTGCAAATGCGACTTGTTCCATATTTTCTTCACAAGTGCCTGTAATCTTCTCAAAAATGTCGCATTGATAGGCTTTGTGCTACAGATAATGCGATTTGATACATTTCATACACTCTATGGCAAGCCTGATGGCAAGCACAAGTGAACACTTTCAAGGATCTTATCCTTGTAAATCTTTATCCTTTGGGTGTATGCAATTGTCTGTTTTGTAATAATTCCAATCACCCCAGATGCATTTTATTCAAACTAAGAAGACTTTTGCACACTCGAGGGAACTATTTCCCTGATGAATAGCTCTTATTTGGCTGGTGTAATTCAAAGGTTTTGTTGAGTTTTATTTCACAAGATTTATTTGAATTGAAACTGTTGACTTTTGTCTACAAATCTGTAAATAAGATCTCCCCTTCTTGTTTTCATGAGTTTTTTTATTTACTTTCCTATGTTCATCAACATGATACCAAGCAGGCCTGTAAAGGTGACATTTTTCTGACGCGTAAAATCACTCTGCAATATGGCTTGAAATCTGTCAGGTATGCAGGTGCATTGATCAAACAAGCCAATTCTGTAATTACCTTCCGTCGGCAAGTTAAACTGCATTTGTTTTCCATCTACTATCAGTAAGATCCTAATGTTTTCAAGTGATGACTCTCTGCAAATTGATTCCATGCACACTTTTTTTCTGAACATAAATGATTTTATTTTCAACTAAGGGGGTGCTCTCCCCTCGATTAGTTTAACTATTGAGAGAGCTCCTCCTATAAGAAATTCCCTACATGCAAATCCCTCCTTTGTTTTGTATTGTACTTGTTTTGTAGAATTGTATTGAATTAATTTTGCAAAGCTTTTGTTGAAATTGTATTGTAGTGGAGTTTTAAAATAAAAGGAACTGAACTGAACTGAAGTGAAAGGAGATGTCTCTGTGGGAAAAAAATTTGTCAATTTGATTTCAAGCTCGATTTGGATTTCCATCAAGAATTTTTCTGAAGCATGAGGCTTCTTGCTTGCAGTTCGCTATGATTCTGGAGATTCCACAACAAGCGCGTCAAGCTCTGGTTTAGAGGTGGAGGCAAACCTAGACTTTCATGATAAAAATTTCTTTTCTCAATGCTCCAATATCAACAAACAAGGTATCTATCTTCCAGCTAACTATCAAGGAATAGTTAAAAGATTATTTCTGATTGATTCAAGTTAAATCCTTAGCACTAGCCATGACCAAATCCATTACCTTTTTTCTGGGACATCCGGTATAAACTTGGATCACATGGTGTAGTCGTTTGAAAAGAATAGACCCATTCAGGGCAAATTTTACCTGATCTACAGTATTTGCCTGCAAAAATACTCACCTATTGGCAACAAAAATTGGCAAGATGTTTAGATAAATGTTAGAATTAACTCTTAAAGCCTGGTTCACACCAGTGAGATTGCGATATTCTCACTGACTTTTCAGTGAGATAATGTCTAATCTCACAGATGTGAACGCCAAATTTTTTCGCACTGGCCAATTTTCAGTGAGAAAATCAGTGAGAATAATATCAAAACGTTTTGATATTTATCTCACTGACTTTCTCACTGAATAAAGGCAGTCGCTAATCTTCTTGATGTCAATATGACTCACCCCAATTTAAGCACTACAATTTTGCTTGCATTCAGTTTTAATGATGTAATTTCCCCCCTAACCTCACTTTCACGGCCCAGAAGCATCACTTTCCCTCCTATCTCTCCCAAAGGATTTTTTGTGTAAGCATAGAACGTAAGTTGAACTTGGTAGAAGCGAGGTCATATTGCAGTGGTGAGGAAAAATGTACAAAGACGACTTCTAAACCAATATTCTTCACTTCTGCTCCCTAGCTTAAGCTTTATGAGATCTCTGGACCAAGCAAGAGCTGAGGTTGCAGCTTCAAAATCGTCGTCTGAATTCACTATCAAACCCAAATGGAAATGAAGCAGAGCATGGTTATGAGTGAGATTACTCTAATCTCACTGGTGTGAATGCTAGTGATCTAATTTAGTACATGTCCGGTTTGGAATACTCTCACTGACGATTTTTGTCTCACTTGGTGAGATTATTCTTATCTCACTGGTGTGAACTAGGCTTAAAAGGTTGCTCTGAATTGTGAAACAGCTTAACTGGATATTAAATTTGCAGAAATGGAAAATAAACAAGCTGGACCTTTAACCCGACATCAAGGCGAAGGGAAGATTTGACGAATCTTACAAGTCAATAGAAGATAGCCTGTGTGAAAAGCCTCGTGTTTTTAGAAATATCACCTTTAACAAAACACAGGCAAAGGATATCATAAGGAACGGAATCCATATCTTAATGAGAAAATCCACCCGTTAAGGAGAACGGAAAAACAGTGTAAACGCGATCCAACATGTTTAATCACAACCACTGTTGAAAAAACAGCTTTTACTGTCTCAGCCAATCAGTGATCTACTTTTTCCAGATTCATCACTTGGCAGTAATATGAGCCATAATCCCGTTGACAGGGTGTTAATCCTACTTGATGCCTTTGATATAGCGCCAGCGCACGAAAATTATTCACAAAACACGAAGACAACGAATGAGAGAGCGTTTGTTTCAATCATTTGTATGAACATAGTGGTTTGAATACAGAATGAAAGTTTATCTAATTTAGATCTTGCCAACAATTGGAAGAGTGACTCGACTCCAATCACTCTATTCTTAACAAAGAAAACTTACGAAAAACATGCTCTTCCTGTCGAGAAAATAAAATTTCATTTCTTTATCATTTATACGTGCTTTAAAATGATCGAGGGAAAAGAGTATTGATATTCAGTAGATAATTTTACAACTTACCCACCAGCGAACGAGATTATTCAGCGATTGGTCATACTCCTTGCTCGCGCTCTTGGTAGGTAAACAGAAACTGACTGTTTTGGCGCCAAATTGCTCCCGCCTGGCCGGTGTGATACACGTGGTTGTCATCTTCACTTCATGTCTAATGGCATCTATTGTCAGGGCCTATCAGCTAAAACCTGATGTTCATTCCAGTGAAAACCATTTGTTCAAATATTTTGTACAGTAAATGAGATCTGTTTTCTCCAGCACGAAACTTTCTTCTTGGCTCCCTTTCCCTGATAAATGTACGGCGATGCTGAACAATGCCAAGTGCTCAGTTCAGTCCCACGTTTCCTATTTCAAAAATTAGATTCAAGCTGTGTTTCAGAGGTCGATTGTGACAGGAGCATAAATATTTGACCACATAAATATCTGACTCCTTATCTTGGGAAACTTTGCGAGAACAAACTTTCGCAAATTTTACATTAAGAGAAGTTTTGGTATATAAACTTTTGCGAATTAGGTCCAGAAATGCCGAAAATGCAAAAGTTTCCTCAAGCAAAAGTTTCTTCCTAAAGTACTGTGATTGCTGAGTCCAAGAAAACTGCTAAAAAAACTTCCATTTTTCATCATGCTTGGAAAAAATCAGTAAAATCAACCATTTTGTCTACAAACAACCAGGGTGACATTTGGGCACTTATCTTCACCAAAGACACTGTTGACTGAGATTAATGTTGACTAAGACTGAGATTAACCAGTTGCAAAATTTACAAAACCGGGCTGCACGTATCATAACTGGCAGTCGCTTTGATAAACTGGGCCTGCCACTCGGAAAAAGACTTGGCTGGAAGACCATAGACGAGCTAATCAGTAGTGAGTCTAATATCATGGTCTTCAAATCCCTTCATGGACTTGCTCCACAATACATGCGCAATCTATTCACAAAGACATCCCAGCTAACCTCAAGGAAACTTAGGAATTCAGCAACTGATCTAAGGATACCAAAGAAAAAGTCAACAAATGGACAGAAATGCTTCTCTTTTAGAGGTGCTAAATCTTGGAATGGCCTCTCAGCTGAGCGGAAGAAAGCATCCACTGTTTACAAATTCAAAAAACTTGACAATCAATAGGTGTATATATGTATTTGGATTTCTTTTTATTGTAAATATTTATTTTAGATCATAGGGTTTTTATTAGTATTTTATGAAATTGTAATTAGGTTAAATTTAGTCCTTTTCCCATTATATTTTAATTTGAAAGTTTTAGATTGGAGGGCCCCTTGTAAATCATCATTGTTATTGATGAAGGGCTACCCTCCTTAAAAATATGAAATGAAATGAAATGAAAATGAAATGAAGTTGACAATAGAATTCATCAGAATAATGCACCTCCCTTGCTGATTTTCCCGGGTTTACCAAAATCATCTGCATAAAATGTAACCTCCCGCCTCGCACCAGTTTCTAAAACTTTGTGATGAAACTATATTAATTCATTTTATATGTGGCAGCTTACCCGCTTTCTTGAAGTTTACAGAATGACCACAATTGTACAGTTTTACACAAATTTAAGCTTCATTGGGGGCAAGAAAAGAGAGATTTGTCTGCTAAAGTTGTGTTATCAAGAATGTCAAAAGGCCAGATATGATATAAACTTTTAACTTAAACTCCACTCAGTGCAGTAGCCACAGAGAGACATGTCTGGTATCCCTGCTAGTAAAATTGCCCTGTTGTGGGCTCAACAAAAATTAGACCTAGAGTACTTTTGTCCTGAATAGGTCTAAAACTATTTTTTGTCAGAATCACATGCTCCTACGTGAAATACATGGCTCCTGGATTTGATATTTTCCAAAAATCCAATAAAAATGTTTCGCTGACACTTTTCCTTGTCAGCGAAAAATTTTATTGGATTTTTGGAAAATATCAAATCCAGGAGCCATGTATTTCACGTAGGAGCATGTGATTCTGACAAAAAATAGTTTTAGACCTATTCAGGACAAAAGTACTCTAGGTCTAATTTTTGTTGAGCCCTCAACAGGGCAATTTTACTAGCAGGGATACCAGACATGTCTCTCTATGGCTACTGCACTGAGTGGAGTTTAAGTTAAAAGTTTATATCGTATCTGGCCTTTTGACATTCTTGATAACACAACTTTAGCAGACAAATCTCTCTTTTCTTGCCCCAATGAAGCTTAAATTTGTGTAAAACTGTACAATTGTGGTCATTCTGTAAACTTCAAGAAAGCGGGTAAGCTGCCACATATAAAATGAATTAATATAGTTTCATCACAAAGTTTTAGAAACTGGTGCGAGGCGGGAGGTTACATTTTATGCAGATGATTTTGGTAAACCCGGGAAAATCAGCAAGGGAGGTGCATTATTCTGATGAATTCTATTGTCAACTTCATTTCATTTTCATTTCATTTCATTTCATATTTTTAAGGAGGGTAGCCCTTCATCAATAACAATGATGATTTACAAGGGGCCCTCCAATCTAAAACTTTCAAATTAAAATATAATGGGAAAAGGACTAAATTAAACCTAATTACAATTTCATAAAATACTAATAAAAACCCTATGATCTAAAATAAATATTTACAATAAAAAGAAATCCAAATACATATATACACCTATTGATTGTCAAGTTTTTTGAATTTGTAAACAGTGGATGCTTTCTTCCGCTCAGCTGAGAGGCCATTCCAAGATTTAGCACCTCTGAAAGAGAAGCATTTCTGTCCATTTGTTGACTTTTTCTTTGGTATCCTTAGATCAGTTGCTGAATTCCTAAGTTTCCTTGAGGTTAGCTGGGATGTCTTTTTTTTTTTATTCACAAACAAGCCATACTGAGCTAAAACAACAATATATTTACATTCAATATGCCATTCACAGCGGGAAAGGACACAGGGTCATCTAGTTCCCACTGTCAATGGCATTTACATTTCTTTAATAATTTACAAATTCAAAGAAGATAAAAAAAAAAAAAATTGGGAAAGGGGGTGTCGCTGCGTCGGTGTTATCATGCCCATGGAGAAACGTACAATCCACCCACCAGAGGCACCAGGCCCAGCCCATGCGCGGCACCGACCACGCCCGCCCACGCCGAATCCCCCGAGCACACCCCAAGCCGAGCCGCCATGCAACCCCGAATGTCCACCCCCAAACCGCCCGAGCACAGCACCCCGCAGCACACCGCGCCACCACAGGAAAGTCCTATGGTGACCCACTGCCCCGCGAAGCACCATGCACAAGCAGCCAAAGGGGCAGCCACCCAAAGCAACACCACGACCAGGCCCCGGAGGAGCACGGAAGACCCGACACAAACAAGCGAGAACAGCACCGCACACAAACCAGGCCCGCAACCACAAGCAGGCAGACCACACGCTCCCCCATGAGCAGGTACTCTTTACAAAAATTTTTATCCGAACCGCCTCGTCTTTTCAATGAACGAAATTGTAGCTTCAATAATCATTCTGTTTGTTGAGATATTCAGATTATCACTTCCATATAAAAGTAGATCACACAAATTTTTTGAATCCATGTCTGTAATATCTAAGTCTGGGACTTCTGCAAGCTGACGGAAGAGATCCATACGTTCCAAACCAAACTGGGGGCAGTGCAGGAGAAAGTGTTCATTATCCTCCTCTCCCATTCCACATAAAGAGCGGGGGCTAAAGCAGTCAAAATGGTGCCGAAATCTGTGCTCGTTGAGTGGACTAAATTGTAGGCGCAGTTTTGTTAAATTCTTGATACCTACTCTGTCATAAACACTGTAAACCGATCTTTGTTTTGGTCTTATTACTGCTAGTAGTTTACGCTTGAATTCTGAAATTGTTTCAGATTCTTTGATATTATTTTCCAACGAGTGCCACTCAGAAAGGACGTTTTGAAAATAAATATTTGAGAAGCGAACAGTACGCGCAGCCATTGGTTCATATTCGCGCTGATGCCTTAAATTGTATGCAACAGGACGTTCGGGGGGAATTTCATCAAATAGATATATTGGCGCTTGCGTCTTCCTCAGATTGAAGAAATGACATAATCGCCTGTACCACCTTCTCTGATAGAGACTCTCCCAGCCAAGCTCCCCGTACAACCTCTGCCTGTTGGTACCCCTCCATGCACCTGTAACCGCTAATGCTGCTGCATATTGGGTTTGCTCCAACCTTTTCGTTATGTCTAGCTTCATTTCCGGATCAGGTCTGTGGTAAATTATATCACCATAGTCAAGATGAGGTCTTACATAGAGATTTTAGAGATCATAGGGATGTCTTTGTGAATAGATTGCGCATGTATTGTGGAGCAAGTCCATGAAGGGATTTGAAGACCATGATATTAGACTCACTACTGATTAGCTCGTCTATGGTCTTCCAGCCAAGTCTTTTTCCGAGTGGCAGGCCCAGTGTATCAAAGCGACTGCCAGTTACGATACGTGCAGCCCGGTTTTGTAAATTTTGCAACTGGTTAATCTCAGTCTTAGTCAACATTAATCTCAGTCAACAGTGTCTTTGGTGAAGATAAGTGCCCAAATGTCACCCTGGTTGTTTGTAGACAAAATGGTTGATTTTACTGATTTTTTCCAAGCATGATGAAAAATGGAAGTTTTTTTAGCAGTTTTCTTGGACTCAGCAATCACAGTACTTTAGGAAGAAACTTTTGCTTGAGGAAACTTTTGCATTTTCGGCATTTCTGGACCTAATTCGCAAAAGTTTATATACCAAAACTTCTCTTAATGTAAAATTTGCGAAAGTTTGTTCTCGCAAAGTTTCCCAAGATAAGGAGTCAGATATTTATGTGGTCAAATATTTATGCTCCTTTTCGACAGGGCAGAAACTGCGCACTCATACGTAAGAATGGTTAACTTTGAGGCCCCCCAGCTCCCTGTAACAGACCTAAAAATTCAGCAACACTTGATATTTTGATCCTTGAGCTTTAAACTGTTGACTTTCATTTCAAAAATCTTATCTATCCAAACACTTCCTTGTCTCAGATTGCTTGATGACGTCATTTTGCACACTGCTGTGCCCTCTCTTCTTTAACAAACACCCCTCCAATCTACTATACGCTACAGCATGCATATTTATGGAAGATTCCAAGGAGTCATTCAAAGAGTTGGGGAACATTCGAGACATGATGAAAATTTTATGATTCACAAGAGCTTATTCCCTTGAAATGTCCCATTTTCTTCAACTGTGAGAGTTGAGTAAACAGAATAAAACCTCCAGCATTACCCCTCCCATTTTAGTTTTCCTGCTTTTACTGTAGTGTCTTTGATTTTCCATTTTGAATAAGTTTGTCCTACGATGGATATGTTAGTTGATGACTTGCTCTATGACAAAATTTTGACTGCAGGGCTCTTGAATATGCCAAATTACATCAGGTTTTAAATATGTTGAAACTATAAAGTTTTGAATAGAGCCCTATTATGTCCCAAAGTCTGTTTCTACTCCAAATTTTCTAAGATTGAACAGTAGAAGTCAATAATCTTGTTTAGTTTTGTACATATTTTTTACTTTGTTGTATGCTTACTTTACTTTGTTATATGGGCACCATAAGGGTTATACAAGGTTAAGCGTTTGCATTTGCAAAGTGTAAAAACATTGAAAAACATCCCATTCAAATCGTTTTTGCACACAGGCCATGAGCAACAGGCGTTGAAATGAGCAAATGTTGGGTACTTGGTTCATCAAGCTCGTCAATGCATTTAGGTCCTTGATCGAGCTCCTAGATTATTTTTTTGTCTTTGTGGGAAACCAGATGACTCAGGGGGAACCAAAAAGTTTTGGAAAAATGAACTGCAATTATTATTTTGTCTGAAAAATTTTAGTTAAAATCACATCAATCATTGAAAAAGAATCAGGCAAAATATTTAAACAAAGGCCAGCATTGTCTCCTTCTGAGCAGTGCGGGATGTTGAATAAGACTGAACAGCCTTGGCATGCCTCCTGCAAAGTTTGCACCAAAATTTTGTAACCTGCTGCCTTTTGTCCATAACTTTAACTTTCTGGTCAATCCCACTGCCCTTACCCAAAACTGAACAGCGATAATTCTGCTATATGTATTCAGCACAGGCAGACTGGCCGAGCTTGAAGCCATTATTGCTTCAACATTTGTGCTGTACGCTGAGCAAATGGTAGTGGCAAGGCAGCAAGTAGTGAGTGGCAGTCAACATGGAAGTGAGACCGCTTGGTTATGGCGTAGGCAATGTGATCGCTACTTGAGAAGGGAGTAAAAAGTGTATAAGTCAATGGAGAGAAGGAAAGACAATTTAGTGCTGTTTTACGGAGATAAGGAATATTTCGCTGCATTTTTATGTCAAAGACATTCACAAATCATAACTACAGGTCATTAAAAAGAAACTCCTTTGATCTCCAAGGCGCTTGAATGTTTGAGCCAGCAGAATTTCTGAGGTGAATATGGAGGGGCATGCGCTCGTTGAGGCGCCTCTCTTTTCAGGGCCTGGTGAGCAATGGATTGCCATGAAAATAATGCTTTGTTTGGCTATGTCATTTGTTCATTTTAATAGAGAAGTTCTACGTATAAATCTGTAGAGGAGCCTATTTTTTACTACTGCACACTTCCTTCAAACTGGAGTTGGTGTCATAGGCACTTTAAATCTGCAGATGGGTCTTCTGGTACTATGTCATGTTTGATAACGTTAATTCCGGCCATTTTGATTTGAATTCTTTTCATATGATGAAGAAGACGTTGTTATCTATGATAGTAATTTTTGGATTTGCAACATAGTTTTTTTCCACACATTTGAACATTTTCATGTTCTTTTGCGTCTATAGTTAGGTTTGGTTTCAGATATCATCATCATCACCATCATCATCATCATCATCATCATCATCATCATCATCATCATCATCATCATCATCATCATCATCATCATCATCATCATCATCATCATCATCATCATCATCATCATCATCATCATCATCATTTTACACTTTCTGTCTACAGCAAAATCGTGCGGTCCACAATAAGTCTCCAAATATGCCTATTTTGTGCCATATTTTCATGTTCTTTACTTGTAATGTGTTGAAACTACCATCTTTGTTGTTTTTTACTAATGTCTTAAATTAAGCATTTCCAGATCTTTTTCTATTTGTTTGATCCATGATAATTTTTGCCCACCTCTTGACTTTTTACAGGGTTATTTTGTTTCCTTTTTAGTGACTTTCTCACCTGTGTATCTTCTGGTAGTCTTAATAGATGACCATACCATGTCAACCTTGGCTCCTATTGTTGTCCTTTAATTCACACTGCGCATGCGCACGTCTGTGCAAATTCTTCCGGCATGACAAATTTTTTGGACAATTCCATGTGTCATATGCAAAAGTACAAAAAATTGTACATACTGACCTAATTGTTTGTTTGATTTATTGCAGATCCAATCTTGACGACGAAAGGTTTGATAACACAATTGGTGCATTAGAGGACATTATCATGGGTATGAAATCACTTTTAGTTCATCTATTGTATTTTTCCTGTGTTAAGAATTTACCGAATTCCTCCCTCCCACTTTTGATATTATATCTTTTGGGACAGTGTCAAATGGGAGGGAAACTGTCCTTTAGCACTGCTCAGAGTCTTATTTGAATTTATAGCATTATTCTACCAGGTGAGTCAAAAAAGAATTCCCGTTTAAAAGGCCACTGCTCTCTGAATATCAGAGCAATAATTTAGGAACTGCCTTGTTTTATTGCCAAAATCTTGAGTTAGATTCACTAATTTAACTGATTTCATTCAGCCATTCTTTTTTGTGGATCTGGGAGATTTTCTGCAGAGAGCCCCTACCAAAAAGCTGCCAAAACGAGGGTAAACAATGAGCAACACTTATGGAACGCCGTTTGCACAAAAATGACATAAACTATGTTTATGTTACATAAACATAGTTTATGTTACATAAACATAGTTTATGTGCACATAAACATAGTTTATGTGCACATAAACCTAGTTTATGTACATAAACATAGTTTATGTTCATTTTTGTGCACATAAACATAGTTTATGTACATAAACTAGGTTTATGTGCACATAAACTATGTTTATGTACATAAACATTGTTTATGTCCATTTTTGTGCAAACGGCGTCGTAGTCATTGTTCCAGGAGGCGTCATTATCGTAGCAATGACAATTCTCTATAGAGTCATGTTGGAATCAATAGACGGCTTATATCTTATTGTGAACACAGCTTTGGATTTCCATGTAGGGTAGTCACAATCACAATGTGTTTTTCCTAAAATATCGTTAGCAAACTCGACTCGTGTCTAGCCATTAGAGTTGTTAACCGTCAAAGGAAGATGGAGGTCTCATCCAGCGACGACAGCGATGATTTCCAGCTTCCTGGAAACTTTGACGAGCTGGTGTCGCTCGCACGATCGAGTGTTTCAACGCTACGGCATTTGCACTACCCAAACAGGAAAGAGAGAGTCTTCACCTTCTTTCATGAGGGAGGTGTTAAGTGATTCAATCTAATTCTCCCAGGCTTTCACAAGAAAGAGTGATGTAATCTGCGGCCGCTCTTAGGGTATAATTTAGTCGCGTCTCAGAACCATGGCTACGACGCCGTTTGCACAAAAATGAACATAAACTATGTTTATGTACATAAACATAGTTTATGTGCACATAAACCTAGTTTATGTACATAAATTATGTTTATGTGCACAAAAATGAACATAAACTATGTTTATGTACATAAACTAGGTTATGTGCACATAAACTATGTTTATGTTAGATAAACTATGTTTATGTGCACATAAACTATGTTTATGTGCACATAAACTATTTTTATGTAACATAAACATAGTTTATGTCATTTTTGTGCAAACGGCGTTCCATAAACACTTCATTTGTTTTTTCCTTGAAAGTGATGACACTCACACGCATTTATACATTTTGTGCTCTGGAGAGAATGGAATCCTTCTGAATAGGTTGTTCATTTCAGAGGGAGGATTTGTTCATAAAGGATAGCACTTGCTAAAGTGTGCACATACTGTTGCTGTAAGACCGGTGTAAGGCAGAAATGTTAGGAAATTTTTTCCATGATTTGGGAACGTTTATTAGGTGTTTTGCAGAGGCTTTCTTGAGAAATTACTGTACAATCTCAGAACGGAGCGTCCGATTTCAGTCGGGTAAATTTTAAGGTAGATTTGGCCATGTATCATTAGATAGTTGACATCTAGGTAGCTGTGACCTTTCAAATGGGTATTCTTTTCATTGACTCACCCGGTATTTGTGACAGGCTTCTTCCGTTTGAGTAATTGATAAGTACAAAATAGCAAATTCTTGGAACTACCTTTGTTCACTGCATCCATAACATCAATCGGCTGTTCTGTTTCTTCATATCTGATGCTCCTATTGTAAAGGGACTTTCAAAGGACGTGGATATGTAACTGATCTGAAAAGTTAAGTTGAAGTTTCTTGCTTGTAACTAGAATGTTTAGAAACTGCCACATTCAAAACTTTTTCTCTAAGTTCAATCAAACGCCGGAATTCTTTTGTTGGGACACCTACAATGCAGGGACTACTTTAGAAGCAGGAAGCAGCTTGACGTCTGCATCTAGAGTTGTAAGTAACGAACGACTGATTAGAGCAGCAATGAGCAGGGAGCTTGGTCTCATCAATCATGAACTATTAACAGCTGTCAGAAGTACGATAGTTTTGTTGCGAGATAAGAACGTTTTATTTTAACAATACTTGAAGAATGATTTTTGCCTGAAACAGGAGTTATTTTGTTTTTACAGATGACGACTTTCAAGATTTGCAAGATGGCTTTATGGAAAAATATTATCACGAGTTTGAAGATACAGAAGAGAATAAATTGGTTTATATGGATATCTTCAGGGAATATGTGAGTCGCTTATTACCTTCTAACTAGTTTTCACGATATTGGAATGTCTGTGTCAGTTGATGAGCAAAATGACTGTTCTGGTTAACCCAAAAGAGAGGTGATCCAACGCTGTCTGCTATAGAAAAGGTCATTGACTGATTGAAAAGCGTTGTTCTGTCTCTCAATAACTAATATATCAGTATTCTTTGCATTTTTTCGGTTTGGTAGATTATCTGAATGCCGGGGGGAGGGGGTGGAGGGGGTAACTACCATATACTGTACACCGACTCTGTTGGGTATTGAATTTGATAAAATTTCGCATACTTGGTTAAGATTTCGGATTTTTGTCACAATTGTAGTTACATTTTAAGTGGCCCGTAAATTTTGAGTTGGGGTATGGTTTTCGCAAAAATTCATAATTATGATTTCAGACGTCAAAATGGCGCCTGCCCGTCTCCTACCTTTGGAACTAACCCATAGGCGAGAGTGAAGGATTTCGAGGGAATGGGGATGCTTGAAAGTCTCAAAAGTCGTCAAAATAGGGGATAAGTTTTCAGCAACTGCACATCTACAAACCAATTAGGAGCGTGTTTCATTTCCGACATGGAATAAGGAACTCAGTCAAAAGTCCTCAGAGCAAGTTTGTAGTCCCTAGGTACCTACAATGCTCTTGTCCCTTTGCGAGGAAAGTTCAGTTCCTTTGAAAAATTTGGGAATGACGTGGCTATGCTTCCAACACTTGAAAGTCATTTCTGGAAAGGAAAAATATGATCGTGGTTTTAAGCCCGTTAAGGAGGTTCCTTGAAGGGGGCTACTTTAGAAAGTCGCTGATAATTTCAGAAGAGAATGACTGATTTTAATCAGGTAAATTTTGAAATGGCTATTAACGCGTCCATCGTTAAATAATAGATTTGGCACTATTGCCGTTTTGATATCATGCAAACAGTGACTGTTTCTACTCACCGGATGTTTATATTGTTTTAGTGTTCAGACGTTTATTGATTCCTTCTTTAGCTATGAATTTCACATGCTCAGTCTGTTTTATTCCAGACGGACATGTTAGAACATCATATTGAAAAACAACTATCGGAAAAGATTCCGGGATTCTCTATGGATGAGTTTCAGAAATGTCTGTTGTAAGGAGAATTTAATTTGATTTTGTGTTTATGTCGTGACAAGTTTGTGTTTTCCAAGTAGCACAGATACTCTTTTCACAGTCTACAGCCTACAGGGTGTCCCGAAAAAATTGGCCCCGTTTGCGTTTCTGGTGTGGAGGAGCTGTAGGCTCAGTCATCTCGATTTTTACACTGTTGCAAAGGTCAGGCTTCAACTTGGTGTTTGAGACCTTGTTTTGATCAATCTGACAAGTCGCTGCCGATTTATGGGAGAGAAACGGTAAAATAAGTGGTTGCTTCAAATATAGCACTTATATTGTTCTCCAGCAATGTCAAAATAAAGTAATTTTTCAAATAAAGGATTCTAGCATCGCATTAAAATTTTTACAAAATCTTATGAAGGGCTAGCAGTATTGTCTATTCATAAGAGAGCACATTCTGCTATTTAGAAAATGTTGCGAACATTTGATACGACGCTAGAACCCTTTCTTTAAAAACTTACTTTATTTTGACATTGCTGGAGAACAATAGAAGTGCTGCTGTTGAAGCAACCACTTGTCAAGTTGACTCAAACACTGTCTCAAACTCCAAGCTGAAGCTTGACCTATGCAACTGTGTAAAAACCGAGATAAGTGAATCTACTGCTCCTCCACAGGTGTGACATGATTTTTGCATTTGGGATAGAACCACCGCGTTATCAAAGTAATAGATTTTCTGATAACATATTTTGTATATGTGGAAGTCCAGGCAATTCAGCTATCATTAATTTCAAAGGACAATGGAAAAGATAACTTACGTTTGTTTCACCGAGCTCTATCATGCATGTAAAAGCATGGGCGCTGTTTCTGAAAGCGTGGAAAATGGTTGGGACAGGTGATCAAATTTTGTTTGCGTCAGTACTCAACTACATTTATTTTCCTGTTCAGGGGATAATCCTCCTTGTTCCCAAAACTTAAATGTAAAAATGTGACAAAACTTGATTAATTTGTGTCATAATTTGTCAGTCAAAATAATGCAGCGAGTGTAAAACGTCATTGTTCATTTTTGTGAAATTAATGTTGCTACCCTCTCCAAATAACTTTTGCTTCAAAATTGATTGTTCATTAACGGTGCTCATCATGTAAACCTCATATAAGTTTTAGGGCACGCTGTTGGTGACTACTATCTTCATCATTTATCAAGATTAAAGCAGGAAATTTATATATATCCAAACTTTATTTATCTTACTTTTCTCCAGTTGGAAATAGTATTGATCGATTTTTTTTATACATTTCAAAGTGATTTATGAATTCCGCTAATGAAATCCTTGAATATTTCATGTCTGTTATTTTGCAGATCGAAAAGGGATCAAATAGATCTTGAGATATTTGAGATGTTGCAAACATTGACAGATTTTCTTGAATTTAAACAGATGTTTCTGAATTACAAGGCGGTAAGTCCTCTGTTGTTGGATCTTTCTTTTTGAGGTCAAAATGTATCTTGAATTTCAAATGTTTCTGCTAATGTCATACAAACGCTTGAAAGAAAATTTTAAAACGCGTTACTGCTTCACTGAAGTTTTTTGAAAGTTTATTAATCAGAAAGCAATGCCTCAAAATTGAATTATTTGGATGAATGTAGCAGTGCTATGTTTGAAAGGGTTGCACGTTTTTGGGTGATTGAGTATGTATACTGCTTTTGAAGTTAATTAATTCCTTGCTAGCCTCGAAACCACATTTCTATTTTTACATGTGTGCCATGATCTTTAAACTCAAGAGTTTTCTGCTAGATATTAAAGAAGGTATGGTCGGCAGCACCAGTTACATTTTACAGTGCTTTGAGTAAAAGTTGTCTTTCTCAGACCTAAGAAACTCCTTGCTAGCAGGTATTTTATTGCAATTTAAGACACCAAGGACCAATAAAATGTGCACAAATTTGGCACAGTGGGATATGATACATCTAGCTTCAAAACTGTGTCTGCATGCTGTCGAATGTTTTATGTCTGGATGGTCTAGATTTTAGATCGATCAAAGTTCACTAAGGGCTACAAATATAAATGCAATGATTCAGAAAGATCTGGCGATTAGATAAGACATTTTATGTAAATTCTGAGGCATGCTTTCGTGAACAAGGACATTACTTCGCAGCTAAAGCTATTGTCATGTTTTTGTGTGCTTTCAAGGGATCCTAAACACAGTTGAAGGATATCTACACTTTGAATGATATTTTCGCCGATAATTGATGTAGTTGGAATTTCAGTCAGGTGGATATATGCATAACATTATTGATCATAGTATTACACATCCCATGATGCTTACGTTTGCTGTTGTACTCTTGTGGTATGGTTTCAAAGTGAAAAAACCGAAGTGGCTGCCGCCAGGATGGCCAGTAGCCTTCAACAGGCTGCGTAAATTGGGCCTTTTTTCGTGAAATATGGTAATTATCTTCCTTATTTGAATGACAAATAGTTTTCATTCGTTTAAGTTTGAGTTTCATGCGTTTCAACTGATTTACATTTCAGATGAAAGAAGGCACGATGGTGGATTTCAGCAATGACTTAGTAGTGAAGCATCTTTCAAATTCAGAAGACATCGCGATTGATAATGAGAGGACAGTAGATATAACTGGACAATTTTCTGCTACCTCTCAATGAGTATGTCCGAAGATTTGTAAATTTTAGCACAGTATTTAATTAACAATGATGTATAAATAACCATTAGTGGCCCAGTTGATCGATCGTACTGGGTCACATCTCAACTTTCTTTGTAGGTAAAATGATGAGGGAAGGGGATATCTGTAAAGAATGCTGTTACCTTGGGATTAGCAAATAACGAAGGAAAAAGATCGTTTTTGGGTGGTATTCTTGGTCTGCTCAAGAAGGTTGTTAAACAGGGATTGATTATTAGAGCCCTGATGGACCCACGTTTTCGGAAAATCCCTATTTTCATTGACAACAATGGTTGTTTTGATTTTGCTATTAAGATGGGTAAACTCATTTGGACACCTGGTGTTTTCTTTCTTAACGTATAAATAACCGTTTTCAGAAGCTTTTTCTCTGGCATCAGTTTACTTCAAACTGTTTTATTCTAATTTTGTACGTAGATAGTCATTACAGCGTTGTTGCTTTACTGGGTATGGATGTATAAGAAGAGTTGACATTGCAAGCCAACTGTAGATTTGTTATAATCCTGTTCTAGTTAGAACTTGGAATTCGTATTTCATTGGGCACATATTCCGAAAATGATGTGGCACGTTTCACGTCAAAATGCCTTCTGAACCGTCCTCTCTTAGAAGCAGATTGTTTTGCAGCTTTGAAGGCTATATTTTTTTGTACCAGTTTACTATTGTTAGGTTTCAGTAATTTTGGAACATCCAATTAAGTACTCTTTCTAAGACCACAATTTTTATGCCCTTCATTCAGTTGACCAGCTTGTCGAGTGTTGTCAATACAATTATTTTGTATACGGCGCTGTAAGAGCCTAGTCAAGAGAATATTGGACTCTGGGGTACTAGTATCTAACGAATCCGTGGAAAAATTGTGACAGAATGCACATAAATTTCGAGTACCAACATTCTAAGAGTTTCTTGTATCATTCTGGGACATGTGATTCTCAAAAAAGGTCCCTAAGCTTGTCATCTATATAGACATGTTTTTAATAGCAATTGTCGACTATTTTGAAAGAGTAAGAGTATAAAGAAAGAGCTCTATAGCAGCAAACCGTAATTGATTTGCATCATGTACTAGTCAAAGCCATGTAAAGAGAGGTGGGAAGACAATTTCAGAGTGTTTTTTAATCTGAGTTATTGAATGATTTTGCTCACAATGCATGACCAGCTTCAATACGTAGCAATTCTCGATTGACTCTGGAAACCTGGAAGGGCGATTTCTAACATAGTCATGACTATGTTTCTGACAACGGCCCCTTACCTGTTATCATAGTACTGTTATATTCGCAAAGGTGTCATCCATCGATTTTCCCTCAAGTGACTGAAAAGAAGTAGCTCGAGAGAAAATGGAACCGGAAGCAAACAACTACCAAAGTCCGACAGATATTTAGAAGTCTGTTTACTGTTGAGATGCATTTTTCGGATCCTGTATATGGTAGCAAAGTTCATCACCCTACCAAAATTTAGATGAGCCAGAGAGCGTCAAAGTCATGCTTACCTACCTTGGTAAGGTATAGATTTATAATGCAAGGTTCAAAATTGGCAAGCACTGGTAGTACTGCATATTCATAAGCCATCTGCTCCTCAGTGGCTCACACAATGGATATATAAAATTAATGATTGTTTATAGGCTTTTAAACTCTGTGCTTACAAGGACTCAATTGCCCCATTAACAACTTTCAAGTCTGACAGGTGATAACTCAAGAAGAAGATATCGCGAAATTATGGAGGAAAAGCACGGAGAAACTCGATGGACACTATTTCAAAGATGCACTGTTTTTCAATGTACAGACGAGTTATGGTCCCTTTGCTAAGCATAGCTAAAAATTGATAGTCCTTATGTCGTCAGACGTGGCTTTTTGCGAATGTTGCCATTTCTCTTGTAAGGGATGTACGCTTTTGTTAATTATGTTTCGATATTAGCTCTTTTTATCTCTTCCAGATGCAACAAACGAATTCAGCTAATTTTGTTCTTTCCCACTGTTATGTGATCACACACTCTTTGGAAAGCATTTCTTTCTTCTTGTATTGAAACAGTTTCTTGATGGTACGAAGTTCTTGAGGGAATCGACATTGCTATTTCTCCAGCGGGGATACTCCAATATATGCATACCGGGGGGCAGTCCAAGAAATTTTGAGGTAACCCAAAAGTATCAGTTCTGCTTCATTGCAACCCAAAAATTTCAGCTCATGGCATTTTATGCTTAGAAACCTCTGTATGGATCAGAATTGCCTCTAAAAATCCAGATATGTCAGTTCAGCAATATTTCATCCCAAAATTATCATGAGCATAATCTCAATTTTATTTCGGCCCAAAGATATCACTTTCAGCTCTATTCTAACCCAAAAATATCGGACTTAGCTCCCCGTATATGCATGTGTTGAGTACCCCCGCCTAGGGCTTTTTCCACTAGCCGCCATAAATACACCGAAGTAACGCGCACATATCCACTGCTTCTTTAGCCAGCCTTTACAGTCTATGAGAGTGAGACTTATCCGATGAGCATACGTGTAAATTTACCCGTTTCAAAGAGACTTTGGCTTCATCATGAGTTTAACAGCTGGATCCCCAATTGCTTTTTGACAATTCCGCATTCATTATGAAACCATGAATATTCTTGTACTGGTCATAAATACTGAATTGAAGATGTCGATTTTTTAAATGTTATAATTCATTTGATTGAAGAATAAACAATCTTGCTGCTCTAGCAGGTGCGGCATTTGCTTCGTAGAGACAAGTTTCCGGAGGTTCATAAGGCTATGAAATTGTATCGAACTTATTGAAACTGGCACATTTGGGAACGTGTTCGTTTGTTCTTTGTTCTCTTCATTGATGGACGTAGATATCAGTTACTTTGAGCGATTATCAATGGCTTTGAAATGTGGATTTGCATCAATGTTGATAAAGGCTTTGATGCTTCAGGGCATGATTCTACTCCAACAGATTGGATATACTTATACTGACAATCCCCATGATTTTGGGAAATTAACCAATACCACTCCATTCTGTTCCAGCTTCTTCTCCTACTAACTTAATCGACAAAGTTTCAATACCAAAGGCCCGTTCGATGGTGAAAGAACGAGACAAACACACACGACAGGCTAACAATGCTTTTGGAAGCTGTTTCTGGGTGTTAATGCGGTGAACTGATAACTTGCAAAGCATTTTCCTTGCGCTTTCCACGAAGATTTATGATGATTTGATTTGAGAGGGAGCATGTTAAGATGTTGGTATGATTTCGGGGGGATTTATCAAAAAAGTTCGTATGAAGAGACTGAAAGAAAGATCGATGGCTACCCTGGGTACCATAGCCTCAAAAACCCAGGGTAGATCCGGGGTAGATCGATGGCCAGCTTCCTGTAGCTTGTTGTCACGCATTTACCACCACCCCCGTCGATGGAGTTCGCTGGTTGAATGCCAAAGTGGTCTCAGTCTTATCTGATATGCTCTGAAAAATGGTCGTCTTCCAACGAACGAGTGAGTTTTGGAAGCTGGAGCAAATAACGTTTAACTCACATCACAACACTCACATGCAAAAGCGGAAGCGAAAATGCTAAATCAGCATTGAAATTTGACCCGGGCAAAACTACTGCGAAGGAGAGAGCGAGAAAAGGTTTCGCTCTCTCGTTCGCTGCAAGAACTGGGGAACTTGACGGCCACCCCGGTCCTGTGTGAAAGAAACAAAGGGAAGCAACTTCACCACACGAATTCTAAGCAACTTCACTCGTCAGAATCCAAGCGTGCAGGTCATTCTTCAACAATGCCTTCTACTGTGGAAATTAGATTTGCTTCTGAATTGGGGAAATCACCGTCGGAGGATTTTAGCTGCTTAATCATCGGACAGCTTTCACATCTCCGAAAGATCAAATTTGATGATATTGCGTGCAAACTTCAGCCGAAAATTGATGCTGAGGTAGGATCTTTCACCAATAGTATGATATTTTGTTACTGATTGAACAGGCAAACGCTAGATGCACAGAACTGGACAAAAATGTTTATTCTCGTGTGCCTAATGATCGCCCCCCCCCCCCAGATGTTAATTTTGAACAACTCTCCACCCCTCCACTTTCATATCATTTTTATTGACCTCTAATCACAGGTAGTGGGGGAAAATTGGTAAAGGTAGCCATAAAGCGTACGAGACGAAAAAATCTAGGGGGGCGGCCCGACACGAAGTCCATCGTTTGCCACGAGGGGCAAATCACTCCTAAAAATGGCGTACGAGATTAATAATCACAAGTGATTATTTTGTGATTAATTTGATTTTATGGTGATTTAAGTGATTAATTTGTGATTATTCTAGAATAAATCACGCATTTCAAAATGTTCTCAAATGAGCTCCTGTACTATAAAAATTGCATGAATAAGGCAAGACAGAGCAAGATTGATAAACCAAATAATGAAATAAGACAGTAAACTCTTGACCATAAATCAAGTCAGACTATCATGCCAATTTGATTTGGCAAAGTTGTTTGTAACACAAGAACGAGGCTTTCCTTTTTGCTCCATCACAGGGGATCCAGAATCTTGCACTTTTGTGCTGTTCATGCTTTGGCACTTGTTTTTTGCATATCTAATAGTGTGTTCACATTAATTCGGAAAATGGTGAAAGGAACAATCTAATCTTTTCACTTCTTATAAAAGTAAAACACATAAACTTGGTTAAACATTCAAAATTTGTGATTAATATGACTGGTGATTTTGGTGATTAATTTGATTTTTGTGTGATTAACGTGATTAATTTGTGATTAAGATGTGATTATTTTTGAGAGCATACGAGATTTTAAGCAGTGATTTGCCCCTCGGTTTGCCAGCATTTTTGCCCGACTTTGGGCAAAAATTTGTCCGAAAAAGGATGATTTTTGAAAATTTCTCCAAAGTTTGGGGGGGCTACCGCTCCCCAGCCCCCCGCCACATACGTGTATGAAAGCTTAAGTTATGAAAGTAGCAAGTAGGTACCTCCTTCTTTGCTTTAGTACTTGTCATATTTGCCAACTTTGTCTAGATCAGCCAAACGGCGACAATCTTTGTGATACAAACAGTTCCGGTTTTGAGTGGAAACCGGAACTGTTTGTATCACAAACATTGTTATCGTTGGGCTTATCTAGACAAAGTTGGTGAATTTGGCAAACACTTAAAGTAAAATGTGAGGTACTTGTTATTTTTACTAATTTTTCCCCACTTGCACCTAGAACCAAACCAGGCCAAACCAGCCAGAACGAGCCACAACAACCCAAAATAACCCAAAATCAGATTATAACCACCCAAAACCACCCAAAGCCATCCTAGACCAGAGTTACAGTATAACCTCTCAAAACCATCCCGAAATCCGAGAATTATCAGACTCCTGGTTATCAGACCCAGAATTATAGCCCTTTTGGGGGGCATAACACCCCTGAAAATCAGCATGGTAGTAGGCCTACTTTGTATATTTTAAACTCTTATCTCTCAAATTCTTCATTTTATTATCATGGTGCTTTTATCTTAGTGTAACTTAAATGCTGTTGTTTCTCATGAAGAGTAAACTTTGCAAGATTTTTCAAGATTATTGTTCTTATAATCTTACTTACTTTCAAGATTATATGCAAGCTTTGTTGGAAATTTGTACCATTTGTTGGGAATGATTTGTAGGATTTCTCTGCTTTTCCAAGATTTTTACAACTTCTTGGGGACTTGTAGGATTTTGCAAAGATTTTAGCAATTTTCAAGATCTTTGGAGAGTTAGATGTTTTTTGAGAGTTTTTAATACTTTTTTTATGACAGCAAACTAGATTTGTTGAACTGATTTGCCCCTCGCCTAAAGTGAGGGACAAATCACTCTGTAGAGATCTCCTACACCTTTGGAAAAAATCCTTTTGTTTTCTAGAATAATTTGTAAAATTCTATTTCCATTCTATGCTTATCTCTACCTAGCACAAACAAAACATTCTCAAAGGTCAAAACAGAGACTTGGTCCTGAAAATTCCTGATAATGAACTTGAAGTAGTCAAAAAGATCTTGGTGCGCAAATTGTCTTCTACTTGGATTGGAAAGAACAAATCAAGGCAGTTTCTAGGGCGGTCTTGAGGCCAGTTGGCTTTTTAAAACATGCCAAGTCTTTTCTCCCGAAAGAAACGTTGCAGACTCTCTACAGAGGTATTGTGGAGCTCCACTTTCGATACTGCTGTTCTGTCTGGGGCTGCGCCGGTTTAACTGAAATTAATCAATTGCAAAAACTTCAAAACGGTGCTGCTAGGATGATAACGAATAGCAGCTTTGATGCCCCCAGCAGTCCTCTTATTAAAGGATTAGGATGGAAGACCGTCAAGGAACTTGCTTCCGGTGAATCTAAGACAATGGTCTTTAAGTCCCTGAATGAACTGGCTTTACAATACTTGTGTGACCTTTTCACCTGTAATTTGTCCTGCTGATCATATAGCCTTCGTGATATGGGGACCGACCTGAGGCTACTGATGAAAAGGTCAGCAAATGGCCAGAGATGTTTCTCTTGTAAAGGTGCAAAACTATGGAATAGCCTGTCCGCCAAGTCAAAGCAGGCAACTTCTCTGTATTGTTTCAAGAAAACTATGCATAAACTGTTTTCTTTTGTTTTTATTGTAATTTTAAGCATCATTGTAAGTAGGTTTTGAATATTGTAAATAAGGTTTTATTGTTTAATCTAAGCAGTTTTTTTATTTTGTATCTTAGGTTGTAATATTTTTATCGGAGGGCCGCTTGAAAATCAACTTGTTGAAGGGAACCCTCCTTGAAAGAATTGAATATAAAGAAATATCAAAATATCAAATTAAGAAACTTTATCTTATGGCCTGACATGTACTCTTACCTTTTGTTTCTTAAGAACGTGTGCTGTTTCTTAAGAACGCGTAATGGAACGACTTTCGTACAAGTTTTATAAAGGTTCAAAATCATATTTCCTACTTCCTACCCGTGCCTTCGTGAAAACTTCAAACTTGTCGTTGAAGCCTTTCCAGTACTTGTTCCTCAAGTACCCCCTAAGTGATGTGATACAAGAGAAAAGTGAAAATAAAGTTTTGCAATTTATTTGAATTTTTTTTTGAGATTTTTGGTATTAGTTTTGCGATATATTTTGGCTATCGGTTTTTTGATAGCTTTCTCACTGACAGAGATCTCAATGAAGAACATATTTCAAGCTGAGTCACACTCATATGTAAGGAAAGTAACGAATAATTTTTTTGCTACCAACACTCAAAATATGAAAAAATTATGGTCAGGTATAAAGACAATCATCTCTCATAAATCATCTACCTCTCTTCAATTAACAAAATCAAAGATCCGGAAGGAAATGTAACATCAGAACCAAGCAAAATTTCAAATATCTTTAATGATTTCTTTGTAAATATTGCTGATGACATAACAAAGACAATCCCAAAGACTCCTAAATCTCCTCTTGAGTATCTATCTAACAGAACTTGTAATTCTCTTTTCCTTACGCCAGTCACTTCCATGGAAGTTAATGACTTAATCAACATTCTAAATCCATCTAAATCTGTTGGTCCTAATAGTATACCCATAAAATTGCTAAAGATCCTTGGATCCTCAGTCTCCCCCCTTCTTGCTCTCCTTGTGTATCAGTCTTTCCAGTCTGGTGTTTTTCCTGATAAACTCAAGATAGCCAAAGTAATAACTCTGTTCAAAAAAGGTAATCCTGAGCTACCTTGTATGTATAGACCAATTTCTCTTTTACCCATCTCCAGTAAGATATTTGAGAAATCAATGTACAGATGACTGTTTAGATTCCCTGAGGTACATAATGTTCTTTTGTTCTTTGCAATTCGGATTTCAAGAAAACCATTCTATTGATCATGCCCTAGTGAGTTTGACAGAAGCTATAAGAAATACACTTGATAAGAAAATATTTGGTTGTGGTATTTTTATTGATTTACAAACGGCTTTTGATACTGTCAATCATGAAATTTATTGTCAAAATTGGAACACTAGGGTATGCGTGGTTGTGCCCTTGAGTGGTTTAGATCTTATTTATCAGATAGAAAGCAATATGTTTCTATCAATGGCAGTAATTCTTACTTACTTTCAATTACTTGTGGTGTACCACAAGGTTCTGTACTAGGCCCATTACTTTTCCTTGTCTACATCAATGATCTACCAAATGCTTCTAGTAAACTTAATTTTTATCTCTTTGCTGATGATACAAATATCTACTGTGAATCCAAAGATTTATCTAATTTACTCAACATTGTTAACAAAGAACTTGGATCAATAAAAAGATGGCTTGATGCTAATAAATTATCATTAAACATTGATAAGACGAACTATATTATCTTTCACTCTTCTTCTAGAAATGTTCCTTCTGATTCTACAATAAAAATTGGAAAAATCTTATTAAAAGAGTTAAGTTTGTTAAATTCTTAGGACTTCTCTTGGATGAGCATCTAAGCCGGAAATACCATCTCAGTGAACTCTCTAAACAATTAGCTAGAACTTGAGGAATTTTTTCAAAATAAGAAATCTACTTCCATTAGATGTCTTGCTTTGCTTGTACAATGCTTTGTTTTTATCCTTCCTACAATACGGTCTTATTGTTTGGGGTCAAACTTTTGCGTCATACATAGACCCAATTTTTGAATTACAGAAAAAAGCTTTCAGAGCTATCTCATTTCACTCTCGTTTGTCACCCCCCCTTCCAATCTCTAAAGATCTTAAACTTCTTAAGCTTTCTGAGATTTTTGAACTCCGCCTTCTAACCTTTGTTTATGACTCTGTTAATAAAACTTCACCTTGTTGCTTTCATGACTTCTTCCTATTCCGCTCATCACTTCATCAATATTCCACAAGACAGGCCAGTCAAGGTGATCTGTACTTATCCCGTATGAACAGTCTTCAAGATGGTCTAAAGTCAACTCGATATCTTAGTGCTAAACTTTGGAATGCATTACCAGTGGAATTCCGAAATGCGCCATCGAAAATTTCCTTAAAAAAACAACTGAAGATTTACTTATTGAACACTGCCAATGAATAATTCTAAGCTACCCTTGCTATTTGCATGATTTCTATTTAGTTGTTTGGAATCTTTAAATCCAACCAAAATTACTAATTTCAGATTATCACAGTGTCGAAGGGGGGGGGGGGCTCTCTCCTCGATTAGTTTACCTATTGAGAGAGCTCCTCCTCTAAGTAATTCCCTCCATACAATTTATTTGTTTCTCTTTACTTGTATATTGTAGTAATTTTCCGTATCATTGTGTTAATTTTCTGTAATATTGTCTTATTTCCATGTAGTTTAGTTATTTGTTAGTATAGTTGATTATGAATGAATTGTATATAGTGGAATTTAAACATATGAAAACTGAAAACTGAAAACATATGAATGAACATGAACGAAATACCTCATAGTGCGTAAGCCATTGCAACTTTGTCATTCACAATAATGTATCGTTCCATTAACAATCCACCAGTAGAAGCGATGACGTTGGTTTCAACCATCTACAGAACAGCATCTTTTATGGACCAGCCAGTAAAGAGATGCTTGAAGCAGTAGTCGCTTGGCCACCGACCACAAAATTAGTGACCTGTGGATTACATGACCTTGTGACCTGGTGACCCATGGGTTACATGACCTTGTGACTGGTGGATTACAGCAGCCGATTTTATGGCATTAATTGAATGTTTTCCCATGCATTAATGTTACCCCCACCAAGCTTACCAATTTTGCCATGGTAGACCCAACCAAGAAAGGGGATAACTTCATTGCTCAGTCTTGTTTAATTTTGTTTCCTTTGTAGCACTTTGAAAATGCTGTCAAGTCACTCAATCCAAATCCTACCGATAGTGTTCAGCTCTGGACAAGAAATACAATCTTGAGTTGTCTTCCAGACAAAGGTAGTAGACACAATGCACCAATGTTTCCTCATACATTGACTCAGTTGGTGAAGAATGGCCTGCCTGGCTTTAAGAATGAGAGCATTGTTGTAAGTTATGATTATTTCCTTTCTCTGTGCGAGCATAGCACTGTTATGAAAGCTCTCGGTAGGGAAATGTACTTTTCAACTTTTGGAGTCCTTCCCATGTTCTGTGTAGGGACTGTATTTTCTGTCTGATATGCTGTATTGTGCTTGTATTCTGCAGCTATGTTTGTTCTGTAGTTACACCAATAGCCATAATTAAGAGGATGTTGGACTTACTCTCAAAGATAAAGTCATGCTCTTTTTGAAAATATTGATCATTGGTATTGCTGCATTCATGGCCAGATTTTTAATGAAAAAATAATTTACAAGATCCCAGAAAGTTCACCTAGATTAGCTCACTCTTTCTACACAAAAGTACTGATAACAATAGGAGTGCAGCTCTGATCAATTTGCAATCATTTATAAGCTAATCCTGAAAAGTTAACTTGAATGAAGGTGCCATTTATGCTTTGTGAGTGAAGGTGAAGGTGAAGGTGAAGTTGCAGTTTTTAGCCCCAAGCGCTGAGATCGCAGAAGTAGCTAAGCGCTAATCGAGTCCGCAACCCCTTGTCATGACGCTCAAGTGGTGAGGCCCTATCGCGTCTCGAACCCTCTCCGCCTGACTGTTCTGGCTTCAAAGTCAGAGGATTACACCACCGCACCACAACACCTTCTAGCCTTCTGAGTTGAAATATGGATCTTCAGACTTCAAATTTTCTTCCAACTACTGACCAGAGCTTTGGCGGTTTTGCTAAGCCAATTCCTACATCATATAAATGCAACAAACAGATTAAAAACTGTACAATGGGTACACTCTAGCAAGTACAATATGATTCGATTTTTGTTGCACATTTGGCTATCCTACAGCTGACTTTGCTGTTCATCAGGAATTTGCTGAGGCTAGCTTGTCAACGCTCTTCGAGTAAAGGTAAATTAGAACTTTGGAGATTAAAGGCAATCAAGATAGTTAAAAACTGGCCTGGGCTAATGTTTGAAATACAGTAGACATTTTTCCTTTAAAGTCCAGATTTGCCGCCACCTCGAAACCAGAGCTTTCAGGTTTTGGCCTAACTACAAACGCGATGTCTTGGGGAATCTCCTCAAAGGATAGACATAGCGTGGAATTTCTGGGCAAGGACCCGTGTGCTAAGGTACACATTTGAATAGAAATTTAAAACTGGGAACTGACAAAAATATCAATGTATATAGTCACCAAGGAAAATCCTTCATCAGTTAAAATGAATTAACAATAAGACACCATTGTGCACGACTGAGGACTCTCAAGGCTCTTAACCTTGTGGATTTTTCATCCTTTGGGTATATATGATTGTTTGTTTCGTAATGATTCTAATCAAAGCAAATTGATTTTATTCAAATAATGAATAATTTTTCACACCCAATGGGGTTATTTCGCTGATGAATAACTTTTATTCGGCAGATGTAATTAAAAGGCTTTGTAGAATGAACAGAGATGTCTCTTCAGGACAAAATTCGTCACTTTAATTGTCAAGTTGGACTTGGATTTCAATTAAGAATTTTCCGAAGCACGAGGTTTCTTGCGTGTACTTCGCTACGATTCAGGAGATTCCACAACAAGCGCGTTGACAACTTAGGCCAAAACCCAAAAGCTCTGGATTTGAGTTGGAAGCAAATCTAGACTTTCAACGTAAAAAAGTCCTCTTTCCATGCTCCAATATCAACAGACAAGGGATCTTTTTTCAAGTTAACAATTGATGATTGGTTTGAAAATCATTTCCAATTGATTCAAGCTGAATTCTTAGCGCGAGCCCCGATCAAATCTATATTTTTTTTCTTGGACACCCGGTATTGTGTTCAACAAATTTGAAAAATGATGTTTCATTTTGTAGCTGAAAAATGACGGCCGTGTGTTAAAGCATTTCTTACCCCATTTATTAAATCTACTCAATTTGATTCCCTCCAGCACTTCAAGTTAGATAGAACAATTATTCATGTACATTAAACTAGCTATTCAGCTTTAAATCAAAGCCATTGTGAGTTGATTAGAGTAGAATTTGCTTTGGTATCCCTGATCACTTACCAGGTGTTCCAAAAAAAATTTTCCTATTTGAGCCGCTATTTCAGTAAAAGTGTGTTCTATTTGATAAAGATCTTAAAGGAAATCTGTTATACAATGGTCAATTTAGATTGGAGTATTTGTTTTATTTCTGTATCGGCGCTCATTAATTTTCTATAAACATTTTCTTGAAAACCAGAATACCTGAAATGCTCAAGAAAGGAGCTAAAAACGGTTTATCAATAAAATCGTTAAACCTTCACCTCAAAATCCAAGGAAATTCTGTTTTTTTTTAACTAAATTCCAACAGTACGGAGCTTGAACTCTATAACGGGACCCAAGAAAAATCATATTTGTCTGTTTTGTCCGTAAAAAGCACGATTATGCTTGATGTTCAAAGAAAAAGTTTTGTACAGAAAACAAGGTCCTGTGGTCCTCACTTTAGCGTATTGCCAACTTTGAATGCCAATTTAAGAAATCGACAAGCGGTTGTATGCCATCACAACTGTGATGTAAATATGGAAGGAATGGAACGTATCTCCATCGTTAGATTTCCCACCTTTTCACGGACTTTCCAGCATACGATTTTTCGAAAATTCCATAATTTTCTTTTGATGAGCAAACAAATCGTGGAAAGGTATATTGATCCAAGTGAGCCTTTAAGCAAGAGATTGTAGTTTACATTGCTCAAAACGACGCAGTAGTTGTTGTTGTGGAACTGTTAAAACGGGAATTTTTTTGGAACATCCGGTATGTTATTATCTTTGGATTTCCCAGTATCCAAAAGTCGCCAGCTAGCAGAGCTGGGCTTTTTCAAGATCATGTTCATATATGGTGGTAGATGCAAGATGCTTTTATTCAATTCCTTTTCAATTAGATTGTGTGTAAACGATCAGATGCATTTGCACTTGGGTGTGCTGTTGCCAGAGCGTTCCCACTTTACAGCAAGAAGACATGTTCAAAGAGAAGTTCCATCCTCTCTCAACGCACTATCAATGTTGAATTTGTATTTGTTGGTGAGAATGATACTGGACTGGACAAGAGTGAGCTAGATTGCCTTACTGTTGCTGCAGAATCAGTGAGACTATCAGCAAGGATTGTAGATACCCCATGCAATGAAATGAACACCAGTCACTTTGTGGAGGTAGTTAATTGAATATTTTGTAAGACTTGTTGATCAAAATATGATATGTTCCTAAGTGCAGCTAAATTTCCACATTTGATGACAGAGTTCATTTCCCTCTGTAAATCGGAGGGAAAGATCGACGAAAACAAAATCATATTCGTGTAATACTTTCAGCCGTTTTCAACATATCATAATTCCTTACTTGTCCATTTTCCAAGATAACGATATGATAATTAAGACAAATCCATGTGATGATTAAGACAAGTTATGCAAATGCTTGGCTTTGCTGAAAGGTATTTGAGAAATGATTGCTTCTTTCCTCTCAAATGTGCATTGATCGACTGACGTAGCAAACTATAGTTTTTTGATGGCCAAAAGGCAAAGTATGTGCCAAAATTAATTTGGAAAATCCGTCATCTCATTTTGAAGACATTTAGCGATTTTGATAAGAAACTGTTTCTGGAAAAGCTTGAAACACTTAAATACGAAAATGAAACAGTGATGACGGAATATTTGTATCATAGGTTTTGGCTTTCTTTTAAGGCATTTCTTGGTTGTCTCTAGCCATGTTTACCAGCTGAAAACATCATTTCACAAATTTTGTGGGGTTCTTCGCTTTCGTAATTTTCAATTGAGTTGTAGCAGCGACTGGTTTTCAAACCAGAAGACAAACTTTTCAGTTACGAACCGGGAAAACTGTTTGTATATGAAACAGTTATCCACACAAATCAGTGATTCAGATTTTTTGGTAGCTGATTGGCTTGTTGTGTGCATCCCTATTATATTTTTATATCTCTATCGATAGGAGAATGGCGAAAATAAGGGTTTTGCGAAACCAGGACCATCTAAAACCCGCCAAAATTTATGAAAAACAATGGATCGATTTTGATCATTACGACAGAATAACGAATTCGTGTTGCATCAGCTAAGGAGATGGTAATTCCCATTGCACGCACACTAATGCTCTGAGCGTACGTTCTTTGTCTACAAGGGGATCATCCAGATACAGCCAATCAGTAGCATATTCCCAAGTTCATATGCTTATTGTGTTGCTGCACTGCAGCTGATAAAAATCGATACCCTATTTTTGATGTATGTCAGCCGCTTTTAGAACGGCCTGTAATCACTAATCACTAAATCCTTATTTTCGCCAGTTTAAGACCTCGACTAAACTTAGAAAGAATAGTGGCGACGTAATCTAGCTATATATTTATCAGACAAAATTGTATTAACTGCAAAATAAAGATATTAAAAAGTTTGATTTCACGATTTTGAAAAATATATCATACCTTTCCCTTCTTACGGGCTTCAAAGGGCATACTAGAGATGCATGGCATTTTCCACCTTTTGAAAAAGAAGAGTTCAGAATTGGTTGTGACCTGATTTAATCGAATTCCTTTCAGGAAGTCAAAGCTGTAGGAGCCGAACTCAACATTGATCCAGTCATTATACAAGGAGAAGAGCTAAAAGAAAGAGGTTTTGGAGGTTCGAAGGCTTTCTTATAACCGTTTCTATTTTCCTTCCTAAGATGCTATCACAGTAAGAATTAAAGAAGATGACCTTTGCTGGAAGTAAATTATTTTTCAATACGAATTTGTAGTTATTTTTTACTTGATGGCTATTAAAAGGGCAGAATTGTTCCTTTCTGATTATAACACTCATTCTGACATGATAGACCACCCCATTCAGGCACAAAACGAATCAATACCCTTCGTTTTGTTCTGATCCCTGGGGTATTCGACTTTTTGACTTGTTTTTCATATTATTTCATTTGACTGGCATTAACCGGTTTTCATATTCAGTGCTATAAAACCAGCATGTGGTATTTTTATTCTGACGATGGCTCAAGTTTAGTGCCAAAACCAGGGGACCAACTGTATGGAACTTTTTACCAAACGATTTGAAGACAGTAGAAAGCCGGGAAATTCTCAGAAATGCGCTAAAAAGACACTCCAGACATATAAATATGATTTCATTTACCAAAGGGACAACTTTTAATCACAACAAAGAGAAAGATTTTGTATACTTTTAATCTAAAATGGGCTTCTTTCATGTTATTTATTTTACGCAGAGCTATCTTATTTTGAATTAATTGCATAGAACCAAATTGTAACAGGTAGGTAGAGCAGGCCCACATCAGCAGTAATGCTGCCCGTCCCTGGCCTGCTTCTACAAATAAAGATGTATGTATGTATGTTTGAAAGGTACTTTATGTTTTTTTGGATGTGTCGTCATATCCGTACTCCATACACGGGCTCAACGACTAATTAACTGGATTGTCATACCAATAATGGGTTTGCTGGTTGACATATGAGACCAGTATAATTCTGGTTTTTTGCATCGTGTCATCCTGAGAGAGTCGCAATGAAACTGTTCATCGTTACACTGGTTTTAAAGACTCATATCTCCAGTTGAATGATTTGAACCCGTCTTCTGATAGAAAAAGAAATGCATAACGAAAAGTAATCCAACTGGCTGATTTCTAGAAGCCACTTTCCTATTTGTTGTTTCTTGCTGTATGTTCTTTCATTTGTCAGAATGAGTATAATCTAGTGCTTACTGGTTCGAAGATAACCACAATAAACGAATAAACTCCAATTTACTCTTTCTATAATGTTTCGTTTTAACTCCAATCTCTACAATTTACTCTGCTACCATCGTTGAGCCCGAATATGGCTCTACTATTACTTGTTCTCTCTTTTAACTCTTAACTTGACTCTAATTCTCTATAACTTTTTACGTTTGCTTTACTTTTAATTCGCTGAATAAAAATGTTTAATGTGTCCTTTTTATACCTAAAGCTACGAAACTTCTAGAACTACAACGTCATTCTTACTACAAGATATTTCTAAATTACTAAGCTATAATCGAGAAGGCTCTCGAAAAACTATTACGTCATTCATTGAAACTATTTACATGAAAACGAGGCTAAATGGCCTAAGTGTCAATTGTAATGTTCGAGAATGTCGATCTGGCAATTTCGAAAAGCTTCTTAATCATTACACAGCAAGGAATGTTACATTACGTTACGAAATACCTACAATTACTAAATTAAACATGGCTAACTACTCTACAATCGATGGTTCTGGAAAAGGAAAGTCTGCAACTACAATAAATGTCAATATTCTTTAGTGCTCTATGGATGGCCTAATTTCTTTATCATCGTCCCTGAGGTAATTATTGTCTCTCTTCTGGCCATACTCTCCCTCCTCGATGGGTTAGTGACCCATCGACTATCATTCATCTGGTCTTTTGTCTCCATCCGGTTTCTCTATTTCCTCGAAGCATCCCAAGGGACATATCTTCGTAATTGGCCTGATAAGGGTGTTGCGTCCGATTTGTACTTTAGCCGCTCGCACATGATTGTCTGGTCCTGGATATATCTCTACAATCTTTCCAAGAGGCCATTGTCCACGTGGTGTGTCAGGTGCGATGATTAAAACTACTTCGCCGACTTGAATGTCATCTTGTTCAGTCTTCCACTTCGTTCTGCGATTCAATGATGGCAGCCACTCACGAAGCCATCGATGCCAGAAATGGCGTACTAATTCCTGAATTCTCCTCCAACGTTTTTTCAGGTCGTATGGGCTTGTGTCGACAGATTCGGGGGCGAATTGACCTCCTACTTGTCCAAATAAGAAGTGATTTGGTGTAAGGGGTACATCATCCATCGGATTGGCGGACTGATACGTTATGGGTCTTGAGTTCAGGAGTCCTTCGGCACCTATGAAAGCTGTCGTTAGTTCCTCATCGGTAACGTCTGCACCCTTCAATATCGCGTATGCTGCTCTCTTTGCGGCTTTCATCATAGTTTCGTGCACTCCTCCAAAATGTGGTGCTAATGGCGGGTTAAAGTACCACTTGATACCTTTATTTGCAGCTGACTTCTTGATCTTTTCTTGATCTAGTTTCTCGACCAACTCTTTAAGCTCTCGCTCAGCTCCGACGAAATTACTACCGTTATCTGAAATTACCTCTTCCGGAAGGCCTCTTCGAATTGCCATACGATAAAATGCATTGAGAAACGAATCTGTGTCCAGCGCGTAAGCCATCTCCAGATGCACAGCTCTCGAAGTTAGGCATGTAAATAAACAAAGATAACGCTTCATTCTCTTCTTCCCTCTACCTTGTACTGTTATAAATGGCCCTGCGTAATCAACTGCTGTCCGTGCAAATGCCCGTAGTGGTAACTTCAGCCGTATCTTTGGTAAAGGAGCCATGATTTGTCTTGCAGCCTTTGTTTTACGTCTGCGGCACTCGAAACACTCTGCCTCCCATTCTCGAATCTCTTCTCTGCCTTGCATAATCCAGAAACGTGCTGATATCTTGGATAATGTGTGATTCGTACCTGCTGAATGGTTGCTTTGCTCATGAAAGTCCTTGACTATCAACTTGGTTACCCAATGTTTCCTTGGCAAAATTATGGGGTATCTCACATCAAAGGGCAAGTATTCTGCATAAGTTAGTCTTCCGTCCGATCGCAATAGACCTTCTTGATCAATTACGGGCTTCAGTGTCAAAAGCTTGCTGTTTAGTGGAATGGGTCTTTGTTTTGTTAATGCTTTGGATTCTTCACTGAAGGCTTGCCGCTGTGCTTCCTTTATTATGGCGGTTTCTGCATCCGCTATCTCTTGATACGTTATGTCTCCCGTACATCGATCTTCTAGTTTACGTGTACAGTTCTCGATAAATCTTTGTACCCATGCTCTCACTCTGACTAATCTGTTCCAATTCGAATATCTTTCTGGTTGTAATCGCCAATCTGTTTCGTGTGTTGTTGTAAGCAAAGTTAGGTCTTCTTCATTCTCTGTCTCTATTTGCACTCTTGCCTGTTTGCGTACTTCTGACAAGGTTTCTTGATTCACTTCGATCTTCACTTTTGGCCAATCTTTCTCGTCAGATTTCAGAAACTCTGGACCGCTCCACCACAATACATTGTCCTTCAAATTCGCTACCGAAGTTCCTCTTGTCGGCAAATCAGCTGGATTCTCTTTCGTACTGACATGTCGCCATTGCTCTGGATTTGTTGAACTCTGTATCTCCCCTATTCTGTTTGCAACGAAGGGCTTAAATCCGCGACTTGGTTTCCTTATCCACCACAAAACATTCATGCTGTCGGTCCAGAAAATTAATGATTTTTGGTCAACTTTCAGGACTTTGGCTACCGAAAATGCTAATCGTAATCCAAGAATTGCGCCCATTAGCTCCAGTCTTGGTATACTTGTTGCTGACAGTGGTGCTACTCTACTCTTTGACACTATCAAGCGCACACTTGTTGAACCATCTTCGTATTGTTGTCTTGCATAGATCGCAGCGGCATATGCTTCTCCTGAGGCATCTGTGAACGTATGAATGGTTGTTGTAACAACTCTCTTTTCCAGTTGTAAGCAACGAGGAACTATTACTTCTGATAACTGTTGAAGCTCTGCAAACCATGTTTTCGCCTTTCTTGCAACATTCTCGTCAAGCAGATCGTCCCAGTCTAATCCCGATGTCCACATCTCTTGCAACAGAATCTTCGCTCTTATCACGTAAGGATTTAGGAATCCCAGAGGATCAAATAGTGTAGCAATCTTTCGTAGAAAATTCCTCTTTGTCAGCAAATAACTTTCTTCTGGCGGATTAACTTTATATGTGAAGATGTCTTCTTCAGCTACCCACAATATTCCAAGTGTTTTGATTGCTGGTAAGCTTCCTTTATCCAAATCCACTTCTGCTGCTCTATCTTCTTCAGGAATTTGCTGCAGAACATCTTTTGAATTTGACAGCCATTTTCTTGCGTGCATTCCTGCAGATTCCCACAATGCTGATAGCTCTCTGTACAATTTTATGCACTCTGCTTCGTTTACAGCCGAATCCATACTGTCGTCCATGTACGTGGATTCCAATACCGTTTCCGCAGCCCTCGGAAAATCGCTTTCTCTTTTTCTGGCATGCTCTTGAGCGACAAATTGCGCTTGAAACGGACAGGAATTTACTCCGAACACTAAGCTGTTAAATTGGTAGACTTCTGGCTTTTTCGACTGATCCAGATCTCTCCAAAGGAACTTGTGGAACTGCCTATCTACCGGCGATATCCCAATGCGAAGATACATCTCTGCAATGTCGCAAACTAGCGCCACTGGAAATCGACGAAAGCGAAGTAACACGTCGACTAAGTCCCGTTGCAACTTTGGTCCTTGGCATATGGCATCATTGAGAGATACTCCATTACACTTCGCAGATGCGTCGAAGACAATACGTGTTTTGGTAGTTTCCCTGCCTGGTCTAACGATGGCAAAATGTGGTAGATACCAACTCTTTTCATTTCTCTTCTCTTGAACTTTCGAGATGTATCCTTTCTTCAAATGTCCCGCTATTACGTCGTTATATGCTTTGCCTATGTCCTCATTCTTCAATAAGCGCCTTTCAGTACTTTTCAAACGATTCATTGCCATGTCGTAGTTATTTGGCAACTCTGGTGCATTTGGTTTCCAAGGCATTGCAACTTCATACCTCCCGTCTTTGAACTTTAATGACTGGCTGACTTCTCTCATTGCGTATGACTCTTCTGGTGACAATGCTGTTTCTTTCTCTGCAAACGAACCACTTGAATCTATTTCCCAAAACTTCTGTAAGGTTTGATTTAAATCTGTATCTGCTTGATTTATAAAGTAAGCTCTGTTGAAGTTGGTGTTAAAAGGATCATTTGCTGCATGCGCTGTTCCTCCAATGCATGTCCAGCCTAATGGTGTTAATCTGGCAACCGGCTCTCCTGGCTTTCCACGAATGTCTTGTATTGAGTAATGCAAGTCTGCCAAATCTATTCCTATCAGAATGTCCACTGTAGGTCGAGATCCGAGGTTCGGGAACTTTATTCCTCTTAAATGCTTCCATTTAGCTGCGTATTGATTCCAATCCACCGGTTGTAAGTCGCCAGTTACTTTCTCTGTAGTATACCCTGTAGCTGACACCTTGATTCTCCCATCCAGACTCTCTAATTCGAATTCAACAGGCATCGTTTCGAATGAATCCCTTTGACCATTTAATACATTTACTGTAATTTTCCTTGTTTCTCCAACTAATCCAAGCTCTGCAGCAACGTCTGCATTCAAGTAGGTTTTTGTGCTAGCATCATCCAACAGTGCATTTACGACTATGCTTTGATTTCCATTTTTTACCTTCACTGGCACAGTACGAAGTGCTGTAAAATGAGCTCGATTTGTTTGCTCTGCTATCTCCATTGTTGTGTGAGACCTTTCTGCTGTAGGTTTTTTCTCTCCCTCCGTGCGGGACTCTGCTACATCTTTCTTTGGAGCTGTAGGCGTAGCTGTTTTGTTGTAGGTGCTCTCTGACTTGATATTTTTGCCACCATGCAGAATTCTGTTATGGGTTTCTTGACAACCGTCGATTCCACAGACTCTTCCTTTGGTACAGTAGCCTCCCATATGATCTCCACCGAGGCAGCGATAACACAATCCCAACTTTTTTGCTGTGTACCAACGCTTAGAGACATCCATTGCTTTAAATTCGTCACATCGCCATATTGGATGGTTCTTCTTACACACCTTACAAAGGGGAAGCTTGTCTTTAACCTCAGCTTGTCCAAAGAAAGTCTTTGCTCCTTCTTTTTGTTTTGAAGTTAATCCGCGAATCGTTTCTGATGCAACAGTCTGAAATTCTGCTTCTTGGATCACCCACTCACGTAAAGTTTCCACACATTCTGGTTTACGCTGCTCATATATCCATCTATGATAATTTACCAGCATCGTCTCACTCAATTTCTTCTGAGCTTTCAGATACAAGGATCCATTTCCCAATTCTTCTAATCGCTTTGATTCTCTCAAGTTTACAACCAACATATCCAATAAATCTGCAAAACTATCCAGATCCTTTGCATTTCCTGGTCTCACTGATCGAAAATGGTCTAATTCGTCAAGATAAAGATTTACTCTACGCCGTTGTCCTCCATACTTTCGCTCCAAACGATCTTTTGCTGTTTGATAGGCTGCAGCTGAATGCCCCAAACCTTCGACTACTTTTAGGGCTTCTCCGCTTAGATACTGTCGCAATTGCAGCAACTTATACTCTGACGTGGCTGGGGCTTGGTCGATGCATGCCATAAACGCTGCTTTCCAACTTTCGTAGGACCTTTTTTCACCTTTGAAAACTGGGATCGAAACTCTCGTTAGTTGTTTCCACATATCTTTTCCCAGATCCAATCTTTCTACCGCTGGTGACTGTTGTTCCGGCTCCGCTGCTTTTGCTCTGTCTCGCAAATAAGGTGTTGGTAACCCGAGTTCTTCGTCTAAGGCTTTGTTTAGTTTACCAAACTTGTACTTATCGTCGCTCTTCACTGTCGACAATTCTCCATGAATTTGTTGCATCTCTTCTTCTAGCTCTTTTTGTCTCTGGAGGTACTCTTCGTCGAGTTTTCTTCGAGCTAGCCTAATAGACTCTTCTTTCTCTTGGAATTTTCTCTCAGTCCCAAGCAAATGCTGTCTTGCCGTTGAACCTTGATAATGCAAGGGACTCGCTGTTTCTCCCGTCACACTTAACTGCGAGGAATGTCCGCTGACCTGGCTTTGGGTTTCTTCCTTTTTAGAATCCAAATATTGTGTAAGTTTAGCTTGGACAGAATCGTACTCCGCTTCTATTCTTTCTGTTTCTACTTGGGTCTTCCTCCGTTCTTCAGCACTGGAGTGATATTCGAATAAGATTGCCAAATCCTCCAAAACGCTTGCCAGTGCTTCGTCTGTCTTTTTTCTTAATTGTCTTATTTCATTGTTGCCAGCATTTCCCGATTCGAGTAAATCCAAGAGCTGATTTTTCCTTCTTGTAAATAGAGATTTTGATTTTGCCTTTGAGATCTTTATACTCTCAATTCTTTCTTCTTGATCTGCTTCAAATCTTTCTGCAGCCGATTTACGATTTTTCTTCTTGTTTTTTGACATGACGCAGTGACTTCGTATAGACGTGTCCAACTACCCTCTGCTACCAATATGGTTCGAAGATAACCACAATAAACGAATAAACTCCAATTTACTCTTTCTATAATGTTTCGTTTTAATTCCAATCTCTACAATTTACTCTGCTACCATCGTTGAGCCCGAATATGGCTCTACTATTACTTGTTCTCTCTTTTAACTCTTAACTTGACTCTAATTCTCTATAACTTTTTACGTTTGCTTTACTTTTAATTCGCTGAATAAAAATGTTTAATGTGTCCTTTTTATACCTAAAGCTACGAAACTTCTAGAACTACAACGTCATTCTTACTACAAGATATTTCTAAATTACTAAGCTATAATCGAGAAGGCTCTCGAAAAACTATTACGTCATTCATTGAAACTATTTACATGAAAACGAGGCTAAATGGCCTAAGTGTCAATTGTAATGTTCGAGAATGTCGATCTGGCAATTTCGAAAAGCTTCTTAATCATTACACAGCAAGGAATGTTACATTACGTTACGAAATACCTACAATTACTAAATTAAACATGGCTAACTACTCTACAATCGATGGTTCTGGAAAAGGAAAGTCTGCAACTACAATAAATGTCAATATTCTTTAGTGCTCTATGGATGGCCTAATTTCTTTATCATCGTCCCTGAGGTAATTATTGTCTCTCTTCTGGCCACTTACCATAGAGAACTAATTGATCCTTTTTCTGCTGTGTGTCTCGAGGGAGAGTCCCATGTCTTGAGACTGCAGTTTCTTTAGCAGTCAAGAGGAGCATTGTTTTGTAGTGTAGTAGAGAATTTTGCAATGTACAGGTTGTCCCAAGATAGTTGTGCTCCGTTTGTGTGGCTACTGTGTGGCTCCGTTTGTGTGGCACAAGGGGTGGCTCAAGAGCAATTCAGGAGCTGTAGATTCAGTCATTTCGGTTTTTACACACTTCCATATATCAAGCTTCAACTTAAAGTTTGAGACTTTGTTCAAGTCAATTTGACATGTGGCTGCTGATTTATTGCAGAGAAAAGGCAAAATTAGTAATTGCTTCAAAAACAGCATTTCTATTGTTCTCCAGCAATGTCATTATAAAGTAACTTTCAAAGAAAGGGTGCTAGTGTCGTATCAAAGCCTTCCTTACAGTTTTTAAAGGTAGAAAGTTTTCTGTTATGAATAAATAACACTGCTAATCCTTACGAAGATTTAAAAGAAATTTTATACTACACTAGAACCCTTTCTTTTAGAATTTAGCTTATCGTGATATTGCTGGAGAACAATACAGTAAATCCCCGCATATAAGAACCTTGAGAGCTAGGCTGAAATAGGTTCTTGTTGTACAGGTTCCAAGGCTAATTTCAAGGTATGGAGGCTCTTATTTGAAGGTTGCCTCGTGTAGGTCCTTTCATAGTCTTATGATAATGTTCAGGCCTATTATTTGTTTTTGAAGTGTTTTTATGAACCTAGTAACCAATCGGGGAGGAGAATCAAACTTTAAAAGCCAACTTGGACCAAATGAATTTGGTAGCAGCAATCAAAGATCAGCCTGGTATCCACTTAATAAGAACCTTTGTTTCTTCAAGCTGAAATAGGTTCTTGATTGCAAGGTGTATAAACTAGGGAAAACAACTTCTGGGTTCTTATTTTGGTAGCTTCTTGTACGCGGGAATTTACTGTAGGAGCGCTGTTTTTGAAGTAGCCACTTACTTTGCCTTTCTTGTGTCATTAATAAACAACCGCTGTCAGATTGACTCAAACAAGGTCTCAAATTGTAAGTTAAAGCTTGGCCTATGCAACTGCGTAAAAATCCAGATAATTGAAACTACAGCTCCTCCACAGTGGCCACACAAACTGAGCACATTTTTTTAGGATTACCTGTACTTTGGTACTTAGATGGATAAAGATTGTAGCATAAGTCGGAAGCTCTTTTACGATATCGAGGCAAAGAGAGAATAGTTAATCTCCTGAATCGTATTCAGGCCCTGGAGTAGTGGTACATGCTTTGAACATCGAGCGAAGGGTCCAATAGCCCACAAAAATTGCCGAAATGTTTTTACTCACAGTTCTGCATGATATCAAAGCTAACGAATGCCGAGTGTATCTAAAGCATTTCTGCTATCAGGTATCGATAAAATTCAAATCCCATGCCATGCTCTGCAATTTTGGTACGTGCTCTCGTGATAGGCCAAAAAGAGGGTGTAACAGTGCAACAATGTATATATACGATTGCCGAAAAGCATTGGAATCTCTTGGTCGAGTCTCAGTGAGAGTTTCATTCTCGCCCAAAGTTTTTCGTGCAAATATTATCTTTAGCATCGGTTTCGATGCAAGGGAAATGTAAAATTTATTTATTCACAACTGGCTTTTTATTTCCAAAACAATAAATGATTACTGTTAATATGGCGGCGAGGAAGTTTCCACCAAGTTGCACTGCGACCTGTCATTGAGTCGTTAAAGATTCGCAGTAGAAACGCGATTCATGTTCGCAAAATATTCCTCGCTGCCACCTATAGCATAGCCGTCAATTCTGGTTGATTTTGATATAAGAGTAACCTTAGGTTGAATATTTGCTTCTGAACTTCATCGCACAACTTTATTAATAGATCTTGTTATGTTATTACAGCAAACGTTCTTTTTAGCACAAGAGCTGGCTCAAGAGCAACTTTTTCCATTTAGAGGGCAAATGGGGAAAAGCAGTTGACTCTGCAGTGGCGGAAAAAATGCTCTTATGAAATACAGATTAATGTTTTTAAGTTGTACCCTTCTAGAACGTTGAAACCGACTAATGAAGCGTTGAATTGGCATGTTTTCTGATTGTTTATATCATCTAAAGCTATCAAGTATTACTTTCAGTCAAAATTTTTAACTTTCAATCTGGTTTTTGTCTACAGGAGAAAGTTGGGGTACACTCTTTCAGACGAAAGACATGGATCCCGTTAATGTCATTTACTTTCAGCTTAGTTGAAAGTGAAGAGAAAAAACAATCTCAGTTCCAACATTTCAGCGGCGCCTCTCTGTTTCCCTGGAAGCTTGTATGAAATTTAGAAATCTAAGTGCAAACTTGAAGCATTTGTTTGACAAAAACTCCAATTACGTTTGTATAGCAGCCCCTCAAATTGAATAATTTGTTTTGATTGCGCATTATTTGAAATTAGTTTCATCATCATGGTAACAATATTTTCTTGTTTAGGCATTTATGGGGTTGGGAAGGCTGCTCTGTATCCACCTGCATTGGCCATACTCAGTCATAGACCAGAAGGAGCAACCAAAACAATAGCATGGGTAGGAAAAGGCATTGTGTATGACACTGGTGGACTGTCAATCAAAGATAAGGTAGATATTTTGGTTCATAATTTTAGATCACAACCCGTTCTTCATGCCTTAATCAGTCTCGTCTACCACATAGGAAATTTGTGTTGCGAGAAGCCTCAACAAACACCAACATAAAAGGAATGATTTAATAGGAACTCTCTAGGACACTGATTAACGGTTTTATTTTTCAGTGTGTTAATTCTTAGTTTATTGACCTTGTGAGTGATAAAATCAAAGTTAATTCTCTTTGAAGAAGTGCAATGCCCTTTATGAGACTAAAGTTTGTAGTCATCTCGAGGAGTTTTAGTACATTATGTTGCTCTTGGCAACTGATCAACCTATTTATTCTTTGTTGTCCTCCTTTTGAGTTTTGTGAGATATCAATTGAGGAAAAATGATATTCATTACGCAGAATCCACGATGCAAGTACCGTGAAGCCAACGTGAAAAGTTCAATCCCCTCTGGTAGACAGATGTTTCGTTTTAGTTATAAGTAATGTTTTGCAATGGTTAAATCTTGCTTCAAAAACTGGCCGAGAGGACCTCACAAGCAAAAGACTGATTTTCATTTAGAGCTAGCTTCTAAGTCATGCTGTTACCTTCGTTACCTACTCTACCTTGAGGCTACCCACCAGCTTGAAAATCGAAAGCATGTGTGGCACAGCAATGATGTTGTTGATTATTCTTTTGAATAGCTGACGTGATGAATCAATTTTAGGAATTTTCCCGGTTGAAATCGGCCATTTCTTCAAAAATTTGTGTGATTTTCGTGAGATTGCTCTATTTGAAAGCCTTCAAAGGTGGCCTAAAGTAGCGATCAATTTCTCCAACGACTTCTCCCTGACAGAAACGACTCGCCTGTGCTTTAGCATGTGTTTCCACTCAGGAGAATGAACAAGTCTGCGCCATTATTTTAAGAATATTGGTCAAGGGAGTTCCATGCTTCATGAAGAATAACACGTGTTAAGACTTGTAAATGCGATTGCTGTTAGGAAGAAAAGTTGCGAATTTGTGATCGTAGCTTTCTGTATTTCTTGCCGATTTTGAAGGCAGATTTCTGCAGGATTTTGACAAAGGTCGTGCATTTTTTGTACTCAACCGGTAGAAAGCACCTTACATGTGGACAAAAGTAGATGTTTTTACTACGCTGAAAGCGATGATTTCTACCCAGTGATGTTGTTTAGACGTTGAATAATGACGATTTACTGGATTGAACGGCTCGATTCCAACTTCACATCTGACAAAATGAAGAGTTCCGTGCTAGGCATCAAGAAAATCCCTTGATCAATCATCAAATCTCCTCTCTTGGGCAATACTTTTTTGCCATCTTTGTGAAGGCCAAGGAAAGCGACCTCAAGTTGCAACTGAACTTAGCACTTTTTTCGTAAGCTGTGCTGAAACAAGGGCCGTATTCTAAAAGGAGTATAATGAAAATAATTTCATAGTACCGCATGCATAAATTAGAATATCCACTTTTGACAGGCTCAGACAAATCGTACCCCATAGCGATTTGGGAGATTCGTGGCTTATTCTTTAGGAGAAGCCGGAACTAGATCCTAGACCATTCTTCAATTTTTGTCTTCTGCTTCTGGAGCTATGAGCGACTTTCTTGAATTTTCAATTTTCGCTGTGATTTGAGGATTTAGAATTTGATTAGCTTTAGATTTGAAGCTGAAAAATTCGCACTGCTCAATCTTCTAATCTGAATACAGTTTCTTTTCCTGGCTAAATGGTAGCCATGCTTGCCCTTTCCTGGCGTAATGATAGTCATGCTTGCTGGTGTTGTTTTGAATGTCTAAACTTCACAAAGTTTGAACTAAATTTTCTGTTGTTTTCAAGCAATACAAAACACCGGTGTCCTTTTAAACCAGATTTTTAAACGATCCTTGATTTCTAATTTCGATCTTCTACAGCATAGTAATGTATGACGCAATGAAGGTCTAGTATATATCTTTATTGCATGTGGCGGCAAAAACTACTTCTCGGTTGCACTTATCCAATTTTTGCAATTTGTCCTTGTATCATGATTTGTACAATCTACTTTACTTAGGTGCATATGCCAGGAATGAAAAGAGATTGCGGTGGAGCTGCTGCAGTACTCGGTGCGTTTAGAGCTGCTGTAAAAGCGGTAAGTGTATGTGGTTACAATTGTTCCGTCACTTTACTGTTATTTTTAATGCTTTGTAATTTTATAATGCTCAGTTTATTTTTATCTCAATATTGCCTATATGATCCATTTAACAATGTTTTGAAGTTTGCTGCAATAATTGCAGCCTCTCTGATGAATGACACTATATTTATGGGTCATAGTAAAGGACAGTAAAGGCAAAACATGAGGCGATGTTATTTATTATCCCTATCTTGCTATTAAAAACTCCAGCTCACCGACTGACAGCGAAGAAGAGGTTCAGTTGCCTGAAGGAGACGCTGCTGGCACTTGCCGTTGGCAGACTCAGCAGTGGGCAGCATTAAGGAGAAAAAAACAGGAAATTAATCCAGTATTTGATTTATTTAAAACCTTTTCTGGGTATCTCAGAAAAGTGCCCTCTTTTGACGGAAATCGGGACAAAAAGATAAGGTATCATTACGCTGCTACTTCACAGCTAAATTTATCAGTCGGCAACTTAGAAGCACATACCTTGCATTAAAGAATCGTCCACCAAAGACCGGAGATACAAGCTCGCAAAATCAAAGTTCACAGTGCACCCTAAAGGCAACCCAGAGGTTTCAAGAAATGGTCTAGCCGCGATTTGTAACATGGAAATTTTTCAAAGCACCTTTAAGCTTTAGTTTTCTTTTTTCAAACGTTCATTGTAACTGATTTAGGTCGTAGTTAGCATATAGTAATTAGTTTACAAGTATTTTTTGTTTTCTTTCTGTGTATTATCCTAGTAGTGCTCACTGTTTTGTTATATGTAAGAACATGGGGTAGCCATGCAATCTTGCTCCGCATAGTGTCGTCCCTGTAGTGTTGTGCAGTTTTATAGTATAAACACGTAGAGTAGGTAAACATGTTTTGTAAGAATTTTATATGGATAAAGAAGCAACATGGAAGACTAGATGTCCATTTTGGTGACTATAACATTTCAATGTAACTGAAAAGTTAGAAGCATAGTCAATTTTTTCGAATTGTGCATCGCTCACCGGATCTGGTTCTTGCAAAATTATCATTTAAGATTTTGCACTTTTCATCGTCTGAATGTATTACATTGTGCAATCTTTTGTAGTACCTGGAATCATTGATACTTTTCAGGGTTTCAGCGAAAATCTACATTGTCTACTTTGCCTTGCTGAAAATGCTGTTGGACCAAATGCAACGAGGCCAGACGATGTTCATACATTTTATTCTGGAAAGTAAGTACTTTTGATTTGTTACAGCAAGTCAATAAATCACTCTCTCACGCCCGAAAATGGTTTTTAAGAAATAGATGATGCTTCGAAGATAGAAATTACATGGGACTAATATAAGAATGACATCAAATCTTTTGGATCCCAGTGGAAGTTTTGGATTTGTTTCTGTAATTTATTAGATCTTTTTACAAGGTTACATAGCGCTGCTTTCTGGCATTGTCCTAATTTCATTTTTTACGTAATTCTTAGCTGTATTTTGCATTGAATTCATCAGAGAGATAGAAAGCAAGCAGCAAGATAAGTAGTTGTGAATGAGGGAGCCCTTCGTCAGCAAATCTCTCACATAAGCTGAAATGTTTAGGTTTAACAACTTAATTTGTAATACGGAGTGCCGTTAAAGCTATTGCACAGGGTTTCATAGTCGAAGATGTATTTATCAATAACGGTATTGATTTTGTCGCTAATTTGCAAGTGCTACAGTGCAAGCTTCTTGTGTTGATTAAAAAATCAGACGAATTAAAGTGCTTTCAATGTTGGTTTCTTTCTTTCACCAAAGATGTGATTAAAACAATAGAAAAAAGTGCAATCTATGCTCTGCAAAACTCACCTATCAAATGAAAATACAGAAGTCAGGTTTTCACAAAATCACAATCTGATTATGTCAGGCCTTTCATTGCTGATACATTTAAATTTTTCGGCCAGTAGCCGTTTTGATACACCTTGCAGATGCTATGTGTCTGATTTTTAGAATCGATGTTTTTTCCTTATAATCTTCCTTAAGTTGGATCGTTGCCTGTCTATGTAACGTCACCAATAGATCTCCTAGCTACTCTGCGAACGATTCTGGATCGAGCAACAATTTTGTGCATGCTTTTACGAATGGCTCGATGGTGTGGCGTTGATGGCTCGATTTCTTTTGTGAACGTTCGAAATTCTGCGAAGTGTATCAAAGCAAAGCTATCGTTTGATTCAGATCGTTTTGGAGAAAGGTAAAAGGTCTATTGCTTCGTACACATATTATGTGAAATTTGTGAGAAGATGAAGGCAAGAAAGCAAGACTTTTAACTAGCACACTGATGCCTTTCGAACTTATGTTCTATTCAGACTGTATGTACTATTTAGCCCGGGGAGTTACATAGCATTTGGAGGGTACGAGTATTTGCCGCCCATATGGGTTGGTTTTTAGGCTCGAAGTCTCTAGCGGGGTAAGTGGCCGAGTGGCTTATACAGTCTTCGTCAGGTGACTGAAGTTAAGCTTGGTCGAGTGAGGTCAGATTTCGGATGGGTGACCACTGAGGCCTGACCTCGCAACTCACCTCGCCGTCCTTCGGAAGGGACGTTAAACTAGGGGTCCCGTGCCTGGATGCGGCATGCACAGTGGGCCTAAATTAGCTTTCAGTAGCTAGAAATCCTGACAAGCCCACTCAAAATAAATTGAAAACAAAAACAAAACTAAACAATGGTCCTTTTCGGCAGGTTTGTCTTAAACATCTGTGGGTTTCGCTGAAATTCGCAAAAAGTAGTTACAAATAGGTAATTTTTCGCCAAAGCTCATAATAAAGGTGGGTGCGAAGGCAGGTTTCGATGACTAGAAGGGGGTGCCTTTCTGAAAATCGGGCGGCGGACTCCCGTCCATCCACGAGTCATGTACCCACATTGGGCCCACAGGTGGAAATTTGGCCAAAATCAATTTTTTTCAAACATGAAATTTTATACATGCAAAGAAAGCGGAGATTAAGCTCTTTCCGAAGCTTTTTGAATGTTTTGTTTATCTATTTTCAGCAAAGAGTTACGTTATTTTGAAAATGAACAAATTTGTCATGAATGGCAAACATTGGACAATAAGGGAAGTTTCTCAAACATGCGAAAAATACTTTCAACCAAGCTAAAATTTACTTGCAGTGTATCAAAGTTTAGAGAATATCAACCAGAATATCATCAAATGCGGTCTGCTGTTTATTATCATGAAGGTTTTTCTTCAAAATCATTAAAATAGCCACAAAACTGCCGATTTTCCAACATATTTGTAGTCATTTTTTCGCTGTAAACTTGAAATATATAAAAAAACCATGAACGGACTAATAGTAAACCATATACTTTTCTGAAAATATAGATCACCTGTGTTAAGGTGCTAACTGGTTCGTTATTAGTCCGTTCATATTTCTCAAGTGAAGTTCATTTGCATCTCACCATTATGAATCATTATTCAAGTTTTTTGGCCCCTTGACCCCTTTAAAATTTACGAAGCTGCAAAATTTTTACATTTCTGAATTTGCCTTAAATCACGCTTCAAATGAGCTATAAACCAGCGTCTGATTTCTTTTCATTCTTGAATCATAATGGATATTCAGATTTCTTTGCAAAATGCCCAAATGCCCAAACATCTGCTCTAATCTGGTTCTAGGCCTACAATCTCCGCTCAAAATTAACTTTTTGAGGTCGCTACATCCATGTTGCAACATCCTTCAAGCCGTGAAAGTGGAAAATCAGCTTTCTCTCCCTCTTCAAAATATCATGAAATTTCCAAAAATTGGCATTCTGGGCCCACTGTGGTAACCACCCAGGCCTCTTTCGAGAACATATGATCGAAAGACCTTTGTGTCCTGATCTCTAAAGTCCTCCCCTTGCCTCCATTTCCTTTAAATATTTTTAGCATCTTAACTTGCCTAGTGTGTTTTCGGAAGTGTCTTTAGATTTGGAATCGGGAAAGAAAATGTTTTCAGATTACTCTCGAGTACCGAATAAACGGGGGTGGGGGGGGTGAGAATAATCGGGGGGGGTGGAAATAGTTCGATATAACAATAATCGGGGGGGGGGGGTTGGAAATGGTTCGATATAGCAATAATCGGGGGGAGGGTTGGAATAATCGGGGGGGGGGGTGCTTGGAGAAACAGAAAATAGCCCTTTTCTTAGGTAAGCACGTATCTGTCATATATTTATGTGCACAGTGATGTTACTGATACATTTACTTTCGAACTCTGGTTCTGTTGAATGCATTTCTTGAGACTTTTTCTTGCGTTTGTTCTGAAATTATGTCTAATATCATTTCAAATTTCCAAAAATTAATTAAAGCAGGGGGGGGGTTAGAAAATTTTTCAAAAATTGATAAGCGGGGGGGGGACAATTATTCGGTACTCGAGAGTACTTGAAGTTGATTTCCACTTGAACAAAAACTTAATCATCCCTCCTGGGTACGAATAAAAAGATCTGAAAATTTAAAGTTCGTCGCTTTGAGATCGTTCACACGACTTCGTGTTTTAACAGCAGTTGATCACATATTTTCTGTACTTCTAAGGATTTGGATTTCTCAAGGCCCTACTCGATGGACCTTTGTCATGCTTTGTAAGCAATCTCTTGATCAAAGCAGCTTTCAATACACTTCGTAGCAATTGACATGTCTAAATGCTCCTGTACACCTCAAGGCTGGTGAGCAAAACCCAATGGATCACGAAATTTAAGGCTTCTGATAGCATGATGAGTTAATATAAGTCGATAGTAGGTACTTGCTGACACAGGAGACGACTCCAAAAATAATACATTTTTTCAGGGAATTTTAGTAGGTTTCGTGTGTTATGTATTTAAAGAGAACTGTTTGGAGGCTACTACAGGATGAGAATGGAATTTTCCTGGTATTTGCCCTTTGCTCATGTACGTGGCCCCCGTCGAGCATCACTATGGATGACCAATCAGACTGCATAAATCCTGATAAGTCTTGATCTCAAGCGAAAAAGTCGATGGAACTTGAACATTTTGCCAAATTTACATACTTTCACATGAAAACAAAGGATTAGTTTCAATGCAAGGCCATCGATAAGATTGATTAATTGTTATCTTGAAGGACTGTCGAAGTAAACAACACAGATGCGGAAGGCCGTCTTGTTCTTGGTGATGGGGTGAGTTGTTTTCGAAATAGTCATACCATATTTTGATGAAGTGCAACAATTAACGAAAGGATGAAATACTGAAAATAATTCGTTCTTTAAATCCTAACAAAGCACATGGGTGGGATGAAATATCAGTACGTATGATAAAGATTAGTGATGATGCTTTGGTGACTCCACTTAAAATGATATTTGAAAGTTGTATCAAAAATGGCATTTTCCCAGAAATCTGGGAAAAGGCCAATATTGTTCCTGTCCATAAAAATGAAGTAAAAATTTAAAGCAAAACTATCGTGCGGTATCTCTTCTTCCAATCTTTGGAAAAATTTTTGAAAAAATGATTTACGATACCTTTTATGAGCACCTAACTGCTAATGAGTTACTAAACCCAAACCAATCGGGGTTTCGTCCAAATGACTCTACGATAAACCAACTGCTGTCAATTGTTCACACAATATTTGCTGCCTTTGACTGTAATCCACCCCTAGATGTTCGATCCGTCTATCTCGATATATCCAAAGCTTTTGACAGGGTTTGGCACGAAGGTCTTCTGTATAAACTTCGTCGTTGTGGTATCTCAGGAAACTTACTTTCACTCATCAAAGACTTCCTTGCAAACCGAAAACAGCGCACAGTTTTGAATGGTAAAACATCGGAATGGGGTTCAATTACCGCCGGCGTCCCTCAAGGGTCCATCCTAGGCCCACTTTTCTTCCTTGTGTACATCAACGACTTGACAGATAATCTAAAGTGTAATGTTAAACTCTTTGCCGATGATACCTCACTCTTCACCATTGTTCATGATACTGATCAAGCTGCTTCAGACATGAATCACGATCTTGACATCATCAAAAGTTGGGCACATAAATGGCGAATATTGTTTAATCCCGATCCAACAAAACAAGCAATTGAAGTGACTTTTTCAAGGAAGAGAATTTCAGCCGATTATCCACCAGTTCTATTCAATAACATCCCAGTCATTAAGATGAATGAACATAAGCATCTTGTCATCATACTTTATTCTAAATTGTCCTTTGCCACTCACATTCAGTCAATTTTATTAAAATGTAGACGCGGAATAGGCATGATAAAGTTTCTTTCACGGTATTTGCCCCGCAACACTTTAACGGAATTGTACAAACTGTATCTGCGGCCACATTTAAATTACGGTGATGTCATGTACCACATTCCACCCAAAAAAAGCGATTTCAGTCAAGATAACTCGCTGAATAATCATATGGAAAAACTCGAATCAGTTCAATATTCTGCTGCACTAGCAGTGACTGGAGCTACTCTCCTCCACGGACTACGGAACCGCGGACCACAGAACAATGGAACTAATAAAGAAAACATTAAAGAAACTTCGCGGAGGAGAGTAGACTGGAGCATGGAAAGGAACATCTCGTGAAAAACTCTACGAGGAACTTGGTTGGGAATCCCTAAGCCAACGACGTTGGAGCAGACGCCTTGTTCTTTTTTACAAGATTGTCAACGACATTACCCCTGATTACACAAGATACCCCATTCCGCAATAGACCTTTTAGCTATTCTACAAAAGAGCCTGGATCGAGCGATATTTTTATACAATTTTATACGCGAGGTTCGATAGAGTGGCGTTAGAGCTTCGATCGCAATTGTGCACATTCGAAAATTCTAGAAATTGTGATGAAATATCGTTCGATCAACATTCGTTTTCAGAATAGCTAAAAGGTCTATTACCACAAGCTATGTATTCTTTTCGTAATGCAGATGTAATTGGGCAGATAAGGCCAAGAACGACAAGATTCAAGGCCAGCTTTTATTCTGATTGTCTCTCTGAATGGAACACGCTTGACCAAGAAATTCGGTCATCACCCTCACTGAGTACTTTAAAACAAAATTATCGAAACTTATCCGACCCACTCCTAAATTAGTATATGGTATTCATGATCCAAAAGGTTTAGCTATTCTCACTCAGTTACGGGTAGGACTGAGCAAACTCAATTTTCATATATTTAGGCATAACTTTAGAGATACAGTTAACCCTTTGTGTCTCGCAAATGATGGGGTAGAGGACACGGAACATTTCCTGCTGCTTTGTCATTCGTATGATGAACTTAGATCTGATTTTCTCAATAGTGTGAATGCAATATTGCTCCCTCATGGTTTTTCGTCTCTTTCAAATGAAGTTGTACTCAAGTTCATTTTGTATGGTGAGGAGCGGTTAACCATTGACACCAATAAGAAGCTACTTGAGGCAACCCTCAAATTCATTCATGCTTCAGATAGCTTTTAGATGCTCCATTGCTGCAAACTCTCATACATTAGCACCTACTTTATGTCGGTTACTTTGTATTCGTAATTAGTTTACTTTGTTTAGTTATATTCTTTTTATCTTTGTTTAATATTGTGAGTCTAGTATTGGCCATGGGGTAGTCATTGTCTTTCGCTCCTCATGGTGTCGTCCCCGTAGTGTAGTAAAGTAATTAAGGTAGTAAAGTAGAATGTAAGCTTTGTATTGTAATAACATTATATGAATAAAAAAAAAATTAACGAAAGAATATATTTGACAATGGCTCTTCAGAGGGTAGCAAAATCTCAATGATGGCTGAGCCTTTCATGCTGATACCATGGTTGTATCCATGAACTAAGATAGGAATCAAATGTTTTAGCCGAATTTTGCTCGTGACCTATGACCGGAGATCGCCAAAACCTCATTTTTACGGACCAATCAAATGGCGAATAAGTGAGGGAGACGAAAGAAACGTGTGAAGATTTTTCTAAATTTTACCTACCCTCATAAAACGCAACCAGAACAAAAAACTGCTTGAAATTTCCGGAATTTTTTTGAAGAAATCTACTCTCAATACATTTGAGCATTCAAGTTTGGATGCCGGTCAAAATATCTCCCGATTCCAAGGAGTTATGGTGCCTCAAACTCGCGTCCTTTGTTCGTTTTCAGCATTTCTGAGCTTCTAGCATTCTTAGTACTCAATTTAATCCTAACAAGTCTTCTAAAACGTACCTGAAACATCACTAATTCCCATAAAGTCGATACAGTGGGGTTGGGGACCTTTTCTTGCTTCGTAGATGAGCAAATCTGACACGCTTTCTATGGGGTCCAAAATATGGCCTAGCTCTAAAATGTGCTTAATTACATTTTTGAGTAAGAAATTTCAAGAGTACCCATCACTCTTCGTTTGTTTAAGGCATCCTGTAGTTCTGTGTATCTACCAGACTGTTCTTGGTTTCTATTTGACGATTTTCTTTCACAAATAATGGAGCAAGTCGCAAATAAAAATCCGTTTACTTTGTTTCTTCGCCCAGGCACTCATCGGTGTCATCACGAATCACAACATGTGATCACGTGGTACGTGATGTTTTGACATCTTCCCGCCTCTTTCCCAGACCTCGCAGAGCGCAGCAAGTGTTGTGATTCGTGATGACACCGATGAGTGCCTGGGCGAAGAAACAAAGTAAACGGATTTTTATTTGCGACTTGCTCCATTATTTGTGAAAGAAAATCGTCAAATAGAAACCAAGAACAGTCTGGTAGATACACAGAACTACAGGATGCCTTAAACAAACAAAGAGAGGTGGGTACTCTTGAAATTTCTTATTCAAAAATGTAATTCAGCACATTTTAGAGCTAGGCCATATTTTGGACCCCATAGAAAGCGTGTCAGATTTGCTCATCTACGAAGCAAGAAAAGGTCCCCAACCCCACTCTATCGACTTTATGGGAATTGGTATGTTTCAGGTACGTTTTAGAAGACTTTTTAAGATTAAATTGAGTACTAAGAACGCTAGAAGCTCAGAAATGCTGAAAACGAACAAAGGACGTGAGTTTGAGGCGCCATAACTCCTTGGAATCGCGAGATATTTTGACCGGCATCCAACCTTGAATGCCCAAATGTATTGAGAGTAGATTTCTTCAAAAAAATTCCGGAAATTTCAAGCAGTTTTTTGTCCTGGTTGCGTTTTATGCGGGTAGGTAAAATTTAGAAAAATCTTCACACGTTTCTTTTGTCTCCCCCACTTATTCGCCATTTGATTGGTCCGTAAAAATGAGGTTTTGGCGATCTCCGGTCATAGGCCACGAGCATAATTCGGCTAAAACATTTGATTCCTATCTTCTATGACCTATGCTTTCATGAAGCGATGTGCTTGCACTTGTGAAGATTTTCTTGAGTCACCGTGTTGTCATACCTGTTGATAAGATAGCATATTGATCGCTTCTAGTGTGCTATTCGAAAAATTATATAGCTGATCTGAAAATGATAGCGATTTCTTTGATTGAAGCCTTGATAAGCAATCTTGTGCACTCTGTATTCTAGTGTTGTCCAAAATTTGACTATTTGACTCAATTTGCTCAATGTACTTATCCGCCATTATGGGAAAAGCCAGTTTTTTCTGATTCTCGATGTTGCCTTATGATGACAGGTGAATTTTCAAGGTGAAAACTTGTTCTCCACTTGGTTCTGGGCACTATAGGAAATTGTTCTGCCAATCTCAGTAGCACAGTCTAAAGGAATGATTTGAGATTTCAGAGGGAAGGTAGTCTTTCAAAATCCAGAGTAGTACATCTCGGGGAGTAATTCAAATTCTCGATAAGATGCAGAACTTAAATCGTACAACAGAGTTGAGATACTCGTCACAAGGTAATTTCTATTAAATACGGCATTTTATTTATACAACTGCAATCTAGCCTGCGTGCAGCCTCTACTGTCTCTGCGGAGGAAGACGGAGAGGAGGAGGAAAGACGGAAAAGATTTTCCTTCTTGCCTCCTCCTCTCCGTCTTCCTCCGCAGAGACAGTAGAGGCTGCACGCAGGCTACTGCAATCGTGCTCGAGTTGCTTTCTGCAAACTCAGAAAGAATATTCGTCAACAAAGCATTGCCCATGATTTCAATTGTCCGATACAGGATTATACTGTTACATACAGATATTGTTGCTTTACGAATGTAGGTTGCTTATGCAGCTAGAGATCTCAATGCCAGTATTATTGTGGACATGGCTACACTCACAGGGGCACAAGGAATATCTACTGGGCATTATCATGCAGCAATAGTGACCAATGATGAGGATTATGAGCAAGCATGTGTCAAAGCTGGCAGATGGAGTGGAGATCTTGCTGTGAGTTTTGATTTCTTCGACTGCGGTCAATTAATTTAGATTTGCATTAGAATCAAAATGTTTTGGAAAAAAAGTTTCTGATCATTTGAGAAGTAATTGAGACATTCAGACATAATGCACATCCATTCTTTCCATGTATCATTGGACCCATGTGATAAAGATATGGTATCATACCTTACAAACAAAAAGAACTGTCGCAATACATTGTATTTCTTGTCATCAGTAGTTTCTGTTCAATCGAAGTTTAGCCAATCAGATGTGCCATTAAAAACCACGAGTCAGCAGATTCCTAATATTTAGGTTTCAGCAGACTATTTAACTTGACTCAATGCCTTTTATGGTTTTTTTTACATCTTTTTATATTCAGTATAAGAATTTACAATGACGAAATTACCAACGACACTACCTACGAACTACTACCAGGTGTCCCAGAAAACGCAACAGATTTGAAAAATTCTAATAGAAATTGTTTCATGCTCACTATCAAACGCTTAGTTTTGATGATATATGTATCCCTGTGGTAAACCTTGCGCAAAGGGACTCACAATGAAACAGTGAAAAGCTTGCGCTATTTACTGCATACGCCAATCGATGCGGCCTCGAATCTGGAGTCGTGGTGCCTTATCTCAATACACAGCCCTAAATTTTGAATCTCGTCCGAATTTTATCAGTTCTTCAACCATGTAGAAAATTTTGTCAAATCTTGCAATATGATTGGTACTCTAGGAAGCTTAGAGTTTGGGCCTAAATAGGGTCAGATTTTTTGGAGTAATGTGATGAGTCTCTGTTGGCCAAAGAGCTATCATCATGTCAAAGAGCTCAGGAAAACAAGGGACTTCAGGTCAAAAGTCTTTGCACGTACCTCTTAGTCACCGCATCTCGTTGCATGTTGCTTTATTTTGCGTTGCATGCTGCTTTATTTTGCAACTAAGCTTTACACGTTGCGTCCACAGCACCCCTTACCATTTTGTCCAGAAATGCACTTCTCTGAATTCAACAGTGCCATAGCTGATATGAAGAACTCTGTCAAGGTCAGTAAATTGTTACTCATACATACAATTGAACTGTGGAATTATGCATTCAATGCCAACAATATTCTTTATCACTAAACATTTAAAAGTTTTTTGTGGACCTTGTTGGTAGCTGGATTGCATTGAAAGAGTTAATGAATTTCAATAGATCAGAGTGGTTTAGTGACACTTAAAGTATGAAAATTACCAAGGCAGCCAATTTTAACAATAAACGTCTTCAAGAAAGAGACTCGGCATTTTTGAATTGTTTTGTTTGGTAAAGTTACAATTAAGATCAGTCCATCGATCATGTATTGCAGGAATTTGAGTACTTACCTCTTGTACCGTTTCATTTTGTGATTTTCTAATATCCTATTGAAAGCACGCTGTCATGGCGCTGATTGAGTGAATAAGACAATGAAATGAATGGAGTTAGGCAAGCTTCAGTAATTTCGCAGTGCACTGAAATTCATAAAGACAATAATGATCTAACTTCTTTTATTCTCAAAATAAAATATGATGTAAGAGCGTATAGGCTCGGTGATTATGCTTAGGTCAGGCCTGTCGTTTGTGATGTCAACATCATGAATAGCTAGTTACATAGTCTCGACAGTGTGCTGCTGTTAGTTGGTCCTTATGCAGGCCGTCGAGACCATTGTTTTATCGATTTTATTTAAGTCTGGTTTTCGATTTACTATACTCGAGGGGGTGGGGGTTCAATTTTCTACACTTAAATCGTGAAATTACCACCCATAAATCTGGAGAAATTTCTCGAAGTTGTACCCTTAAATCTGGACAATTTACTGAAAATTATGCCCAAAAATCAGGAAATGCCAGAACAACTCACCAATAAATGTCATTTTTACAGTAAACTATACCTACAAAGCCGCAAAATACAAAAATTTATTAAAAATTATGCCCATAAATCCGGACTCAGTCATGAAAAAGGTACCCTAAAAAATGGCACAACCCCGTACCATGGACAAGTTAATTTACCGCCTCCCTCCGTGACTTTACTATAATCGATGAAGGCTTCTTGTCTTCAAAGCTTCAATTTTGTCGAATGTCTCTGGCGTTTGTTGCTGCTTTTGATAGGTGAAGGGGAATCAATGATGTTTTGTTGGCGGAGAATTTCCTGTTGTCCAACTCAGCCTCGCTTTCCATGGTGGAAGCGATATCAAGTGATGATGAAACTGCTAGCATTATGTCTAGATCCTTTGTCTGTCTGGTGCCCATTGTCAACGAGAGAGTAATGTCGTCATAGCCAATAGATCCTGTTGTTATTTGCCTAAAAGCCAATATACTGATTTTTTCACTCATTGCAGTTCCATGAACGTAAACGTTGGAAATATGAATGAAAGTCACGTAAAATATTTAGATCCATTTGCTATTCTGCTATGCAGCACTCATTGACTAGCTTGATACAGCATGTTTTCGCGAATAGGTTTACCTACTTTTCATCGTTTCATTAATGTGATAGTCCGTAATTTAATGTTCATTGGAAAACTGAATGGAAGCAGACGTTAGGTGGAAATAATCATCCTGATTAACAAAAGATGCATTTTCGACTAGGAACAGTTATGTAGTGTTTGCTTGAAATGTAGTTGAGAGGTAAAATAGAAAATGATATGCCATACAGCAAGTGAGTGAAATGTGGGTGAAAATCACTGAAGTCAACTTATTCTTCTGATATTTAATCTCCATGGTGGAGATTGCTTCAAGCCCGTACGTTAAAGTCCTTAAAGGGGCAGGGTCACTTAATGTCAACAAACTTTTTTCGAAATGACGATTTCGCAGTACTTTTGATAGGCCGTAGCACAGAGATCTTCAACTATATTTCTCAAAATGACTGCTATTTTGAAGACGGACTCTTGAGCTTTGTAGAGAAACAAACGAAACACTCATATGTTGTACGATTGCAGAAATATTGGTGGATTTTTGGAAGTAACTTTCTAGTGGATTCACCCCCATCCTCCAAAATCTGTACAGAACACAATGGCCACGTGTGGGAAACAATATAGATTATAGAGATAAGAGGTTTGTTTACGGTTACGTGACCCTGCGCCTTTACTTTTCTCCTTTCAAGCCATTACTTTCATGGAAACCAGTTCCTTGTTGAATTATTAATCAAGATGATTATGTCCGTTACCACCGTCTGCTTCCCACACAACTTTCCCTTCAAAATTGAATTTCTGGCCAAGAGAATTAATGATAATCTCATTTCTATGGGTATTCTGATAACGTTTTTGCCAAAGCAGTAGGCTGTATAAGAAAAATACTTATTGTGTCGTTGTGCTTGTTTAGGTCCATTTTTCAAGCAGACTTCGAATTTTGAAGTTACCTTGTTGAAGTTATGTATCGTTTCATTGTGCTATCGTTTCATTGTGATCTCACAAGGAAGCTTGTAGGGGTCCGTTGAATGAATAGTGGTTTTGGTCAAAAGGGAAGTTAACTTATCGATGCAGAATTTCTTTATCCGCTTGAATCTATTTGAAAGACAGATTTTTAGCTAATTATTTCATTTTTATGAGACTTCCATCTTAGCATGCAAATTTTAACCTTTCATAATGGTCAATAACTGAGCCACTAATGACAAAAAAGGAAATTTTCCAATTCTGCTAATTGAGCTTCTTCTCAGCATTCTATCCCGTTTTTACAAAAAGTGTTTGCATTTTAACCCGTGTTAGGGCATCCGGTACCCCTAACAGTGCGATTTACCAAGCTTTCCTTAAACTTTCCCAGGCAGATTTTAGCATATTTTAGCCGTGCTGAAGAGAAAGAATTGTGCTTGGATTGATATGTAGCGTCCTACTATTTTGCTGGGATGAATCACTTGTTCGGTAGACTACCGTTTATTTGAAGGATTCTCAGTAGCTTCATTTGTGACATCACCACAAAATGAAACATACCCTTAGAGCATGATATCAAAATTTGGAAGCTTCATGAAAAATAGATGCAAAGCAGCAAATTAAAGAGCAGTTGTATTTATCATTATCTTGTCACAAACGTTACCAGATTACCATCGGCTCAGTTGATATGCCTTAGAATGCGTTCGCACGATGCCGGCACATTTGAAAACGGTGAAAAATGTGACGTTAGATCATTTTTGGCTAGGTCAAGATCAAGCACAAGATCAAGGACAATTTTTTCCAAACTATACAGAGAGAGGAAACAGACATCTATGTGTTCTACTAAAACCGCGCATCCTCTCTCACATTCATGTTTCGGCCTTACCATATTTATGCTTTATCCAAAAGCACATACAAATATAATGTTTATGATTTTTGCAATCACCTCTAAGGGGACCATTGTGGAAATATGGTCAACTCGATCTTTAAATGCTATCCCAGCCACTATAATTAGAGGTGTTTTTAACTTGTATATATCAAATTTGCTATGTAAAATGTATTGTAAATATTTATTTATTTTTTCATTTATTTTTACTTTTTTTTCCTCTTTCTTTAACCATTGTAAATTTAAATTTTTTAGTGGCAAATTCAAGCCTGCCTACCTAAGTAGCGTTCACGTGATGCCGGCAGAATTTGGTATCGGATAAAAATTCAGTTGTAACTAACTCGGTGCAATATCTCTGAAGAATTTCATACCAAAGAAATGTACCTACACTTTAAGAATCATCTAGCGTCATTCCAAAAAAAGTTGAAAAATGTTCCGTTCTCATTATTTTCGAGTATTTACACGGTGCTGTTTTCAAAATGTGCCGATTAGAGTTCTCAAAATCAACCGTTTTCAAAATCTACTGGCACAAAATGTGCCGTCTTAGTGTGAACGGGAGATATCTCCTTCGCATTTTTCGTCATTTTAAAAATGTGCTTGCATCGAGTTAACGCAATATAAGGGTCCACTTCCCTGGTTCTTGTCATGAAACTCACAGCAGTAACCAACGGGCATATGAACTCATCATTCAGGCTATGCATGTTCGACGGCTTAATGCTTTCTTACACTGAGACGTCTCTTGCACTGGCATTGAAACAAGTTAAGGGAAATGAACCTGTTACAGATCCTAAAGATTGATTATGATTTAGTTATATCTTCTCTTTTCTCGTAGGATCGTGGTAATGCTCAAAGCTCGTGTGCTGGTCTTTTTATATGTAAGTACTTTGCTCTGCTTCTTCTTTCCACAAGGCATCTGTAAGTAGACCGAGTACTTGAGTTTCTTGTATCCCTGTGGTATATATTGCCCTGCAAGGACTCATAATGGAACAATCAAATAGCTCACCCAATGTTCTGGATTCGTTAGTTGAATCATGATCGAATTACTGAATATGCCATTTTCAGTGGTCACTGCACAGAACTTAAGTTCAATAAGCACACTATTTTCCATGGTTTCAAGACTACAAATTATCATAGAAATCTGCAGCAACAGGGGTGGATCTAGGGTACATCCAGTGGATCCTTGGATCTACTCAAAAGTTTTTGGCAACCTGTCGTTTTGATTCCATTTCCTATTCTCCTGTTTGGTACCTTGGCGGTCCGTGCTTTACACCATACCATTAGAATAGGCTGATAGTACTGTGTTTGCCGTGTGACTAATGTTTTCTTGTCTGGATGTAGCCACTATCGTCGCTGCGCAACTGTAAGTTAATCTGAAAGCCCCATATGTGTCATGTATGGATGGAGGATGGATTGAGAAGTTCTTTTGTTCCCTGGGTGTGATCAGTGTCTCGATCGATGCTGCATGAGATGTAAGAATGTCGCCTGGCCCAGTGCTGAAGCGAGGTTAACTTTTGCTTCGCTAACATATGGGAACAAATAGGAGAATGGAGTTGCGAATTGCTGTTTACGGGAAGCTTTTGAGTCGGTTTGTGATGAACAAGAGTTGAATGTAGTGACCGTGTGAACTTTCTCGCAACTAAAAGCCACTGTTACTGCTGTGTCTAAGGCATGGTAAAAAGGCCCTGCATTGTCAGTTAGGCCTACCACCTAAATTATAAAAGAGGGCTAGTCTATAGGCCAGATCAGCAAGAGATCAATGGCATAAAACATTTGCTTAACAAGTTAAAGGACGATGGTTGGATCCCCTGAGGTATGTTTGAATCTTTAGGATTTGGGCTGAAGGTACTTGCCAACAATGATATTTTTGCAGAGGGTTTTAGGCCTAAAATTCGTGTGCAGTTTATCTTCACTTCAAAGCTATCATTGATTGATTGATGAATTTGATTGAATGGAAGTCATCATGGATTGGTGGTGACTGAGGAATTTTATGAATGATTTGTCAACTTTGTATTACATTAATTACTTGTTTTGATTGGAACTTGATAGTGATATGAACTGGACTGAGCAGTGGAATTTAAGGCACAGTAGGTTGAAGTAATAAAGTTTTTGATATTTTCCAGGGTAATTTAGCATGACTTTTATTTCAAATTATTAAGCCAAAAGCTAATGATGTGTTCTTTCAGCAAATAGATTCATGTTCTTCAGCTATATCGGATTCACCTACAAGGTGATTGTATTTCTCATAATTGTACATCAATGAATGCTGTCTGCAATCAACATAAACCAAGGCTTGCACCATTTCTTGGCTATATGGGAGTAGAGGAAGCCCCTCCATCAGAAGCATGTAGCCTCCCTGTCAGAAGAAAAATGTAAATCACTTTAGGAGTAAACTTGGGACAGTGAGATAAAAAGGTGCACCTTTTTCATAAAGTAGGGCCTTTCTGCTGGAGGCTCTCTCCTCCCTGTTGGATTTTGCCTGTTGCCACCTTTGACTTGAAGATTTGACCTGAAAATTTAAGAAACTCCAAAGCTGGGGCAAAATTAGCATAGCAGGAAATAGTAAAAATGACTTTGGGGATTCAGAATACCCGTACTTATCACTAAGGAATATGATATATCCTCAGTTTCTAAAGCTGCTGAGTTTTGCAACATTGCAACCACAACATTGCAGCATTTAGTGCAATAACCTTGAAGATGTGGTCAAAGAACTTTTTCCTGAAATAGTGTTTTAAGCCAATCAAGGGGGCGTGGTCTCAAAAATTTTTCCGGGGGAGTACCCCCGGACCCCCCAATACTTTACTTGTCACTCGCTTCGCTCGCCGTGAAAGTGGATCTGGTCAAGATTTTCTCTGGATCCCCCCCTGGCAGCAAGCTTCCGCAACAACATCATCCAAATCTCGTCAATGGAGACAATCGAAGTTCGAGAACGACTGTGCTTTTCCAGATCTTGCAATCTGATTGTTGTAACAGGAAACCTTGCGCGAGGGCCTAAATAAGGTCAGGCTTTTCAAAGTAATGTTATCAGTGGATGATACGAGTACCTGTATTATATTGCCGTGTAATTTTCGTGGACTTAAGGTACAAGAAAGCTGGGGTAATGTGTTCAAGTACCTCTCCAATCCATTTCCGATCTCATAAAAATCTCAATATTACACAAGTACTTATCGATTTGGCTGCAATTTACTATGGGTCTAGATGGGCCTTTGATTTATTTCTTTCAGGAAGTATGGTTTTCACTGACTATTCTTGTTTGTAGTTCGCTCATGGGTGTATTTCTTTATTTCTAATCATAAATTTGAAACCAATAGGTTTTCAGCGCTCAATTTATCATTCTCGTGTGCAAACCATTCACTAGATCTATGCCGGTAATTTACTGGAACGATGTTGGCCTCCCAAGACCCTTGTCGAAATTTCAAAATAGTCTGTTGGACATCTTTGTTTGGTTTGTGAAATAGACAGGAGTTAAAACTTTGAAAGTGGCCTTTCACGATGTGTACGAGCTCATCTTTTATTAACAGTTTCCTTTCGCATTCTTGATTTTAAGTTATACTTTGCCGAGACAGAAAACAGAGTAAGATTTAACCCATAGATTCTTGAATTGTCAGCGTGGCCTGTGGTTTTTCATCAATCTGACACCAAACATTGATCACTAATTTCTAATTTCGTATCTAAAAATCTCTAGGCCCTAAATTGCCTTAGTTTTTTCAGTCATTTGATAAAATTCTTGACCGACTTGGTCGACTTATTCGACTTAGTTCAACATGGCTTTGGCTTTTTTTTGACAATTTTCTGAGATGTTTTCATATGGGATTCACTTTAATTTTTAATCTATTCAAATTATAAGCATCACGTCATCCTTTGTTTCAGTTGCCCATTTAGGTTTCAATTTCCCTGGCGTCTGGCTTCACATTGATATGGCATCTCCTGTTCATAGGGTGAGTGGACGAATGTTATTGTAAATGCATTGTTCATTAATAACTAGCATACTTGTTTCAAGTCTACCCTCATTCCAAGTGTTTATTTTAGTATTATATTTGATTAAGCGAAAGGATTTTTGTATGGCGTATCATCAAGGCCTTTTTCAAGGCCTGGAACCACATAGATACGGACATTTCTGAAACGCCTAAATTAGGCCGTATTGCCCTGGTCAGACCACGGCAGAAGAGCGATGAATTTAACACATTTACAGCTTTTCAAGGTCATCATCAGTTCACTAAAGCATTTTTTCCTTTTTCAGAAAACCAGAAAATTACATGACATATTCTAATTTTATTGAGAGTGATTTCAAGATATTGTTAATTTCACCTCCGCTTTTAGCTCTCTCATACTTGACCTCAAACACTTCTAATCATACGACGCGTAAACAGTCTATATAACTAAAGGGTTTCACGTGGTGGACTCACCAAGGGACATTATGTCAGTTGCAGTGCTCTTCCAAATGAGCCGTATGTCTCGCAATTTATGTGCGACTCTGGAAATTTCTTTGGATTGAAATGAGAAGAGTTGCAGGAAACATTTCCGAAGACTATTCTCGTTTAACTGAAAAGCATATGGAGAAACGACATAGAATAGACATGGTGCGTGGAAACATCGAAGGAATTGTGAATTGTACTTACACCTTCGTTGTAGGTAGGTCAACTTCAAAACTTTATTGTAACTCTTCCGAGCAATAAAAAACAGCGAAAGCGAAGAAATATCATAGAGATAACATCAGCAAACAACTTTCGCGCCCTTTTTGGAAAAGCTAGGCCCAAGCATCCTGTAATTTTACCATTTGACGCAAGGCCGTTGTACTTCACGGAATCGATTGTTGTCTTACCGTGGCGATATTACTCTATGCACAAAGATATCATCCTATCTTAACTCATCAATAACTCAACCAAATATGAAAAACAAGTGCATGTTCGGAATCTACTGATCAAGATCTTCCTTAGCATCAAATCTGATTCCTTGAAAAAATCGCCACAATTTTAACACACGCCAGGGCTTCATTTAAAGCATGAACGGTGTTCTTTATGATCCTCCCCTTAAGATCCTGTGCTTATGATCCTGTGCTTTATGATCCTTCCTTCAAGCGTATGCAAGCGTATGCACCAATCATGGGCAACATGGAAACGAGGTTAAGCTATTTTAAAATGTTCCGCTCTCTCGAATCTCGGTACTGAAAGCACATTTGTCAGGTGTAAAACTCGCAATATTTGGTCGAATTTTGGAAAGATGGAGAAAATCAAGAAAAAGGCTAATAAGTAAGATAAGGCTTTCTGTGCTGTCTCCAACTGAAGTAGGAACAAAGACGACAATCCGGAGCTCCGGTTTCATCGCTTTCTAGTGGAACCGCGACGGTGAGTTCTCAGGCAACGCTAAAGGAACAGATTTTTTATGTTTCCTGTGACCTTCCAGTCAGTTTTTCGTTCTTCAGTATCTTATGTGATGAATTAAAGTGTCTCAAGTTCCCATTTCATGTTAACAGCTGTAAAGAATGGTTGCAAAGTGTGAGCCGGACAGACCTCACGAGCAAATCGCATGGTATCTTAGCAAAAAATATTACATCTGCTCCAAGCCACTGGTAAAATAAATTAACTAGGAAGGGAGTCACCTTTTCCCTTGTCTTACAGCAACGAATTTGCATCTCGTCCCCCCATTTCCATGCCAAACTGGTTTAGGCTCTCTAATTGACTTTGTCAGTTCACAGCTCCAACCCACCGCCAGTTATAAAGCATTGCCTCTCTGTCTCTTGCCCTATTGTTTCACAGACAGTGGTGCCACAAGAAAAGTGACTCGTAAATAACAAAGGATTCCGACGCGAGTTGCCCTTCAGCTTCCTCCCTCTTCTACCGGGTGACGCATAAAAGAGTGACCCAAGGAAATCTGTTATATAAAGGAAAGTAAGTGGCCGATTGAAATTCTTCGAACTTTGTTTTTTTCCTAAAAGACTAGCCTACGTTAAGATTATTTTTTGCAATTTTTTTCGGCAGAGTAAATTTCTCGAATTAAGTAGTTCGTGGAAAGGGGCTTGCTTAATGTTCTCAAAAGTCGTCAAAAACAGAGATCGATTTACAACCATTTCAGATGTTCAATACAACGAGGAGCGAGTTCCATTTCACCCTGGGAATGGGAAACTCACTTGACAGTGTCCCCGTCAAAAAAAATTACAGTCGCTAAGGTACCTTAGCTATTCCCTAGGTGAAATGAAACACGCTTTCCGTTGGTATGAAGATCTGAAATGGATTAAAATTGATCCCCTATTTTTTCGACTTTTTGAAGAAATCAAGCAAGTCCTTTTGCACAAACGCCTTAGAGGTGATCTGAAGCGAAAATTTTTATTGGTACAAACGAAGGGCCCTGTTGATTGATAAGAAGTACTGTTGAAAATATTTTGATATCTCATTTTGTTTTTAAGTTATCCAATGATTTTAAGTGTAAGTTGATGACGTCATTTTGTTTGCAAATTATTAGGAATCTATATGGAAAGAAGCTGTATCTGATCTTTGAAGGGTTACAGTTGTAGGAGACATTTAAATGGAGCTGAATAAATGGAATAGAAATTGTCTCATGGATTGATATAATATTTAGAAGACATGTCAGTTGAAGAAAAGTTTGTTGAGTCGATTTCCCTTGGGAATCATTGTCGATCTCTTATACTTTCTCGTACTTTTTGCAAACAAAATGACGTCATCAGCCAATCATATAAATTAGTGGATAACTCGAAGATGAAACAAAGAATCAAAAATTTTTAAAAGACATTCGTTATCATTTGACAGTGATATTCATTTGCATCAATAAAAATTTTCGCTTCAGATCACCTTTAATTTGGGAAATTTCCTTTGCCGAAAAATTTTGAAAAATACTCACAACTTAGACTTATCTTTTAGGTACAGGACAACGTTTGAAGCATTTCAATCTGCTGCTTACTTGTCGTTCTATAATATGTTTCCTTGGGCCACTTCTCTCTTGGTGACCCAATATGACAATGACACAGAATTTATATAAACAATAACATCAGAATTTGGAATCTACATGAATAATGGATCTAAAGTAATTATGAATGATAAAATAGGCAGAACAGTTTTATGTAGTATTTTCATGCCAAAAAGTGTTGCCAGATTGTCAGTGATTTTGTTACTTTGAGCAAGAGTGCAAGTTCCTTATACCGACAGAGGTATGTCATACGTAAATGAATTCATATAGCCGTTTCTACCTATGCCTCATTATAATGGATCCCTTTAGACTTAGCCATGTTTGAATCTATAAGGATATTGTCAATAGCTACTAGTAAAGGAGCTTTTTACATGCTGAACCCGAGAAATACTCTCTTTCTTAAGGAAAGGTTCACTTGTTTGCAAACAGGTTGTGAGAAATCCTCCTTAAAGTGGCTTTCTTTCCGAAAGCACAGTAGGACCAAGCGTTGGCTACCTTTAAAACACGGAATACGGAATGCGGAATCCGAAATATGGAATACAATATCAACTTGATTTCACAGCTGATACATTAACTGAAACTCTTTATTTTGATCCCCTGGTTTAATTGTATAAACTTCTTTTTGACTAGAATCGCTTGTGATACCAAAGAAATTGTATTTCTGTCGACTGTATTTCTATGGACTGTATTTCTGTCGACTGTATTTCTGTGGACTGTATTTCTGTCGACTGTATTTCTGTCGACTGTATTTCTGTCGATTTTATTTCTGTCAACTGTATTTCTGTCGACTGCATTTCTGTCGACTGTATTTCTGTCGACTGTGTTTCTGTCGACTATATTTCTGTCGACTGTATTTCTGTCGACTGTATTTCTGTCGATTTTATTTCTGTCAACTGTATTTCTGTCGACTGTATTTCTGTCGACTGTATTTCTGTCGACTGTGTTTCTGTCGACTATATTTCTGTCGACTGTATTTCTGTCGACTGTATTTCTGTCGATTGTATTTCTGTCGACTGTATTTCTGTCGACTGTATTTCTGTCGACTGTATTTCTGTTGACTGTATTTCTGTTGACTGTATTTCTGTCGACTGTATTTCTGTGGACTGTATTTCTGTCGACTGTATTTCTGTGGACTGTATTTCTGTCGACTGTATTTCTGTGGACTGTATTTCTGTCGACTGTATTTCTGTTGACTGTATTTCTGTCGACTGTATTTCTGTCAACTATATTTCTGTTGACTGTATTTCTGTCGATTGTATTTCTGTTGACTGTATTTCTGTCGACTGTATTTCTGTTGACTGTATTTCTGTCGATTGTATTTCTGTCGACTGTATTTCTGTCGACTGTATTTCTGTGGACTGTATTTCTGTTGACTGTATTTCTGTTGACTGTATTTCTGTCGACTGTATTTCTGTGGACTGTATTTCTGTCGACTGTATTTCTGTTGACTGTATTTCTGTCGACTGTATTTCTGTGGACTGTATTTCTGTCGACTGTATTTCTGTCGACTATATTTCTGTCGACTGTATTTCTGTTGACTGTATTTCTGTCGACTGTATTTCTGTCGACTGTATTTCTGTCGACTATATTTCTGTCGACTGTATTTATGTAGACTGTATTTCTGTTGACTGTATTTCTGTCGGCTGTATTTCTGTCGACTGTATTTCTTTTGACTGTATTTATGTCGATTGTATTTCTGTTGACTGTATTTCTGTCGACTGTATTTCTGTCGACTGTATTTCTTTTGACTGTATTTCTGTCGATTGTATTTCTGTTGACTGTATTTCTGTTGACTGTATTTCTGTCGACTGTATTTCTGTTGACTGTATTTCTGTCGATTGTATTTCTGTCGACTGTATTTCTGTAGACTGTATTTCTGTCGACTGTATTTCTGTCGACTGTATTTCTTTTGACTGTATTTCTGTCGATTGTATTTCTGTTGACTGTATTTCTGTTGACTGTATTTCTGTCGACTGTATTTCTGTTGACTGTATTTCTGTCGATTGTATTTCTGTCGACTGTATTTCTGTAGACTGTATTTCTGTCGACTGTATTTCTGTCGACTGTATTTCTGTTGACTGTATTTCTGTCGATTGTATTTCTGTTGACTGTATTTCTGTCGACTGTATTTCTGTCGACTGTATTTCTGTCGACTGTATTTCTATCGACTGTATTTCTGTCGACTGTATTTCTGTCGACTGTATTTCTGTTGACTGTATTTCTGTCGACTGTATTTCTGTCGATTGTATTTCTGTCGACTGTATTTCTGTCGACTTTATTTCTGTTGACTGTATTTCTGTCGACTGTATTTCTGTTGACTGTATTTCTGTCGACTGTATTTCTGTCGACTGTATTTCTGTCGACTGTATTTCTGTCGACTGTATTTCTGTCGACTGTATTTCTGTCAACTGTATTTCTGTCGACTGTATTTCTGTCGACCGTATTTCTGTCGACTGTATTTCTGTCGACCGTATTTCTGTTGACTGTATTTCTGTCGACTGTATTTCTGTCAACTATATTTCTGTTGACTGTATTTCTGTCGACTGTATTTCTGTTGACTGTATTTCTGTCGACTGTATTTCTGTCAACTGTATTTCTGTCGACTGTATTTCTGTCAACTGTATTTCTGTCGACTGTATTTCTGTTGACTGTATTTCTGTCGACTGTATTTCTGTCGACTGTATTTCTGTCGACTATATTTCTGTCGACTGTATTTCTGTTGACTGTATTTCTGTCGACTGTATTTCTGTCGATTGTATTTCTGTTGACTGTATTTCTGTTGACTGTATTTCTGTCGACTGTATTTCTGTCGACTGTATTCATGTAGACTGTATTTCTGTCGACTATATTTCTGTCGACTGTATTTCTGTCGACTATATTTCTGTCGACTGTATTTATGTAGACTGTATTTCTGTCGACTGTATTTCTGTCAACTGTATTTCTGTCGACTGTATTTCTGTCGACTGTATTTATGTAGACTGTATTTCTGTCGACTGTATTTCTGTCGACTGTATTTATGTAGACTGTATTTCTGTCAACTGCATTTCTGTCGACTGTATTTATGTAGACTGTATTTATGTAGACTGTATTTCTGTTGACTGTATTTCTGTCGACTGTATTTCTGTCAACTGTATTTCTGTCGACTGTATTTCTGTCGACTGTATTTATGTAGACTGTATTTATGTAGACTGTATTTCTGTCGACTGTATTTCTGTCGACTGTATTTATGTAGACTGTATTTCTGTCAACTGTATTTCTGTCGACTATATTTCTGTCGACTGTATTTCTGTCGATTTTATTTCTGTCAACTGTATTTCTGTCGACTGTATTTCTGTCGACTGTATTTCTGTCGACTGTGTTTCTGTCGACTATATTTCTGTCGACTGTATTTCTGTCGACTGTATTTCTGTCGATTTTATTTCTGTCAACTGTATTTCTGTCGACTGTATTTCTGTCGACTGTATTTCTGTCGACTGTGTTTCTGTCGACTATATTTCTGTCGACTGTATTTCTGTCGACTGTATTTCTGTCGATTGTATTTGTGTCGACTGTATTTCTGTCGACTGTATTTCTGTCGACTGTATTTCTGTTGACTGTATTTCTGTTGACTGTATTTCTGTCGACTGTATTTCTGTGGACTGTATTTCTGTCGACTGTATTTCTGTGGACTGTATTTCTGTCGACTGTATTTCTGTGGACTGTATTTCTGTCGACTGTATTTCTGTTGACTGTATTTCTGTCGACTGTATTTCTGTCAACTATATTTCTGTTGACTGTATTTCTGTCTATTGTATTTCTGTTGACTGTATTTCTGTCGACTGTATTTCTGTTGACTGTATTTCTGTCGATTGTATTTCTGTCGACTGTATTTCTGTCGACTGTATTTCTGTGGACTGTATTTCTGTTGACTGTATTTCTGTTGACTGTATTTCTGTCGACTGTATTTCTGTGGACTGTATTTCTGTCGACTGTATTTCTGTTGACTGTATTTCTGTCGACTGTATTTCTGTGGACTGTATTTCTGTCGACTGTATTTCTGTCGACTATATTTCTGTCGACTGTATTTCTGTTGACTGTATTTCTGTCGACTGTATTTCTGTCGACTGTATTTCTGTCGACTATATTTCTGTCGACTGTATTTATGTAGACTGTATTTCTGTCGACTGTATTTCTGTCGACTGTATTTCTGTCGACTGTATTTCTTTTGACTGTATTTCTGTCGATTGTATTTCTGTTGACTGTATTTCTGTCGACTGTATTTCTGTCGACTGTATTTCTTTTGACTGTATTTCTGTCGATTGTATTTCTGTTGACTGTATTTCTGTTGACTGTATTTCTGTCGACTGTATTTCTGTCGACTGTATTTCTGTCGATTGTATTTCTGTCGACTGTATTTCTGTAGACTGTATTTCTGTCGACTGTATTTCTGTCGACTGTATTTCTTTTGACTGTATTTCTGTCGATTGTATTTCTGTTGACTGTATTTCTGTTGACTGTATTTCTGTCGACTGTATTTCTGTCGATTGTATTTGTGTCGACTGTATTTCTGTCGACTGTATTTCTGTCGACTGTATTTCTGTTGACTGTATTTCTGTTGACTGTATTTCTGTCGACTGTATTTCTGTGGACTGTATTTCTGTCGACTGTATTTCTGTGGACTGTATTTCTGTCGACTGTATTTCTGTGGACTGTATTTCTGTCGACTGTATTTCTGTTGACTGTATTTCTGTCGACTGTATTTCTGTCAACTATATTTCTGTTGACTGTATTTCTGTCTATTGTATTTCTGTTGACTGTATTTCTGTCGACTGTATTTCTGTTGACTGTATTTCTGTCGATTGTATTTCTGTCGACTGTATTTCTGTCGACTGTATTTCTGTGGACTGTATTTCTGTTGACTGTATTTCTGTTGACTGTATTTCTGTCGACTGTATTTCTGTGGACTGTATTTCTGTCGACTGTATTTCTGTTGACTGTATTTCTGTCGACTGTATTTCTGTGGACTGTATTTCTGTCGACTGTATTTCTGTCGACTATATTTCTGTCGACTGTATTTCTGTTGACTGTATTTCTGTCGACTGTATTTCTGTCGACTGTATTTCTGTCGACTATATTTCTGTCGACTGTATTTATGTAGACTGTATTTCTGTCGACTGTATTTCTGTCGACTGTATTTCTGTCGACTGTATTTCTTTTGACTGTATTTCTGTCGATTGTATTTCTGTTGACTGTATTTCTGTCGACTGTATTTCTGTCGACTGTATTTCTTTTGACTGTATTTCTGTCGATTGTATTTCTGTTGACTGTATTTCTGTTGACTGTATTTCTGTCGACTGTATTTCTGTCGACTGTATTTCTGTCGATTGTATTTCTGTCGACTGTATTTCTGTAGACTGTATTTCTGTCGACTGTATTTCTGTCGACTGTATTTCTTTTGACTGTATTTCTGTCGATTGTATTTCTGTTGACTGTATTTCTGTTGACTGTATTTCTGTCGACTGTATTTCTGTTGACTGTATTTCTGTCGATTGTATTTCTGTCGACTGTATTTCTGTCGACTGTATTTCTGTCGACTGTATTTCTGTCGATTGTATTTCTGTTGACTGTATTTCTGTCGACTATATTTCTGTCGACTGTATTTATGTAGACTGTATTTCTGTCGACTGTATTTCTGTCGACTGTATTTCTGTCGACTGTATTTCTTTTGACTGTATTTCTGTCGATTGTATTTCTGTTGACTGTATTTCTGTCGACTGTATTTCTGTCGACTGTATTTCTTTTGACTGTATTTCTGTCGATTGTATTTCTGTTGACTGTATTTCTGTTGACTGTATTTCTGTCGACTGTATTTCTGTTGACTGTATTTCTGTCGATTGTATTTCTGTCGACTGTATTTCTGTAGACTGTATTTCTGTCGACTGTATTTCTGTCGACTGTATTTCTTTTGACTGTATTTCTGTCGATTGTATTTCTGTTGACTGTATTTCTGTTGACTGTATTTCTGTCGACTGTATTTCTGTTGACTGTATTTCTGTCGATTGTATTTCTGTCGACTGTATTTCTGTCGACTGTATTTCTGTCGACTGTATTTCTGTCGATTGTATTTCTGTTGACTGTATTTCTGTCGACTGTATTTCTGTCGACTGTATTTCTGTCGACTGTATTTCTATCGACTGTATTTCTGTCGACTGTATTTCTGTCGACTGTATTTCTGTTGACTGTATTTCTGTCGACTGTATTTCTGTCGATTGTATTTCTGTCGACTGTATTTCTGTCGACTTTATTTCTGTTGACTGTATTTCTGTCGACTGTATTTCTGTTGACTGTATTTCTGTCGACTGTATTTCTGTCGACTGTATTTCTGTCGACTGTATTTCTGTCGACTGTATTTCTGTCGACTGTATTTCTGTCAACTGTATTTCTGTCGACTGTATTTCTGTCGACCGTATTTCTGTCGACTGTATTTCTGTCGACCGTATTTCTGTTGACTGTATTTCTGTCGACTGTATTTCTGTCAACTATATTTCTGTTGACTGTATTTCTGTCGACTGTATTTCTGTTGACTGTATTTCTGTCGACTGTATTTCTGTCAACTGTATTTCTGTCGACTGTATTTCTGTCAACTGTATTTCTGTCGACTATATTTCTGTTGACTGTATTTCTGTCGACTGTATTTCTGTCGACTGTATTTCTGTCGACTATATTTCTGTCGACTGTATTTCTGTTGACTGTATTTCTGTCGACTGTATTTCTGTCGATTGTATTTCTGTTGACTGTATTTCTGTTGACTGTATTTCTGTCTACTGTATTTCTGTCGACTGTATTTATGTAGACTGTATTTCTGTCGACTATATTTCTGTCGACTGTATTTCTGTCGACTATATTTCTGTCGACTGTATTTATGTAGACTGTATTTCTGTCGACTGTATTTCTGTCAACTGTATTTCTGTCGACTGTATTTCTGTCGACTGTATTTATGTAGACTGTATTTCTGTCGACTGTATTTCTGTCGACTGTATTTATGTAGACTGTATTTCTGTCAACTGCATTTCTGTCGACTGTATTTATGTAGACTGTATTTATGTAGACTGTATTTCTGTTGACTGTATTTCTGTCGACTGTATTTCTGTCAACTGTATTTCTGTCGACTGTATTTCTGTCGACTGTATTTATGTAGACTGTATTTCTGTCGACTATATTTCTGTCGACTGTATTTATGTAGACTGTATTTCTGTCGACTGTATTTCTGTCGACTGTATTTCTGTTGACTGTATTTCTGTCGACTGTATTTATGTAGACTGTATTTCTGTCGACTGTATTTCTGTCGACTGTATTTATGTAGACTGTATTTCTGTCAACTGTATTTCTGTCGACTATATTTCTGTCGACTGTATTTCTGTCGACTATATTTCTGTCGACTGTATTTATGTAGACTGTATTTCTGTCGACTGTATTTCTCTCAACTGTATTTCTGTCGACTGTATTTCTGTTGACTGTATTTCTGTTGACTGTATTTCTGTCGACTATATTTCTGTCGACTGTATTTATGTAGACTGTATTTCTGTCAACTGTATTTCTGTCGACTGTATTTCTGTTGACTGTATTTCTGTCGACTGTATTTCTGTCGACTGTATTTCTGTCGACTATATTTCTGTCGACTGTATTTCTGTCGACTGTATTTCTGTTGACTGTATTTCTGTTGACTGTATTTCTGTCGACTGTATTTCTGTCGACTGTATTTATGTAGACTGTATTTCTGTCGACTGTATTTCTGTCGACTATATTTCTGTCGACTGTATTTCTGTCGACTGTATTTCTGTTGACTGTATTTCTGTTGACTGTATTTCTGTTGACTGTATTTCTGTCGACTGTATTTCTGTTGACTGTATTTCTGTCGACTGTATTTCTGTCGACTGTATTTCTGTCGACTATATTTCTGTCGACTGTATTTCTGTCGACTGTATTTCTGTTGACTGTATTTCTGTTGACTGTATTTCTGTCGACTGTATTTCTGTCGACTGTATTTATGTAGACTGTATTTCTGTTGACTGTATTTCTGTCGACTGTATTTCTGTCGACTGTATTTCTGTCGACTATATTTCTGTCGACTGTATTTATGTAGACTGTATTTCTGTCGACTGTATTTCTGTTGATTGTATTTCTGTTGACTGTATTTCTGTTGACTGTATTTCTGTTGACTGTATTTCTGTCGACTGTATTTATGTAGACTGTATTTCTGTCGACTGTATTTCTGTCGACTGTATTTATGTAGACTGTATTTCTGTCGACTGTATTTCTGTTGACTGTATTTCTGTTGACTGTATATCTGTCGACTATATTTCTGTCGACTGTATTTATGTAGACTGTATTTCTGTCAACTGTATTTCTGTCGACTGTATTTCTGTTGACTGTATTTCTGTCGACTGTATTTCTGTCGACTGTATTTCTGTCGACTATATTTCTGTCGACTGTATTTATGTAGACTGTATTTCTGTCGACTGTATTTCTGTCGACTGTATTTCTGTCGACTGTATTTCTGTTGACTGTATTTCTGTTGATTGTATTTCTGTTGATTGTATTTCTGTCGATTGTATTTCTGTCGATTGTATTTCTGTTGATTGTATTTCTGTCGACTGTATTTCTGTCGACTGTATTTCTGTCGACTGTATTTCTGTTGATTGTATTTCTGTCGATTGTATTTCTGTTGATTGTATTTCTGTCGACTGTATTTCTGTCGATTGTATTTCTGTCGATTGTATTTCTGTTGATTGTATTTCCGTCGACTGTATTTCTGTCGACTGTATTTCTGTTGACTGTATTTCTGTCGACTGTATTTCTGTCGACTGTATTTCTGTCGACTGTATTTCTGTCGACTGTATTTCTGTTGATTGTATTTCTGTTGATTGTATTTCTGTCGACTGTATTTCTGTCGACTGTATTTCTGTCGACTGTATTTCTGTTGATTGTATTTCTGTTGATTGTATTTCTGTCGACTGTATTTCTGTCGATTGTATTTCTGTTGATTGTATTTCTGTCGATTGTATTTCTGTCGACTGTATTTCTGTCGACTGTATTTCTGTCGACTGTATTTCTGTTGATTGTATTTCTGTTGATTGTATTTCTGTCGACTGTATTTCTGTCGACTGTATTTCTGTCGACTGTATTTCTGTTGATTGTATTTCTGTTGATTGTATTTCTGTCGACTGTATTTCTGTCGATTGTATTTCTGTTGATTGTATTTCTGTCGATTGTATTTCTGTCGACTGTATTTCTGTCGACTGTATTTCTGTCGACTGTATTTCTGTCGACTGTATTTCTGTTGATTGTATTTCTGTTGATTGTATTTCTGTCGACTGTATTTCTGTCGACTGTATTTCTGTTGACTGTATTTCTGTTGACTGTATTTCTGTCGACTGTATTTCTGTGGACTGTATTTCTGTCGACTGTATTTCTGTGGACTGTATTTCTGTCGACTGTATTTCTGTGGACTGTATTTCTTTCGACTGTATTTCTGTTGACTGTATTTCTGTCGACTGTATTTCTGTCAACTATATTTCTGTTGACTGTATTTCTGTCTATTGTATTTCTGTTGACTGTATTTCTGTCGACTGTATTTCTGTTGACTGTATTTCTGTCGATTGTATTTCTGTCGACTGTATTTCTGTCGACTGTATTTCTGTGGACTGTATTTCTGTTGACTGTATTTCTGTTGACTGTATTTCTGTCGACTGTATTTCTGTGGACTGTATTTCTGTCGACTGTATTTCTGTTGACTGTATTTCTGTCGACTGTATTTCTGTGGACTGTATTTCTGTCGACTGTATTTCTGTCGACTATATTTCTGTCGACTGTATTTCTGTTGACTGTATTTCTGTCGACTGTATTTCTGTCGACTATATTTCTGTCGACTGTATTTATGTAGACTGTATTTCTGTCGACTGTATTTCTGTCGACTGTATTTCTGTCGACTGTATTTCTTTTGACTGTATTTCTGTCGATTGTATTTCTGTTGACTGTATTTCTGTCGACTGTATTTCTGTCGACTGTATTTCTTTTGACTGTATTTCTGTCGATTGTATTTCTGTTGACTGTATTTCTGTTGACTGTATTTCTGTCGACTGTATTTCTGTTGACTGTATTTCTGTCGATTGTATTTCTGTCGACTGTATTTCTGTAGACTGTATTTCTGTCGACTGTATTTCTGTCGACTGTATTTCTTTTGACTGTATTTCTGTCGATTGTATTTCTGTTGACTGTATTTCTGTTGACTGTATTTCTGTCGACTGTATTTCTGTTGACTGTATTTCTGTCGATTGTATTTCTGTCGACTGTATTTCTGTCGACTGTATTTCTGTCGACTGTATTTCTGTCGATTGTATTTCTGTTGACTGTATTTCTGTCGACTGTATTTCTGTCGACTGTATTTCTGTCGACTGTATTTCTATCGACTGTATTTCTGTCGACTGTATTTCTGTCGACTGTATTTCTGTTGACTGTATTTCTGTCGACTGTATTTCTGTCGATTGTATTTCTGTGGACTGTATTTCTGTCGACTTTATTTCTGTTGACTGTATTTCTGTCGACTGTATTTCTGTTGACTGTATTTCTGTCGACTGTATTTCTGTCGACTGTATTTCTGTCGACTGTATTTCTGTCGACTGTATTTCTGTCGACTGTATTTCTGTCAACTGTATTTCTGTCGACTGTATTTCTGTCGACCGTATTTCTGTCGACTGTATTTCTGTCGACCGTATTTCTGTTGACTGTATTTCTGTCGACTGTATTTCTGTCAACTATATTTCTGTTGACTGTATTTCTGTCGACTGTATTTCTGTTGACTGTATTTCTGTCGACTGTATTTCTGTCAACTGTATTTCTGTCGACTGTATTTCTGTCAACTGTATTTCTGTCGACTGTATTTCTGTTGACTGTATTTCTGTCGACTGTATTTCTGTCGACTGTATTTTTGTCGACTATATTTCTGTCGACTGTATTTCTGTTGACTGTATTTCTGTCGACTGTATTTCTGTCGATTGTATTTCTGTTGACTGTATTTCTGTTGACTGTATTTCTGTCTACTGTATTTCTGTCGACTGTATTTATGTAGACTGTATTTCTGTCGACTATGTTTCTGTCGACTGTATTTCTGTCGACTATATTTCTGTCGACTGTATTTATGTAGACTGTATTTCTGTCGACTGTATTTCTGTCAACTGTATTTCTGTCGACTGTATTTCTGTCGACTGTATTTATGTAGACTGTATTTCTGTCGACTGTATTTCTGTCGACTGTATTTATGTAGACTGTATTTCTGTCAACTGCATTTCTGTCGACTGTATTTCTGTAGACTGTATTTATGTAGACTGTATTTCTGTTGACTGTATTTCTGTCGACTGTATTTCTGTCAACTGTATTTCTGTCGACTGTATTTCTGTCGACTGTATTTATGTAGACTGTATTTCTGTCGACTATATTTCTGTCGACTGTATTTATGTAGACTGTATTTCTGTCGACTGTATTTCTGTCGACTGTATTTCTGTTGACTGTATTTCTGTCGACTGTATTTATGTAGACTGTATTTCTGTCGACTGTATTTCTGTCGACTGTATTTATGTAGACTGTATTTCTGTCAACTGTATTTCTGTCGACTATATTTCTGTCGACTGTATTTCTGTCGACTATATTTCTGTCGACTGTATTTATGTAGACTGTATTTCTGTCGACTGTATTTCTGTCAACTGTATTTCTGTCGACTGTATTTCTGTTGACTGTATTTCTGTTGACTGTATTTCTGTCGACTATATTTCTGTCGACTGTATTTATGTAGACTGTATTTCTGTCGACTGTATTTCTGTCGACTGTATTTCTGTCGACTATATTTCTGTCGACTGTATTTCTGTCGACTGTATTTCTGTTGACTGTATTTCTGTTGACTGTATTTCTGTCGACTGTATTTCTGTCGACTGTATTTATGTAGACTGTATTTCTGTCAACTGTATTTCTGTCGACTATATTTCTGTCGACTGTATTTCTGTCGACTGTATTTCTGTTGACTGTATTTCTGTTGACTGTATTTCTGTTGACTATATTTCTGTCGACTGTATTTCTGTCGACTGTATTTCTGTTGACTGTATTTCTGTCGACTGTATTTCTGTTGACTGTATTTCTGTCGACTGTATTTCTGTTGACTGTATTTCTGTCGACTGTATTTCTGTCGACTGTATTTCTGTCGACTATATTTCTGTCGACGGTATTTCTGTCGACTGTATTTCTGTTGACTGTATTTCTGTTGACTGTATTTCTGTCGACTGTATTTCTGTCGACTGTATTTATGTAGACTGTATTTCTGTTGACTGTATTTCTGTCGACTGTATTTCTGTCGACTGTATTTCTGTCGACTATATTTCTGTCGACTGTATTTATGTAGACTGTATTTCTGTCGACTGTATTTCTGTTGATTGTATTTCTGTTGACTGTATTTCTGTTGACTGTATTTCTGTTGACTGTATTTCTGTCGACTGTATTTATGTAGACTGTATTTCTGTCGACTGTATTTCTGTCGACTGTATTTATGTAGACTGTATTTCTGTCGACTGTATTTCTGTTGACTGTATTTCTGTTGACTGTATATCTGTCGACTATATTTCTGTCGACTGTATTTATGTAGACTGTATTTCTGTCAACTGTATTTCTGTCGACTGTATTTCTGTTGACTGTATTTCTGTCGACTGTATTTCTGTCGACTGTATTTCTGTCGACTATATTTCTGTCGACTGTATTTATGTAGACTGTATTTCTGTCGACTGTATTTCTGTCGACTGTATTTCTGTCGACTGTATTTCTGTTGACTGTATTTCTGTCGACTGTATTTATGTAGACTGTATTTCTGTCGACTGTATTTCTGTTGACTGTATTTCTGTCGACTGTATTTATGTAGACTGTATTTCTGTCGACTGTATTTCTGTCGACTGTATTTCTGTCGACTGTATTTCTGTTGACTGTATTTCTGTTGACTGTATTTCTGTTGATTGTATTTCTGTCGATTGTATTTCTGTCGACTGTATTTCTTTTGACTGTATTTCTGTTGATTGTATTTCTGTTGATTGTATTTCTGTCGATTGTATTTCTGTTGACTGTATTTCTGTCGATTGTATTTCTGTCGACTGTATTTCTGTTGATTGTATTTCTGTCGATTGTATTTCTGTCGATTGTATTTCTGTTGACTGTATTTCTGTTGATTGTATTTCTGTCGATTGTATTTCTGTCGATTGTATTTCTGTCGATTGTATTTCTGTCGATTGTATTTCTGTCGACAGTATTTCTGTCGATTGTATTTCTGTTGACTGTATTTCGGTTGATTGTATTTCCGTCGATTGTATTTCTGTCGATTGTATTTCTGTCGACTGTATTTCTGTCGATTGTATTTCTGTTGATTGTATTTCTGTCGACTGTATTTCTGTTGACTGTATTTCTTTTGATTGTATTTCTGTCGATTGTATTTCTGTCGACTGTATTTCTGTCGATTGTTTTTCTGTTGAATGTATTTCTGTCGACTGTATTTCTGTCGATTGTATTTCTGTTGACTGTATTTCGGTTGATTGTATTTCTGTCGATTGTATTTCTGTTGACTGTATTTCTGTCGATTGTATTTCTGTCGACTGTATTTCTGTCGACTGTATTTATGTAGACTGTATTTCTGTCGACTGTATTTCTGTTGACTGTATTTCTGTTGACTGTATATCTGTCGACTATATTTCTGTCGACTGTATTTATGTAGACTGTATTTCTGTCAACTGTATTTCTGTCGACTGTATTTCTGTTGACTGTATTTCTGTCGACTGTATTTCTGTCGACTGTATTTCTGTCGACTATATTTCTGTCGACTGTATTTATGTAGACTGTATTTCTGTCGACTGTATTTCTGTCGACTGTATTTCTGTCGACTGTATTTCTGTTGACTGTATTTCTGTCGACTGTATTTATGTAGACTGTATTTCTGTCGACTGTATTTCTGTTGACTGTATTTCTGTTGACTGTATTTCTGTTGATTGTATTTCTGTCGACTGTATTTCTGTTGACTGTATTTCTGTCGACTGTATTTCTGTTGATTGTATTTCTGTCGATTGTATTTCTGTTGATTGTATTTCTGTCGACTGTATTTCTGTCGACTGTATTTCTGTAGACTGTATTTCTGTTGACTGTATTTCTGTTGATTGTATTTCTGTTGATTGTATTTCTGTCGATTGTATTTCTGTTGATTGTATTTCTGTCGATTGTATTTCTGTCGACTGTATTTCTGTCGATTGTATTTCTGTTGACTGTATTTCGGTTGATTGTATTTCTGTCGATTGTATTTCTGTTGATTGTATTTCTGTCGACTGTATTTCTGTCGACTGTATTTCTGTTGACTGTATTTCTGTCGACTGTATTTCTGTCGACTGTATTTCTTTTGACTGTATTTCTGTCGATTGTATTTCTATTGACTGTATTTCGGTTGATTGTATTTCTGTCGATTGTATTTCTGTTGATTGTATTTCTGTCGACTGTATTTCTGTCGACTGTATTTCTGTTGACTGTATTTCTGTTGATTGTATTTCTGTTGATTGTATTTCTGTCGATTGTATTTCTGTCGATTGTATTTCTGTTGATTGTATTTCTGTCGACTGTATTTCTGTCGACTGTATTTCTGTCGACTGTATTTCTGTTGATTGTATTTCTGTCGATTGTATTTCTGTTGATTGTATTTCTGTCGACTGTATTTCTGTCGATTGTATTTCTGTCGATTGTATTTCTGTTGATTGTATTTCCGTCGACTGTATTTCTGTCGACTGTATTTCTGTTGACTGTATTTCTGTCGACTGTATTTCTGTCGACTGTATTTCTGTCGACTGTATTTCTGTTGACTGTATTTCTGTCGACTGTATTTCTGTTGATTGTATTTCTGTCGATTGTATTTCTGTCGACTGTATTTCTGTTGACTGTATTTCTGTCGATTGTATTTCTGTTGATTGTATTTCTGTCGACTGTTTTTTATTGTCGACTGTATTTCTGTTGACTGTATTTCTGTCGACTGTATTTCTGTCGACTGTATTTCTGTCGACTGTATTTCTGTTGATTGTATTTCTGTTGATTGTATTTCTGTCGACTGTATTTCTGTCGATTGTATTTCTGTTGATTGTATTTCTGTCGATTGTATTTCTGTCGACTGTATTTCTGTCGACTGTATTTCTGTCGACTGTATTTCTGTCGACTGTATTTATGTAGACTGTATTTCTGTCGACTGTATTTCTGTTGACTGTATTTCTGTTGACTGTATATCTGTCGACTATATTTCTGTCGACTGTATTTATGTAGACTGTATTTCTGTCAACTGTATTTCTGCCGACTGTATTTCTGTTGACTGTATTTCTGTCGACTGTATTTCTGTCGACTGTATTTCTGTCGACTATATTTCTGTCGACTGTATTTATGTAGACTGTATTTCTGCCGACTGTATTTCTGTCGACTGTATTTCTGTCGACTGTATTTCTGTTGACTGTATTTCTGTCGACTGTATTTATGTAGACTGTATTTCTGTCGACTGTATTTCTGTTGACTGTATTTCTGTCGACTGTATTTATGTAGACTGTATTTCTGTCGACTGTATTTCTGTCGACTGTATTTCTGTCGACTGTATTTCTGTTGACTGTATTTCTGTTGACTGTATTTCTGTTGATTGTATTTCTGTCGATTGTATTTCTGTCGACTGTATTTCTGTTGACTGTATTTCTGTTGATTGTATTTCTGTTGATTGTATTTCTGTCGACTGTATTTCTGTCGACTGTATTTCTGTTGATTGTATTTCTGTTGATTGTATTTCTGTTGATTGTATTTCTGTCGACTGTATTTCTGTCGATTGTATTTCTGTCGATTGTATTTCTGTCGACTGTATTTCTGTTGACTGTATTTCTGTCGATTGTATTTCTGTTGATTGTATTTCTGTCGATTGTATTTCTGTTGATTGTATTTCTGTCGATTGTATTTCTGTTGACTGTATTTCTGTCGATTGTATTTCTGTCGATTGTATTTCTGTCGACTGTATTTCTGTGGACTGTATTTCTGTTGATTGTATTTCTGTTGATTGTATTTCTGTTGATTGTATTTCTGTCGATTGTATTTCTGTCGATTGTATTTCTGTCGATTGTATTTCTGTTGATTGTATTTCTGTTGATTGTATTTCTGTCGATTGTATTTCTGTTGATTGTATTTCTGTTGATTGTATTTCTGTCGACTGTATTTCTGTCGATTGTATTTCTGTCGATTGTATTTCTGTCGACTGTATTTCTGTTGATTGTATTTCTGTCGATTGTATTTCTGTCGATTGTATTTCTGTCGATTGTATTTCTGTTGATTGTATTTCTGTCGATTGTATTTCTGTTGACTGTATTTCTGTCGATTGTATTTCTGTCGATTGTATTTCTGTTGATTGTATTTCTGTCGACTGTATTTCTGTCGATTGTATTTCTGTCGACTGTATTTCTGTTGACTGTATTTCTGTCGATTGTATTTCTGTTGATTGTATTTCTGTTGATTGTATTTCTGTCGACTGTATTTCTGTTGATTGTATTTCTGTTGACTGTATTTCTGTCGATTGTATTTCTGTTGATTGTATTTCTGTCGACTGTATTTATGTAGACTGTATTTCTGTCGACTGTATTTCTGTCGACTGTATTTCTGTTGACTGTATTTCTGTTGATTGTATTTCTGTCGATTGTATTTCTGTCGATTGTATTTCTGTCGATTGTATTTCTGTTGATTGTATTTCTGTCGATTGTATTTCTGTCGATTGTATTTCTGTTGATTGTATTTCTGTCGATTGTATTTCTGTCGATTGTATTTCTGTCGACTGTATTTCTGTCGATTGTATTTCTGTCGATTGTATTTCTGTTGATTGTATTTCTGTCGATTGTATTTCTGTTGATTGTATTTCTGTCGACTGTATTTCTGTCGACTGTATTTCTGTTGACTGTATTTCTGTTGATTGTATTTCTGTCGATTGTATTTCTGTCGACTGTATTTCTGTTGATTGTATTTCTGTTGACTGTATTTCTGTCGATTGTATTTCTGTTGATTGTATTTCTGTCGACTGTATTTATGTAGACTGTATTTCTGTCGACTGTATTTCTGTCGACTGTATTTCTGTTGACTGTATTTCTGTTGATTGTATTTCTGTCGATTGTATTTCTGTCGATTGTATTTCTGTCGATTGTATTTCTGTTGATTGTATTTCTGTCGATTGTATTTCTGTCGATTGTATTTCTGTTGATTGTATTTCTGTCGATTGTATTTCTGTCGATTGTATTTCTGTCGACTGTATTTCTGTCGATTGTATTTCTGTCGATTGTATTTCTGTTGATTGTATTTCTGTCGATTGTATTTCTGTTGATTGTATTTCTGTCGACTGTATTTCTGTCGACTGTATTTCTGTTGACTGTATTTCTGTTGATTGTATTTCTGTCGACTGTATTTCTGTTGATTGTATTTCTGTTGATTGTATTTCTGTTGATTGTATTTCTGTCGATTGTATTTCTGTTGACTGTATTTCTGTAGACTGTATTTCTGTTGACTGTATTTCTGTCGATTGTATTTCTGTTGACTGTATTTCTGTCGACTGTATTTCTGTCGACTGTATTTCTGTCGACTGTATTTCTATCGACTGTATTTCTGTCGATTGTATTTATGTTGACTGTATTTCTGTCGACTGTATTTCTGTCGACTGTATTTCTGTCGATTGTATTTCTGTCGATTGTATTTCTGTCGACTGTATTTCTGTCGACTGTATTTCTGTTGACTGTATTTCTGTCGATTGTATTTCTGTTGACTGTATTTCTGTCGTTTGTATTTCTGTCGACTGTATTTCTGTCGACTGTATTTCTGTTGACTGTATTTCTGTCGATTGTATTTCTGTTGACTGTATTTCTGTCGACTGTATTTCTGTCGACTGTATTTCTGTCGACTGTATTTCTGTTGACTGTATTTCTGTCGATTGTATTTCTGTTGACTGTATTTCTGTCGACTGTATTTCTGTCGACTGTATTTCTGTCGATTGTATTTCTGTCGATTGTATTTCTGTCGACTGTATTTCTGTCGACTGTATTTCTGTTGACTGTATTTCTGTCGACTGTATTTCTGTCGACTGTATTTCTGTAGACTGTATTTCTGTTGACTGTATTTCTGTTGATTGTATTTCTGTCGACTGTATTTCTGTCGACTATATTTCTGTTGACTGTATTTCTGTCGATTGTATTTCTGTCGACTGTATTTATGTAGACTGTATTTCTGTTGACTGTATTTCTGTCGATTGTATTTCTTTCGACTGTATTTATGTAGACTGTATTTCTATCGACTGTATTTCTGTCGATTGTATTTCTGTTGACTGTATTTCTGTCGACTGTATTTCTGTTGACTGTATTTCTGTCGATTGTATTTCTGTCGACTGTATTTCTGTCGACTGTATTTCTGTCAACTGTATTTCTGTCGACTGTATTTCTGTTGACTGTATTTCTGTCGATTGTATTTCTGTTGACTGTATTTCTGTTGACTGTATTTCTGTCGATTGTATTCCTGTTGACTGTATTTCTGTCGACTATATTTCTGTCGACTGTATTTCTGTCGACTGTATTTCTGTCAACTATATTTCTGTTGACTGTATTTCTGTCGATTGTATTTCTGTTGACTGTATTTCTGTCGATTGTATTTCTGTTGACTGTATTTCTGTTGACTGTATTTCTGTCGATTGTATTTCTGTCGATTGTATTTCTGTCGACTGTATTTCTGTAGACTGTATTTCTGTTGACTGTATTTCTGTTGATTGTATTTCTGTCGACTGTATTTCTGTCGACTATATTTCTGTTGACTGTATTTCTGTTGATTGTATTTCTGTCGACTGTATTTCTGTCGACTATATTTCTGTTGACTGTATTTCTGTCGATTGTATTTCTGTCGACTGTATTTATGTAGACTGTATTTCTATCGACTGTATTTCTGTCGATTGTATTTCTGTTGACTGTATTTCTGTCGACTGTATTTCTGTTGACTGTATTTCTGTCGATTGTATTTCTGTCGACTGTATTTCTGTCGACTGTATTTCTGTCAACTGTATTTCTGTCGACTGTATTTCTGTTGACTGTATTTCTGTCGATTGTATTTCTGTTGACTGTATTTCTGTCAACTGTATTTCTGTCAACTGTATTTCTGTCGACTATATTTCTGTCGACTGTATTTCTGTCGACTATATTTCTGTTGACTGTATTTCTGTCGATTGTATTTCTGTTGACTGTATTTCTGTCGACTATATTTCTGTCGACTGTATTTCTGTCGACTGTATTTCTGTTGACTGTATTTCTGTTGACTGTATTTCTGTCGACTGTATTTCTGTCGACTGTATTTCTGTCGACTGTATTTCTGTCGATTGTATTTCTGTCGACTGTATTTCTGTCGACTGTATTTCTGTTGACTGTATTTCTGTCAACTGTATTTCTGTCGACTGTATTTCTGTCAACCGTATTTCTGTCGACTGTATTTCTGTCGACCGTATTTCTGTTGACTGTATTTCTGTCGACTGTATTTCTGTCAACTATATTTCTGTTGACTGTATTTCTGTCGACTGTATTTCTGTTGACTGTATTTCTGTCGACTGTATTTCTGTCAACTGTATTTCTGTCGACTGTATTTCTGTCAACTGTATTTCTGTCGACTGTATTTCTGTCGACTGTATTTCTGTCGATTGCATTTCTGTCGACTGTATTTCTGTCAACTGTATTTCTGTTGACTGTATTTCTGTCGACTGTATTTCTGTCGACTGTATTTCTGTCGACCGTATTTCTGTCGACTGTATTTCTGTCGACTGTATTTCTGTCGACTATATTTCTGTCGACTGTATTTCTGTCGACTGTATTGTAGAGCAGCCCTATTTTTTAATTTTTGTAGAGACTCTATCCTCGTAACACCACTACAGCCCCGAACGGAGCAGCAGTAGTTAAGATGAGGTTCTACAATACAACGATAAACGTCCTTCAAGTTTTCCATTGATACAAAGTTTTTTCAGTATTTCAAAAGGCCAATTGCACCAGAATCTTTCCCTTTTATATTATCTATTTGGTACATCCACGTTAGACAATTGTCGATAAGGAGACCAAGGTATTTCACTTTATTCACTAAATCAATATCAGTACCACCTACGTGAAACACTGGCAACAAAGCCGGCTGCACAGCCATTTTATTTAATTTTGGTATTGACCCAACAATCATAGCCTGTGTTTTGACGACGTTCAAGGATAGCTTGTTGCCTTGAAGCCATTTCTCAATATCGATAAGTTCTGCGTTTAACACCCTGTGCAACTCATCCAAGGTCTTGGAGGACTATGAAATCATGGTATCATCAGCATACATGTTTGTCTCTGCCTTCTTTAATGCAAAGGGAAGATCATTTATGTAAAGCCAAAAAAGGTGGTCCCAAACAAGACCCTTGTGGCACTCCTACATCTATTTCTTTGATGTCAGAAGAGATGCCATTTACTTTGCAGAACTGCTTTCTGTTATTCAAATACGATCGAAACCAATCATGTTCAATGCCACTGATAGCATAGAATTTGATCTTATCAAGAAGAATCCCATGATCAACTGTATCAAAGGCTTTCTTAAGGTCAATGAAGATCATAGCTGTAAATTTCCGTTTGTCAATGTTGCCATACCAGTCATTCGTGCATTTTAGAAGGCATGTGACAACAGAGTGTAAAGAGCGGAAACCGGACTGTTGCAAGCATATGAGTTTGTTTTCGTCTAGGTATCGATAAAGTAATATCGTGTATCGTGTAAGTAATCAGCTTGCTAACCAACAAGCTTTTTCGCATAAACAGGCTTCTTTCCGCATGTAAACATTTTGCAGTCCGAACACTCTTTATTTATTTCATATTTCATATTTGATTCTTTTGAGGAGGGTTGCCCTTCAACAAGTAGATTTTCAAGGGGCCCTCCGATAAAAATATTAATTATAATCTAAGATAAAAAGTAAAGAGCTAGTAATTAAATTAAGCTATAAAACCTTATTTACAATATCCAGAACCTATCTACAACAATGTTTAGAATTTACAATCAAAACGAAGGAAAACAGTTTCTATACAGTTTTCTTGAAACTATACATAAGAGGTTGCCTGCTTTGACTCGGCAGACAGGCTATTCCATAGTTTTGCACCTCTATAAGAGAAACATCTCTGGCCATTTGCTGACCTTTTCATCGGTAACCTCAAGTCGGTCACTGTATCACGAAGGCTATATGATGAGCAGGACGAATTTTGGGTGAAAAGGTCACACAAGTATTGTGGAGCCAGCTCATTCAGGGACTTGAAGACCATTGTCTTAGATTCACCAGAAGCAAGTACCTCAACGGTCTTCCATCCCAGTCTTTTAATAAGAGGTCTGCTTGGGGCATCAAAGCTGCTATTCGTTATCATCCTAGCAGCACGGTTTTGAAGTTTTTGCAACTCAGTTAAACCGACGCAGCCCCAGACAGAACAGCAGTATCGAAAGTGGGGCTCGATAATACCTGTGTAGAGATTTTTCAAGGTTTCTTTCGGGAGAAAAGACTTGGCATGTCTTAAAAAGCCAACTGCCCTCGAGACCTTGCTAGAGACTGCCTTGATTTGTTCTTTCCATTTCCAAGGAGCAGTCGGTTTGCACACCATGGTATTTTATTTTTTTTTGACTGCTTCAAGCTCATTATCTTGAATTTTCAGAACCAAGTATTTATTTTAACTTTTGAGAATTTTGTGTTTCTGCTTGGGAGAAATAAGCATAGAAAGAGTTTTCGCAACATTCAGGGAAAGCTTTTGCCTTGTAGTCACGTGTCCAGTTTTCTAAGGTCACTATTAAAGACCTTTTCCTGACCAGCATCCTTTGCGGCATTCGATTGCTGTTCTCCACAGCTTCGACCCGGTCGCGATAATTTCTGACATCCAGAAATGACGAAAGTTGTAATCCGTCTCAATCTTCAACTGAAATCGCATAATTGGTCAACGAATGATATCAATAGTCTCTTTAGTTCATAAACAATGGGCTTAGGCGTATATTTTCGTATTGCATGATCGGAGTTTTGGAAATCAGACGAAAGAGTCTTGGGTCACAATGGCTGAAAGAGTGAACAGAAGTGGAGAGGAAATTATTAGAGTTGCGGAAAACAAAGCTTTTCGGGTCGAATATATCTTGTTTGTTTCTTATGGTCAAGCATTAAATTCATCAAATAAATGCATGAGAACGCAAGGATTAAAAAAGTGAGAAATGTAATGAACTGTACAGTACCCTCGTTGGATTGGACTCCTTGTTCGAGCAACAACGGGAAAATATGCCAAAGTGAGGACAGGTAGGTGAGAGTTTATCAATTCAAATTGGTCTTCCTCCCCTCAGGAATCATATCTGCTGTCATTTCTCCAACATCCAATTGGTCTTGTACCGATATCTGGCAGTAATCCTTCATCGATACTGACTTGCCGCCATAATTCGTTTGCGATGGAATGAACACAAGACTTATTACACCATCGTACTATCACTATAGATAAAATGGCAGATGTCTTGCTTTTATGGAAAGTAACTTGGACTCTTTGTAATCACTCTATACAATTTTTGTAAACAATAATAAAGGCTTGCAAAGGGCGCCGGTCAGTAAAAGATCTTTAATAGCCTCATTTAGCCGAGTCAAATCGTGAGACTGGTTGCACAAACTGGTGTCATTAGCATACATGGACACGGTAGAATCTTGGACAGTGTGTCGGAGATCATTGATGGAGATGAGGAAGAGAAGAAGGCCAAGGCATGAACCTTGTGGCACACCAACTTCTGTGTACCCTATTTTTGAATCAACACCATTAACCCTACAAAACTGTTTCCGATTGGACAGGTAGGATTTAAACCAAGAGATTTCACGTTTCTGTACACCATAGAGCTCAAGCTTTTTGCAGAGAATGTTATGATCTACAATGTCAAACGCCTTTTTAAGGTCAAGGAACACCAGACCCACAAGCTTCCCAAGATCTATTCCATTGTACCAGTCGTCAGTATTTTTAAGTAAGCATGTTACTGTAGAATGAAGGAGCAAAAAGCCGGATTGGCCGGATGAAAAATGACCGCTATCATTCACGTATTGGTACAGCTGGTTTGTTACTAACTTTTCAACGAGCCTTGAGATGACAGGCAAGACTGATATTGGTCGATAGTTAGATTTATCAGTTTTATCTCTATCGTTGAAAATAGGAGTGTCTCTAGCAACTTTCCACGAGTCGAGTGAATGGGGTATCCTCAAATATGGAAGAAATAAAATGTGGAGTTCCTCAAGGCTCTTGCCTTGGGCCCCTTTTATTCCTCATTTACATAAATGATCTGCCATTTGCTCTTAAAAACAGTGAAGTAACGATGTGTGCCGATGATACCAGTATATCATATTCTTGTAAGAATATCGACGAGCTTAATGAAACCCTTAACAGTGATTTAGACTCCTTGAAACAGTGGCTTGAAGGTAATAACTTGTCGCTCAATGTAATCAAAACACAAGCAATGGTTATAGGCTCTAGGCCTAATATCAAGAAGATACCAGATAAATTAGTATCGACCCGGTCTTTCGCCATTGGCAACTCGCATATTGATGTTGTAGATAATGCGGAATACTTGGGAGTACAATTTGATAAACATCTTGTGTGGGATGAGCATACTAAGGCTTTACGTTCAAAGATTTCTCGCTCTTTGGGTTTCCTAAAATATGCTAAGAAATTGCTTCCAAAGTATACCCTGAGTCAGATGCATAGAGGTATCGTTGAGCCCCATTTTCGCTACTGTTGCTCTGTGTGGGGTGGCTGTGGAGACTCTCGCCTTTTAATGCTACAAAAGTAACAAAATCGTGCTGCGAGAATAGTTACCAACAGTAGCTATGATACACCAGCAGCAAACTTAATAAAAGAGCTCAAATGGCCGACAGTCCACGACATGATTAAACAAGAGACGGCTACCATTGTTTTCAAATCAATAAACGGTCTCGCGCCCACTTACCTCTCTACTCTATTCACGAGAAACTCGGCACGGGAGATAGTAAATTTGAGAAATCGTGAGACTGACTTACTTGCTCCACGAATGAAAACAAGTAATGGCCAAAAAGCATTTTCGTTCCGTGGAGCAAAGGTTTGGAATGAATTAAAACATGAGGTCAAGCTAGCCCCCTCTCTGCCTACTTTTAAATGTAGACTGAAATGTAAATAGATTTTAATTTTTCATTTATTCTAATTTAACACTTTAAATATTCTTTTTTATTGATCTTAGTAACATTGTAATTAGGTTTTTTCCACGGCCCCCTGAAAAGCAGCCACTTTTAGTTGATGGGGCCACTGTGTATAAAGAATTTAAAACGAAATGAAAAGTCAGGAAAACGACTTGTTTCAATGGATGCATTAAACAAGAAAGAAAGCGAATTTCAATAAAGGGCAGCGGGCAGCGCAAGCTTCAGAAAGTGGCTAGAGATGTTGTCAGTCCCAAAGCTCTTTGCAGTCTTAACGGTTGCAAATGCATCCCTGATCTCCTGCACTTCAATAGTCCTGAAGCAGAATGTTGCCTTTTGTTTGCAGTTAGGGGTTGGTATTGCGGTTAGTGTGGCGGATATCTTCGCGAGCGTTTAAGCGCGTACAAAAGATTGTGCAATGTCAACGCAGCCTTGAGAGCTTCGGCTATTCAGTAAAGGATTTGGAATGAGTGGGAGTCATTTGTTACGTTTTTGAATTGAATTCTCTTCGGTCCTTTCGAATAAGGTCGAAATTCCTCCTTAAATCGTTGATCATTCCCAAGATGATGAAATTAACAGGTAACTGTTTTGATCTTGTATGGGTTGACCGCGTACGCGTAACATGTTCAGTTCATAAAGTTTTCTTGTCTGCATTGTTGAAAGTTGTCATTCCTTTTTTGCAGGGAGAGAGAGCTACTGGCTATGGTGTGGCCTTACTAATGACCCTTTTTGGTAAATATTCGAGATGCCCAATGCTGCAACATATCGCACCTGAATTGAAATAAACTTCTTTTTAGTCATAAAGACAACACAAAAGTGGCCCTTTTGAAACTTTGATAAATCGTTGATTTGATATTATTTGCACAATAGATTACAACTTCGAAACGTCTAGCCTACATATAGACCCATTAAAATGGATCGTCTCGTAGGCTAAAAAACGTCTTGTCTCATGATTAAAATCAGTCTTTTTCACTAAGATCATGAACTATTCTGCAATGAAATTGCGTCAGTACATATTGTTGTGGATAACGACTGTGAGCTTACAACTAAACTGAGCATGAAATGGCTCCATGAAACCACAAAATCACAAAACGAAATAGCGAAACTGAATTAACACCCCAACAAAATATGGCAGATCTATGAAAAAATAGCAGCTAGATATGGATGACTTGAGATAAACTGAGAGAAACTAACACAAAATGATCAGTTACAACCTTATTTTTCAAGAAACTGAAGGTGAAAAGTCCCCAGGTGCCGATTTAGACTTGAGGACTCAAATTTGTATGGGTGAAATTACTTGTGGTTTCAAGGTCAGAAGATCTAGAGTACCATCGCCCTGAACCGCCATCTTTCGGATAAAGCACCTATAATGAGCCATGAGTGATATGGTAGGGACTTAAACAGTTACTTTCTATCAGAAGATTCCCCAGTTCAAAACGTTTTCTGCATCACTTCATGAACTTAATCTTCCCACTTTTTGTAGTACAGCCGCAACTCAAAAGAGCAATGGTAAAAATCTGCATATCGCCCTGAACTACCAACCCGCATCCCCAGGGGGGGGGGTAACATAACATCTTTAGGGTACGGGTATATGCCGCCCATATTGGTGGGTTTTTGGACCAAAATTCTCTAAGCAAGGGTCCTTTTTTGGCCGATTTCCATAAACATGGGTGGTTTATCCAGAAATTGGCGAAAAATAGCCAAAAATCCGTCATTTTCCGTCAAAATTCACCATAAAAGAGGGTATGAAAGCAAGTTTCGATAATTAGAAGAGGGTACCTTTCTGAAAACTGGGTGGCAGACCCCCTTCCATCCGCAATTCACGTACCCCCTTCCCCCCCCCGGTCCCACATTGTACCACAATTAGCTATCTCGAAAGAAAACTTACCGGGTGACCCAACAAGCTACTTCACGAACTAGATCGCACATCGTTTCCTGAAAGCAAGGTTAATAAACACAAAAACGGTGCCAGGAGGTGGCTGCAATACTCAGCTATCTTTTGAGATTTTGCTTGGTCAGTTTAGGGTCTACCTACTATCCAAAAAAGCAGTTTCAATGATATGGTAATTCGTTCATTTCCCAAACTGTTTCCTTGTTTTCCATTCGATGTTTTGGAGAATGTGAAAAGCTGAATTCCAAATTTACTTTTGAGCGTGAAATTTGAATGAAGAACAGAGTTCAATCATTTTACAAACAAAAATTTTCCCAGATGACTTCAAACCCATCGCCACTTTGAGTTTTCACAAAATTTTGACAAGAAAAAGATAGCGATTATTTCACTCAAAATGAGGAATCCGAAATTCGAAATTGTCTCTTAAGCTAGTTTTCCGGATGGTTATCATCAGGGAGATATCTCCCTGGTTATCATTGCTTGTGGGGGTCATCAAGGGGGGTAGAAATCCGCCGTTCCGCGCGATTTTCAGTTAAAATCTGCCATTCCGGTCATTTTTAGCCAAAGTTCCGCGTCCCACCACTTCGTTATGAAGGATGGCACAAAGTAGTATTGTCAGACATTTTCATCCATCCAGGTGGAAAGAGGAGGAGAGTGGCAGTTAAAATTCTTGTGCAAAGCTTGGAAATCATTCTCATAAAGCTGACTAGAAAAACAGAGATGTGACCACGACCTTTTTCTACAAGACCACAGATGAAAGTTCCGCAAATCCGTAAAATTTCATAAAACTTCTGCATTCCGCTTATCATCCTCGAGAAAGTCCGCGTCCGGTGGGGACGGAGAATTCCGTCGTTCCGCCGAGAAATTGCTAAAATTCCGTATTCCGTGACGAATTTTCTTCAAATTCCGCTATTCTGCAAACCCTGATGACCCCCGCTTGCTTGAAATGACCATGCAGCACCTAAAAAAGATATCTAAGCCTTTCGACTAAACGTTGGTCCAAAGTATTCGACAAGACCTTGTGATTTCAGGGCGCTGGTTAGGATTTAGCTGGTGAAGTTTTTTTGGGTCACCCGGTACTATACTGTTAGAAAAGCTATTTGCTAGGGTCACATCCCCTATGTAATTAACATGCAGTATTGCATTTTGATCATATTTATATTTCATATTTGATTCTAAGAAGGGTTGCCCTTCAGCCGAAGCCGTTTTTCAAGGCGCCCTCCGATCCCAGGGGGGGGGGGAACTTCTATTGGTATGTGACGGAGGGGTCAGATACAGTATAACTTTGAAAAACCCAAAGATATACTAAGACTGCGTTCACACGATGCCAGCACATTTTGAAAACGGTGAAAAATGTGACGGCTGCAAAATTTGAGCTAGTGTTCACACGATACCGGAACAATCTGAAAACGGTGGGAACTTGGACTGCAAAAACTCGCTGCAACACTTTGATGCCAAAGAAGCTTACCTACACCTTAAGAGTCGATCAGTCTCGTTCAAAAAGTGTCTAAAAATGTTCTGCTTTCATCATTTTCAGGTGTTCACACGATGCCGTTTTCAAAATGTGTCGGTTAGAGTTCCGTTTTCAAAATCTACCGTTTTCAAAATCTGCCGGCAAAAAATGTGCCGTTTTCGTGTGAAAAGGGGCCTATCCATCGAATTTTTTACCGTTTTCAAAATGTGCCGGCATCGTGTCAACGCAGTCTAAAGTTAGGACAGTTCAGACCCCAAAAATATACTCAACCCAAGACTATACTAAATTTAGGACATTTTAAGACCCCAAAAATATGGTACTGTACGAGAAAGTTAAAGGTTTTATAGCATTTTGGACAACTGCCCTGCAATATTTTAGTGAAAAACTCAGCCTAGCACTCACCTTGTCAAATTTCTTCATCAGCAACCCCAAAAATATACCGATTACTCACCAACTAGCGTACCCAAAGGTATACTAGACAACGTTTTAAAACCCAAAAATGTCTGACCACCCCCCCCCCCCCCGTCACTCACTCATAGGGAGTCCCCCTTTGCCTCCGATAAAAGCTTGATTACAGTAAACAGTTGAAAATAAAACTAAAATATTAAAAAAACCATAATTTAAAAGCCTATTTACAATAATACAATATACAATGGAAAGAAAAAGTTAACCCTTTATTGATTTCTTAAACCATTCAGGGAGGATGCCGTCTTAGACTCAGCAGGAAGGCTATTCAATAGTTCAGCTCCCCGGAAAGAGAAGCATTTTTGCCCATTTGCTGAATTTTTCTTTAGCAACCTTAAATCAGTCTCAATGTTCCAGAGGTTGCGGGAGGACCATGCTGAGTTTCTGGTGAAGAGGTTACACAGATATTGCGAAGCCAAATCATTGAGCGACTATAAGAATGAGAGCGATGGTGTCACTGAGAGCGAGGTGGAGACAAGACGTGTTAAAGTGAGCTCTGAAAATATATCTTCATATTCGTTATCAAACAATGGAAAGCAATGTGGAAATCGTTATGGAGGCTACCGAAAATCTCAGAAGCAAAAGCAAAGGTCGGTATTTTGAAAATATTTCAGAATTATGCCAAACTAAACATGGATGGAGTGGCGCAAAAACCAACGAGGCCCTCGAGGAGGCAATTAAAGAAAAGAAGATCTTTTCCTCTATAGTCAATGGCAAATTATCATACCGAACAGGGGCGGATCCAGCCCAAGAGTTGACAGTCGCCAGGACGAGCGCGAAGCGCGAGTCTGGAACGGCCCGAAGAAGCGAGCGCGAAGCGCGAGGAGTTCGGGGGTCCGGGGGCGGAGCCCCCGGGAAAATTTTTGGGGGCCACGCCCTTAGGATTGCCGGAAAACGCCCTATCTATTAAAGAGAGTGGTTTATCTGTCCATTTATTAGAGTGAGACATCACCCGTTTGGAATAAAGGATCACTAAAATTAAATGAAACCCTGAAGTTGAAAGTTTCCTTCCGTATTACCGCTCAAGAAACTTAAACAAAATCGAAGCCATCAACAGTAGAATTGGGAAGTCAATCCAACTACTGAACAATATTGAAAACAAAACTGGCCTGTAAACTTGTAACTGGTAGTGCACAAAACTTTCACGGAGTTGTTTTATTGCTTGATACAGTCCTGCGTTCTACTATATATATATATATATATATATATATATATATATATATATATATATATATATATATATATATATATATATATATATATATATATATATATATATATATATATATATATATATATATATACATTGCTTTATTACACTTCTAGAGTAAGTTTCATTCTCTACTTTCGAATCTTATCTGACGATTTGCTGTGACTAGTATCAGACAACATATTTCGCAAATGCTCCCATTTCTCGACACTTTCCTTCGTTCGCACCAATAAAGTTCAGTAGGAAATTCAATTCTCCTCTTTCGAATCTCAACAGATGATGTGCTATGACCAGTGCCAGAAGAAGAAGGAAATATTTTGCAAATGAATCCATTACTAATCCAAGACATAAGAATTGGTTTAGTGTTATGGTCACGTAGCTTGGATTGGTGTTACATCGTCTTGTTTGTATCGTTAATTTGTTTTCTGAAGAGTCCAATTGACAAGTGTGCGACTAAACGCTTCTTTGGCCGTTCTATTTTGCTTTTTATTGCAACATTCTGATTAATTCGTTTCTTGCATGATTCAACAGTTTTCTCCCTAGTTACAGGTTTATTTTGCTTGTTTTCCTTGCGCTGGAGTTAACAGTTTTCTTTCCACAGGTTTTTGAACAGTGTCTGTCATGCATTTGTGGCTGTATTATGATGAGTCCGTTATTACATGCTATTTCCAGATTCTGTATCACAAGGCTCAAGGTGCAGTGATGACCTATTTGTGCAGTGATCAATCGAAAATGTGCCAGGGTAAAATGAATCATGCAGTATTAATGTTTTCAAATCTTAGTGTGAAATACTACTGTTTGGATGTATTCATAACAAGAATCAATCAGTAATTCCTTTCAATGCAAGCCAGCTCAGCATCCCCTTTCGACAGGAAATTTTTGCATCTCTTATTGAATTAATTCACCTCTTGTTACTTTGTCCATAGTCACAAGAATCTTGTGGCAATGCTTTCTCCAAACAGAAAGTTGGACAAATGTACATTTCAGGTGTCACTTTGTAGGACACTCTGAAAATGGTGCCAAAACCAACTTGGAAGACAAGTCAGAAAGTCTGGATTAAAAAGGCTGATAAAAGTTTTTTGGGAAACTAGGTGCATGCCCAACTGCCTTGAAAAAAGGAGAAGTTGGTGCAATATAGCTATTTTAGAGGTCATTTCTGCAAACATTTTCTTGGGGAGCATGCCCCTGGACCCACTTTATCTATGAATCACTTGCATGTGGTGGAACAACCACTACACAACCCAACACTGGTGCTCTGCAATTGATGAATTATGCTGTCCAGTGTTTGAAAAATCTTACCTTCAATATGATCTCTGTCTACCAAACACTTTCCCAACCTGTTGAATTTCCATACCCTTTTGACCCAAAAACTGCAGTTTGCACTGTTTTGCACAGTGATGGCAGTTCCTTAAATTAATGCACTGCTGTGTGGTATATCATTTGTTTCAAGATATAATACCATGCTCATTATTCATGATGTCAATAAGAGTCTGTTTGATGAATGTCGCATATTTAAAGTAAAGGAAAATATATCAGGACATTGTCCATTGGATGAATGACAAGACAAGGGTAATAGGAAAGTAATGTATGATGATACTGTTCATAGGCAACATTTCTTTGAACCAAAGAAAATCAACTTATGAAAAGTCCAGCCTGTGTGTACAGAGTCTGATATTGTGTAACCTACAGCATACATGTAACATGTTAAAATGCACACATTTTGCATAATAAACTGTTTATAAGACGCTCAACTGTCAGATTACAAAAAAGTTAAGATTTTACAAAGTATTTTGTGAGCCTTGCTAACAAATATGAATTAACTCTTACCTATACTGCATTGAAAATATAAGAAGCTCATGGAGCTTTTTGGTGGGAAAAGTTCTTTTCAGACCTTAGTTTCTTATCAAAACATTAATTGTAATCTGGTGGACACTCAAAGTAATTTGGGCTTAAGACCAATAACGGATGTCAATTCCATTTAAATCAAATAATTTCTGTCTTGTTTTTTCTGACGTTGCATAAAAGAAACATAGAGCTTGAACACATGAACTAAAAGTTGTTTTGTCATTCTACCAGAATCTTGGATCAGCACATAGAACTAACAACTTCATAAATTCGTTTCTCACTTTTCTGGGTAATATGAATTGATATAATCTTTACCACTACTATGCCATGTGTTTCTAATCACGCATAAAGCTTATTCTTTTTGAAAACAAATATTGCATTAGACTAAAAACATAAATCATTGTGAAAACAACCCACCCAAGAATAAAAGGTTCAACAACATTGTGCTATGATCTTCTTGCATTTAACTTTTTAATATTTCAAAAGATAATGCTAGACTAGAGCTGTAGAAAGCTTTGGCTACATGCATATATGAAAAAATGTCCCAAAAAATGTGTAAATCAGAAAGAGCCTCTTGTTTTAGCATGTGCTAGCAGAGACGCTGCCAGGAAGAGAGAGAAAGAAATTTCCTATTGACTGTGCCTGTGTGTGGTAGTTTTGAGTTTTCATTTCATGATTTGGAGTGACCCAACTTTCACCCAACTTTAGTGACCCAACTTTGTGAGAAAAAATATCGGCAAATAATATTTTCTACATGTTGCACCGGCCAATAATTTTACCTTATTATTCCAACCACTTGAGCAAAGAAGTTTGTTGATTCTTTCAGCCAACAGTAGCTAGAGGGTAGGCCTACCACATTTTGTCTTTGAGTTTTCAAGATAGACGAGCCAAGACCAAAGACGCTGGAACACAGTAGGCGACGATCTTTTCAGCTCATCTTCAGCTTTTGCCTCCATCAAATCTTTGTCTTTCTCAAGGATCTTCGTAACGACAATTTCCAAATTATCAAGAAATTTAAGCTTAATATTTTGGCGCGAAGACATCCACCTGTGGGAACTGTGAGAGTGCCAAGGCCACAGGCCATAATCCAAGGCAAGGGATCAGAGTGAGGCTGTTGGCTGAGCGTTCTTGCTGGCGACTGGCGACCATGATAGATCACATACATCGCCACGACCATCTCACAATCTTTCCCCTATACATTTTGTATTAGATACCATTTATCATCCATCGCCTCCACAGTCGCACAAGACAATGCTAAAAAAATTGGTTCCAAAAACGATTGTTTTATTATGACCGCGCAGTTTTTAAAATATTCGTACAGTCGCATGCTTGTTCTCTAATTTATGCGTAAAATTTGCTATTGTTTTGTGAAGAAAGGGTCTCCAAATATAGAAAGCACTCAAACCAGAGGAAGCAGAACGAGGCAAATCAAAAAGGGACCCTACAAGTGTGATCAGTGATGGTGAAATGAACAAGAACGGCATTATGAACTCGTCTTTGGGAATTCAAATAATGAATATGAAAAGTCTCAACGATCTTAGGGCTGAACGAAGAAATTCAGAAAAGGTTTTTTGATATTAATGCTCGAATTTTCCTTCGCTGATGGCACGCCATAAATATCAGCTAACAAACTTAAAAAGATTAGGCTTTGGAAAGTTGACCGTCTTCCGTGCGTCTGTGGCGACTGTCTGGATCCGCCCCTGCCGAAAATGCGATAAAAATAAGATCTGCATAGAAGATGATTCGGAAAGCCGTTTCACTCAGACAGACCCGTTGCCCATAGATGATCGTATCACCATGAAGGAGTTTGATCGAATCCAAAATGATCTCGAGGATTTCAAGCGATATACCCACGGGGAAATTTTATCGATGAAGGCGGACGTGGCAAGCAGGCAAAAGAGCCCCACCCCAATTCCAACGACCCGAATGGATAAAGACCGGGAAGCCCTTGTCAGAAGCCTTCAAGAGCGTATCTTATCTTTGGAAAAACAGCTCCAAGATAAACAATATATTATTGAAAGATTACTAGATGGGCCTAGGCATCGATCAACAATGCCATCGTTCAGGCAAGAAACTCCCTCTGGAATAGAAGAAAAAGTAACACAATGCAACAAAATAGATGGAGAACAATCAGTGAAACAAACAGTTGATACAACGAAAACAAAAGATATAAAGAGAGCTATTCAAACTGAACAATCAGGAGATCAAAGTCAAGAACAAAAGTCGAAACAAACAACGATGAAAGGCAAGGAAATTCAATGGACACAACCTGGAGTACAAAATCAAGAGTCAAATGGGCCTAAACAAACAAAAACGAAGAATCGGAAAAGAATTACGATCGTTGGTGACTCCATGCTAAATGGAATCTTGGACGAAGGGTTGCAAAAGGATCACAACGTACAAGTGAAACGCCACCCTGGAGCAACAACAAGAGATATTGTAGATTACGTAAGACCAGTAATCAGGAAAAAGCCGGACTGTATTATCATACACGCAGGCACGGATGACCTTACGAGTCAAGAAAAAACTGATACCATCAACAATTTTAGAGAGATCATAGAGGAAACCAAACGTGAGTCACCAGACACTTCCATTGTTCTTTCCACTGCCGTGATGAGAAAAGATAAACAGGCTATGGATAAAAAGGTGAGCGTTCTAGCGTTAAATCGTGAGATCAGGGAGTTTGCCAACACTATGAAGATTTCAGTTATCGACAATTCAAATCTCGACGTCTCTTGTTTTAGTCGCAAGAAACTACATCTCAATGAAAAGGGAAACGCCTATTTAACAAGAAACTTTTTAAATTTCATTAAAACTTTTTGAACTGCGGTACCTCAAACGGTGCCAACCAGCCAAAGAAACGAAAACTGTTCAGAATGCTCTACGCAAAGTGAAGGCATTGATAGTATTAACGAAGTCATAGATAATGACACCCTACTGGGTCCATCTGAAACATCATCTTTATCAACCCAAACCGAAACTGAGGAAAACTGTTTTGATGAACTGAAACTACTCCGCCTTAAATACCCAGGAAACGTCATAATTAGTTACATCAACATAAACTCCATCAGAAATAAATTTAGTGGTTTTTCTGAGATGATTGGTGAAAACGTCGATGTTTTGGTAATAGCCGAGACAAAGATTGATTCATCCTTCCCCACAAGCCAGTTCTTAATAGACGGCTTTAAAAGTCCTTATAGACTTGACGTTTCTGGAAATAGCGGTGGAGTTTTAGTTTATGTAAGGGATTGCCTTCTTTCAAAATATGTAAATCTCGTTAGCACCCCACCTGATATTCAGGTTGTGCCGATTGAGATTAGTATTAGAAAACAAAAATGGTTGATATTACCAATCTATAGGCCTCCACAGCAAAATTCAGAATAGTTTGTTGAAGAAATATCAAAATTGATTGATAAATGTTCTAGATATGATAATGTAATGGTCCTTGGAGACTTCAATCTAGAACCAGATGACATGGCCTTGTCATCGTTAATCCAAGATCATGATTTATATAACATGATCAAACATCCAACATGTTTCAAGTCTTCCAAGGGCCGTTGCATTGATTTAATATTCACAAATCGAAAGCATTCATGCATTCCAAGTCATTTGAGACTGGATTTAGCGATCACCATCATATGATCTACACCATCTTGAAAACAACATTCGTTAAACTCCCTCCGAAAAAAGTTATCTATCGAGACTACAAGAACTGGTCTCAGCTGCGTTTTGAAGATGAGATGAGGCAAAATCTGATCTTAGCTCACCCATCTACGTACGGAAACTTTGAATCGATTTTTTTGAAAACTCTTGAAGCAAACGCTCATACTAAAACAAAGATAGTCAGGGCCAATGATAAACCGCACATGAATAAAGATCTACGGAAGGCTATGAGGAAAAGAGCGACTTTGAAAAAAGTTGCAAACAATAGCAAGCGAGAAGAAGATGTAAGAAAATATAAAGATCAAAGAAACCTTGTCGTGAAATTGAACATTCAGGCTAAAAGACAGCATTTTATGTCGTTACAGTCGAAAACAATTGATAACGATAAGAAGTTTTGGAAAACCGTGAAACCTCTGTTTACTAATAAGAATCCCATGAGTGAGAAGATCACCTTGATTGAAGATGGTAGAATTCTCTCAAATGATGTGGAAGTTGCTGAATGCTTTAATGAATATTTTTGTAATATTACGGATAGTCTTGATATTGACCCCCTTTTTAAGGAGTTGCAAGAACAAATGTCTGTGGAACAAATGGTTTTGAGAGCGATAAATAAGTATAAAGATCACCCCTCTGTAAAGGTGATTAATGAACATGTAACATCAAACGGTAACACCTTTAGATTCTCTCATGTAAGCCCAAATCAGGTCATGAAGCAGATAGGCTTGACAAGAATAAATCCAACAGTGGGAATATTCCAACTGGTATGTTAAAGGCAACGAGGGAAATAGTTTGCCCCTACCTAACAGATTGCATCAACTCTGCAATCTATGATTGCAAGTTTCCAAACGAACTCAAGGAAGCTGATCTCAGCCCTCTGTTCAAAAATGATGATCCAAATTATAAGGGAAACTATAGGCCAATAAGTCTCTTACCTGCAGCCTCTAAAGTATTTGAAAGAATTCTAAAAGACCAAATATGCCCATACTTTCAAGACAAACTCTCCGAAATTTTGTGTGGTTTCAGAGAGGGGTATAGTACGCAACATGCTTTAATAAGGTTGATAGAAAAATGGAGGAAATGCCTTGATGCATCAGGTATAGTAGGAACAATTCTAATGGATTTATCCAAGGCCTACGACTGTCTGCCTCATGACCTCCTTATTGCAAAACTGAAGGCATATGGATTCGATTTGAATAGCCTTTGCCTTATGTACAGCTATCTGGATGGCCGCCACCAAAGGGTAAAGATTGGTTCACATAGAAGTACCGCAAAAAGAATAAAGATTGGAGTACCACAGGGATCTGTCCTAGGTCCTTTGCTCTTTAACATATTCATCAATGATCTATGTCTAATGAGATTAGACTCTGAGATCTGTAATTTTGCATATGATAACACCATATACTCATGTGGGCTAGACCTACATGAGATTGTTACCAATTTGGAAAGTGATCTCAGAAGATTGCTCGAATGGTTTACAAACAATGGAATGGTTGCAAACCCAAAAAAATTCCAGCTGATGTTCCTTGGCTTGAAAGGGCAGAGAGGACTACGACTTAACATCAATGAGAACGAATTATCTGCAACAGATCATGTTAAATTGCTAGGGATTGAAATTGACAACAAATTAAAGTTTAGTAATCATGTCAAAACGTTATGCTCAAAGTCAACAAAAAAATAAGTGCCTTTTCTAGGCTTAATATGTATATTTCTAGAGAACAGGCATTAACAATTTGCAACGCGGTTATCTTGTCGAACTTCAATTATTGCCCTTTGATCTGGCTATTCTGCAACAAAGGTGCATACAAAGAGATTGATCGCACACACAAACGTGCTCTTCGGATCCTCTATAAAGAATACGAATGTCCCTTTGAAACATTGCTCACTCGAAGTGGCAGTTTTTGTATACATGTTAGAAACTTGCAGAAATTAATGACAGAAATCTACAAGTCCATGAATCATCTTAACCCATCGCTTATATGGGAATTTCATGAAAAGAAACATGTAAGTTATAATCTAAGGATACAAAATCTTTGCAAACTGCCACAGATAAAGACACAGGGCTATGGGCAAGAATCACTGTCATGTAGAGGGAGTCTTCTCTGGAATACCCTAGATGATAGTGTCAAAAATGAGCCAACACTTTCGGCTTTCAAAAGGAGGATCAAAGACTGGGCTGGTGATAATTGCACCTGCAAAATATGCCGCTAATTTTTGTATAATGTATATTTCTTTGTAAATAGTTGGTTTGAATTAGTATTTTATGATTACTATTGTAAATACCAACTTTAAATATGGATTAAATCAAAAAAGACCATTGTTTTAGACTCATTGCCAATGAGTTCTTCAATGGTCTTCCAGCCCAGCTCCACAATAAGTGGTCTGCTTGGGTGTATCAAAGCTGCTTCAATAAAAACATGCGTTGCGTGTGGTACTATGGTAACTAGACGAGAATTTATAAATAAATGGCAAAAGTACCAGTGTAGAGTAGATAGGAAAGAACAAGGAATCCAAACCCGCGCTGCGCGCGGGTTTGCAATTCCTAGCTCCTGCGGAGGGCTCGGCGGCTATCACTGATCAAGTGACGCGCTGCGCGCCACTTCCTCAGTGCCGAGCAGCCTAAAATGAAGGCATTGAAATATCCATCCAACTGATTTGATTGAGGCCAAAAGTCATAGTGACCAAAACGATTTTTAATTGTAAAGCGCCTTGCAGATTGACGTGCCCAGAATTTTTTCCGGAATGGTACATATTGGTGACTTCAGTATTTACCCATGCAAAAAAATCATTGCATTCTTAAACTTTTTCCCAATGAAGGTTCTTTTATTTCCCCTTCCACTATGGCTAGTCTAATTAGCTATGTTTTCTGATTTTGAATCAAGATGCCTCATCATTGCATAGTGCTATTTATTCCATTTATTTTGACACCTTATTTGACCTTGTTGCAAATAAAGTTCTTTCTCAGGACCTGACAGAAGATTAGTCAATTACGCACCTTTGTTCTCCGTTTCCATGGCAACAACTTGTCAAAACACAAAGTTTATCCATTTTTTCTTATATTCATATGTTTTTACTATGATTTCATTGCAAACTCACCATTAGAGATCAAGAACAAAAGATTTGGACCTTTTACCTGGTATAGCCCCTTAACGGAACTACAGTCGTCTCTATCATGCCAAAATGTACAACGGCAGCACAGGTAGAGGAGTAAGGTAAAGTGCCGAATTTGGATTTAAATTATCCAATAATTCTTCGACACCACTTGAACGACTCCTGAAAATATAGCTTTCCCATTGAGCCATGAATCGTGTTTTGAACTTACGAAAGTTTCAATAGTGACAAAAGCAAATAGACCCAAATTTCGCCGCTTTTCCCTACACATCTCTTTGGCCCCTTTTTGCACATATTGCGGGTCGTGAGTTCACAGTGAATTGCGTGCAAAGCATTGATGGAGAGTTACTTACTGTTTTTCGTGGAGAGAGGCGTGAAATTAACTTTCATTTAAAACATTAAAGTTAGTTAGAACCGGCAAAATAAAAGCCACTTTCTATGAAAACATATCAAAGTTTCTTTTAATACTTACAGAAGTTTCTTATATGAGGATACCATCAGGGGCGTAGTGGCTGGGGGTCAGGCAGGGCCGATACCAGCCATGGCTGTGTAGGGGGGCGAAAACTAAAATTTTCCGACGAAAAAACCATTCACAACAACAGCAACAACAACATTTGCAGGAACATACGTTAAATTTATGCATTATATGACCGATCTAACTCCTCGGTAATTAAAATTTGGCCACATTTCGCAATCCAACGTTGAAATCAACACAATTAGTCAATATCAATCAAAAATATGCCATAAAGTCAATAATGTCTGTTGAAATTTATGTTTTAACACTAACAAATTCATGTTTTATGCATTATTTCTCCTCAAAATCCCTCAGAATTAGTCATTTAAATCACAAAATTTCCGACAAGAGAGCAAAATTTTCCGACAAATGGTCTCCTGGGGGGCGCTCCGCCCCCAGCCCCCCATTGGCTTCGGCCCTGGGGGTAGGGGGCCATGGTCGACCCTAGAATTCAGATCGTACCATTTCCAAAAAAATTAGCCGGATATGTCGTAACAAGTGCTTTCTATTTTGCGGGTTCTTATAGCAACTCCCGCAAAATGAAGTTTGGGCGTAACTTGTGACAACGCTAATTTTTCATGGCTGGTTGTGCGATTTCTTAAATTTGTTGTCTAATGTTGTCTCCTTATGGTATTCTTCATCAGCAAAACATTGAACAATTTTCCCTATACATTCACCTTAGGCATGATCACACGTCGAGTATCAATTAATTGGATCAATTCTTAAAACATATACTTAACGAAACGTTAAAAAGTGATTTAGCAACGCAATAAAGGCTAATTATTATTATTATTATTATCATTAATTCTTTATTTAAAGTAGGCTAATGTACAATAGCTAATTTAGAGCTAATTAAAGCCTACTAACAAAAAATAATCTGAAAGAATAATTTTACAATAAGAAAGAATGCTATTTACAATTTCAAATTAAAAACCCTAAATTTGGAATAAAGATTCGACAAAGCCTACAGTTGCATCTCTCCCCTTTCCACGATTTTATTCGGTTTTTAAAAACAGCCAAAGAGCTAGCAGTTTTTATTTCATTTGGTAACGTCTGCCAGAGTTTATGTCCAATAAAAGGTGTGGTTTCAATCCCAAAATTTGTGGTCCTCGCACTTGGCTGCAGAAGACCATTGCCACTTCTTAGGCTGTAAGGCACATCATTAGTTACAAATATGTCCTTCATAAATTCAGGGTTTAAATTTACTTTTGTCTTATAAATTTCGACCATTAGCAACTGTAGGTTTCGTTGATGGACTGTCACTGAGTTGTCCCTTTTCAGCAATGTTTCAAAATCAGACTCGTAGTCTCTGTATGCAATTCGCAGTGCTCTCAAGTGCATCTTATTTATCTTATTGTTCAAGTTCCTATCGTGAAACATCCACACTAGAGGGCAATAGTTAAACTGGGACATAATAAAGGTTTTCATCAATAAGACTATTTTTTCCGTTTCCATGTATTTTGAAATCCTAGCTAGCGCATGAATTTTCTGATTGGCCTTCTTACAAAGAGTGCTCACATGGGGTTTGAAGGTAAGGTGTTTGTCAAGAGTTACTCCCAACAATTTTTCCTCAAAACTTTCCTTTATTTGAGCTTTGCCAACATGTATGGAGGTATCAGTGCTAGATGCGCTGAATGTCATTAAATGACATTTTTCTTCATTTAATTTCATGTAATTGTCTGGAAACCAAGTAATTATTCTCTGTGTGTCCCTATCTAAGCTATTAACTACATTTTGTAATAATTTATTACATGCATACAGAGTCGTGTCGTCGGCGTAGTTACATACCTCAGTGTCAGTCAGCCCCATAAACATATCATTAATGTAGATATTGAATAAAAGGGGTCCCAAGACTGATCCTTGCGGTACACCTTGTCTGACATTACTATAAGTGCTAAACGAACCATTCACTTTCACCCTCTGTTTTCTATTAGTTAGATAATTGTGGATGACGTCTAGGGAGGCCTTCTTGAAACCATATGTGTGCAGTTTTGCCAGAAGAAGTGCATGATTTAGGCAATCGAATGCCTTGGAGAGATCCATCATAACAGCACCAGCACAGCCTTTTTTATCTAAAGCTTTCCTACAGTCCTCTACCAATTTCAGCAGTGCATGCTGGGTGCTATAACCTCTTCGGAAACCACATAAATAAGGCGACAAGAAACGCTCCACAAATGGGAACATTTGCTCGTACATTAACCTCTCAAAAATTTTAGAAACTGAGGGTAGAACAGTAATTTGCCGATAGTTTTTCTTATCAAAAGCATCGTTTTGTTTGAAAAGTGCTGTTATATCTCCTGCCTTCAGTTCATCTGGGAAGCGACTTTCTGACAAACATTTGTTGAAAAGGTTCGCGAGATGAACTGAAAAAATATCTGGATTGTCTTTCAGAATTTTTGCTGGGATACAGCCAACCGGAGCTCCTTTCTTTGGATTTAGTTTTACCAGTTGGGTGTTCGTCTCATCTTCAGTGACTGCTCGAAACTCAAACTTTTCAGAGCTTGCTATGTGCTTTCTGATCCTAAGAATGCTGGGGTGAGACTCAAATTTCTTAATAGCAACCTCAACTGGATCCTCAATCCCAATGGTTGGAGTAATAATATCTTTATTTTCTACTATTCCAAGCGAATCGGTGATATTTACGAAATGCTCGTTAAGGACTTCAGCTACTTGCGACTCTTTTGAGATCAAGTTCCCGTTTTCATAAAGGTTGATACTCGAACAAGTTTTCACCGTATCAGAAAAAACAGGTTTGATTATTTTCCAAAATTTCCGGTTATCAGCAAGGTCTTTCAAGTCAAGGCTTTTATAGTACTGTATCTTTGCATTGCGAAGCATCTTGACACATTTATTCCTCTGCTTCTTAAAAGCCAGATGATTTACCGGGTTTCGGTTCTTGTTATAGACCGTTTTCAATGTCGTTCGTTTCATAAAAGCTTTCCTTAATTCTTTGGTCATAAAAGGTCCATCATTTGCTCGGATATACTTTTTCTTTAAAGGGGCATGATCGTTTAACACTTGCATGACAACAGATTCAAATGAACTGTACGTCATTAGTTCTGTGGACTGGGCCGCAAGTTTACGCGAGAGAGTGTTTCTAAATTCTATATAACTGAATTTACTATAGTCTCGGTATTCAACTATCTTGGGACTCCTTTTAACAAAACCACCCTTTAGAATAGTTAATATCATCGTATGGAAGTCTGACAGCCCTGTTTCAACCGTTGTAGAATTTTGGAAACTAGATTTCCTGTTGGTTAAGATGAGGTCGATGCACCTGGGGCTATCAGACTTGAAACATGTCGGTGATTTAATCAAATTACACAAATCATACGAGTCCATGAAATTGCTAATAGTGTCACTGGTTACTAAGCAATTGAAATCTCCCAATAGTAGGAAGTTTTCATGACTATTGCTGTAATAATCTAAAGCCTTCCCTATTTCCTCGAAGAAAAATTTTTCATTTTGTGATGGGGGGCGGTAAATGGAAAGCACGAGCCATTTTTGCTTCTTAAGATTAATTTCAATGATGCTACACTCAATACCTAAAGGAAACGAGTATTCTTTAAGCTCTTTAACAGGTGCCTTTTCGCGGACATAAACCAGCAGACCTCCGCCATTCACAGTTCTATCATATCGAAAGGGCTTCCGAAATCCTTCGATCGAAAATTGTCCTGTTTGAAAATTATCGTCAAGTTTTGTTTCGGCAATTGTCAAAATATCAATATTTTCTGCTACGAGTGATTTTAGAGGCTCGATTTTATTTCGAATGGAATTTATATTTAGATAAGCCACAATTAAACCCTTGTGATTTTTTTGTTTAATAACTTTTAGTTGTGAGGAAGCATCATTTCCTTCCATTGTGGTATTGGTAACATTAGCGATTTCATCGACGGTACTTTGCTCATTAGGTTCAGAAATATTTTTGGAATTTTGTGAAGAAAGTCAATTTCTAGATGCTCTAAATAGGTTATCAGCAAATATATCGTCACCTGCTCTGTTGAGATGTAACTTGCTGCTGTTGAGATGTTTGGCAGGGTTTATGTTCGAATTATCGATCAAAGTGATGCCTTCTTCCTGGCACATATCTTTCAGGAGGTAGTTGACACGTACTCTCTTTGGCTCAAGATAGTCATATCGAGCAATCAAACCTGATATGATCACTTTTGCTCCACTGCTCTTTATTTCATTCGCAAGCGAAATTATTTCTTGAGAGATTTGTAATTCCGACTTTTTACGATCAGAGAGGTCGTTAGTTCCAACATGGATAATAACTTGGCTAGGTCTTCGATCAAGGGATGGCTGACAATAACTACGCATGTCTTTGATCGTAGATCCACTGAATGCATGCACATATATATTTTCATTCTCTTCACAAAGTTGTTTTAATTTCCATCCTGCAACATTCTTTAATAAGGAATCTCCTAAAATGGCAGTTGTGTGGCTTTTTGACTGCTTATTTGGACTTGCTGTGCGGCTGCTTGGCGGCGTGCTTGATGTGCAGGGTGATGCCTCGCTGCTCTTTTCATTCAGTGTTTCCCCTGTAGCTTCGCAATTTGCTGTGATGCTTTCGGTGGCTGCAAGCGTTCTCCTGGTATCAGTTGGTATCTCTTGAATCGTTGTTTTCGAGGCAGAGACGGATTCAGGAGCTTGAGAGGTCTTTGTTTGTGCGGCCTTTGTATCAATTTTTTTGTTGACTGCATTGTTTGAGATTTTTTTCGATCTTTTCTTCTGTTTTCTCTTTCTCTTTGTCTTCTTTGCGGCTTTATTGTCATTGCCAACAATCTCGATGCTTTCATACACAATAGATGATTTCAAAGGGGTATTCTGTTTGCTTTCAATTGACGTAGGCTCCTTTGTCTTTTCTGGGTTGTTTACTTTGCAATCTATGGAGACCTTTTGGCCTAATTTCAATTTTAGTGAAAAATTTTCCTCTAGTAGGGCAAAGTTTCTATCCCGTTCAACTTGAAGCAGACTTTGCAGCTCGACTGTGGATTTCGCAAGTCGTTCAAAGCTGATATAGATATCTGCGGGTGGAGACTGCACGGATCTTTGAGATGTTTCATCCAGAGTTTCATCCAGATGTTTCATCCTAATGTAACCCTTCAGACAAAAAACTCTCGATTTTTCGTTACCGTCATATTCTGATGGTAAAGTAATTAAGTACCGGTTAAAGAGACTTACTTCCAGAAATAACCACAAGTACTTGGAATCTTGAACATTTTAAAAGAAGCAATGCTAAACCTGGAATAAATCATTTGTGCTTATATCAAACTGATTAGGTACATTTCTATGATAATCTGCGTTTAATTCAGCACCGAATGATACATGACTTTGTTTTTGGTATATTTTGACGAACTGACGTGGTGAACAGAGTTTCTTAATCACTGCCTGAAGGGTTACAGTAACCTTTTAAGTTGTAAAATATCTTTGCACTCTGCTCCTGGCAGATCTACGTAAATTGTCGTCTGGAGTTATCACCGCCCGTATCATACCCGTTTCGTCCACAACATTTCTATCGTTAACCACCGCAGATGATCTTGGCTCTTGTGTCCCCGCTCGTGACCGTGGTGCTACAGCACAGTTTATCTTTGCTTCGTCATCAGGATTTAGCTTTTACACAGCTTTCACTGCATCGAATTCTAGCTTTACAACCGAGATAACTTGCTTAAATGTGATGGTGATTAAGGCCCCCTTTGCATTTCACCGAATGCACCTTGGTAAAGGGTGCCAACAACTTCGATGTCATTCCTGTCAGCACTTTCAAAGGATACAGGCATTTGATACTCTATATATCCTCTTGATCTTCCCTTCTTTCGAAGTCGGGATACTCGCAATATTTTGAACCCACCGTTAACTCTGTAAGATTGTCTCGCAGATATGGAATCTACTTCTGCACTGCAACTTTCAATGCACTCATAACTTTCAGTTGGAATGTTAACTTCGCTTTGCTCGTCCTCTGTCAACATATTGTCCATGTCATCTTCTGGTTGTTCAATGCAAACTTCATTAAGATCCATGCTGATCATGTCCAGTGTCGCAGCTACAGCCTTTGCTTGGATCTTTCCCTCCATCCAGGCGTCTTTCACCTCTTCTGCAGATGGGTACGCGTTGAGATCTGATGGTTGCTTTCCACTGAACACTTGCTGCTTGTTCCACACTATTTCTTGCTTCTTGTGTGCTTTGTGGAAAACAGGACCATCAGGCATAGCACGAATTTCCTCCAGAAGCTGCATTGAGCCTAGATTTGGAACATGTCAGCGAATGAATAAGTATGCTTGTTTACAACCCAAGAACCATTCATAGAGAAAAAATCCTCGACACATTCTGATCCTGTTTTGTCCAAGCGACATTCCAAGTCTGGGTGGTTGTCACGAAGAAATGATATCAGAATAATGCATGCGTGACAGGAAAGGAGACAGTCAATGTAGCATTCTCTTGTCAGGAAGTTTTCTTTAAGAGACAGATTCTTTGACTGTGAGATGTACTTTCTCCAAAGCTCGATAAAGTTGATAACGAAAGATGCCTTTGTTACCTTTTCTTTCAAAGTTGTAAACTCGTTGAAGTAAAAGTCGAGATAGTTACTGATGAGAAGGAGGTATTCCCTTGTACCTCTCATACATGATTCCGGTGGTCTTTCTGGAGCCATACTTTTGCCATCAATCAACATGTCAAGACAGTCTCGAACTTTCTTAAAGCAGATTCGCTGAACAGATTCAAAATTTTGCCTGTCTCTTCTCTCTATATCTGTTTTCCTCAAACTATGCTCTGATTCTTTGAACACCTCTGTGACACGCTTTAGATGTGACATATGAGCCATGTGATTTGGACCTAAATGCAAAATTCTGTTTGCATGATCCAGTGGATTTAGCAGCTTCTTTACTTTGTGTATTCCATCTTGGTCGAAGAGATCTTTTATTTTACTTCTTCCATTTCCATCTACTAATGTTGGAACAGAAAACAGGAAGCCATCCTTTAAGCCTATTGGCCGAAATCGATCTCCCTCTGTAGACTTTGCAGAGGCATACATCAATTTCCTCCTTCGGCTATCACCATCACTACTATGGCCGATAAAATTGCCCTTATGAACAGGTTTCAGGTACTTGTCATATAGCCTCTCAACAGTGTTCCATTGCCTTTGAATATCCAGATTGTCGAATTTGTTGCATGTTGGCATAGCAAGAACCACAAGTGGTGGTAAAAGAGGATGCAGTGGATTGATCATGATCACACGAATCATAGAGCTTACAACATTTTTGTCAAATGCTTCTTTGATACGTTCATAGGCACCTGGATCATTCCCAAAAACAACAGCAATATCTTCTGAGCATTTATGGTTGACAGATTTTTCACCACAAAATCCAAGGATTGTGTCCCTTAGATGACCCATGTTTACCCATCTTGCTTCTTGAATACAAGCAGTTTCATCTTCTGCAGCTAGAGATGGCACTGCATCACAACTAAGAGTGGGCATTATCTTACTGTATATCGATGCAGCATTCTCAAAATTCTTTGGAGAAATACCCAGACAATACTGGATTCTTCTTTCACATCTCACTTTCAAAATTGTATCAATGTGAGGCTCAAATAAATTTACTGCTACATAATCTGCAAGTCGGGGTCCTCCCATCAATAAACAACCAAGATAAAAGTCCATAATGCCCCCTTTATATCGTTTTCCTCGTTTTCCTTTCACAAAAAATTGTTTGCAGCTGATGTTAAGCATTGCTTAGATACAGTTTTATCCTTCAGTAACCCACTTCTGTGTGCTTGAACAAACTTCTCTCCCCTACTTTAGTGAAATCCCCTTCACCAGCCAACTGAACAATTTTTGACTCTAGATCATCTCGTCTAACTTTCAATCTTGCTATTTCTGAACTTTTGAGGAAAACTTCATCCCTCAGTTTTTCATTTTCGGACAGAAGAGTACGTGATTTCTTAGAGCTCCTGAAAATTCATGTCCTCGTACCGAAGTCCAAACATTGGATCTATTGACTTACTTCTTTTTGCAAGTCTGGTTGATCATTTCCAAGTAAATGTTCTATGCTTTATGTGAAGGTATGTGTTCGATGAATTCTCATGCTCCTTATAGCATCGTCTATATTCTGTTGTTGTAAAATTTTAGATTGATGTGAAGAGGATCTTTATGTAAAAATACAACATCGATAGCACCAGTTGCAAATACCGTATAGCCTACAAGTAGACCCGTTGTGGGTCTTCGCGCAGGCGTAAAGCTCTATTGCGTTCCCGAGGTGACTCATTTAATTTCAGAGATCCAAGATTGGGGTTTATAGGAGAGGGGGACCTTTTAGAGAAGGGGGCTTATTTGCAAAGTCAAATGCCGAGAATTGATGATATGGCCTTCTAGGTTCTTTTACCCTTTATTGTAAGCAATCATCAGGCAATTTTACGAGTAAGATACAAAGTTCAGCACAGTTTTAAATTCATCTGAAACCATACTAGCATTGCATGCAAACTTGTTTTTAGCGAAATAAATGGAAAATCTTTTGTAACCAGTGATGTCTGAAACATTTTGGGGCGGGGCTCAATAGAGAGAGAGAGCTGCTTAGCAAAAACTTTGGCTCAGGAAATAGGGCTTACAAGAAAGGGGACGCTTGATAGAGCTTTTACGCTATCTTGTCCTTCAAAATTTAAGACCCGTCAACGAAAGATCACGAACTATTTTCAAGAGCTCAAATGGGCTGGGTCACGTAACCTCTCTCGAAATGATGATTTTGCACTTTTTGTAGACCAGATTGCACAGATTTTCAGCTATATTTTCAATATGACATGTCATTTTAGGGATGAATCCTTGAATGTAACAGAGCAAGGATGAAAAATTCATGTGCAGATTACACTACCTTTATTGTGGATTCAACCTATCTACCAAAATTTATGCAGAGGACAACAAACACAAGCCTGAAACAGTGTAGATTATACATATTTCAGAGTTGTTTACGATTGCATGACTCAGCCTTTTTATAAGTTTTAAGTCTAAGCAACTTGTCCTAAAGCGTTTCTTCTCTATTTTTGAGACTTTCTCTTCCATTGAGGACCGTTCAGACTGTTTCTTATCCAATACATTAGACATTTTGTCCTTTGATATGGTCTTCCGATCGCCAAATCAGCTCTTTGAGTACCTGAGATTACCAAGGTGGAGTTCCGACTTTCAGGGACTCGCCAATGTTTTCTTCGTCTGACATGCACTCCTGAACCGGTGCCCACAAAGCACCCTCGTCTTCTCTGTCATATCTCCTCATTTTTTTGAGCACTGGAAAAAGGAGTTGACTGGGTTAACAAAAAACTTTTTAATTTGCAAATGCAGTTTATCATTACAGTAACTCTTGGTTAAGGTCCCAAGTAGCTTGAACAGATACATAAATGAACCTATTTCAGTGCGATCCCTTACTAGGAACAGAATGATTTTCAGGTGAAATCAAAAAAGACTTTGAATCAGTCTTTGATTGCCTAATTTCAAATTGTACATTTGTACATGAAGTGAAGTGAAGCATATCTTTTATGTTTCACAGTATTTGGCTTCATTTCATTTCGTTGATTGTGATAAGCCAAATTGATTAGAACTATGAACTGTGCACTGATAAAGCCTTCGTACGCTAAAATATAAATGTATCATGTATGTACCCTAACCATCTTCCGAAGTACAATGTTCTTGTAGTTCCTGGAACTGTGCAAGAATTGTTCTTTATATCAATCAAAAGTTTGAAAAACAACAAAGGTAATGCAAGATACTGTGGCATTTGTAGCGAGGAAGACGTGTTTGAATGAAGAGGGCAGGTGCAGGTTTGCACTTGCGCAGTGGCAGAGCCAGCCGCCAAGAAATGGGAGGACAGAGTTAGGGGTCATGGGTGGAGCCCTCAAGAGCGTTCAACAATCACTTGCTGGATAGACGCATGATTTTGGAAAAATAACATATTAAACTGAGCATCTTGTGACAATTTTATGTGATTAGAGATTGATCAAGCTTGATAATGATCGCTATGCTAGAATCAATTTCAAAAATTCTACAAATCAAGTAAGACTGAGTTCGGCATTACTATGATACGATGACACGTTTTTCATAATAGAAGCTGGTTTATACGAAACTAATGCTAAGATGGCAAAGGTTTTAGGAAAAGGAAATTCTTTTCGAGAAGTAGTAAGAAACGATAAAGATTTCAATTCATTTTGGCAAATCAGTCATCCTTGAGTAATATCAACCAGTTTTCGTTGTTTTGAACGTGGTAAAACAGAAAGAACAAAAGTTGCTTTGGACGTTGGTAGGACACCCTTTATTCCCATCTGATGCTTTAAAGATCAAGAAACATATCTGCAAAAGTATTAGAAACTACATGATGATTCATCTTTAAAGAATAGGAAACAAATTAAGAGACTTTTAGTACTATAATGCAGAACTAAGAAAGTTTGTATATATTCTTTGAAAGGGACACGACAAAAGAAGTTTGCTCTACCAAAGGAAATTCTAGCATCATCTGCTTGAACTACATGGTGTATTAAAAAATGGCTAACTGACAAAAAGATAAATTTTCTCTAGAGAGAAGTGTACCTCAAAAAGAGATAGTGATCTTTTGAAAGTACGACTCCTGCGCCATGTCTGCGAAATCGTAAGTGAAAAGAATGTAGGCATTTGAGGTAGAAGTTTTTTTTATATGTGTTTCTGGAAGAAAGAAATTAACATTGCAAATCTTTATATCTTTCTGACTGTTAGTGCAAGAAGCTAGCATGGAAACATTTAAAGGTGACTGAATTGTATAGAGAAAATCAATATGTACTGTTATTGGTAGAAACTTTTAGACAAGTAAAACGCAACCCAGTACAATAACTTTATCTCATGATGTTTCAAAGAATGTTATCAAAACAAAACATATGAACATATATGAGAGGTTTTCTGGTAGACTGCTGTTCTCTTCACAATTACTTAGCTTACTGCCTGCTTTCCAATTCTCAAAATGAGTTCTTTTTTTTTGTTTTTTTCACTTTATTTTCTATGTTAAGGATGCGGAGCTGCCATTGATTTTTGCTCTCTGTGGCATTCGTCTTTGCAGCATAGTAAAGTAGTTTAAGCGTTGGATAAGTACGTTGTATTGTGATATTTGATTGAATATAAGAAATATGACTTAGCTAATGCAAAATTAAAGAACAAAGATCAAACTGACTTCCAGCATGACGGTTTAGAAGAATGTCGAAAAGAAATGCTATCTCATTTTGACATGTATCCACTTTCTTCCTGCTTATGAATTGCCTAGCGACCTATTTTGCAGAAACAAAACATCATATAACAGTACAGGAGTCAAGCTTTTAGTGAATTACTATCTCATTTGTGTTGGGCCATCTGTTGCAGAGAATTTACAGAAGTCTTTTTTGACATACCTTGTAGAGATGATCATGAACGGTGCATGTTTAGGTGTGATAGCAATCTCATCTGAACTAAGATTTTTATTGATCTCAAGAAGGTGGAAATCCATTTAACGGCCATTTTTCCCTGAATCAATTATGAGAATGCAAGCTAGCTCCAAAATTCTCTCTTGAATCAGTTCTAAAACATGCTCAAATTATACTCAAAACAAGTTAGTATCAAACTTGAGCATACTGTGAACATGCTCAATATTTTACAAAAGGAGAAGCAGCACTTCAGTGCTAAGTCTCGTTAACCCTTCAAAAAGAATTCAGAATTATGGAATAGAATCTTAGAAAGTGTAAGGAAAAGAATAAAATGTGAAACTGAACTGAAGCTAACTGAAATAATGATTTCTTGGAACATGCAATTGCGCTGAAGTTTTGACCTACGATATTTTTTGTAAAAAACACCTTTTTAACTATATAGTTATGATGCAAAATCGAAAGGATATTGCATCAAATGCCTCCAAGATACAAAAGTTCGGATGGCATCACTGCAAACATTCTTCACATAATTGCTTTTGTAAAGAAAGCTGTAATCTTCAGTCATTGATAGACAAAATATAAGAACTTGCAAAATATCATACAATAACAATGCCAGTCACAAAGAACTGCCAATATCATCAAGTATTTTGAAACGATTTAATGCAAACTTTTATTGCAAGAGCCAAATTGTGACCACTCTGTTATCCATATACCTGTGGATATTTACTGTATCAACTGAAGGACTTACGGACTGAAGACTGAGGGACTAGCTAAAGTTCCGTGTGTTATCCAAAGGATCCCTTGATAGCATGAGTATCTTCGTTGAAGGGAGTACAAAGACCAGCATGCCTTGCGGCAATTCAGCGACTTGATCTGCACAGCTTCCAGAATAACTGACCGTACGAAATTCACAACAACAAAAGCAAACGATGGCAAAGGCTGCTGGTCTTTGTACTCCCTTTAAGTCCAGTAATGTGCATAGCGGGGAGCATCTCATTGGAACTGTTCCTCCGCAGCAACACAGCTGCATGGTGTAAAAAATTGAAAATTTACGGAAACTTTGAGCAGCGCATGCTTGTTGTCAAGGATTGTTGTAAGTTTTTTCATGAATTCTTATTAGTGATCCCTGGCCAGGAGAGCGAGATCTCGGATGATGAGCAGACCATGCAAAAACTGGTAATTTTGGAAATCTTAAGGCGAGGGACGGCGAGGGATCCTAGAGAACGCAGCAAAGTATGTCAAATTGAATGTTACGGAAATAAATACCTTCTAAATTGTACGTTGCCTCTGCTCGGAGGGAGCATTTGGCCTTCTTGTTGCACTTGGCGGGCGGTTACACTGTTGTCTGAAAGAAATAAAATTTTGAAGTATTGAAGGCCCAACTTTTTATTCAGCAAATACAGTAATGTATTTGAGAGAACAGCGACTGTAACTGTTTTCTCTAGCTTTAGGAAACTGTACATATGTTAGTGAGTTTCTTGTTCTTTCTGATTCGGGGATAGTTATGCGTGCATGATGACAGAAACTTTGGTACAATGAAATAAACGCTAAGACTTACCTGTCGTCTTTCCTTTTGCGCCAATTGCAATTCCATGTGAGCTTAAACGAAGAGAATAGTTCATGGTTAATTTTGGTTAATGAATTAAGTTGTTCACAACATGTTTGATCCCGAATTGGCTAACAGACAGGCTTGAAAATCTCCGTCCTCTTGCACGGATGGTGCATTCGAGACGCAGATCCGCAACACATACGGGTTACCATATGCAGGACTGGAGCATCAAGTCAGTTAGTTAACAAATTGGTGCATGCAGTAACAAATGGAGGGGAGATATGCCAAGCAAACCAAAACTAACCTGACGATTTCCATGAAAACTTGTCGAGTAATTTCCTGTCATCGTCCTTCACCAGTCGAAGTCAACACAAGTAAACTTTATGGCGCTCTTCTTCGTCAAACAAAAGTTTGAAATTTGGGCAGTTTTGTCACCAGCGGTCACATGTTGTTAAATAGCACCCTCAGGAATGCAAGCCGCTACCGGCACAAAAGTGGCGCTTTTCACGTGGGATTAGAACAGAAAGAGTCTTTGTAATACAGTACCCACAAAACACTTTAGAGTCACTTCGCACTGGTTCCGCTGCGCAGCACCCTAGAGAAAGATTTATCGCTCTGCCGCTCAAAGATAAGGGAGATGGAAACTTCACATTTCCAACGGGAGAAACCCAAAGTTTTTAGCATGGGGAAATTTTCAGTGTAGGACAAAGAAATGCAACGTGTAAATTTCACGTAGGGAAACTGAGTAGAAATTGCAACGTATTGTTCTCAACCGGAGAAATTAAGGGGAAATAAGAAACGCAGAATTTCCGTCATGGAAACTTCTTGGAAATGGCGGCGTGTCCCTTGCTAGAAATTAAGGGAAAATTACTCATTTCTTGCCGTGCGCCCAATAGCCACTCGGCCACCGACCGCAGAAAAGTGACCTGTGGATTAAATGACCCGTGACCCGTGGATTACAGTAGCCGGAGCAAGCAAGGACTATCATGTCATTTTATTGACATTCCGTATTGTATATTTTTTTAAATCTTCAGCACAATAGCTTCTACACTATACGGCTATTAGGTATTAGGTATTTATATTTACAGTGGCTAGCCCGCGAAAGTCTGAGAGACTTAATTCCAGCAGGGGCCACGGATGTTTTACCATCATTCCGCTGCAGCTACCCGCCACAGCTACCCGATTTCCCTCACATGGCTTTGGTCGACCCGGGCTAGAGTTACGGACAGCGACCAAACTGTCCAGCGTGGGATTTGAATCTACGGCCGCTCTGACCTTTGGTTTACAAGTCAGACGCCTTAACCATTCCACGCGCTCATGAACTAAAATAAACGTAACATGTAAAATAAGAGAATAAAGGAATGATAACTAATTACAACTAGTAAAAAAACAAACAAACAAACAAACGGCCGGGAGCAAATTACAAATAAATCTACTTTCTAAAGAGACATGGGGATATTTAGAACTTGTGATGCTTTTTCACGGATGTCAGTGATTTGTCCAATGAATTTGAGAAGATTGTTGATTGTTTCTTGGTGCCCACATAAGAACATGAATTGGAGCAAATCGTCAGGGGAAAGTTGTTTTGTATTTGGATTTCTTTCAAAAAAATTATTCAAGAATGCATTTCTGACTTCAGAATAATTTTCAGATTTAAGTAGAAAGTGTTTTTCATCTTCAATGAATTCCTCATTGCAAATTTGGCAAATCCGATCTTCTCTATCAATTTTTGGGGATCGCATTCGTCCTGTCTCAATTGCAAGACAGTGGTCAATTAATCTAAGCTTAATAGTAGTCACCCTTAGCTTTCGTTTGTTACGTTGCATCAAATATGGCTCAAGCGAAATGCCTTTTCTTAAAAGGAAGAGGAACTCCCCCTTCTTTGATGAGGACAATTCTATTGTCCAGTACTTGTTATAGTAGGTTTTATAGTAGGTTTCAAAGCATCATATTTAACCAAAATTTGAAGTTGCTTGAATTCCTGCTTGATTTTGCGCTTGAGACATGCACCACAAGCTAGGAGTTCATGTGCTGCAAAAATTTTCAAGATCAGTCAACCGAAGGCGAAGATATTGGTTTTTGAAGTTGGGCCTAAGGACCTTTTCATATGGAGAAAGTTTCCCCGGCATTTTCCCGTTTCATCGGGAAAATCGTTCAGCCGAGGTAATATTGATGATGATGATAATGATTAATGAAACATATTAGTTAATACTAACTACATACGGTTTCATACGCCCCAAAAGAAGCAAAGCTTATCGAGCCTGGGTCGCTTACAAAAAAACAGAACGATATAGAGAAGCTGCGCCCTAAATGGTCGGGTAACGTTTTTCGTAATATGTGACCGCACGGTAAAACTTCGCTTTAGAAGGAATTTGGACCCACTTTTTTGCAGGAAAGCGAGTGAAAATTATTTGCCGATGCCATTTCTGAGATTCTGCCTTTTGTTTTCGTTTTGTATCGCATATCCTTGTCGCAAAGAATATTTAAAGAACACTTACCTGAAATGGATAAAGGTTGGAGCATTTTATGTCCTTGCTGTTTTCCAAGCCCAATTTTTGTTTTCTTCGTGTTGCTGCAGGATGTTTTGTACAGTAAAACCACGGTTTTTTCATAAGAAGCTGCCACTCACGAGATGTGATTTTGGAAGAAACATCACAGAAATGTGTTTTGGGTTTGGAATCCGGGCGTCGCCTCTCAGTAGTGTTCAGACTGGCCTATCGTCGCCCCTATTGGTCAGCCTATGAATCCTGAATTCTCTTATCGATTTCCCCGAGGGGCAAATCACTTCTGAAAATAGCGTACGAGATTGATAATCAAAAGTGATTATATTTTGTGATTATAGATGTGTTGGCAGGAAACCTCAGTTTCAGAATAAATTGTAAAAGAAAAACTGCGACGATGATACTCATTTTCGAACCAAGGATGACACACATAGTTCAAGTTTTTTCCATTTGATTATGACATAGGACAAGATGAATAAATAACCATATTTGACAAGTCCAAGTGTTGCAAAGATTTTATTTAACCCATATCTGACAAATCCATGTTTATTAAATTAAGCGTTAACGTTTCAAAGCATGCTTTGCTCCATCTTCAGAACCCCCAAATAACTAATGATCGAACCGCGTTATAAACGAATACGAAACAAAGGGATTAAAGAAAGTGTGCTAATAAACAACTTAATTGGTAAACAAGAACTGACACGGGAATTAGAACAGATATGAAAATGCAGGCATGAATTAGAAAAATAATAAAATAAAATAATGGAAGGAGCAAAACAATAGATGGGAAAAGTTAGAAAAATAAAAGTGGAACAGATGAAAACTTGCTGTTGAGAGGCGGTCTGTCCCTTAGGATTAAGAGGCTCTCAAAAATGAGTAAATCAGACTTGTTATTGGTTCTATCAAGAATGGAGAAATTCTCAATAGAGGCATTATGTCCACATTGATCAAGGTGCTCAGAAATCGCTGAGGGATTCACTTTGATCTTTTTGCCAGCCTTGTTTATTCCCAAGTGCTCTCTGCAGCGTGTGACCAAATGACGGGAAGTTTTCCCGTAGTACCTGGCATTACAGCCAGGGCACTCAAATTTATACACCACACCCGAGCACAAAAGAGTAGACAAGCGATCTTTAAATGGGAAGTAGGACATAATACGTCTAGGACAACGAAAAATAACTTTAAAATCAATATTCGGGTAACAACGTTTGATGAGTTTACTAAGTTTGGTTTTCACCTGTAAGCTATAATTACCTAAGTACGGCATACAAAAAATTACAAAATCCTTCTCATTTTCCGGAACTTTTTCTCTTGCTTTAGCCTCAAACTTTTTATCAAGAAAGGACTTAATAATACGATCAATCAAAGCCTTAGGAAAACGGTTTTTGCACAGAATATCCTTGATACGAATAATTTCTTGATGGAAACTAGCATACGAGGAACAAATTTGAAAGGCTCTAAATATCAAAACACTGATAAGATTCGTTTTATACTTATCAGGGGCAAGGCTGTCAAAATCAGAATATAAACCAGTGTAAGTCTTTTTTCGGTACAAGCTAGTGGAGAAACCTGTATCATCATGAGTGACAAGGACGTCAAGAAACGGAATTGAGTTATCATTTTCGAACTCAACTGTAAATTTAATGTTCGGATGTTGACTATTGATAAATCAAGAAACTGTTCGGCATGCTCTTTCTTATGAAAAAGGCAAAATGTATCGTCAACATACCGTCGGTATAAACAGGTCGAAATTCATCAGGGCAACTCTCTAAAAAACGTTTTTCCAGACAGCTCATAAAGATGTTGGCAAAAGCGGGGCCAAGGGGCGAACCCATGGCCACACCATCAACCTGGTCATACAGGTTCCCATTAAAGATGAAATGATTCTCTTTAACTGCCAAACCGAGTAGTTTTTTGAACTCAGTGCGTTTAAAAGTACAATCCAAAAAGTCAAAGGAATCAGATTCATCAAAAATGAGGTCAGTGCACAGGTCGATAGTTTCATTAAGTGGAATATTGGTAAACAAACTGGAGACATCAAAACTGGCCATGACGAGCTTATTACTGTCCGTAAAAGATGTAATTTCTGCAGCAAACGAAAAAGAATCCTTGACTGTAAATTCATTGCAAGTATGTGGCTGTAAGATAGGGACAAAGAACTTGGCAAGTTTATAGTTGTATGTTCCCATGGCTGATAAGATGGGCCTAGCTGGACAATCCGACTTGTGAACCTTTGGGAGGCCATACAAAACACCGGGTGAGCTACCATTTTGGTAGAGGCTATTATACACATTTTCCGTGATGATCTTTTTCTTGAGTAAAGTGTCTCTAAGAAACCTTATGAGTTTATTTTCACGTTTCAGGCATAGGTCCAAAATATCAGTATCGAGTTTTTTAAATTTGGAAGCATCCGAGAGGAGGGATTCAACTTTATTGATATAATCAACACGATCTAGGATAACTACCCCATTTCCCTTATCAGGCTTTAGAATAACAATATTTTTATTCTTGGAGAGATTCTTCAGGGCCACTAACTCAGCTTTACTTATATTCAAGGGGAAATGCGTAGGATCATAATCATAAAAAGCGGGAAAAGGGCAATACTTTTGAGCTTGGTCCTGACAAAGTCGAAATTAAGCTTTTCATCGGCAATAGGACGGTTTTTTAGCGAAGTGGCCAATTTTTCAAACGGCGTCAAAAATTCGCTCTATTTCAAATTCTCAGGGCGTACGCTAAATTTAAGACCGCGAGAGAGAACTTTCTTTTCAACCGCGTTGAGCGTATACGCTGAGTAATTGAAAATGACCTTATCAGGATCAATACCAGAGGACAAATAAGCAATTTTAAGATTTTCTAACTTACGGTTCTGCACCATTTCCACCCTTTTAAGCGATTTAATATTAAGGTTGGCAGCAAGGGAAACGAGATGGTTATAATCCAACCATGAATAGATGGAGCGCAAATGTTCTTTCGATGTTTTAATTTCATTTTCCATCCTCTTCAAATGCTTCTTCTTCTGGGCCATTTCTGTCTTCAAGAGTCTTTTCATACATCTGTCATACATTTGTGATGAGCGCAATCTTGAGTTGGCCAACTTAAAGTGAAGAAACTTCGGAACGACACCAAAGAATTCGCATGATGTTAAAAATTTTAGATCCAGTGTTGCTTTTCGGTATTTCTTGTCCAGCTTCTCAAAGGTGCGGAACGACTGAAAACCTGAACTGCCATATCGTCGTTGCAAAATCGTTGTTATAGATGTGTTGGCAGGAAACCTCAGTTTCAGAATAAATTGTAAAAGAAAAACTGCGACGATGATACTCATTTTCGAACTAAGGATGACACACATAGTTCAAGTTTTTTCCATTTGATTATGACATAGGACAAGATGAATAAATAACCATATTTGACAAGTCCAAGTGTTGCAAAGATTTTATTTAACCCATATCTGACAAATCCATGTTTATTAAATTAAGCGTTAACGTTTCAAAGCATGCAATGCTCCATCTTCAGAACCCCCAAATAACTAATGATCGAACCGCATTTTATGATTAACTTTGTGATTAATTTGATATTTTGGTGATTTAAATTATTAATTTGTGATTATTCTAGAATAAATCACACATTCCAGAAGTTCTCAAATAAGCTCCTGTACTATAAAAATTGTATGAATAAGGCAAGACAGAACAAGAAGATTGATAATCAAATGGCCAGAGCAGAAACTGCGCAAAATGACGTCATCGAGCAATCTGAGATAAGGAAGTGTTTGAAAAGATAAGCTTTTTGAAAGGATAAATCAAGAGTGTAAGGCCTAAGGAACAAAATATCAAGTGTTGTTGAATTTTGAGATCTGTTGCAGGGGGCTAGCGGGGCTCAAAGTTACGAGTTTTCGTGCATGCGTGCGCAGTTTCTGCTCTGTCAATCAAATAATGAAATATGACGGTAAGCTGTTTCATGAATCGAGTCACAGACTATCATGCCAATTTGATTTGGCATTGGCAGAGTTGTTTGTAACACAAGAACGAGGCTTTCCTTTTTGCTCCATCACAGGGAACTCAGAATCTTGCACTTTTGTGCTGTTCATGCTTTGGCGCTTGTGATTTGCATACCTAATAATGTGTTCGTTCACATTAATTTGGAAAATGGTGACAGAGACAATCTAACCTTTTCTTTTCTTATAAAAGTAAACAAATAAAATAAACTTGGTCAAACCTTCAGAATTTGTGATTGATATGACTGGTGATTTTAGGTGATTAATGTGATTTTTGAATGATTAATGCGATTAATTTTCGATTAAAATGTGATTATTTTTGAGAGCGTACGAGATTTTAAGCAGTGATTTGCCCCTCGGATTTCCCAATCAACAACATTGTTAGAAGTCATAAGGTCAAGTCAAAAACCCCTAGATAATGGTAAGATAGTAAATCTTTAATTTATTGTCAGTTACTGGGTTGTTGGTTTCATTTGTGAGAGGTTTCATTCACACTAACTTCGCCATGTTGTCAATTTCACCATTTCATCAATCAATATCTTGAAATGTAACTATATTATTCCATACTCCTTACAAACCCCTGCTCTACTTGGTAGAATTGTTAAGAAGATATGTACACATCCTTGAACGTTCCCCAGCACTCAAATTTAATAATTCTGCTTAGGTTTTCTGCGACGAGAGATGGGCTAAATAAAGTAACTGCCAAGGCCTCGTTAAGACTTTAGGGTACGTCCAAATTAGACGCCATGCCAAAGATTAGGCCGTTCAGACCAACTTGTGTTTGGGCGAAAACTTTACCAGAACAAACAATTAGACAGTCGTTACATTTAAGTTCAGCCTTAAGAAAGAGTTTGTGAACATTTCTATCATGATTTACTCAGTCCTAATGCATTCCCTTACTTTTGAATTAACTTTGTTTCGAAACCCGACCATAGGGCGATGCCCCTCTAGCATGCTAAAAATTAAAGATTTACAATGCTACAACTAAAGATGACTACTAATCCTAAACTATTAAGATGTTAATGAATACAAGATAGTTAACAGAAGAAAGTCTTTTGGTTTCGTTTATATAATTGTGAGTAACTAATACTTCTAATACTACTAAGATGATGCATGAATGTGGAAAGAAAGCGGGGGAAACAAAAACACTACTTAGTTGCTGCTAGGGACAACCAATGTCAATTATGGAAGACAAATTGTATCGTAGGGTGAGACACAAAATAAAGTGCAAATTGCTAGTTAAATAACTAATTATACGTAGGATCCTAGTTTGTATTCTTTTAGGGCCTTTAGGTATCCTTTCAGGGTGACTGTCTTGCTTAGTTCAGGTAGTTGAGAGTCCCAGAACCTTGGGCCTTTGACAGTTATGGCCCGGTTACCGAATCGATTCATAGCTTTAGGTATTACAAAATTATCATTGTAACGGGTAGGATATTGATGGTTGCTTGATTTGTTCTGAAATAAATTTTGAAAAACTTTGGTATTTTTGCCTTGTTATGCGTGTGTAAATGCATCAGCTTTAATATTTCATATGAGAAAAGTTCCCTGGCAAGCCGGTATAAAGAACAATAGCGCTTTGCCTCTGGCATCAAAGGATTAACATTAAAAACAAAAGAGATTTCCCCGCCTAGCCGGGAAAATTTGTTCATATGGAAAAATATTTCCTCGGCAAGGCGGGATCCCAAGCACAGTCTGGTAGATACACAGAACTACAGGATGCCTTAAACAAACGAAGAGAGGTGGGTACTCTTGAAATTTCTTACTCAAAAATGTAATTAAGCACATTTTAGAGCAAGGGCCATATTTCGAGCACCATAGAAAGCGTGTCAGATTTTCTCGTCTACGAAGCAAGAAGAGGTCTCCAGACCCACTGTATCGACTTTATGGACATATTTTTTTTTTGACTTGCAGAAAATCTGCCATTTTGAAGGTCGAAAAATTACAAAAATGAGCATTAGAGGAGCATAACGTAATGAAATTACAGTACATGAAACATTGGTCAAGTATGTATTTTCACTGACCTAACCAGATAAAAGAAGACGAAAACGTGATTTAGGAGTACTTTTTGAGGAATGAGTCATTTTAGCATTTCGCTCACATGGTACTCCTTCTTGAACGAGGATAAGTAAAACCAAAATCAGTACTTAACATGGAGCCTTCGTTACCTCCTAAGACCCCGAAGAGCAGTTTTTAGTTAGAGATGAGCAATCTATGAGCATCTTATTTACCAAGAGGGTTCTAGGACAGTTTTTGGAAGTAAGGCAATTTTCCCGCTCACGTTTGCAGCATTCCTGTGCCCACAACAATTTGTCAATTCTTTCTCATTTGTCCAAGTGACAAAAAGAGAGTAGCTCGAGAGCAAATAGACCTAAAACACAAGAACCTACCAACGTCTCCAAAATTCTTAAAGACCTGTTAGATTTGTCACAAAAAAATCTTTGTGCTCCTTTCAGAAATTATGAAACCACTAACATACCAAAATTAAGAGCAGCTAAAGAGCTTAAAGTCTTCGAGAACGTTAAGTAGCTCGTATCTCAAAACTGGCAGAGAGCTCAAAAGTGGCCTAGCAAGCTGTCCTTCAAGGTTTCTAGCAGCTTAAAGTGGGCATGAAACTGTCAGGTATACATGAAACTTTAAAATCAATTAGGTTGGAAAATGAGCGAATAGTTATCGCACACTCCCTGTGCTTTGAGCGAAATTGGAATATCCTAGCGGTCATAAGGATCCTTTGCTCTAGAACTGCTCATTATTTAAATCTATTCTCAACATCTATTCTTGAGATCTATCTCCACCGTAAATAGCTTGGTAAAAGTTCCTTTCATGGAAATTTTGACTAAGCTTTATGGTTCTATATAAATGAAAAATCCTTGTTTTGATAGAAGGACTCTTTGCTCCTGCAGTACTCTTGCGCTTATAGATTGAGCTCTTAAGATTCTATGAAGTCCGAAAATAGTACTAACACTGATTTACTGTTGATAACATTAATGAGTAGGTTAAGATCGAACCAGCAAGAGGTTTGATAATCTTTCGTGTCAAGGACTGTTGTGCTCACTTAGTGCTCTTTTTTTAACAACTCACATAACAATAGCACCAACAATACAGTCTTCAATCAACCTGCATTGTCTCGCAGACAACATACCAAGCTAAGATCCATTTATCGCTTTAAGATTTTTTAGCTCCTTTGATCCAAGGATTTAGTGGCTCATCAGCTACTCCTAACTTTGACCGTCTATAGCTCGAGAACAAAGCGTCATAGAATCATGGAGAAAAAAGGACCTAAAAATTCAATGTTTTCTCCTTTGAACAGCAATCCTGCTAACACTTGAAAAAAGAACGACGATTTCTCATATCAAATTTAGTTTAGATAGTCAAAAATGGTAGTTTTCTGCCACTCAAAAAAAACATGTCCTTATGGGAATTAGTGATGTTTCAGGTAAGTTTTAGAAGACTTTTGAGGAATAAACTGAGTACTAAGACTGCTAGAAGCTCAGAAATGCTGAAAACGAACAAAGGTCGCGACTTTGAGGCGCCATAGCTCCTTGGAATCGGGAGATATTTTGACCTACGCCTAAACTTGAATGCCCAAACGTATGGAGAGTAGATTTCTTCAAAAAAATTCGGGAAATTTCAAGCAGTTTTTCGTCCTGGTTGCGTTTTACATTATGAGGGTAGGTAAGATTTAGAAAAATCTTGACACGTTTCTTTTGTCTTCCTCACTTATTCGCCGTTTGATTGGTCCGTAAAAATGAGGTTTTGGTGGTCTCCGGTCATAGGCCACGAGCAAAATTCGGCTAAAACATTTGATTCCTATCTTCATATTAACAGGCCCTAAATTAGATCTTTGTTTGAATGAACGGAAGAGGCATGGGACTGTTTTGACGGCAATTTACAGTTCCTTGTTTCTAGGCTCAGACTTCACTGATCTTTTTCATTTTGGTCTCATTCTTATCCTCTAAATGTGTGATTCGAGACAGTGCTAAGCATGCTCAAACATTTTGCCTTTTTATGACCCGTTTTAGACCATTTCACAATAGTACTTTTCTAAACATTCTTGTCTTCAAAAATCAATTTTAAACTTTAAAAAGCTAAAGAAAAAAATTGTTTTCGCAATACTCTTCAAAATAATTTCAACAATTAGGAACACCTTTCTAACAAGTTTCTACCAAAGGGCTGGTTCCAATTCCCCTCCAAATAGATGTGAACAACAATCTTAATCTTACAAGTTTTGTACCTGATTTTAACATTTTTGCGCATTTCACGATGAATAATTAGATAAAGTCGAACGGAAAGCTTTCCATTTGTTTGAAACCGATACTAGGATTAGGAACTTTATTTTTTGGCATTAATTTGATAAAGAGGGCCTATTGGATCACAGTGCTGCGATAGAACACTAAACAATAGAATTAATCGTATTCACGAACAGGCATTGCGGATAACTTACAAAGATATGAGATTAGATTTTAACACAATGTTACTCAGAGATAATGCGGTCCCAGTCCTTACAGTTGTTGATGACAGAGTTTATAAGACAATATGGAGGCTTAATCCTAGTTTCATGAAAGAGATCTTTGTCGAAAAACGCAGCCCTTCCTTATGGGTTAAGAAGCTGCCATATTCTGCTACTACCACAAGCGCGTACTACGTGCTGTGGCTTATAGACGACATCGTTTCTGGGGAGCAGATTATGGCAGGCACTTCCCAATTACATAAAACAATCTGATACCCTCTCCAGCTTTAAAAGGAGAATGAAAACCTGGAAGGGAGAGGAGAGGAATGCAGCTGCAGACTATGTAGACCTTTCGTGTCTCAGGTTGGGTTCTCGAGCTGATAAATGCCAAGAAAAAAGGAAACACTGTAAATTCTGCAAATATTGAGAAAAAAATTGTGAAAATCTGTACATATGTATCTATCTATACCTAGAATGAATATCTTCCAGTTAAACCTAAAACTCAAGTTATTACCTTGATTTTAAGGCGATTTACGCACATAAATTTTTCTCGATCTAAGTTGAATATCAAAAATCCAAATACCGTAGGTTTAGATCAGCTTCATACAGAAAATGCAAAAACATGGATGATTTAAGAAAATTCCACTTGCAGGTCGTCAGTTTTCGAAGGAGGGTATTGCTGTATTCATCCCCACAGTTTATTACTCTCACCGAAATCACAGTGCTTCGCGTGATGCCAAATTACGTAGTGTGCTTTTTTTGTTCTCATAGATGTAAACAAGCGCGCTGATGGGTTCAAAGTGAAATCTGCCCTTGTTAATGGAATATGGAAAAATACTTGTTTTATTACTTGATATTAGAATAAAAATTCATCGAAAAATACAAGAGTTGTAAGTCCTAGTCGTGCATTTGGTTTCGCATAAAAGATTAAAATCTCACCATTGCTTGTCCTTCTTCCAATAAAATGAGAAATTCCATAATGTCCTTTGCACAACGTCAGTAAGACAGGAGGGCAGTTCGATATCAATACATATGATAAAGTCAATAGCTTTGTATGCTAGCTATTTGATTACATAGAATTGACAACTGAGCCACTGTTTTCCGCCGCTTCTTTAAAGTCGATTGTCATCAAGTTTTACAAAGCAACGATTCCTCCATAGAACGTCCATATAAATACTTCATTTGTGTCGATCTTAACACCACCGGCAACATGGATATGATCCAGTGCTGGGTAATCTTGAATATTATGACATTCTTCAAACTCAAAACCTGGTACTCCACAGTTGCAAGATGCATGGTTGAAAGCAGTTGCATCTTCAAGAATGGGAGAAATATCAACTATGTAACTAAAAACATTTGATAAACCATCCAGATTTTTCTTGAAAAACGAGTAACGGTAAGGTCCCGGGAAAAGACACCAAGCCTCTGTACAATACCTTCCGTGATCACTGCTTTCAACGCTACTCTCTGATTCATTAATACCTTTCTCCGCACTCTGGCTTGATGACATCTGATCCTTTGTTAAGATCATTTTATGAGTGGAGAAGTCAAAGACAAGATGATTGTAACACTTTGGGCTGTTAGATTCATAGATCGTAGTGTAGCCATCCCCACCAGGCCACTTACAAAAGCACATCGTATTCTCTGCAATCTGAGTATTCTTCTTAATGTCCGTTACTATCGCTGCAGATACCCCTGGCTCGTTCCTGCAAACCGACGACAGATCATTCAAGTACAACTCTTTGGCATTAAAGAAATCTACATAACCATCGAGACAAAAGCTTACAATGCTGCCCCTTCCGTCGAAATGATTATTATAACAATCTGGAAATCCATGGCAATCAGAAATGTTAGACTGCAGACATTTAAACTGAACCACATCTCTGATGGCTATTGGAACACTTGGCATTATACGAGCATCTCCTTCATAAAACCAGATGAATTCGTTCTTTGATGCATCTCCCTTTATGCAATTTTCCTTAGTTACAGCCAATATTTTCTCTTCAACTGCATTCCGCGGATAACGATTGTGATAATGCATATCAGCACTTTCGTGTCCATCAGGATTGTAATCATTGTCATCATTATCAAAAAAAGAAGATTCATTCTCACCACAGTATGCATTTTCATTCAAGGGTTTGTCCCCATCATATGCCATTGCGATAGGACTTGCAGAGTCATCTGCTTCAATTGCCTTTTGAACATACTTAGCAATAGCCTTTTCTGAGACACCTAGCCATTTAACTTTGACTCTCATTCTATCTGTCACAGCACCACCTAAGAATTGAGCACCGTGTCGTAGTGCCATATATGTATTGTCGACAGACGCATCAAAATCCACTGACAAATTCTTTTCTGAAGGATCTTGTTGGCGAACAGCGTACACTGACCCAAAGCAAGGTCGATTCAAGAACGTATCTGTCAACAATGACCTTAATGAAATTGCACAGACTTCCTGCGTTTCTGGGTTATACCTGACTGTGTAGAACTGATCATCAACCCGATGACCTAATAGATAAAATGCATACATTGCTGCCACGCGAACGCATGCCTCCTCGTTTTCAGAAAAGAAAAATGCATCCTTGAATCTGAATTTCGTGGCAATTCCACGCTGGCTATCTACTGATGGAATGTGCTTTGGCTGATTTTCAGAATACTCCTCCTTTCCTCTACATCGATTCAGTTCCCAAGATTTCTGAGTGAAATATAAACCAGGAAATGCTTTTATAACATTCTCAATGTCGATCCCACTAAGGGAATAGAAAATATGATGCCAGACATTATTTGGTAAGGAGAAGTTATCATATGTGTAGTCATTCGTATTTTGACTTTCAAACTCTACTAAATCAATTGCCATTGGATAACAATAGCGTATTGACAGTGCTCTTTCGTACAATTCTCCAGCAATTTTGACATTTCCGTCCAATTCTTGTGACTGCGCTTCTCGAAAATGATTAAGACACTGCAAATAATCTGCCTTTTCAGCTTCACTGACGGCAAAGCCATAACTCTTATCAAACCGCTTAACGACTATGTCTGTCTTGAGAACAAATTTAGTTTTCTTGGTCACCGGAATGGATTCATGGAGAATATTTTGGCTAAATATAACAGCTTTCCCAACAGATGGCTCAATCTTGAATGCATCATAACCCTCCTCAATGCCTCCACGACTCTTGATTTCATCTTCAACAATCATATCTTTACCCACAGAAACTGATTCGTCCTTTGTATCCTTCGGCAAATAGAAAGTTGTTTCTCCACCACTAAAATCGTCGTTTAAGTAAACAAGTAGAGTAAGAAGAGATCTACGGTCACCATTAGGGCAATATTGTGCATCTCTGTGAATGGCAAAAAATTGATTTCCTGTACTAGAATACTGGTTTATTCTGAAAGCTTCATTCAACCCATACAGCATCCATTCACCCCTTGAGACATCGAAGCCGAGAGGTTGAAATGGCAAGTTATTTTCACTCATTAATGCACTGATTTCTGGTTCTAAATCCTTCCATAGATTTGATGCAAGATTTTCATCCAAGATCAAACTACGAGAATTGTTTCTTTGACAGCTTCTATATTTGCCAAGCATACTTCCAAACTCCTTTTGGGTACTATTGTTAATAATTTCATTGCACTGCCGTTGTGATAAGACGTTATGAATAGATGCTACTACTGACCTACCTCTTAAGGTAATCAGCTCGGTTTTAAAAACACCACCGTCGTGTTTTTCGTATGTATGGAGCAGTGAGCCCTTCTGGCAATTGTCAATTGTGCGCAAAGATTTGTTACCATTGTAGTACATCATTCCAGTCATCTCGATGTTACTCCCTGTTCAATAAAAGGTATCATTAAAATAATTGCTACCATTTGCGGAGTCTTTTCTCAAATACTAAAAAAACGATGGATAATATCATTACGTTTTCTTCATTTTTCAAGGATTAAAAAGATGATAGGAGTATGCAACGAATATGCATCTGCAGAACGATATCACGAATGTTTCATAGCGCACAATGCCAAAGGTAAATTCTAAATCAATGTTAGGATCTGAAATGTCACTTCTAACTTGAAGGCCCTTCCAATGATGTGACCGGTGGATCTATCAAAAATCGTCGACGGTTTTGGTGGTTGATGCTGTGACCGTATATCACAAGCTTCAAGCGAATTAATTGGCCTGCTAGTTACACAGAGAATTTAGTAACCACCAGTGTTCTGGAACTCTGTTTCGAGAAATCAAGTTTTTATCTATGTTGTTGTGAGGTCAAGTGAGTTTATTTAGGTTTATTTGAGCGCCTTAATTTCCAGTCCCCGCTGTTCCTGAAATCTTTGAGAAAAATGATTGCTCCTCCATACTCTAATGCTTCTCAAGTGATCGTGGTTATTACTCTAGGTTTCCACTCAAGACAGCCTCGCTGTGCACCACTGCTAGAAATAAGTTATGACTCGAAAATTTGTATTGACTTTCATTACCCTTTGGTCAGGGCAGCAACTCTGTTATGCACGCTGATTGGCTGAAAACGTTCGAATGTGACGTAATGACAGGGTATTATTATCCGTCAATTTCCATTTCTCCTTTATCACTGCCCTCTGAGGAATTACGAGAAAGAGAAAGTTTCGTTTCTGAGCAAAAGGCCAATCGTTCATCAAACAAAAAGACTGTACCATTAGCTAACTAACGTGCTAAATAAGATACGATCCTGCTGTAAATGGGGGTTTTGGAAATGCGACAGTGGCAAGAGTGAAAACCCTGTATAGTAAAAAACGACTAGGAAGGAGGCATGGCCGACAAATCACCTTCACAACCTACCTAGCTACGCCCAAACTCTATATGCAATAGAGTTTTACCATACTCAGTTATGAAACCTACAACTCTATACTTAATAGAGTTTACCTACACTCTATACTTAATAGAGTATACCATGCTCAGTATGGTACGGGTTAAAACAACCTAACACCTTATGCTACCATACTCAAAGGTTGGCGAAAATAAGGTGGCCTGTTTTTGTGCACACTTTAGATATGAGAAGTGTCGGCCATGCCCACCCTAGCTTTAGTTTCTTTTTAGAGTGAACTGCTCGAATACTATTTTTAGGATTTTAAACAAGTCATTTTTTCATTTTATCATATTTTAACACAAAACCCTATCAGCTAAAAAGAACAAAAAAGAACTACACAAATATCTATTTACATACAATAAAAACCTTAGAAATTTGCTGGTCTTCTTAGGGATCGTGCTTCGGGAAGGGTGCTAGTTTTTCAGGAATTCGTTCAGTTTCCTTTTGAAAATGGTAATCGTCGAATTCATCCTGATTTCTAATGGGATTTCATTCCACGTCAAACTACCCCAGAGTTCATCACTGTATCTCAAATGACTCTCGAGCAGTGCCTTGAACACCTGATCCAATTTTTTTTTGCGGTAGTATATTCTTTAATTTCTGCAGGGACGAAAGGGCATTTTTAATTTTACCTTTGAGGATCTTATATTGATCATTCCATGTAAGGTTTTCGTCCACTGTAACTCTAAGGTATTTAACTTTTTGACCCGTTTGATTGGTCCTCCATTTATGTTTACCTCTAACGGACCATGGATACGGTTTGTTTGTCTTTTATGACCAACGACCATGTATTCTGTTTTATCAGTGTTCAGACTAAGCTTATTCTGTCGTAACCATTCAGCAATATTGTCAACCTCAGCTCTTAGATCGTTGCAGAGTTCGTCAATATCTTCAGCAGAGCAAGTTACGCTTGTGTCATCTGCATACATTTTGAGGTGCATTTGTTAAGGCACTGCTCAAAGTCATTGACATACAGGATGAAGAGGAGAGGCCCCGAGCACGAGCCCTGAGGAATACCGCAGTGAGCACTTTTTAGGCTAGATTTGTGGCCATTCACTTGACAGTATTGTTTTCTATTCGTCAAGTACGACGTGAACCACAGAAGAGGTGTCCCCACTACGCCATATTTAGTAAGCTTTGAGAGGAGAATTCCATGGTCCACCGTATCGAAAGCCTTTTTGAGGTCTAGAAATACGCTTATGTTAATGTTGCGTTTGTCAATGTTAGAAAACCACGCATCTGTTACGTTAAGTAGTGACGTTAAAGTGCTATGCATCTTTAAAAATGCGTGTTGACATTTTGAAAATTTCTTATGCATCTTCAAGTAGTTTGAAACTTGATCATGCCCTAGTTTTTCTAGCAACCTCGAGAAAACAGATAACACGGATATAGGCCTGTAATTGCCCATGCCGTTCTTCGAGCCAGACTTGAAAAGAGAGGTTACCGTTGCTATTTTCCAAATGTCAGGAAAACACCCATTTCAAGTGAAGAGCTGAATATGGCAGCTAGCGGCTTACATAAAATTCCTGCTGCATCTTTTACTAACTTTACAGAGACTTTATCATATCCCGCAGACTTGGAGCATTTCAACTTCTTGATTTTTTTTTCAATAGTGCTTGGATCAACCGGGTGAAATTCGAAAGGAGGGCTGTGGAGGGCCCTTCATCTATTACGTATTTTAGTGGGTCATCGGATTGTTTAGTTTCGATTTTTTTGCAAGTTTTTGGGCCTATGGTGGTAAAATGGTTATGAATGCTTCCGCAATTTCCCTTTCCTTTTCAATCAGTTTACCCTCGTACATAACGGATCTGGGAGTCGTGGGATATTGATTTTTGTTTAAGACTTTGTTAATCGTTTTCCACATCTCCTTGGGGTTACTGGAATTCTCATCTATCAAGCTGCGAAAGTGGCTTTCTACAGCACTTCAGAGTTCACTGGTCACTCAGTCGAAAATTTTATTGTTGGAAAATTTTGTTGTTGTCGAATGGGATTGAAAGTATCAAGGATACACTCAGCGCCACTATCGCTTCTACAGCGATACCCCATGAGGCAAGAGCGCAAACTTAAGGAGGTTTGACCAAGTCTTTAGATGCATTTATTAGTACCGATTCCGGTGTCCTGATATACCTCTCAAAGCAATCTTATGTCCACATATTTCATATTTCATATTTAATTCTTTTAAGGAGTGTTGCCCTTCAACTAATTGATTTTCAAGGGGCCCTCCGATAAAAACATTAATTACAATATATAACATAAAAGGAAAAAAGCTATTAATTAAATTAAACTATAAAACCTTATTTACAATATCTAAAACTTATATACAATAATGCTCAAAGTTTACAATAAGAGTGAAAGGAAGCATCTGTTTCTAAATAGTTTTTTTGAAACTATACAGAGAGGTTGCCTGCTTTGACTCGACTGAAAGGCTATTCCATAGCTTAGCACCTCTATAAGAGAAACATTTCTGGCCGTTTGTTGACCTTTTCATCGGTAACCTCAAGTCGGTTCCTGTATTACGAAGACTATATGATGAGTAGAGCGATTTTCGGGTCAACAGGTCACACAGATATTGTGGAGCCAGCTCATTCAGGGACTTGAAGACCATTGTCTTAGATTCACTGGAAATCAGTTGGTCAACGGTCTTCCATCCCAGCTTTTCGATAAGAGGTCTGCTTGGGGCATCGAAGCTGCTGTTCGTTATTATCCTAGCAGCACGCTTTTGAAGTTTTTGTAGCTGATTAATTTCACTTGAACCAGCGCAGCCCCAGACAGAACAGCAGTATCGAAAATGAGGCTCCACAATACCTGTATAGAGAGTTTGCAAAGTTTCTTTCGGAAGAAAAGACTTGGCATGTTTTAGAAATCCTATTACCCTGGAGACCTTGGCAAAACTGCCTTGATCTGTTCTTTCCAATCCAAAGAACAGTCAATTTGCAAACCGAGGTATTTAGTCTTTTTGACTATTTCCAGCCTCTTATCACGTATTTTCAACTTCAAGTCTTCATTTTGACCCTTGAGAATACTGTTGTGTTTCTGCTTGGAGGAAATAAGCATAGAATGAGTTTTTGCTACATTCAGGGAAAGCTTGTTACCTTGTAGCCATGTGTCCAGTTTCGCAAGATCACTGTTAATAGCCTCATTCAGCCGAGTCATATCGTGAGACTGGTAGCACAAACTAGTATCATCAGCATACATGGACACGTTGGAATCCAGGACTGCTTGCGGGAGATCATTGATGTAGACGAGGAAAAGAAGAGGGCCAAGACATGAACCCTGTGGAACACCAACTTCTATGTCCTCGATTTCGACATAGACCACCTTCCCAAAGTTTTGATTAGCCATGGCGGAAAGGTTTTTTGCAGCTGCAGTAGTGGCAGCTCCTATTCGGAAACTATGACCTGCATATTCCTTTGGTTCGTATCCTCCTCTTTTAAGTAAATTTCTTATTTCTTTTGTGAAGATGTCGCGACATATCGGTTTTCCATCTTGGAATTGAGATAAAGGGCCCAGCAATGGGCGACAAGAAACAACGTATGCATGGAGCGCCTTCACCGCACATGTGTGTGATCCCGTCTGTCCCAAAGTGAGGCAGACCCCTTTCCGACATGGATCTGTCGTGGAACATTTTAGGCCTATCCGGACAGCAGTTGGAGATATTATCGAAGGGACGAATGTGACATCGCCTGAGCACAGGTTGTAGGCAGGATGAAAATGCTGACTCGTGGTGAATTCACTTATGTGTAGAAAACCAAAGAAAGCAAGGCAGATGGCAGCCCATAGCATTTTGCTCTTCCATTCGAGGGATTTTTGGCTGTGGAGGAGCGTATAGAATAACTCCAAGTGCATCAATAAAATTGGTAACCTCGTTCTCATTTCTTGGTTTGGTACGCTTTATTCCTCTCAAAATGTATTGGAGTCAAACAAATTTGTGGAGTTTTAGGTCAAAACCGTATTGAAGATGCAAATGTTTAACGGCTGAAAGATAACCTATAATGGTGCAATGTTTGACTGACTTTGCAAGAAAAACTGCGAAATAGCAAATCGTATGTTCATTGGCGGGAAACAGTGGTTGTACTTCATGTATCTTGAAACCGTGGCAGAAGTTGAGAAACTGTTTTTCGGCACTCAGGTAGCATTGTTTGTGTTTTCTGCAAGAGAACATTGTGTAAAATTTCGTAAATCAGGGTTCAGAGAAGTAAAGGATCCTTCGGCAATGCCATCAGAGCTGGTTCCGCCCAAGGAGCCAAGGTTTGGAATCGTTCTGCCTGAAAACGAGAAAGACAGTCAGCAATTTCATTCTTTGCCCCAGGTAAGTGCTTCGCTTTGACATAAAAAAAGTTGTACCTCAATGTAATAAATGTTAACTCACGAACGAGTGACATTATACTGTTACACTTTGAACGCTTTCGATTTATTATTTTGACAACTGACGCATTATCACAATGAAAGAGAATTCTTTTTTCTGACCAGCAATGTCCCCAGATGCGACAAGCAACTACAATAGCATACAATTCTTGCCAATTTATGCTTATGCCTTCTGCCCCAAGAGTTTGGTGCTCTTCCCATTTTCCTTGAAACCACTGCCGCCCATGGATGCTCCCATAACCGACGGTAAGTGAAGCATCAGTGCTCGGGGGGGGAGGGGGTACTTGGCCTACGAACATACGGGGACGTGCCGCTCGAAAATCTAAAAAGCTACCCTATCCCGAGTCAAATTCCTGAAAATGATACCCTGTCCCGGCGTAAAGTTTTCTTGAACAATATCTTGGCCTTTAGTTTCTTTGGACAAAGTATCGCTCAGCAAGGAAATTTGCACGAAATCTATCGAAAACTGTGGAAATATTGCCATCCAAGCGATTTGAATCACATTTGCAGAGTGCAAATAGCCGAAAATGACCTTTCGGAGACAAAAAATGACAAATATGGACCCTGTCATGGAGCTTATTTTTACAAAAATGATACCCTGTCCCGGAGTCGGAATCCTGAAAATGATACCCTGTTCAGCGGCACGTCCCCGTACGGAAAAAGATACGAGTACCTCCCCCGGGCATCAGTGACTAGGTGGAGTGACGTAGATGTATCCCATGCAGTATTCAGAAGAGCTGTTTGCCATTCCAATGCTCAACAAAATTTTGCCACATTTTAATGTCCCTATGGAAAGCCTTACTTGGTCTAACGTGATGGTGGGACTTGTCTATACCAGTGGTTAGATTTATTATGAAAACTATGAAAACTGAAAATGAAATGAAAAAAATGAAAACTAGACCTGCAAGCTTACCAAGATCCAGCCCATTGTACCAATCATCTGTATTTTAAGTAAGTGTGTTACAGTAGAATGGAGCCATAAGTAGGCAGATTGACCAGATGAAAACAAACCATTATCTTCCATATGCTGGTACACCTGATTGGAGACAAGTTTTTCAAAGAGCCCTTAAATGACAGGTAAGACTGATATAAGGCGATAGTTTGACTTATCAGCCCTATCTCCGTTTTTTGTAAATAGGAGTAACCCTTGCAATTTTCCATGAGTCTGGAAAAATACTTGTTTCAATTGATTTATTAAACATGAAAGCAAAGCATGGGAATTTTCAATGAAGGGTAGCAAGCTTCAAGAAGTAGCTGGAGATATTGTCAATTCCAAAGCTCTTTGCTGTTTTAACCTTGGCAAATGCATCTCTGATTTCCTGCACTTCAATAGTCCTGAAGTGGAACTTCGCTTTAGTTTTATTCATTTGAAACTTGACTGATTTTATCTGATAGATCCTTACCTGCTGAGCAGAAGTAACTGTTTATTACATCAGGAATGTCCTTCCTGTGCAGAATTTCTGAACCAGACTCCTTAAGACTATCAATGTCACTTGACTTAGACCTCTTATTCAGAAGTTCATTGATTGTTTTCCATGATTCTTTCATGTTACCCTTGCATGCAGAAATCTTATTATTATAGTACTCCTTCTTCTGCTGGGTATTTAGAGAATTGACCTTGTTGCGAAATTGCCTATATGAGTCCCTCAGTAGTGCACACTTACTCTTGACAGCAGATCTTTTTAGTTTATCTCTTGTCCGCATAAGATCCCTTAAGTCTCTATCAATCCAAGGACAGTACTCTTCGGAGACACGCATTTCTCATAATGGGGCATGCTTGTCAATGATGAGAGAGAATATGTTAGTCCAATGGTTGACAAGCACATTGATATCATCAGTTTCGTTAAGCATTTGCTCCCAGTTTATGCCAGCAACATCAGATAGGAATGCCTGCTCATTAAAATTTTTCATTTTACGAGTTTTGATCATTCAATGGCCTTTTTCTACTGCCCCATTATGCTTACGGATGCAGTATACCATATAATGATCACTCATAGAAACTTCATGCACTCCAGATTTTATGATGTTCCTGGCACAAGTTGTCGCTATATGATCAATTATGGAAGAATCATCAAGAATCATCAAGTAGATTAACGATATCTCTGATTCCTTGATTTTGTTGAGGGGCATTTCACTCCCAAAAATCTCGTACATCTTTTGCAAAAATCCTTTTGTTTTCGAGAAAAATCCACTAATAATCCGTAAGAATCCTTTTGCTGTGAAAGAATCTCGTACGCTTTTTGGAAAGAGTGAAATGCCCCTCGGATCTTGTCTGCGCTCATCTAGACAATCAGTACCACTTTAGAAAGTCGCTGAAATATGATTGCTGGGCATTCCCCCCCCCCCTGCCCAAGATATGGTAACTGTTATCCCCCATATATGTAAATTTTATAGCAATACATTACAGCAATTTTTTGCTTTTATTTATGAGAATGTTAACTGATTGCAGTTCTATTGGCCTAGAGGCGGGTTTCCGCTTGTGCGGATTTGGTCGCGCGATCGCGCGGCCAGTTGTCTGGGCATGCGTAATTACTTAGTGCGCGTGCTCAGGCCATTGGTCGCGCAGCGGGTCGCGCGGCCACATTCGCACGGGTGGAAACCCGCCTGAAGGCTTAAGCTAAGGATGTTTAAAACAACTTGTTTAACTCATAAAAGTGATAGCATTCCCCCGAGGAACAAATTCCTAAGATTTTTTGGCCCTTGAAAAATAGCAAGCATTGAATTCTTTTTGATAGCATTTTTCAATGATGAATAAAAACCTCTTGACAAAGATTGTTAAAAGATTGTAGAAAAACGAAACTTTCAGCACAAACCCTCGAAAACCCTTTCAATGACCACTTGGGAGACATGTTTTGGTTGAGGTCTCTTGTGGCCATCGTTTTCTGTGGCTCATTTTCGAAGTATTGCGTTAGAGCTAGCTCTTACTTCTTTGGTCTTTTCAATGATGTGTATTTTTGTCTAGTTTATGTTTTGTTATATTTATTTCCCCTTTTTCGTTATGTTGGTTGCTTTGTGTCGTATTGCCCCTTAGGAACAGCGAAAGGATCTGAGCACGATGATGCCGGTTGAAATCAGTCAGTGGCGAGTAACAATTGGGTGTTTCCACGTATCCGTGCAAAAATCGTCCCCACTTATGAAAAGTGTCGAGCCTTTTTCAGTCGTTTTTCAAATCCTCAAATTATTTTGGTTTTTTTATTGTTTCATCGCAATTTCAATCCTTGCTCTGCCTATTACACTAACAATACAGTTTCTTGCAGTACACTCTGTGACAACACAGTCGAGGTTCTTGCCTTTGTTCGCTCGTGTGCATCACTTCGCGAAGTCGGTTCTTTACACGACTATAGAACTTCTCAAGCGATTCCCTATCGGTATCATTGCTCTTGTTCGGTATAAGCATGTAGCTGTGAGGCACTTTCTCTTCCTGTATGCTTATTTTTACATTGGGTGTATAACATACTTCACACTTCATACGCAATGGTTGGTCTTAAGGACACTTTTGCTGAGTGGTGATGTAGAAACGAACCCAGGCCCCGAAACACTTGATTTTTGTACTTGGAATCTAAATAGTATTACTGCGCATGACTTCTTACGAGTCTCTCTTTTAGAGGCTTACAATTCGGTTTATAAGTATGACCTAATTGGCATTGTTGAAACCCACCTAGATAACACCGTCGATAAAGATAAACTAGACCTAAATGGCTATACTTTTATCAAAGATAACCATCCTCAAAATTTGAAAAGGGGTGGTGTCGGGTTATATATCAAAGATTCCCTTCCATCAAAAAATCGTCCTGACCTGGTGACTCTTCCCGAATGTATTGTGTATGAAATTCAATTAAACAGGAAAAAATACTTCTTTGCTGTAATTTACAGAAGTCCAAGTCAGGGGCCTGAGGAGTTTGATAACTTTACAATAAACTTTGAATTAATGTTATCCAAAATGCACGCCGGAAACCCATTCTGCGTTATCATTACTGGAGATTTCAACTGTAGATCAACTCAGTGGTGGGAAAATGATATCGAAAATAACGAAGGAAAACTATTTGAGCCACTTGCATCTGACAATGGTCTTCATCAGTTGATTTCAGAACCAACCCATTTGATAGGTGATTCCAAATCCTGTATTGATTTGATATTCACTGATCAACCTAATCTCATTATTGAGTCTGGTGTTCATCCGTCATTGCATGAGCAGTGCCACCATCAAATAGTTTACGGTAAACTATCTGTTTCAAATATAGCACTCCCTCCATATACCCGTAAAATTTGGCACTATGACAAGGCAGACTTTATAGCCATTAGGAAAAGCATTGAAATGTTTGCTTGGCACGAACATCTTGATAACATGACTTGTCCTAATGAACAGGTAAAACTACTCAATGAAGTCCTTTTGAATATTTATTCTAACTTCATTCCAAATAAAGTAAAAACAATTAGGCCTCGTCAAGCACCCTGGATAACGCAAGCTATCAAAAATTTTCTTAGGAAAAAGAATCGTGCTTATAGAAGTTTCGTGAGGAATGGTCGGCCAGACGACAAGCTTGAAGGCATACAAAATATGATATCTGAAGGAGCAAGACTGATTGAAGAAGCCAAACGGAATTACTTCCTTAAGGCAGGCAAAACTTTAGCAAATCCTGGAACAAGTAGCAAAACTTATTGGACTTTAATTAATACTGTTCTAAACAAAGTTAAGATTCCCACGATACCACCTCTTCTAGAAAACGGGCTATTTGTAACAGATTTTGCCGAAAAGGCTCAAATCTTTAATGACTATTTTATACTTCAGTGCACGACCATTAATACAGGTAGTGAAATCCCACAAGATACTCCAATAACTACAACTCGGATAAGTGATTTTTTCATCTCTGAGGAAAAGATACTTAATATCATAAGATCGCTTAATCCTAATAAAGCACATGACTGGGATGAAATATCCGTGAGGATGATAAAGTTAAGCGATGTTGCATTGGTTCTCCCACTTAAAACAATTTTCACAAATTGTTTGAGGCGTGGTTTATTTCCTGAAATATGGAAATACGCAAATGTACTTCCGGTCCATAAGAAAAATGAGAAAAATCTGAAGGGAAATTACCGTCCTATTTCTATTTTACCAATTTTTGGGAAAATATTTGAAAAACTCATATACGACTCTCTATACTCGCATCTTGTATCGCATGAACTGCTTAACCCAAATCAATCAGGTTTTCGTCCAGGAGACTCAACAGTCAATCAGTTACTCTCAATAACACATACCATATTTAAAGCTTTTGACTGTAATCCTCCTCTCGATGTTCGTACTGTGTATCTAGACATATCTAAAGCATTTGATAGGGTGTGGCACGATGGTCTAATCTATAAATTAAAACGATGTGGTGTCTCGGGACAACTTCTTCTTCTAATCCAAAGTTTTCTTAAGGATCGAAAGCATGGACTGTCCTGAATGGTCAGAGTTCTACTTGGGGAGATATTTCAGCCGGGGTGCCTCAGGGCTCTATTCTGGGACCTCTGTTTTTCCTAGTGTACATAAATGATCTAGCCGTAGGCTTAAAATGCAATGTTAAGTTATTTGCTGATGATACATCATTGTTCACAGTGGTTGAAGATTCCAATACAGCAGCCAACGATATGAACCATGACTTGAATTCGATAAGTCAGTGGGCTCACGCTTGGAGAATGTCTTTTAATCCTGACCTACAAAAACAAGCGGTTGAATTAACATTTTCAAGGAAGAAAATTGAAATTGATCATCCAGTGATCCATTTCAATGACATACCTGTGAAGAAAGTAGATGAACATAAACATTTAGGAATTACCTTGGACTCAAAGCTATCTTTTTCAGCTCACATAAAATCAGATATTTCAAAAACTAGAAAGGGTATCGGTTTGCTGAAATATCTCTCCAAGTATCTGCCTAGGCATACTCTAAATGAATTATATAAGCTTTATGTTCGACCCCACTTGGACTATGGTGATGTTATTTACCATATCCCTGCTAAAGTATGTGAATTCAGTCAAAACATTATTTTACCAAATCTAATGGAAAAGCTAGAGTCTGTTCAGTATTCTGCTGCTTTGGCTGTAACAGGAACATGGAGAGGAACGTCTCGCGACAAGCTGTACACAGAGCTTGGATGGGAGTCATTAAGTTCCAGAAGATGGAGCAGGCGCCTTACCTTGTTCTACAAGTTTGTAAATAATCTTTGTCCTGAGTATACAGTAGATCCGATTCCCCCTCTTCATCAGTCGCAGTACCGTCTTCGTGATCAGGATGTCATTGGGCGATTAAGGGCAAGGACAGACAAATTCAAATCTAGCTTCTATCCAAATTGTTTGTCCGAATGGAATAAGCTTGAGCCTGAATTGAGACTTGCACCGTCTGTTGCTGTTTTTAAGAAAAAGCTCTTATCGATAATCCGCCCCCCTGCAAAATCTGTGTTTGGAATTTACGACCCAAAAGGATTATCCTATCTTACCCAACTCAGGGTTGGTCTAAGCAAACTGAATTTCCACAAATTCAAGCATAATTTTAGGGATACAATAAACCCAATGTGCCCAACCAGCGATGGCATTGAGGATACGGAGCACTTTCTGTTGCTCTGCCCAACTTTTGATGCTCAACGTCGGGATCTTTTCGCTGGAATTGTTGAATTAATACGACCATTTAGGCAAATTACCGATCTTTCAAATGATTCTTTGACACAGCTTTTATTATATGGTGATCAAGACCTTTCTACTGAATTGAACAGAAATATACTTGAATTGACTTTGCGCTTCATCCACGATACTGGTCGCTTTGATTAAAATCATTTGCAACGTCCGTACCAAGCAGCCACCAAGTCCTTTCAAGTAAATGTTCTTTTTCTTTGTAATTCTGTTTCACATTAGATGCCAGGCAGTCTTACCATCTTTCAACTTCACGGAACGACTTGTTCTCGTGACTACATGTTATTTATCTGAAGCCCTGACCAGACATCTAATGTCAAACGGAAACTAGCACATTATCCATTAGCTCTTAAATCGTAGTGTAGCTGTTTGTCAGTTTAATGTTGCGTGTTTTCTTATTGGTCATGGGGTAGTCATTATCTTTTCGCACCCCATGGTATCGTCCCTGTAGTGTAGTATAGTAATTAGAAATTTTCTATGGTAGAAAGTAATATTGTTATTTGTAATATTTAATATCAATATAAAAAAAAATTATGGAAGAGGTGTCTAAAAAGTGACCCTGGTTGGCTCTTTGAGGAGCTGATTGAAGCTAAACAGCTTACGCTCTGAAGGCTGATTTCCAGTCAGTGGAATTTTCCGAGCGGGCGGAAATTCTATTGTTTGCGGGAGAAAATGTCGCTCTGAAAGTGAATAGATAGTTACGGCTGAGCAACTTTCTATTATCTAAATTCCGCCCGCTCGGAAAATTCCGCTGACTGGAAATTGGTCTTAAGAATCGATCAGTCGCGCTCCAAAGGCATCGAATGTCCTGTTTTCATCATTTTCAAGTGTTCAAACGATGCTGTTTCCAAAATTTACTGGTTATAGTTCCGTTTTCAAAATCTACCGTTTTCAAAATATGCCGGCAAAAAATGTGCCGTTTTCGTGTGAACGGGAGGCTTATCCGTCACATTTTTCACCGTTTTCAAAATGTGCCGGCATCGTGTGAACGCTGTCTAATTCCGATATCGTAGATATTTTGAAACGCCCTTTCCAAATTCTTTAATCGTGCGAAAGTCCTGCCAGCGACCTTATCCGTAAACCGTGGCGGACATTTGGGGCGCAAGGGGTGAAATCTCCCCCAAATATTGGCTAGAAAAAAGATCTTTTGTTTGAAAACAATAGAGAAGAAACAATGATTCTTACTGAAACAGTAGCTTCGTCCCTCAAATAACTGGCTAAGTGTCCGCCACTGTTCATAAACTGTTTTTAATTTTCAAAATTTCTGCGTTGCTTTCAATGTCCGTTGAAATTTTACCAAAAAGAAGTACACCAGGAGTGCTAAAAAAGGAGACATTTATGTGGAAAGTTTTACGTATATCAACGCCACTCATTCTGAATTTCAAGACCACAGTTCCAATTTCAAGGCCACAAAGTGTGGACAAGACCACACTAAAATAGGCATTGAACCCACCATAACTCCCAATTTGGTGCCAACCCCCTATAAACATTTGACATCAATCGAAAGTGAATTCTTCCGGCTATTCATACATCGTGTTTGTTCCATTGAACTGTCAATGCTACTTTGGAGAATTACGTCATCTCTGCGCAACGACAGATTTCCTATATGGGGAGAGGAGGATTTTCGCTTATGGGGATAGCAGAAGACAACAAAGGAAAATCAAAGAACCCTTGGGGGGACTCATAGAGCACGCCTTTGAGCCAAGATCATGTCTAGATACAGTGTTCATCCTCACTCAGTAGTGTGTAAGCAATAGCGTGCCGATATATTGGCCCTGATAATAGACCTTTTCAAAGAGGTCTGGGACGGCGCGCTACTTTTCTTGAAGATGGCGGATTAGCTGCGAAGGGGAATCCCCTTCTCACTGCAAAAGTTGAGATGCAGCTGTAGTGGACGAGATAATGCAACAAAAACCCAAATAAACTCCAGTTATTGTGCACTCAGAGGATAAGAAAGGCCCGAAAATCTTACAATTTCAAGCTAAAAGTTAGTTATCTTATCAAAGTGATATTTTATAAAGAAACGTTTATTTCTTCGAGTTTATTGAATTTGTATTGTATGACCATCACTTGCTAATTTTAGATCTTTGTTGCTGCTACGCATGCGTAGCAGCTATATATTCTGATCGATCGAAGGACGTTGTTTGGTAGGATTATTTTCAATGAAAACGCAAATAACAATGCATACCGCGCTGTGCCTCAGGACACCCACGACTTTGGTCCTATTCATCGCAAGATTACGGGGATTGTCACGCATTCTGGTACGTATAAAATCGCGATTTTACAGTGGACAAACAAGGACAGATTTCGTTTTGAGCCAATCAGCGAGTTTGTTTACATCTGTAAGACTGACCAATCACACTACGTAATGTAACATCACGTGATACACTGTGATTTTGCGGGAAATCAGAAGCTGTGAGGATGAATACCAAAATACCTTCCCCCAAAAACCGACGATGTGCAAGTGGATATTTGACCAACCATAAATGTTTTTACATTTTCTGTTAGACTACAAGTTTGCCGAAAATTCTACCGCCTCGGATTTTGATATTCAACTTAGATTGAGAGAAATCTTTCTTCGAGTAACGCCTTAAAATCAGGTTAGCGCCCAATGTGTCAGGTTCAACAGAAAGATATTTCTTCACTGACTACTTCCATATTTTGCACAAGGCAACAAACATTGATTCGTAGACAACATGAAAATTATCTCCATGAAATTTTCGGTGTTGCACAGCTTTCTAAAGGGGCACTATCTGCTTTTTTTAGCGCGATATCATCTTCTGTAGCACTACAATCACATTCTAAAGGGCTAAGTCCTGACGCAACTCAACAAAAAACTCCACCAATAATTTCCCAAACAAAATGCAAGTCACAAGGTACTCACCAATTCTTCATTTCTATGATAAACAAAGGCTGGTTAAGTCGAAGAATCCATAGGTTGCATGTGAACAAACGAGCTAAGCCAGGATAATTGATAATTCCCACAGGTTTGAGAAGCACAGTCCTCACTGCACTACAGCGTTGATGAAACGTCTACTCTTCTCAAATTCTGAGCTAAAAATGGCGTAAGACTGATCACGTCTCAAAAAGTAGCGTTAGTTCGCATAAACAAGTCGATTTCTTATCCTAAGATAATTATTCGTCGGTTTATCGAGGGAAAAGTTGGGAAATAGACAACAGGATGAGGATAGATTCTCATGAAGGGGTCAGGTCAAGTGAAATAGACATTTATTCTCCTGTACTGTTGTCTGTTTCCCAAATTGTTGTCTCAAAAACTGCGAAATAATTATCTAAAGATCTGAAATCGACTTGTTTATGCAAACGAATGCTACTTTTTGAGATGTGATCAGCCTTGCTCCATTTTAGCTCACAATTTGAGAGGAGTAGACATTTCATCAACACTGTAGCGCAGTGAAGCCTGTGGTGTTCAAACTTGTGGAAATAATTAATTTTTTGTCTTAGCTCGTTTGTTCGCATGCAGCCCATGGCTTCTTGGACTCATCCAATGTTGGTTCATGATAGAAAATGGAGAATTGGTGAGTACCTTGTGACTTACACTTTGTTTGTGATGGTATTGCAAGAGTTTCTTGTTGAAATTGCCTCAGAACTTGACCCTTTAGACTGTGATTGTAGTGCTTCAGAAAAGCAAATCGTTCTCGATGGCGTAGAAGAAACTGTCCCTATTGAAAGCTGTGCAACACCGAAAATTTCATGGAGATAAGTTACATGTTGTCTTTGAATCAATGTTTGTAGCCATTGTGCAAATGATGGAAGTAGTCGGTGAAGAGATATATTTCTGTTGAACCTGAAACATTGGGCGGTAACCTGATTTTAAGGCGTTATTCGAACAAAGATTTCTCTCGATCAAAGTCGAATATCAAAATCCGAAGCGGTAGAATTTTCGGCAAGCTTGTAGTCTAACAGAAAATGTAAAAATTTTTATGGTTGGTCAAAAATCCACTTGCACATCGTCGGTTTGTGGGGGAGGGTATTTTTGTACTCATCCCCACAGCTTCTGATTTCCCGCAGAATCACAGTGTATCACGTCATGTTAGATTACGTAGTTTGATTGGTTAATCTCACAGATGTAAATAAACTCGCTGATTGGCTCAGAACGAAATCTGTCCTTGTTCAGTGGACAGATTTCAGAGAAGGGCCTGTTTCAAGTAATTGAACCCTAGCGCAATAACTAGATCAAATAACAACCGAGGGGAATCTTACTCCCAAAAATTTCGCACAAATTTGGGAAGAATCCATTTGTTTGCTAGAATAATCCATCTAAGATTCACAAAAATCTTCGCGTTTCGAAAATCTCGCGAAAAGTCAATTCTAGAGTTGCCAACATTAGTTGCACGAGGAAAGCTAAGCTAAAGGATGCATCTTTCAATGAAGGGTACAACTTTTCAAGAAAATTGGCCTGAAGTTTCCGAAGTTTCCGAGGGTTTCTTCAACACTGTCTTCTATTTGGTCGTAGAAATTTGAATGCAGTCTTTCCTCTTCGATAAATGGGAATAAAATCGATAAAGATCTCTCTATTTAGAGTTACTCTGCTCTATTGTATATTCCAGAAGTCTGTGCTAATTCGCTTTGTACAAAGAAATCAGGGTCATGGAGACTCAGTGGTGCATGAATTTAGCTCTGTGTAAATAAGGTAAACAAGATAGGACAACAGGGGAGAGACTGCTTTTAAAATCGGACATTTCTTTCCATGTTACATTTATTTGCGATTTCAGTTCCGATTTTGAGATGAAAAGGGGGAAGTATCATACGAGCTTTCTAGCAATTATATAGCTATAAACATAATTCCCAAAGCATACAAAGTAGACAAAATCTCATGTTCCTCTTATACACTGCCTAAAAATCATCTCTCGTTTTATTGTTATTTGATACAGAAACTTAGCCCCTTTTGCTTGGCCCCTTTTCGTCGAAAAACACATCCACCAAAAAGAGCCTTGTTTGTCAAATCCCATACAATTTTTCTGAAACTTTTGAAGTATACAAACTTTTTAATGCCTCTCTAATTGGTAGCCAATAGCCAAAATAACAGTCATGAATGACTGCAATGGCTGAGAGCGATACAAAGCTGCTATTGATGACCCTCTTTGCAAGGGTATGCTGTACATTTGACGTTTCACATGTTGCTTCTCTCGTTTCTTTTGTGTTAAATGTACTTTTTTCAGCCACAATTCAACATGAAACAATAACACACCAAAAGTAAGATGGGAATAGCAGCATTTGTTAAATTTTATTTACTCATAGTTTATGAATAAATGGTGCTTATTTATTGCCGTTTTAACTTGAGAAATACAAAGGGACTTATGGTACAAAGATGTATGGGCAAAGGTCACCCTCCTCTCCTGGATCCTTTGAGCCTCGTAGCAGAGCAGAAACTTTGGCGGGAAAATATTCGTGATCAAATTTGTATTCGTCATTTCTTGCTCTGCTTCTTGGATCAAAATATAAGAAGCTGGTTTGCAACAAAACGCTCGTGGATTATAGAACGAAAACATTGAAAAGGTGTTGTCGTTTCTCAATTGCATAATGCAGAAGAGATGTCAAGTCAAAGATTTGCTAGATTATATTGTTTTGCTTGGGGGCAAATGTACTTTGGTGACATACTGGTTGCAATCCGCATTAGGTACAGATTATGTTTGATTTTCTCAGTTGAAACTAAAGTTTTACAAATAAGTAAATGAGAACCTTGGAGAAACGTGCAAGTTAAGTTGCTTGGAGTTGGTAAGTTCCCGTATTTTAAGAGTACGAGTAGAAATGCTTTGCATTGAAACATCCCTAACGAAACTTTGTTTGGTGCATGAACCAATTGAAAGATTGCATGAACTTCTCACAACCTTAGCTGACTTGATGTGGATAGGCATAACCTCAGCATTATTGGAAAGAGCGATAAATCATTGTTTGTTTTTAACAGTTTTCTCGACACAAAAGACAATTCCTATTCCTGCAGTTAATGGGGAATAAGCTCAACTCGCAAGCAGAAAAAAGTTATCTGACAGAGTCTAAGGCCTTCATCATCCAATATCACGAAGGCCAAACTTCGTTGAAACGACTCGAAGACATAATCATCTCGACCTTGTAAAGGTGCCAAACGTTGCGGTAATATGATAGAATTGTATTTTTTGTCATTTTCAAGTCTTTCTTGCCTTGTATGAACCATATAACAGGAGTTAAATTCCATGCTTTGCCAATAACTTCTCCCACTGCAACTCCAGTTCGGCATCACGGAGAGGATTCCATCTTTTCTGCCATCTTCCAGAAAAGAGGCGCGCAGCCCCAGACCTCTCTGAAAAGGTCTCATAGACCTACACCTTTTCAAAGAGGTCTGGGGCTGCGCGCCACCAAGTTCGAAATAAAACACATACTCGAAATGAAAGGTGTCATATTTCCTAGTCTGATAAATGGATCAAAAACGCAAGGTCCAATACCCTGATATTGCAATTGATATCAACCCCTTCATTGTACAATTGTTTATTAGAGTACATATGTCATGAACCTGATTCGTTCACACGATACAAATTTCTCTATTGTTTATTTCAAAGTACAGGATCGAGGCTGAATTTTCATTTCAATAAAAATTCGTGAAGGAGAATCGATGGGTCACAAAACAATGGAATTCCACTCCACATTACTTTATTGTATTTACCAATGCTAACATGACATATGTCCTTTAAGCTAATTAGTTGACTGAGATTCCAAACAGCCCTAATGAATTGGAAAGAATGAGTTCCTTAGTTTTTTACAGCCTATGGCGGCATTTGAAATCATTAGACCAAGGGAAGCAGGAGCGCCAAAGGAGGGAGCCGCAGGCCACAGGAGCATTCTTTGCTGCTTAAGTGTCATCACTTTGTTTGTCGACTCCATGCTACATTACTGCCAAAAGAACCCTTTGTGGCATGACAAAAAGATAACTTGCATGGCGGAAAGGAAAGTATCAGCTATCCCATAGACTCCATGAATAAAACATGTCGCTGATGGGGGTGAATGGTTTAATCATGGGCAGAGGATTCATTTGAATTGCTCTTTGGACGATGTTGTGCTTATTAACAAATCTGTCCATCAACTGACAGGTAACTGCCGGCCATGAAAACATTTGGGGGCTACTAAAAACAGCACACTATGGCCATAACATTTTTCAAAGAGCATTCAACTGCTTATCTTTTAATTTAATTTGTTACGAAAGTTGCAAAATTCAATGGCATCTGCGATTTTTAATGTGATGTCATTCTTATCACCATTTTGGGTCATTAACAGCCTTTTTGAGTGTTAAAAATTTTCATTTGATCAGTTTATGAAAATCTGCAAAGTGATGCAAAGCAAAATCTGCCACCTTTCTGGTTTTGATTTAGACATTTGATGACATCCCAGCTTCAAATGTGATGAATGCTGCCTAGTGCCTGTTTTGTGCTCAAAAGCATTCAGCAGAACACATTATTCATGGTGGCTCTGTATACATGACTGTTCCATCAACCTCAAAAACAATTGTTCCTTTACCCACAGACATATGCAGGAATGGAATAGTTCTGCATTCAAAAAAATCATCTATTGAGAGCGCTCCTAACAAAATTCTACTCCATACACTCCTATTTCTGTAATATCAATTTTGTTTACATTTATTGTTTATCATTTTCATCATTATCTTGTCCTTTTGTATTTGGAAAATTGTTGTTGCGGCCGATGGTCGCTTACCAATCTGTGTGTAGCTGAGTGAATTTGAGATTTGAGCGCATACCTTGCTAATTAGGTAATTGTTAAAATAATGGCAGTCACATGCCACGACTTCATTTGATTGGTGGAAAGGAAGAATAAATATGTTATCATTGGCCGACCTAACAATTAGTAGGGTTTTCATTGGCTGACTCGAAGAAAAGAATAACCAACAATAGGGCGACACAGCGACTGCGACTGATGAAGGAAATATTGCAGTGACTTTGCGATGAAGTTGGAAAGGGGCTGGAGTTCGAGATTCCATTTCAAGTTACGAACAAATACTTGGAAATTGCCGATGTGGAAGGTGGAAGCTTTTATGGGACCTGGTAAACAACAAGAAAGATCCAAAACTTACATCGATGCAAAGCTGTGCTCGAAATCAGTGGATAACACGAGAAACCAAAACAAACTCACTTTCAAGCTTCAGTTCCTCGGGATCAAAGTTAAATTCCACATTGCTTCAATATAAGAAGCAACCTCTCCACCAAAACAGTTTGTTACGTCACAGCAACTGTAACATTCTTTCTGTAGAACGTAATAAGCTCGAGAAGTCCACCTTCGAATTTCCAAGCACTGCAAAGTCACAAACACTCGGTAAACTTGCTTCTAGATGCGTCCTAAAATCAACTTCCTCTTAAAGTTCCTTCCTTTCAACACAAGTAAATGAAAACAAATTTGAACAACAGTGTAATTCATTTCCATGGTTGCAAGGTCAAAGTACTAAAGGAAAATTGTTTGTCTTTTTCAAATACTCGTTCCATCACTTCAAATCCTCCGCAGAGGCAATCCAGTTGAAAGAGCCCCTCGCAGCTAAACAGCACTTTTGGTAGACTTGTCCCAAATTTATTTCGTCATCGGTAATAAGTCTACCTGAAAGACTTATGGCAAGTCTACACTTCTGGGGACAATCTTTCCTGATTCGAAATCATTTTATATCCAAAAATACTATGATTCAGCTACCCGGTCGCATGTTGTAATTTACAAGTTACTAGTTAGTTTAAAGGAGTTTGTATGTAGTTGGATTCTAAATATGAAACTGAAACTGATTATTTGAAGTCTGCATTCAGGCTAAATGAGATATGTGACAGTGTCTTACACTAACCTTTTCAAAGACTTGGGGGCCTATGTTATCCAAAAGGTCAAGGACTATGCAGAGGAAACTGCATCAGCAAAATTTAAAATAGTGATTTGTGATGGATTTTGATATTTGTGAAACGTTAGTTCTCCATTCTTTCCATCTATGAAAACTTCCCTTGATTCACAAAAATTTTTAGTAACTTGGAGCTACAGAGCAACTAATTTGCAACAGGTGGCACAATCTGGGTGCAGTGGCCATGACTTATAAGGTTACAGTGATGCCATTAAGTTGAACCATTGAATGTAAGGAAGATTTTCTATGAAGGTTATATGAACTTCTATAAATTTCTCCACATCTATAACTATGTTTCTGATCTGAATAAGTAAAAATTGACAAGGAGAAGCTGTAAAATGGTGATAATTTATTGATATATAAATCCATAATTTGAGCGTTATCTTGAAGAGTTTTACACCCACTTTTTAAATATTTGTAAGACTTGAGCCTGGAGGGTGTGAAATCTGAGCATTGTGCCACCCACGTGGGTTGGTTTTAGGCCTAAATTATTCTAAAAACAGGGTCTCTTGTTTGGCAACATTAAAAATAGATTCAACCAAAATTCATCGTGAAAGTTGGCATGAAGCAAAATGGGGTTGCAGACCTGCCATCACCTGCTATTCATGTACCCCCTGAGACTTGAGCCATGCTGACCCTTATCATTAGTTTACTTTTTACGTTTTGGTCTGTTGACAGAATCATGAGGATGATCGAATGACATCTGCTAACAACAGGCCTTGAAATGAGCAAATGTTAGGTACTTGGTTGATCAAGCTCCTCAATTCATTTAGGCGCTTGATCAAGCTCCTAGCTTATTTTGTCTTGGTGGGGAACCAGGGAAACCAAATGGAAAGTTCTTGAAAAACAAGCTATTACTGTTTTGTCCGAAAATTTTCAGTTAGAATTACATCAATCATCAAAAAAGATCAAACAAAATAAACGACGGCCAGCATTGCCGTTTGAGCAGGGCTGCATGTCGCACCTAATTTTTGTAGTCTGCTGCTCTTCGTTGATAACTTTAACTTCTGACCAATCCCGCTGCCCTTTCCCAAGAGTTGAACAGCAATGATTCTGCCATATAGCCAGCACCGGCAGACCGGCAGAGCTTACAGCTATTTTTGCTTCAACATGTGCACTGAACAAATTGTTAAGCATAGAAACAAGACAGCTTGTTAATGGCCTAGACAATGTGGTGAACGCTACTTTGGAAGCGAGTGAAAATTTTACAAGTCAATGAAGAGAAGGAAAAGATAATTTACTGCATTTAACGATAAAATGGAAGAATAGGGTTGACTTTCCTATCTCAAATACATTTACAAATCGCAATTATGGATCATTAAAAGAAACACCTTTGATCTGCAAGGCGCTTGAACAATCGAGCCAGTAGAATTTTTGAGGCGAGTGTGGAGGCGCTTGGGCTCGATCGAGCGCCTCTCATTTCAGGGCCTGGCTAACAAGGTCTTTTGTAAACCAAGGTAAAAATGGTCAGCTTGCTAATATTATTGAATTCAATGAAGAAGAGGCCTTTCAGCTAATTTGAAACCAATCAGAATTGAACAATAATCTTTGCTATATTTTGTAGAATTCTACTAATGCCACTTTTACATCAAACCTCATTGCATCGAAATACAAAGCTCAGTTGTGGAATAGCTAAAAGAGGTCTATGCCACTCTAATGGCTGCATTGTATACAATCTAACTCCACTATGGATCAAACCTCATGCATCAAAATAAAGTGCTCAATTGTTGAATAGCTCAAAGAGGTCTGTGCTACTCCAATGGCTGCATAGTATACAATCTAACGCCAAAACCTCATGTATCAAAGTAAAACGCTCAATTGTGGAATAGTTAAAAAAGGTCTATGCCATTCCAATGCCTGCATAGTATACAATCTAACGCCACTATGGATCAAACCTCATGCATCAAAATAAAGTGCTCAATTGTTGAATAGCTCAAAGAGGTCTATGCTACTCCAATGGCTGCATAGTATACAATCTAACGCCAAAACCTCATGTATCAAAGTAAAACGCTCAGTTGTGGAATAGCTAAAAAAGGTCTATGCCATTCCAATGCCTGCATAGTATACAATCTAATGCCACTATGGATCAAACCTCATGTATCAAAATAAACCGCTCAATTGTTGAATAGCTCAAAGAGGTCTATGCTACTCCAACGGCTGCATAGTATACAATCTAACGCCAAAACCTCATGTATCAAAATAAAACACTCAATTGTGGAATAGCTAAAAAAGGTCTATGCCATTACAATGGCAGCATAGTATACAATCTAACGCATGGATCAAACATCAAGAATCAAAGTAAAATGCTCCATTGTGGAATAGCTACAGTAAAAGAGGCCCATACCACCCAATGGCTGCATAGTATACAACTTCTTCAAGCCTCTATAGTCAATTTGTTTCGAATAAACACACGTGAAATTCGTACACGTTTTTTTCTAAGAAACTGGTTTATAAGAAATGGCCAAAATTTTAAGAAACTCTAGTACTATGTCTGAGAAGTACAAAGAAACTTTTCAAAGTTAAAAGCATGGATCTTATAGCAAATGGATCATTGAACCTTTATTCTTGAGCAATATCATCTAACCACTTGTAATTTGAACATGACAGAACACTGTTTATTCCTTTATGATGTTTTAAATGTCAAGAAACATCAGGCGCAGTGTTAGCAACCACATTGATAATTTTGCATGCACAAACAGGAAACCAATTAAGAAAACTTTTTAGTACTAAAATGGACAAAATTTCATGCGAAATTAAGAAACTTTTAATACTATGGCCTGATCCAAGTTTCTTATAAAAAATGTGCACTGAACCAAGCTGTATCTCATATTTTGTTGATGGCATCTGGCGAATTCTATTGAGTTCAAACAAATAGGAAACATCTTCATTTGCAATGTACCTACTGCTATTTGTCAGCATTAGGAAGAAAAGTCATCAGATTTTGAAGGTTTAAGTTGTAGCCCCTTTAAAGACACTGAAGGCCATTGAATTTACCCCTTAAAAGTGATACAGCTTGACAATGAACGATTGATGACAAAGAGATGCAAATTGATTTTGCAAAGTCGAGGTGTGGTGAACAATTTGAAGTCTCTTCTTGCCTTTTGCAATCCGTAAACATGAAATTTCATGTAGTTTCATGTTACAGGTAAGCAGTATGTACCTCAAAATCTTTTGTTTTCCTTTCTTCGGAGGGCCCGTTGGAAAAATGGCTTTTGCCGCAGGGCTACCCTCCTTAAATGAATGAAATGAAAATGAAAAAACATGGTACCTCAAAACATTTTTGGACGTATATAGTGTTCTATAATTTTTCGAAAATAACTTCGTATCTGAAACTCAGATAGACCATGATATGATGTCATGATAGGGCTAGACCATATCATACGATGTGATGATAGTGTAAAAGTCACAAAATCTAGGTCGGGCCTCCTATAGTTCACAGCCTAAAATATGCAAAACATAGGAATCACCACTTCCGTGTTGCGGGTCATCATTTGTCATCGCCCGAAAAACCATTGGAACTGCAAGGGCTAATCATCAACTGATATTAATTCATTTTGAGAAGATTCCAGCCATTTCATGTACATTTACAGAAATGATTTACCTTCTGCAATGATGAAAGTTCGATATCTGTCCCTTTTTCTGTCCAACGTTGTCCTTTGACTCCTTTATGTCCTTCAAATTTTGTTGGCGACAAACAATGGCATATTCTTGATCGAGGGTCAGCGGTCGCTGCGAATGTTAATGTGAGTCTAAAATGACGCGAATGTTAATCTGAGTCTAAAGAGGTGAATGACGCAAACAGGGCAAGCAACGGCTACTGTAATCCATGGTCAAGGTCATGTAATCCACCGGTCACAGATCACCAGGTCATGTAATCTACAGGTCACTAAACTTGCGGTCGGTGGCCTAGCGGCTACTGCTCCAAGCATTCCTGCATTAGCTGGTTCCTACGTAAAAGATCCCCGGGTGGAGGTACATACAATTTTAAGGGCACGGTTATGTGCCGCCCATATGGGTGGATTTTTGGGCCGAAATTCTCTTAACAAGGGTTAGGGTTAGGGTTAGGGGGGCCAATTGATCATTTGCGAAGTTTTGTTAAAAAGCCGTTAAATGTGCCAGATACTTGATCTTGCTGTGTCTAATCATCAAGACAATACCAAGTTCAGCTGCTTTAGGGGCAAATAAAGTAATTTTCACGCGTTTGCTCGTCGTTTTCAACAATTTCATATTTTAGGCCTAAAGCGTGTGGTGATTGCAAGGCTTCTCGTAAACATCTGCAAAAGTTGTTGAAAATGTTGGATTTGATGAAGATTAGATGCAATCTACAATGTTCTAGGGATCCACAATGCTCTACCTTGGCTGCTGACCAGTTCTAGGCCGTTTCAAAAAAAAAACTTCGCAAATTATCAATTAGGGGGGCCAATTGATAATTTGTGAAGTTTTTTTAAAAGTTTCTAATCTCACTCAATTTTCTTAGATTCAGCCGTTTCACCGTGCATTGGACAGTTTTGAGCTCTGCATTAGATGGATTGAAAAACCTTTGCAAAAACTTCGCAAATTTTTGCAAAGTTTTTAAAAACTTCGCAAATTATCATAAGCCATGTGATCGGCCATCTTTGCCTTTGTATGTTGGGCCATATATTGCTCCCGTAAGATTTTTGATGAAGCTGAAGAACCCTGTTCTGTTTAAGTGCTTTGTATCCCTTAACATATGCCTGTCTGGTCTGATGTTATGACTATGGGAAATGAAATGCACATTTGGCAAGGTGGCACATTTCCTGTGTATTTGGGAATTACAGTGACTGATGCTGGCATCAAAATGATCTAGCCTTGGTAGCAGCTCAGAAACTACAATTTTACTTGAGGGAAACACTTTGCATAGTTCTGAGATTGTATTGCAGAAAGACTGGATGAAATCTTGAGAAGGTGAATGCTCTAGGTCATTTGTTCCAAAATGGCAAACGATTGTTGATTGCTTTAAATTTGAAAGACCCTTGTAGGAATCCAAAACCTTTCTTACATCCGATATTGTTGGACAAGGCACTTTCTTTGCTGTTAAGTTTGGACAAAGTCTCTTCATTTGGATATCTCTTCCATTGGAGTCAACCAATAGCATGAGATCCACCTCGGACTTATTTATCCTTTTCTTCTTCGAGGCTTGGTGATTGGATGTAACCAGTGTGAAATCCTCTTGACTTTGGTTTTGACTCTGCAGTCGCTCAGAATTGTTCATTATACTGTTGTTTGGGGGTATTCTCACACTTTAGTGATGTTGATTTTGTTTCTCCTATGTATGATGGTGGGGGCGATTCTGCTGTTATTGTAGCTGCATCATGAGTTTGACTTTCCTCATGAGAAAGGCTTGTTTCAGCAGGTACTACACTCTGTATATCTCTCAATGAGGCAGTTTCTTCTTCCATGACTTTTACTTTGTCCGGCATCTTGTTTAGAGCTCTCAGAGACTCTTTCAACTTTAGATCGGCTTTGTCTAAGCTAATTATCGTTTGAACCATTTCTTCTTTTTCAACTTGCAATGCAAACATTTTTTCCTTGAGAGAGGAGATCTCAACCTTGTAATTGTTGTCCAGATGTTGTATTCGGTCTTTTAGATAGCTTAACTCATCCGTTATCACAAACTTTTTCTCTATGTTTTCTAAGTCTGCTTTGAACTCATGTTTGAGGTCACAAGACTTGATTCAAGATTTGAAATGGTTGCTCTCATGTGGACAAACTGTCGCTGTCTTCTTGGGCTAAAATTATCTGCCTTCTCACACTCCAATACTTTATTAGGTGTCCCCAGATGTTTGTCTTGAAAATGAATGTCGGAAGGAGACTCTGCAACTTGGTCAGGCTCTTTCTCCTGCTTGCTGCCAGCATCTGATTCATCAGGCTTTGCTTCATTTTCTGAAGAATTTACCCCTGGTATTACAGGAGCATTTCTGGCTGGGGAATAGAGACTAATGAAGGCTTCTAGCGCATTATAGTTGCCCTGAATCATAATTTTCTTTGCTCTATAGTACAACTTCATGCAAAATTTCAGTGGGCTTTTGTGCTGTGTTTCAAAGGATATTGATTCCCCCCATTAATGCTGGAATAGTCAGCAGAGAAGTTATTTTTCTCCATAAGTCCAACCACATTTGCCTTAAAATCATCGATGGATTCTTTGTCATCGAGTATCATCATTGCATCGGTTTGAATAAAACCACTGATGTCAGTTTGCAACGTTTCATCATCATTTGGTGGGCCCTTGGTTGCACATTCTTCAAGACGCCTTTTACATTCAACGATAAATTTGCCTTTGTGGCTCGTAAGCAATTTGTCTCTTGTTGATTTCTTTACCTTTACATCTAGTTCACTCGGATTTTCCCAGTAGATTCTCACTATTGATTCATTTATAGAAAGGATTCTAACAATCGTTCCATGTCCCTGTTTAACTGGGGCTTTCTGCTGCACTGTTGGGCCTAAGGGCTTATTGTGATTTGCGTAAGCATGCTTAAGTTACGCATTTTACAACGAAGTGCGTAAGAAGATGCGTAAGATGATGCGTAAGATAGCCTCGATGCGTAAGAAAATGCGTAAGATGATGCGTAAGATAGCCTCGATGCGTAAGATGATGCGTAAGATGATGCGTAAGATAGCCTCGATGCGTAGGACGATGCGTAAGATAATTTCTATGCGTAAGATGATGCGTAAGATGATGCGTAAGATGAAAATATCGTCATCTGAAGGAGAATATAGCAGATCGGAACAGCACAAGACATTCGAATATCATCTACTGGCACAAAATATTTATTACCTGTCGAATTAAAAGACTTCTTTTCAAAATTGGGCCCATCGGGTTTCGGAGAAACCACACCATATGGTAATTTAGGCCATTTTCTAGCTTCTACAGACGAACATACATTTTCATATTGAGTTTACTCAGTTTCACGTCTTCTTTATACAAGAGACATGAAATACAAGTTGCGAAGGAACGAGTTCCGGTCTTATTTCCAACTCTCGTTGCAGATATCTTTTTTGACATAGAACTCGGTTCTAAGAGTCCCTTAAATTTTCGTCCATCCTACTAACCAAGTTTCTTATTTATAACGAACATATATCTCGACATGTTTAGCATTCATAGAGCTACATTGGATGTTATATTTGTTGTTGAATTTATCCCCTTTTTGTGACACTTTGGTGGCTGTTCTTTCGTTTTGCAGATTGAATAGGGAGACTTGCAATTTAATTAAATCTTTTGAATTACGTTTATTCATCAATCTATTTTCCAGAGAAAGATCTATTTGAAGTGAATGTTGAAAATCTACTCTGTATCGTATTATTGTTTAAGTCTCTTACTGTTCGCATCTATCTTGTCTTTGGTATTTGCTTCAAGGGCATCGAGTCAGGTTAAATAGCGATCCTCTACATAGTTGCCTCCCGTAGTTAGCCTATCAAATTCAATATCGCTTTGCACGTGAAGATATCAGATTCTCAAAATTTTAGATATAACATAGGCCTAACGTTTTTGAAAATGGGTGGAAGGCCTAAATTGGCGTTCGTTGTGCTTGACAGGCAATCAGGATTGCATCGTGAAGAGTGGTAAAAATAACAGAGCACTGAAGTTAACATATACTGAACATATGGCTTATTAGCATTTTTCTTCGAAACCTGATAAGCCCGATTCTGAAAAGAAGTCGCTTATTTCGTCGGTAACGGTAGGCTCATGATTGAGCGGCCGAGCACCTCTCCACCATCCTCTGCCATTCAACTCGATCTTGCGCTTTTCTTTCCACTTCCACCATCGTCAGCCCGCAGATATCTTTGATGTTGTCGCTCAGTCTTGTCTTCGGTCTGCCTCTTCCTCTGTTTCCTTTGACCATCCCTGTCAGCAAGTTCTTCTCAAGACTTTCACTTCTCATCACATGACCAATAAACTTTAGCTTCCTTCTGTTCAAGATGTCCAACAGCCGGTCTTTGCAATTTATTCTTCTCAGCACTTCATCATTCGTTTTCTTTTCTGTCCAGCTAATACGGAGTACTCGTCTGTAGCACCACAGTTCAAAACTATTGACCCTTTTCTTGTCTTTCTTCTTCAGCACCCAACACTCAGACCCATATGACGCAATTGGAAAAACTAACGAGTTCAGTAACCTCAGCTTTGTCTTTAAGGTAATGCTTTTGTCTTTCCAGATCTTATTGAGAGCAACTGTGGCGTTTTTGGCAATTTTTATTTCCGGAGAATCATCGTATGTGTTAGTAAAAACAGCTCCAAGATAATTGAACTCTTTCACATTTTCCACAGCCACTCCATTGATTGTAACATGTTCATCATCATTCATTGCCCGTTGTTTTTGAATCGTCATGGTCTTAGTTTTCTTGGCATTAAGAAATAAACCAGCTTTTTCGCTTGCTTCTCTAACTTTATCTAGCAGCTGTTGTAGTTCATTCAAATTGCTGGCAATCAAAACTATACCATCGGCATATCTTAGATTGGATATTTTGTATCCTCCAACATCTACAGTTCCTTCAAAGTTCTCTAGAGCATTTCTCATAATTGTTTCTGAATAAATGTTAAAAAGGTGCGGAGACAGAATGCAACCTTGTCGCACTCCTTGTTTGACTTTGAACCAATCTGTTAACCAATAAGTGGTTCTTACAGCTGCCTGCTGTTGGTCATACATGGCTTTTATTAGTTGAATGATGTGTTTTGGGAATTTCATATCGTTCATGTTACTCCAGAGGATGTCGTGATCAACAGTATCGAAAGCTTTTGAGTAATCAATGAAACATAGGTATAGATCTCTCTGATGTTGTCTGTTTTTCTCTATGACCAATTTCAGATTTAGGATCTGGTTTCTGGTACCTTTTCCAGGGCGAAAACCTGCTTGTTCGTCTGCAATCTCTTCTCTTAGCTTTGACTTCATTCTTTCAGCAATAATTTTTAACAAAATTTTGCTGCTGTGACTTATTAATGCAATGGTCCTGTTGTTGCTGCATTGGAGTGTGTCACCTTTTTTAGGGATGGGGGTAAAGACTGATTTTACCCAGTCTTCTGGCCATCTTCTTTCATTCCAAATTTTCGTACAAAGTTTGTAGAAAAAGTATTCAACACTTTCGCCAGCATTCTTGATTAGTTCTGCTGTTACTTCATCTATTCCCGGGCTCTTATCATTCTTTAATTCTTTTATGGCTTTTCTAACTTCGTCAAGCAGTGGCGGTGGTTCATCTTCGCTGTCATTGAGCCTAATTGATGCTGTAGTTAGATCTTCATTCTTTTTATATAGTTTGGAGCAATATTGATTCCATCTATCTTTGACTTCTTTTCCATCACATAGAACCAAACCATCTTCAGTTTTGATAGTGTCCATTGTAGGTTTAAATTTTCGTGTGATGTTTCGCACTCCTTGGTAAAGTTCTTTGGTTGTCTGGTTGATAGAACAGTTTTCGATTCTCTGGCATTGCTCATTCAAATACTTTTCCTTATCTCGTCGCAATAATTTTTGAATCTTTGCATTTTGATTCTTATAGATCACTTCTTCAACTGGATTATTGATACCCTTTGATTTGAGGTATCTCCTAGCTTCGATTTCACTTAGTGTCTCTTCAGATATCCAAGGGGAATTTGTCTTTTTCTTTTTGGCGATAGTTTCTTTAGCAGCACTCAGCAGGAGTTATTTTCCTTTTTCCCATAACTCATTTGGAGTTTTATCATCTTCACATTGATTGAGCAATTCAAATTTGTTTGACACTGCGATTCTGTAACTGTTGTCAAGGGTTTTGTAGTCAAGCCTTAGAGGTGGTGTTGGACGCTCCATCTTCTTGAGTCTTATTTGGATGTCGATAGTTAGTAGTTGGTGGTCACTGTTACAGTTAGCGCCAGGTCTTGTCCTGGCATTTTTTATACAACTTTGCCATTTCTGGTTCAACACAATGTAGTCAATTTGGTTGCGTGTTCTTTTATCTGGTGAAGTCCACGTATACAGGTGTCTTGGGTGGTGTTGGAACAATGTGTTGGCTATAACTAGATTATTTGCACTACAGAATTCAATAAAGTCTTCACCTCTTTCATTTATATCTCCGAGGCCGAATTTTCCACAGACGTCATTCTTTCGATCATTTTTGCCTACTTTGACGTTAAGGTCTCCCATAATTACTTTTACATCTCTGTTAGGAATCGTGTCTAGAGTTTCCTGGAGAGTGTTATAAAAATTGTCCATTTCTTCATCACTAGCAACGCTGGTTGGTGCGTAACATTGTATAATGCTAATGTCATGAGGCTTTGCTTGTATTCTGACTTTCAGGATGCGATCATTTATTGGGCTGTACCCAATTAGTGCATTTGCAGTTTTTTTCGTGAGAATCATAGCAACTCCGTGACTATAATTTCCTTCTTCTTTTCCAGAGAAAAGAACTGTCTTGTTTCCTTCTGTTTTGAAACTTCCATTACCATTCCAATTGGTCTCACTGATTCCTAGTATTTGAATGTTGTATCTATCCATTTCGTTACAGACAGTATGCAATTTACCAATTTCCTTCATTTTCCTTACGTTCCACGTTCCGATTTTTAATGTGTTTCTTAATTGGACATGTTTCCTTTGTCTTCCAGAAGCATGCTTAACATTGTCAGCCTGGTTGCCCACTGAACAACGCGCCCCTTGATAACCCACGCGACGGGCGATGTGGTATGAATTATCATTTCTGTCTTCAATCATTGGTGTAGAGGTTTGTCAGGAGAAAGGAAAAATTGAGTGGAATCCCCTAAGCTCCTTCTCAACTCGCAGTCTCCAACTAACTAGGAGGGACTATCTCTGCCGCTTTGAAACAGTTGTACTGCAATACGCCAGACAAGTTGTTTGGTGAAACCAGTAATCAGTAGAACTGAAGGTGTTTTCACTAGACATCCACTGCCCTGCTGGTGACAGCTTCACCGTAACCCTGCCACGGGGAGCTAATAGGGTGCTATCCTTGCTCAAGGGAACCCCAGGGTGCAGTTTATTGTCTTACCCAGGACAGCGCTTAATTCGACTGGCAATAAATACCTCGTGCCAGTAGATGACATTCGAATTGTTTTTGCTGTTCTGATCTGCTATATTCTCTTTCGGATGACGATATTTCCATGTTACGCATCATGTTACGCATGACAGCTATCTTACGCATCATCTTACGCATCATCTTACGCATAGAAATTATCTTACGCATCGTCTTACGCATCGAAGCTATCTTACGTATCATCTTACACACCTTCTTACGCATTTTGTTGTAAAATGCGTAACTTACGCATGGATGCATAACTTACGCATGCTTACGCAAATTACAATAAGCCGGCCTAAGCTTAGGCCCTTTTTGGTTCCGCACGACTGTTCATCGTTCATCGTAGGTTCTGGGCGGATGCTTGCACCAGAATCGTTATCCATCATTTATGTATAAATGATGTAAATAATATAAAAATTGAATTAATTCGGAGCAAATTTGTTTGGGTTCTGAATCTGGGGTTGAGTCTGGAATCTGAACCTGAAACCAGACGAAAACTCGTCTCACTTGCAGCTGGTGTCGTTCACTAGTATTAGGAGTGAACATAGGGTTGTCATCGAATGCAGGTTTGGTTCTGACGATTAGACTGCTGCTGGTGGTGCACCACAGATACAAGGGTCTATCCATGCAAGACATCAAGGTATGACTGGCATGGCCCTGGTGGCGACTGCTAATGCTGCTTTGCTTCTTTACAGTCGTCACACCGTTCACTAGACTGCTATACCTTGTAAGTTTGTAAAGGTTTCATAAATTTTCTGACTGATTAGAGGGGTATCGCCGGGGTATTTTAAATTGGTCGAATATTCCTGCTGAACGAAACAATTTTCAGAACGAAACTTTAAAGTCAAAATTAATTTAGAAAAGTCGTTAATAGATAGAATCTCATTTGATAAAGATAGTTGCATGATTATTAATAAGGATGATTATTTTTATTACTACTAGTTTACCAACCTTTTACCATATGAACATTAAGTATATTTTACAATAGGTTTCTAACTTAAAGCTTTTTTATTTGGAATTATTATAGTCAATTAAGTTTTAGCTTTTAGCCGCAGGTCCACATCTGCACTTAGTGTGGCCTAAATTAGATGACCTGCGTAATCAAATAAATAATGTATGTATGTATGTATGTATGTATGTATGTATGTATGTATGTATGTATGTATGCCATGAACACCTTCGTAAACTCTACACTGTTGATGGTACAAAATATATTTGTCAATGGTGATGTTGTTTTTAAGAGCGAGCTACTGGAGAACAGAGTGGTCGAGAGGGCCTAAATTTCCAACGTCGCCCTGGTTGAGGGTATCCAAACTTTCACATGGTTTCGGGTAAATTTAAGATAACTTGATGTGAAAATTAGCAGCATGTCAACGATTAAAGAGTTTTTGTTGTTATAAAATGTTTTCTGATTGTATTTGCTGTGTTTCATTATCCAAAGCACTGACTTTTGTTGGAGGCCCCCCATACTGTAGATAGTACCCCTGGATTACGGATTCACGTGCTGATTTTCATTTTTCACGCCATCACGGACTATAAAACAGCATTTTCACGATCACATCGCAGAAATTTCAACGCAGACTGGTTTTGTCATGGATTTTAAAGCTTTGCAGCTAAGGCTGCAAGTCAAAGGAGATAAATGGGAGTTAAGGAGGCTTGCCTAAGAAAATTTTTTGACTACTCTCAGTTTAGAATGTCAAAAACGACAATTGTAGGAACTAAAGGCTGGTAGCCTACCATTTTCTTCTGAGAAAAAGGCGACTTTCGTTCAAATTGCTATTGACTGCATTTAATTGCTTGGCTAGTGGTAATTTGAGTAGTACCATGGAGTATTTTCAGGTAACCTAGTGTAAGATCATTTCAGTTCTACGAACCTAGAAGGGATAGACTGCGAGTGAAAGGAGGAAAAATGGGGGTCAAAATTTTTTGGACTACACCCTCCACAACGTCGGAAGACGGCATTTTTCGTAAGATTTCAAAGAGCAATCACATGCTTTGAGTGTCAATTTCAATAAATAACAACCAAATTTTTGGCAAATCACGCTGCACAACGGAGTCCTCGATCTCGAATTCACAAGTCGAAAATGTCAAAATCACGAAATCACATCCCTAAATTAGCCAAATAACTCTTCACGTACAAATATGGGGGGGGGGGCTCTTGTTGCCACTTTCATTGGAAGACTTTTTAAGGAAGCTGACATCAGTTTTGCTCCTTCGGTGAACTGAACGATGCTTAAATCAATTTATGATTTTAAAGAGAAAATCTTTTACAGTCCACTGATAGCACAAACCTGTTGTTGCACCGTAACATGCCCTTTTACAGCAAATAGTAGTCACCTGGCGCCTGCTTTGCCTTGACAGTGTAGATTTTGTTCAAGAACCGGACGAACCGGAAGATACCACCAGTACCCTCAACCAGGGCGACTTTAGGCAAATCAGACAGCGTGCAAAAAGAAGCCCATCGTGGTGGATTTCATATCTCTGAAGGTAAGTGAAGTACTTATTCTGGACAAGCAGAGCTTGGCGAGAGGCCATTTGTTTGTTGTGAAAGTTTTGGCAATGTCAAGAAACCAAGCACAAAGAAAATTGTGCAACAAAACGTGAAAGGAAAAATGGCGGACACTTACAGTTACATCTCAGGTGACCTTCTTTGTGCGATGACTTCATTCTGCAGGCCAGCAGGTCATGTAATATGCGGGTCAAACACAAGAGCATACATTGGGACCAAGGGCTCAGTGGTCTCAAACGCTGTGTGATTGGCGGGCAATTTCAAGGTCATACATCATACGTAAAGTGACCAGAACGGAATAACCAGACCCTGGAACACAAGGAATGGAATTTAACGGATCAGAATCCTGGCGGATACCCATTCCTTTCCTTCTTGAGTTTGTAATGTTAGCGCACAAGTTTTATTCCAAAAGAGGACAAGAGCAATAAAATCACGGCTGAAAAATATAATAACCTCTTTATACAACAGTAAATGCAAGAATCCATGATTAGATACATTGCATTATGCAATCAGTAGGCAAGATTGAAATGAAAGGCTGGACCTGCCCAAGTCTCTTCTACATCAAAACACATATAGTGATGCTTAAGGACAGGGGCGAGGAGAGACTTGTATTGTTGCCAGCTGGGAACAAGGTCACTCTAGTTAAGCCCGCAGAAATGTGCAGCCCACATTCTTTGACCAATAGCAGTTGAGCACTTTCCTTTGAACAAAGCTATTGTTTTGAACTTTGTAAGTTATGGTGCACCATGAAGACCTGAAGTGCCATAAACAGAAAAAGTATTATGATACAGAAAGTTCCCTTGAGTGATAGCTTGCGACTTGAAATGCCTAAACAAATCTTCTCAGACTTTGCCATTTGCATAGAAAACAAAGAGGGGCATTAAAGCTCAAACAACAGAAACTGTGGCGGAAGGAAAATAGCAAGAACAATCAGAAACATAGCTTTTTGGCGTTCTTGGGCTGTTCTTACAACATTCACTATTGCTATTACTATTGTCTCTCGGCCAGATCTTAGCCCCCCCCCCCGTGATCATAAAAGATTCCTAGGATTCAAGTCTATCTTACTTTCGTTTCCCTCACTCCTTCACAGAGGCTTCCCTTCCCTCCATTGCAGTGGTAACTTTTAGGTGGCAGATTTTGTAGATATAAACACGGGGAGAGGGCAAGTCCAAAGGAAAGGCACACACATGGCCTGGTCGCCTAGTTAGGACATATTTACACTGAAATTCAGATTGAGATTCAGATAACACAACCTCCTGAAATCTAAGACAACTCAAAAGTAATTTACCAACTAAAGAACAGTGTTGGCTTTCTTTTGGGGATGATACACTTTGCGCCTATAGATCTATTTGATAATTCAGGTCTGGCTAAGGGCAAGGAGCTGATTTGGGCCTCAAGCAGCCTTTTGGGAACCAAGGAATAGGCTGTAATATGTGCCAATAGCAACTAACTAGCCCGTTATTAATACACCTCATGTCCTTTTTGAAAACAAGGACGTAAATAGGTATTCTCCAGGGGTGTTTAGTCCTTTAGGATTCGATCCTACTAGTCCTTGGTCTGATTTTTTCACTATAAGGCTTGGACGACTGCACACCCAATTATCAATAATTATAGCCATCAAGTTGACAGAAGTAACATACAATATGCAACAGAAATCGCATGATTAACGTTGGAAAGACTTCACATTTCAAATTCAAAATTTTACAGAAGAATGAAATGTTCATGGCAGGGGAAGTTTTGACGAAAATCAATCAATCAAACAGTCATGGAGATTATCTGCTGAAAACACAGAATGACAATTGTTGTATAGGGCCCATGGCCCTAATTGTGACCTGCATGTTTGCTTTTGCATTTGACCCGCAGATTACATGACCTGCTGGCCTGCAGAATGAAGTCATCGTTCTTTGTGCACTTCTCCCTCTGTTTGTGGACAGAACTTTAAGAAACACAAACAAGAAAAAATTTAGCAAATGGCGTCACCAAACTATTTTTGCAAATTTTTTGGTTTTAACTAGGCCCAAATGTATTCTATTCAGCAACGAACGCAAGGGAGTTATAATCGGTCAAAACGGGTTTACCCTCAACCAGGGCGATACCCCTCTAGGCCTATCACTAAAATCAGTTTTTCTCCACCATCTGTAGAGCAATCATTGCCGAACTATACATTTTTGAAATCAGCACTAAACTTTCTATCCATTGCTGCAATTTGCAAACTTTTTTTGATGCACAAGAGATATATTATGAAAGAAAAATGGTACAGATTGCTGAAAGGCATTTGATTTTGAGCCAAACTCTGACTTAGTACGCTTACAACGTGCGGCAGAAAATAGTTAATTAGTTAGCCGCTGTTTTGTGTGGCCATTTTAGCCAAACCACTTACGCTCAAGTACCAAATAAATAGGGTGGCTGAGAACAATCAGGGGGCTCAAAATGGTTCATTGCAATGTTAATTTGGGGTTGGAACTATGGGGGGCAGATGGAAACATTAAAATTGGTCGTTTTCGTAGTTAAACGTGTATCGTTTCTATGTTTTTAGAAGATTATGTTCACTATCATTTCATCTCTCAGTAAATGATAAAAGGGGGATTGGAATAAAAGTAAGGGACTGGCAATTATCTTGAAAGTTAATAAGCAGCGGATGATGTTTTGGTACTCAAGAAAACACTCTCATCATTTTTTACAAGAAACAGCTTATAAGAAACGGTAGGCTCAGTTTCTCAATAAACTATTTATCATAAGCTAAGAATTTCTAAGTTGCAGTTCTTGTTTCCCTAGATTAATCAGCATGTGTTTTGACAGTAATAGCAACAGTTTTGAAATAGTTGAGTGCAGATTGTCATCTAACAAGAGCCCATCTAACAAATGGGGTCTGGAAAATAGGCTACCCTACACTTCCAGCATATAAATGTGAACAGACATTTAATAGCAAAAATGTCCTAAATTTAAGAAATTGCCTATCCATAGCCTGTATCCCAGACCCCATTTCTGGAGGGTCTAGAATACAGGCTACCTACCTGGACCTCAGTTTGCTACAAAAGGATGAGTCCGCCTCCTAGATTTGAATTGGAATTTGAATTGAATGATGTTAACCCAACTTTTAAAAAAGGACTTATCACCAGTAAATCAAGTTATAGAACCATCTCACTCCTTTCTGTCTTGAGCAAACTTTTTGAAAAATTAATGCACCAATGGTTGTCCAAGTTTCTGGAAGCTTGTGAGGTTTTGGCCTAAACTACAAACGTGCAGTTTTTGGGAATCTCCTCAAGGACAGACATGGCGTAGACATTCTGAACAAGGACCGGTGTGCTTTAGAACACATTTGAATGGAAAAGTAAAAACTACAAACTGACAAACTTATCAATAAATGTAATCACCAAGAAATATTTTTCTTCAGTCCAGATGAATTTACAAGATAGAAAAAAATTAATCACAAGTGAGCACTTTGAAGGATCTTATCGTTGTGAATTTTTATCCTTTGGGTATCAGCGATTGTTTGTTTCTTAGAAATTCCAATGATAACAAAAAATACATTTTATTCAAACGAGGAAGATTTTTTCGCACCCAAGGGGATTATTTCGCTGATGAATAACATTTTTCGGCAGGTGTAATTCAAAAAGGTTTTTTGAATGAAAGGAGATGTCTCTTTGTGAAAAAAATTTGTGAATTTGATTTTAAGTTCGATTTGGATTTCTATCAAGAATTTATCGGAAGCACAAGGCTTCTTGCTTGCACTTCGCTGTGGTTCAAGAGATTCCACAACAAAGGCGTCAAAAACTTAGGCCAAAATCCAAAAGCTCTGGTTTAGAGGTAGAGGCAAATCAGGACTTTCATGATAAAAATTCCTTCTCTCAATGCTCCAATATCAGTAAACAAGGTATCTATCTTCCAGTTAACTATCGAGGAATAGTTCAAAGATTATTTCCGATTGATTCAAGCTAAATCCTTAGCGTTAGCCATGATCAAATCCGTTACCTTTTTTCTGGGACACCCGGTACAAGCACTAAAGTTCTTCCTTGAAAAACGACGTCATCAAAGCCCTCCAACTATCACTCTTCTTCGCCTTGCAGAATTGGTCCTAACAACTAATGCCTTTCATTTAACAGTCAACATTATCTTCAGATGTCTGGTTTTGCCATGGCAGTAAACTTGGCCCAAGTTATGCCTGCCTCTTCCTTGGGCATCGAGAACAACTAATCTATGAATTCTATGATTGTTCTTTGCCTTGCCTCATTAAAAGGTACAATGACGATCGTTGGTGCAACATCTCTTCCTTTGGCTGATCTCCAAAGATTCATTAACTACATAAACAAGGTTCATCCAGCCTTGCACTTTATTCATTATATTATCGAAGAAAGCATGCCATTTCTGGACATCCTCCTTAGCGTCTTAAACAACCGAATCTCAACATCTATCTTCTACAAGCCTACAGATGCCCAGTGCCTCCTCAACTACGAATGATCACATTCGAAGAAATTCAAAGACTCCATCTCCTAATCCCAACTCCGCCTTCTCCGCCGTATTTGTTCAAATGATGATGATTTTCATCTCAAAGCAGAGGAAATGTCTTCCTTCTTTAAACAAAACAGCTATCCAGAGCACATCACTCGAGGAGCATTGAATATAGGTTAGGATCTTTCTCAAGATGAGGCCCTTCTTTCATTGAACAAGGCAACCAACAACAACCGCATTTCTTTCATACTAACCTATCACCCTTTTAGTAACAACGTAAAGGACATGATTTATAGCAACTTCAACATTCTCATCAACGACACAATTACTGAGAACGTCCTTCGACACACCTCTTCGACACGGCTTTTCACAGAGACAAGAATTTGAAGGACTCCCTAGTCAGAACCAACCTAACTACTACACAATCAATGCTTCTGTGGTTTCAATACGAATTGAAAAGATCTGCGAAGGTTTGTTCCCGCATTTCAAGTCAAGTCACATGACAATACTCAAGGGAAGTTTCTTTGTCAAAAGTAACTTTTTGCATTCATATGGCACAAGTTTCATGATACGCAAGAAGTTACAAATTTCAAAAGAGGTCTTATCAAGAGGTTCTGTCACCTGACCCAAGGTAACTCTGCTTTCCGCTCGAGGGAGCAGCGACTCGCTGTTTTGCAAAACCACTCTCCTCAGAAAACAGTTAATTTCTCCAATACTATTCGGTCGATCGAAAATCGGTAAAAAGGACGCCGCTCTACATGGTCTTGGCAATCGAAATGTATTCAAATCGCAATGTTTCCGTTAAGGCTGCCTTTGCAAATACTTTTTCAACACTTATTGTTGATTTCAGAAAATTCGATTTATCTCCAAACTACTCGAAAAAGTTTGATTTTCTTTCGCTATATCGTTAGCTAGATTGTTGATCTACACCTTTTTACGAAGTCTAATTGAAAAGCTAGGCTACATTTGTCGTAATCGAATTTATATTTCTGCATGGGCAGTTCGGACACTATTGTTGCGCTTTCTAAACTAACGAAGAAATAACAATGATTCAATACACACGCCAGCAAAGCAATGTTGGTATTCCGTTCCAACATCGTGGTTTGGTTAGGCCCTAGCTAGCTTCAAATTGTGAATCCAAACTGACCGTTACGAAATGCCCTCGCAGCGACGATTCCTTGAGCTGGTTTGAGAATTTTATATGCTGTTATAGCATTTGCCTTTGCTTTTCTTTCATCTTGCTCCTTTTCTCTGAATCCTTTCTAACTTTTCGATATTTTGAGAGGTGTGGAGATCTCAGACTGTGCTGGAGAAAAGGTAGAATTTTCCAGTTACACCAGTTGGATGACATCCTCATAGGGAGCATTCATCAGGGTTTTCTTCTTTGATTGTAGACAGCAACAATGATATGCTGCACTCTTTTGACTGTGATGGCTGATTACATCAGTCTGTTTGAGAGCAAATTGTGAGAGAAGACTGTATGCAGCTTCCCAAGAGGATGGTTCTTGAATGGGTGTTCTAGATTTCAAGAGTAAAACAATTTTAAATTTTCACATTTTTCTCTGGACCATGTGGTCGTTTTTAACCCTATTTAACCCTAACCTTATTACTGTAGGGTCAATCGGTAGGTCACATTCCTGTAGGAGGGGGGGGGGATTTTTCCCCACAGTAGATCATGGTGTAATTCAATAAATATTTGGATAATAGCAAAGTTATTGATGAAGTCACGTCACTTGTAGCTGAAATATTAGTACCATAATGTGAAGTCATCGAATTGCAAGGATTACAAATTGAACAGGGCCAATGATTGGAGGATGTCTTTCAATCCCGATCCACAAAAACAAGCAGTTGAACTACTGTTTTCAAAGAAAACAAATGAAATAGATCATCCAGTGATCCTCTTTAACAACATACCTGTGAAAAAAGTGAGTGAACATAAACATCTAGGAATTATCTTGGACTCAAAACATTCTTTCTCAGCTCATATTAAAGCTGCTATCTCCAAAGCGAGAAAGGGCATCGGTTTGCTAAAGTATCTCTCCAAATATCTGCCGAGGCATACCCTAAGTGAATTATACAAACTCTACGTGCGACCTCATCTGGACTACGGCGATGTTATCTATCATATTCCACCTAAAGTATGCGAATTCAGTCAAAACATCGCCTTATCAAATTTAATGGAAAAAGTAGAATCTGTTCAATATTCGGCTGCTCTTGCTGTATCAGGAACATGGAGGGGAACATCACGGGAAAAACTGTACACAGAGCTTGGCTGGGAATCATTAAGTTCCCGAAGGTGGAGCAGACGCCTTACCCTGTTCTATAAGATTATAAATAACCTCACCTCATTGTACACGAAAGAACCAATCCCGCCACTTCAACAGTCAAATTACTCACTACGTAACCGGGATGTTATTGGGCGAATAAAGGCAAGGACAGAGAAATTTCTATCAAGCTTCTATCCTAATTGCATTTGTGAATGGAATAAACTTGACCAAGAAATCAGGCTTGCACCTTCTGTCGCTGTGTTTAAAGCAAAGCTTTTGTCAAAAATTCGCCCCCCTGCAAAGTCTATCTTCTGCATTCATGACCCAATAGGCTTAGGCTATCTTTTTCAATTAAGGGTCGGTCTCAGTAAATTAAATATTCACAAATTCAACCACAACTTCAGCGATACGGTGAACCCAATGTGCCCAACGAATGATGGCATTGAGGATACGGAGCACTTCTTGATGCTTTGCCCTTCATTTGACATTCAACGACGAGATCTTCTCGCTGGAGTTTCGGAATTGTTACGACCATTTGTCCAAATCAATACCCTTCCAAACAACGTTCTGGTACAATACTTATTGTATGGTAATAAAGAGCTTCCTGATGACGTAAATAAACTTTTGCTCGAACTCACTCTTAATTTCATCCACAAAACCGGTCGGCTTGGATAAGTTTAAACTTTTGTTTCACACCACACAGCCACTATTTACGTTTTTCCCTATTTCTTTTGTAAGTCTGTTTCACATTTGATGTTAAGCACAAAAAGGGTCAACGAAATTCTTTTTCCAAATCGCTATTATTTTTAACCTATGATATCGTTAACTCAACCCTGACCCAACAGCATACGTTTCCCATCACGCGTCTATGCTGGCCTGACATCCAATGTGGAACAGATTCCATTATGTGTTAGTATCTAATTTTAATTTACTAATTGTTTTTTGCATGTCTTTATGTTAACGGCCACAGGGTAGTCATTGTCTTTTGCTCCTTGTGGTCTTGTCCCTGTAGTGTTGTATTGCTGTAGAGTAATTAGAAAGTATAGTAGAACGTAGATTATCTATGAGAGATTAAGGTAAGGTAAAGAGATTATCTTAATTGGTGACACTAACTGTGATCTAAAAAAATCACAAGGATGGGTGCACCAAAAGCATAAAATCAATTTATTCTGAGTTCCAATTTGAGCAGCAAATAAATGAACATACTACGGTAGCTGCGCTAGAGAAAGATGGTGCTTCACACACTTCTAAGACTCTTATTGATCACTTTGCCACCAATCGCCCAAATTACATTTTGAGAGCGAGCGTGCTAAAATTAGGAATGGTCGATCATTACCTTATCTTTGCAGTTAGGAAACTAAATGCAAAGCGACTTTTAGATAAGCATGTGAACATAGTCGACACACGTAGCCTTAGAAACTATGATAAGCAGCTATTCCTGGGCGAGTTGTCAGCCATTGACTGGAACGAGATGCTTGCCCCAACTAATGGCGACCCTGATCTCACGGCTTCGGTCTTTAATAGTGTTATCTCATCTCTTCTGGAGGTGCATGCACAATTAAAGCGCAGAAAAATAACAAGCCATCACGCTCCTTGGATTACTGTAGAAATAAAGAACCTGATGAAGGAACGTGATCTAGCAAAAAAGAGGTCCGAGAAAGATGCTTCCTATTGGTCAGACTATAAGAAGTTACGGAATAAAGTCACTTCTGAACTACGTGCCAGGGTACAGGAATACTACTATAACCTTATTGATGAAACCCAAAACAATCCGAAAGCTATGTGCAAAACAATAAATAAGGTTTTACATAAGGACTCAAATCACACTGTAACTCAAAACATCATTTTTGAAGGCACAGAACTAAAATCAGCTTCACAAATTTCAGAAGCTTTCAACAAACATTTTACAACGGTTGGACCTATGTTAGCAGAGAAAATAGAAACTCAGCCTTCCGATGACCCTCTTAAGTACCTTGGAGATAAAACCGGAGGAACCAAATTTAAGCTACAGCCAGTAAATGTAGAGTATGTAGAACGTGCTATAAAAGCTCTGGATAACTCGAAGTCTCCTGGTGCTGACAGAATCCCCGTCAAAATACTGAAAGATGCCATAAACTTAGTTTCGAAGCCACTGACACTGATATACAATGCATCTTTCATCATCATTCAGTGACTGCTTCAGTTCAGAAGATTCGTCGTTACTCCTCTCCAGTAGTCACGATCTTCAGCTCCTCTTATGCACTGCTCAAAGTTTAACTTTGTCCATTCCATGATGTTTTTCATCCACGATTTACGGGGACGTCCCCTTGGTCTTTTCGCACATACTCTTCCTTCCAACAATGATTTTTGCATCTTGTCTTTTCTTATTAAATGTCCAAAATATTGTGTCTTTCTCATTTTTTATGTTCTGTTCTAGTGACAGACCTTTTTCATTTACACGTTTTAACACCTCCTCATTTGTAGTGTGACTTGTGTATGAGATCTTAAGCATTTTTCGATACATCCACATTTCAAAGCTGTTTATTTTCTTACATGTATCAGCGTTAAGCGTCCAGGTTTCGCTTGCATATAAAAGCGTTGATAAGACATAACATCTGGCTAAGTGTTTTCTTGTCTCGATCTCAATGTTTCTTACTGTTAAAACATCACTCATATTAAGGAAAGTCTGTCTTGCTATTTCTATACGTTGTCTTATTGCAGTATCTGATCTACCATCAGATGTGATCGTTTGTCCTAAATACTTAAAAGTTTCCACTTGCTCTAGAGTATTTCCATCCACATTTATATCGACTTTAGGATTCTCTGGATCTCGACTGATTACCATTGTTTTTGTCTTCTTTGTATTCATTTTTAAACCTCTCTTTAAACTTTCTGATTTGACTACATCTACAATTAGTTGCAGACCCTGTGCCGACTCCGCAATTAGGGCAGTGTCATCTGCATACCTAAGATTTGTTATATTTTTCCCTCCTATGTTCACACCAGGTAACTTGTCGGCTTGCTTGAATATATCCTCTGTATATAAATTAAATAACTTTGGTGACAGAATGCATCCCTGCCTCACTCCTCTTTTGATAGCAAAACTGTCTGATTCACCTTCTTCTAACTTTATGCTGGCTGTTTGATTCCAGTAAAGGTTTTGTATCATTCTCAGATCCATTGCGTGTATGTCACATGATTTTAACTTACTCATTAGTTGGTCATGGTAGACCCTGTCAAAAGCTTTTTCGTAGTCAATGTAGCAGACAAATACATTCTGCTTTACTTCTAAATATTTATCGAAAATCAGCCTTAGATTTAGTATTCCTTCTCTCGTTCCTACACCTGAGCTAAATCCCGATTGTGTCTCTTCAATCTCCTGATCTATTGCTTTCTCATTTCTTCTCAGGATCACTTTAAGTATAACTTTGGTGACATGGCTTATCAAACTAATTGTTCTATGTTCTGAGCATTCCATTGTGTTTTTCTTCTTTGGTAGTTTAATGAAAATAGCATGGGTGAGATCATGGGGCATAAATCCCGATTTGTAAACTTCTTGACAAATTTTTACTACAATGTTAATCGTTGTATCGTCTAACGCCTTTAGATGCTCTATCATCACACTATCTGTCCCCGCTGCTTTTCCTGTCTTTATGTCTTTTATCGCCAACATAATCTCCTCCTTAAGTAATTCTAGCCCTTCGCCTACTTGACTATTTAAAGAATCTGATCTATTTTCGTCTTCATACAGTTCTTTGATATATTCTACCCATCGCTTTGCAACTTCTTTTTTGTCAAATAGAACACGACCGTTCCGGTCCGTGATACATCCACTCGACGTTTTGATTCCTCTCTTCCTGTCCGTGATTTCTTTCACTTTTTTATGCATTTCCCTCATTTTATGGGACTTTTCAAGATCTTCTACTTCTTTACATAATGAATTGTACCACTCCTCTTTGCGTTCTTTACATCTCTTTTTTATCGTCTTGTCTATTTGCTTATACTCTGAAGTTCCTTTCTTTTCCCTTCTCTCTTTCATCATTTCTAATATATCCTCTGTCATCCACATCTTATCTTCCTTTTCTTCTTAGGAAGTACCTTATCTTGCGCTGCAATGATACTAGCTTTGAAACTATCCCATTGTTGATTTATTTTATCTTCTTCTTTTTCATATTGTTCTAATTCTTCTATCATCAAAGCATCAAATCTATTTCGAACTTCAATTGCAAACTGCTCTCTATATTCAACTTGTTTTAACAAATTTACTTCATAACTATCCTGACGCTGAGACTTCTCTGGTAATTTCAGCTTCAGTTTTAGCTTTGTGACAAGAAGATTATGGTCGGACATTACATCTGCTCCTGGATATGTACCAACATCTTTGACGTGATTTTTGAAACGATTTTTTACTAAAATAAAGTCAATCTGATTACGATGTTGATCACCAGGGCTCATCCATGTGTATAGCCTACGTTTGTGGTGCTGGTAAAATGTGTTGGTGACAATCAAATTCTCTTCTTGACAGAACTGGATTAATCTCTCTCCTCTTAAATTTCTATCTCCAAGGCCAAATTTGCCAGTTATATGACCAGTTTCCTCTTTCCCTACTTTTGCATTCCAGTCTCCCATCACAACAAGTACATCAGTACTTTTAACGAGTTTCAAACATTCTTGTACCTCATTGTAATATTCTTCAATTTCTTCATCGCTGTGATCTTGTGTTGGTGCATAACACTGTACTATTACAACATTAAAAGGTTTTCCTTCAATTTTTAACATCATCACCCTATCTGATATTGGAATAAAGCCTTGAACTGATTTTGACCATTTCTTCTTTATAATGATGCCTACACCGTTTGCATGTTTTTGTCCTCCTGAGAAATACATTACATGTTGATGTTTATCGATTACACCTGAGTCTATCCATCTGGTCTCTGCTATGCCTAAGATGTCAATGTCAAATCTTGTCATTTCTTGTATACAGTTATCAAGCTTTCCTGCTCTATAAAGTGTTCTCACATTCCAGGTGCCAATTTTCAGAAGCTTACCTTTGCCATTCATATTGATTTTATCAGAATTCAACCTCCCGTGAGGGGCTAGACTGACTTCTTCATCATTCGAAACAAAATCCGCATCATCAGAACGACTTGGTGACTTCTCTTCCCTGTCGCATAAAGTGAATTCAGCCGCAGGGGTCCCGGTTGCATCCACTATGTCATCTATTCTATATCTACTGGGATTCATAACTAACTATGGGGGATTAGTACTCAGTAGGGCCCCGATCCTTTCTGAGGTGACAAGCCACATAGTCCTTATGCGCCTCTATGTGCCATGACGAGTCACACGCCTTGCAGGTTACGCCTTCCGAGCCATTGATCATGTATGATTCATCTGCCTCCTCCGCCGATCCTGTCTTCATGCACTAAGGGTTGGCGTCCCAAGCACACACCAGCCATAGCCAGTGCCCTTCACATAGTTTAGCACCACTGGCGAGTGGAGATTCCGGGGTATGGCCGACAGCGTGCACAACTGTCTTCTTGGAGCCATATGTGAAGGTTGGGATGATTGTTTAGGACCAGTGTTCCCACCCACACCCAAATTGATTTGGGTGTGCGCCAGGCAGGTTCAACAAAGGTGCTACCTATAACGATCACCCCAATACCCCAAATGCATCTTTAGAACGGGGTATTTTCCCGCGGATCTGGAAATTAGCCAGAGTAACACCTATTCATAAGGTGGGCACGAAAACAGATGTAAACAACTACCGGCCTATTTCAGTGTTATCAGTTGTGTCAAGAATTTTACAAAAAAGACTTTGTTTACACCAGTTTGCATTCCAAAAACTACACAGTACACTGACATGTCTATTGAATGTTATAGACCCGTGGTTCACGAACTCTGATGAGGGGAAAATAAACTTGAGTATATTCCGTGATCTCAAGAAAGCATTCGATACCGTTGACCATAAAATCCTATTGTCGAAGTTGCGAGAGTATGGTGCTGAAGGTGCTTCCCACAGCTGGTTCACTTCTTATCTCAGCAATAGGGAGCAGTTCTGTTATTTTGACGGATACACTTCCGGCAAAAGCAGCATTGAGTGTGGTATTCCGCAGGGCTCGTGTTTGGGACCCTTACTCTTCATACTATACATTAATGATTTTGAGAATTGTCTAAAAAGCACGATCCCAAATATGTATGCTGATGATACATGTGTAAATATCGCATCAGAAAACCTGAATGAACTTCTAACAGATTTGAAAAACGAGCTGGGAAATGTATCGAATTGGATGAGGATTAATAAACTTAGTTTGAATGCCAGCAAAAGTGAATACATGGTTATAGGCCACAGGCGACAACTAAATAAGATAGGTAATGATTTGCCTGATCTTGTCCTCAATAATGAAGTTATCAAAAGGGTTGACAAGACAAAATACCTAGGGATCAACATCGACGAAAGCCTTAATTGGAAAGAACAGTACAAAGCTATCAAAAACAAGCTGAAAGGGGGCTTGAGCTCCCTAAGAAAGCTGAAAAACATCCTTCCGCAAAGGAAACTTGATCAAGTTTACAAAGCTCTCTTTGAAAGCCATCTTCGCTATGGCAACATCGTTTGGAGTACTCTTTCCAACACCAAACTATCCCAATTGCAACGATTACAGACAAGGGCAAAGAAGCTAATAGCGAATGCCAAGTATAAGGACGGATGGACTTGCAAATGGCTCCCTGTAAAGTCATTGATCTCCTTTGACCAAGGAGTGATGACATATAAAATCTTGCATGACCTCTGTCCCGAAAATCTTCGCCATAAGTTCACTGAAAGATCCATGATTTCAGAGTAAAGAACCAGAAACCATGGAGATCTGCAAATTCCTAACGTTAGGTTAGAATATGCAAAACGAAGTTTCTACTTCTCTGGTGTCAAAAACTGGAATGATGTCCCTGACAACATTCGAGAAAGAGACTCAATCGCTCGTTTTAGAACAGGTCTTAGAGATTATCTTTTGAACCTTTCACAGGACCCAAACACGACCCCTTGGTAGAGCAGCAATATTCCAATTTTTTTTTCTTGTCTCATATTATTTTATACAAATATTGTTAATAGGATATTAATTTGCTGAAAGGATCTCGTGTGTTTTAAACAATGATAAAATGAAATGAAAAAATGAAAAAAAACGAAATGATTTAGCATGTATTGTAATTTTTATATGGATATAAAAAAACATATTGAACACCTGGTTTCATATTTTCGTGGGACCGCAGGTGTTACAAATCATGGTCATTCAAAATGACCATGTAGAAATATTTACCTTTTGCTTTTTGTGAATGAGAGAGCATATTATTTCAATTTTTCTGTCTCTTGATTCACTTTTCACACAGCTGACGCTGCTTGATTTGAATTCTGTACATGGATTCTGTGGGTACTGCCTTGCAACTTGTTCGCTGAGTTCTCACATTTGCTTTGATCTTGCTGCAGCATGTCGCTTAAGTAACTGAGAAACAGCAGCAGGACATGATCCAGGACTTCCTTGTTATCCAGTGTTTCAGTGTGTGATACAGAAGCCTTTGAACTTTCCATAAGACTTTAGAAATCATCGCATGTGTACAATGGCCTCATGATTAAGTCACAGGTGACAAAAATGGTCTTAACTCCTGTGGAAACAGCTGCTGAGGCTAAATTCTTAGCTTACCTTAGTCCTCTTTCTATTAGCTTTCGAATGCTGTACGACACAGCGGAATCAAAAAGATTTTTCTTCCAAAAGTTAGGTCACTTTAGCGATGACGTCATATCTCTGTCACGTGTCCAAAAATCTTTTTCTTCTAACCATAATAATGGGGATCTGTAAATTCTAGTCACATATCTATGGCGATTTATTAATAAAAAATTGCCTTGTATATCAAAACTGAAGAAGTTTTGAGGGTGGGGAAACACCCCTCCCTACAGGAATAGGGTTAAAATAAAAACCTATTGGTTTTAGTTATCAAAAGAATTTCTGAAAGTACCGGGTGTCCCAAAAAAGTATACAGATTTTGTCGACCCTAGCGATAAGGAAATAGCGTGAATCAATCCGAAGTAATTATCAAAACATACCTCAATAGCTAATTTGAACATAGATACCTCGTTTGCTGATATCGGTGTGTTGAGGGTCAAGATATTAATCTTCAAAGGACAAATTTGCCTCCACCTCCAAACCAGAGCTTTGACTTAGATCACTTAGATTCATAATCACTTAGATGAAGTTAAGCTAATGATGAAGAGGTTGGGGATTCATATTTTAGCATTAAATGAAACAAAATTGGACAATTCTGTTCCCAAAGAATTGACTAAAGTTTCTGGGTACCAACAAATCCGCCTTGATAGGACCGGCCATAGTGGGGGAATTTCTATTTACGTAAGGGACTCAATCAATTTTAAGCCTAGAGATGATATACCAATAGATGGGCTTGAACTTATTTGTATTGAAATTGAGCCCCCAAAAAGCAAGCCATTTCTTGTTATTGCATGGTACCGACCACCTAGTGACCCTGTTGGCTCCTTTGATGAGCTGGAAAAAGCACTTGCCTTCTTGGATAGGGAAGGAAAGGAAGTGAACCTCCTTGAGGACACAAATTGTGATTTTACTGGGAGATCAAGTGATCAGCTCTTGGATAACAATGCCAAGCACATGGCAGATATCTATGAGCTATTCAGTTTTAAGCAGCTTGTTGGGAGCCAACAAGAGTCACTCTTGAAACAGCAACTCTTATCGGCCACATTGCCACAACATGTGCCAGAAACATTGTTAAGACAGGGGTCCATGAGGTTTCCCTCAGTGATCACTTTCTGGTCTATTGTATCCGAAAATTCAATGGAGCTGTTGAAAAAGGACGCAAACGGATAAAAACTCGGAGTGTGAAACACTTTAAAGAAGATGAATTCTTGTCTGATGTTTCTGACATTTGTTGGGAGCATTTTTTTCAACAGACTGATGATATTAATAAGCTTGTTGATGACTGGTCAATCTTGTTTGCTTTAATCATAGAAAAACATGCCCCTCTAAGGGAAATGCGTCTTTCTGAAAAATATTGTCCCTGGATTAACAAAGACCTTAAGAGTCTGATGCAGACTAGGGACAGACTGAAAAAAGCTGCTCTTAAGAGTAAGTCAACTGTTCTAATGGACTCGTATAGACAGGCTCGAAATAAGGTCAACTCTGTCAACATCAAGCTTAAAAAGCAATATTTTTCTACAAAAATATCTGAATGTAGAGGGAATATGAAAGAGTCTTGGAAAACAATCAATGAAGTCCTGAACAAAAGATCCAAATCCTGCAACATTGATTGTATTAAGGATTCTGGGAATGCAATTGTTAATAAAAAAGACATTTCGAACGCAATGAATAGTTTCTTCTGTACAATTGGTGAGAAATTAGCTAGTAAAATTGATGCCACCCCTAACCCACTGCTGTCTGGGGGCCTTACTGAAAGGGGTAACAATTTCCAGTTTCAGTTTCAGACCATTGGAGTGCAGGAAATCAGGGATGCAATTGCCAAGACCAAGACTTCAAAGAGCTTTGGGAGTGACAGTATCTCCTGCTATTTCCTGAAACTAGCTTTGCCTTTTATTGAAAATTCATTGGCATGTTTGTTCAATACGTCACTTGAAACAAGCCAATTTCCAGACTCATGGAAATTGGCCAGAGTTACACCAATCTTCAAGGAGGGAGACAAGGCAGAGAAGTCAAATTATCGCCCTATTTCAGTTTTACCTGTCATCTCAAGGCTCTTTGAAAAACTTGTGGCCAACCAATTGTACCAGCACATATATGATAATGGGTACTTTTCTTCAGAGCAGTCAGGCTTTTTGCGCCTTCATTCTACTGTAACTTGCTTGCTTAAAAACACTGATGACTGGTACAATGGGCTTGATCTGGGAAAGCTTGTGGCACTCGTATTTATTGACCTAAAAAAGGCATTTGACACGGTTGATCATGGCATACTTTGTAAAAAACTAGAGTATTATGGTATTCAGGAGCGGCAATTAGCATGGTTTAAATCTTACCTTGCCAATAGGAAACAATTTTCTAGGGTAAATGGCATTGACTCAAAAGTTGAGGAAATAAATGTTGGTGTACCACAAGGCTCATGTCTTGGTCCCCTTCTTTTCCTCATTTATATCAATGACCTCCCTCGATCTGTCCCGGGATCAAGAGTGTCCATGTACGCTGATGACACGAGTATCTGCCATCAATCATTCGATATCGCTCAGATGAATGAGGCCATCAACAGTGACCTTGCAAAAGTTGAAAAATGGCTCAAAGGTAATAAACTCTCTCTTAATGTAACGAAAACACATGCCATGCTCGTTTCTACAAAACCGAAACATAAAACTCTAAAAAATCAAGGTGAATCCTTGAAGCTAAAATTCGGAATGATGAGCTCGATGTTGTGCAAAAAACAAAATATCTTGGGGTGCAGATGGACAACAAGTTGGATTGGAAGGAACACATTAAAACAGTTTCCTCAAAGGTCTCAAGGGCAATTGGCTTTTTGAAACATGCGAAATCATTTTTGCCAGAAAAGAGTTTGAGAACTATGTACACAGGAATTGTTGAGCCACATTTTCGCTATTGTTGTTCTGTTTGGGGCTGTTGTGGTCTGACTGAGATTAATCGGTTGCAAAAATTACAAAACAGGGCTGCACGTATTATAACTGGCAGTCGCTTTGATTCACCGGGCCTGCCACTTGTAAAAAGACTTGGCTGGAATACCATAGATGAGCTAATCAATAGTGAGTCTAATATCATGGTCTTCAAATCCCTGCACGGCCTTGCTCCACCATACATGCGCAACCTATTCACAAAGACATCCCAGTTAACCTCGCGTAATCTTAGGAATTCGGCAACTGATCTAAGGATACCAAAGAAAAATTCAACAAATGGGCAGAAATGTTTCTCTTTTAGAGGTGCTAAGTCTTGGAATGGCCTCTCAGCCGAGCGTAAGCAGGCATCCACTATTTATAAATTCAAAAAACTCGACAAACAGTAGGTGTAAATATGTATTTGGATTTCATTTTATTGTTAATATTTATTTTAGATCATAGGGTTTTATTAATATTTTATGAAAATTGTAATTAAGTTAGTTTAGTCTTTTTTCTATTATATTTTGATTTGTAAATTTGATAGTGGAGGGCCCCTTGAAAATCATCATTGATATTGATGAAGGGCTACCCTCCTTAAAAATTTGAAAATGAAATGAAAAATGAAATGACGCTTTGACCTAAGCAAATTCTTGAAGCAAGGTGAATAAAATCAAAAAAATTTGAAGACGGCTCAAAAGATGTGCTTTCAAAATACAATTTATGTGAGACCTATCGCCAAGGGAGCTCCGAAATCGACTTCATTCATGTAAATATCGACCATTTATTTTACACATACTATTCATTGGTGAAAGTACTCCCTTGAGGGTCAATGCACTTTGACATCGTCGCATCAATTCCTTGAAAAGAGTTTGTTATCAGATCTCTCGAGATCAGGTTGATCATGACGTATCTTCGAAGCTGCCTTCCCGGGTGGGTCATCGATAAGAGAGGACACATCTTTTCGCCCCCAAAAGATCTCCGGTCCTTCCTGTCTTGACAATTCTTTGCAAGGAATGATTCGACGGCTCCAAGAGTGTGCTGATGCTCAAGGGAATTCACCGATGAATGATATGTGTCAAATAAATTGTCACTATTGAAATGAATGAAGCTGATCTCGAACCTCCCTTGACGGTAGGTCTCACATAAACTGTAGTTTGTAAAACACATCTGTTGGGCCGTCTTCAAATTTCGTTGATTTCATTCACTTTGCTTCAAGATAAGGGAATATTGCATCTGCCATGCTGTAATCAGCACAGGGAGTCCAGGATATAACAACTATTTGGCATCCTCAATTTCTATACGCTATACGGTTGATTAATTTTTCTTTTGCAATTCTCAGTTCATGGTCTGACGAGAGACATTGGCACACAAAGGTGTTTCTTTGTGCCACTTTCATTCAAACATTGAAGGGTCTTTAGGAAAGTTTTGGAATACACAATGCTCCTTTGTGACTACAAGACAGCCCAAACAAAACAGAGGGCACTACGAGACGAACGCAGTGTCCACTGGGACTACGAGAAGGGTGCAGTGTACACTGAGACTCGGTCGACATGAAACACGGGGAAGAAATTAGCGCTGCGCTGTGGAATAGATATACGTTGTTCAGGAGTTGTTATGAAATGGTACTCCCCTTGCGGATGGCAGATTGCGCTCAGTGAATACAGATCAATTTCTACCCACCAAAGTATTATTAGAAACTAATGGATTTGCCCAATTATGCTGGTTATGCATCAAAGATCCCTGAAAGTCTCATGCTGTTACATGGTGTAGTTATTTTTCTAGGATTTTTCGTAATCAAGGCATTTCTTATAGAGTGGCTTGATTGCGGCGTATTCGATATGGATGACAGATTGCGTTCTGTGGATACAGATAAATTTCCCACCCAACAAATATTTTTAGCAACTAATGAATTTTGCCAGCATCTACCTTAGTTATGTCTCAAACCTCCCTGAAAACCTCATAATGTTACATGGTGTAGTTATTTTCTAGAATTTTTTGCAATCAAGACATTTCTTACGTAGGGTGCTTTCCTTAGGGCACTTCCCCAGTGGATGGCAGATTGCGTTCAGTGATTTCAGCTCTATTTTCTACCCAACAAATATTTTTAGAAACAAACAGATTTGACCAGTATCTGCCATGGTAAGACTTTAAAGCTCCCTGAAAATTTCATGCTGTTACATGGTGCAGTTATTTTTCTAGAATTTTTCGCAATCAAGGCATTTCTTATGGAGTGGCTTGATTAGGACGCTTTCAATTTGGAAGGCAGATTGCGTTTCTGTGAATACGATAAATTTCCCACCCGACATAATATTTTTAGCAGCTAACAGATTTTACCAGCATCTACCTCATTTATGTCTCGAAAATTCCTGAAAATCGCATACTTTTACATGGTGTAGTTATTTTTCTAGGATTTTTTGTAATCAAGGCATTTCTTATGGAGTGGCTTGGTTAAGGCACTTTCGATTTGGAGAGCAGATTGCGTTCTGTGGATACAGATGAATTTTCCGCCCGACAAAATATTTTTAGCAACTAACGGATTTCACCAGCATCTACCTCACTTATGTCTCGAAGCTCCCTGAAAATCTCATACTGTTACATGGTGTAGTTATTTTTCTCTAATTTTCGCAACATGTGGATAGCGTTTGCAATTTCAACTCCTCACTGTGGCATCGTCGATACTAAGGGCGTTCAATCGCTGTAATTCAAAATCATTTCAATCAGTGTTAAAAACGGAGTTTAAAGGAAATTCTCTGCTGAACTTCAATGCCTTTTCCTGTTAAGAAGCTACGCATTGGGGGATGGATAAATGAATGCATGAAACATGAATCTGTTGATTGAAGAAGCTTCGATTTTGGGCGATTTTTTTTGGGTTTCGCCACGGGGCACATTGGTCAGCGGTATACAATTTTCCCTCATCTTCTTTGCTTCAAGAATTTGCTAAGAGCAAAAACGTCAAAGCTCTGGTTTGGAGGTGGAGGAAAATTTGTCCTTTGAAGATTAATATCTTCATTCTCACCGCACCGATATCAACAAATAGGGTATCTATGTTTAAGTTAACTATCGAGGTATGTCTTGAAAATCATTTCGGATCGATTCACGCTATATTCTAGTCGCTACGGTCGACCAAATCTGTATACTTTTTTGGGACACCCAGTATATGTAGAGTCACAAGAAAGTGCACCTTTCAGAAAGGCAACTTGTTATTCTCATAGTATTATTGAAAAGAAGTCATATTTTGTGTATTTTCTTGAATGAGCACCCTCCCTCTGCATGACTGCATTCTTCCAAGGGAAATGCTCTGGTATTTTTTAGGATGGGGGTGCTCAAGTTATTTTTTGGGTCTAAAATTTGGGCCATGGTTATTTTTCAGGTCAGTCATTTGACAATTAACTCTTTAGGCCAATTTTTATGCTGACAACTGTTTCTTTCTGTTGATTTTCTATACCCTAGCCTGCCAACCCTATCCTACTCATACCAGAGTAACCCCCTCAGCTAATCCCCTGAATGCTGAGAACTGGCCAGCCCCACAACTTCTCCACTCAGCGGTTCGTATATCGTTCAAAAAAGTGCGATTGCATTGAGGTAGCCTTGAAAAAGTGCTTTGCTTTGCAGTTATTTCTTCTTTGTATAGACTAACAAGTAACAGGATTTGTATTTGCCCTCCAGGACGTCCTCTCCAACTCCTTCCAACCGTTCACCATCCAATGAAAAGCTAGCCTGTGCACAGACCCATCGTCCAAAGGAGGAAAGGCTCTGTGCAACTAAGAGCCAAAGCTTGCCGAACCTTCTCGTAATTTATTCTGGCGGCCTCGTAATGAGTTTGCGATACTGCATAAATTAAATTCCAGAAATCTAGAACGATCGGCAAGCTTTGGCTCGTAGTTGCACAGACCCTTTCCTCCTTTGGACGATGGGTCTGTGCACAGGCTAATGAAAAGCACAATGTAGCCGGCTTGCCTGTAGGCCGTACTTTTCTGGTTTTTAAAGCCGAAGCACTATGGCCGAAGTGTGCTGACCAGTCAGCCATTATGGCCTCGCTTTCGTTTTGCATTCCTTCCCTATATTATCACCTAGTAGTACTCCTTCTTCAGCTTTATATTTAGAGAATTGACTTTGTTGCGAACTTGTCTATATGAGTCCAACAGAAGTGCAGACTTTCTCTTGACAATAGACTTTTTTTGCTCATCTCTTGTCCGCATAAGATCCCTTTGGTCCCTATCAATCCAAGGACAGTACTTTTCTGAGACCCGCATTTCACATAATGGGGCACGCTTGTCACTGATGAGAGAGAGTATGCTAGTCCAGTGCTTGACAAGCACATTGATAACATACAAAGCATACTAAGAGAGGAAGATGACGTATATGTGTACTATTAACACCATAGACCTTCTCTTACACTCGTTTCGGTATTTTGCAAGTCCACAAAGGTATATATTAGCAATATTCTAACATCTTTTAAATTTGTCTTTCTTCTATGAAAACTTTTCTTGTTTGACACCTTTGGGGGAATCGTAGAAATCGGAGTATTGGCAGGAAAATGGAGCTTGATTAGAAAACGAACAGCAAGAATTGCGACGATAATCATGTTCATTTTTATTATTTCATTCCAAATCCAAGTAAATTATGACAAATCCATGTGACAAATCCGTGTGACAAATCCGATAAATTAATTAAAGACTAGGCCATATTTATGATTATTTACGTTTCGAAGCAAACTTGCTTCATCATCAGAATATCAAGTTTCCAAGAGCGCGAGGCTTTATTTATTTCGATAAAGACAATGAACTACCAAAAGTGCGTTTTTTACAAATCCTACGTGAAAAATAAATAATGAGGTACACCCAGAGGACAATACCTAAAACAGAGCTAAGGGAATAGAAGACTGCTGAGCGTTAAGCGACGGACGATCGCGCAAAATTAATAAACTTTCATGAATGAGCAAATCAAAATCATTGTTAGCTCTGTCCAAAACTGAAAAATCTTCCACCGACGCGGCGTGACCTGATTTGTTAATATGGTCCCAGATGGCTGAGGTACTAACTTTAATTTTCTGACCTGCCTTGTTTATTCCCAGGTGCTCCCTGCTGCGTGTAATCAGGTGACGGGTTGTTTTTCCGAAGTACAAGGCATGGCAGCCATGACACTTAAATTGGTAGACAACAGAGGAGCGAATGAGAGCTGGAAAGCGGTCTTTAAATGGAAAAAAAGACTGTATGCGTTTTGAAGATCGAAAAATAACCTGAAGCTGAATATCCGGATAACATTGCTTAAGTAGTCTACAAATTCTAGTCTTCATCTGTAAACTATACCTACGAAGATATGGTATGCAAAACAATTGGGCCGTTTTGGCTTCTACTAGGGCAGGGGCTCTAGGTGCGAACCTTTTATCCAGGAAGGATTTAATAATACGATCTGTCAGCGCCCTAGGAAAACTGTTTTTAGATAGGATCTCCTTTATTCGAACAATTTCGTCGTGAAAGTTCTTATATGATGAACAAATATGAAAGGCTCGATAAATCAAAACACTGATCAAATTATTCTTGCATTTGTCGGGAGCAAGGCTAGCAAAATCCGTATAAAATCCAATGAATGTCTTTCCTGTATAAACTTGTCATAAAATTATTCCCCTCGCGGGTAACGAGAACATCCAAAAAGGGTAAAGAGTTTTCCGACTCAATTTCAGCAGTGAAATTGATGTTAGGGTGCTGACAATTAATACACTCTAAGAACATAGCAACATGGTCCCTGTCCCTAAATAAAAAATAAGCATCATCTACATATCTACGATTTTTTAATTTTTTTTTTTTTTTACATTTTAAAATTCTTTACCCAGGGATACAATTCAGTTTGTAACTGTTTTACAATGTACCCTGCAACTAAAAATAAAAATAACCTAATAACAATAATCGTCTAATCCTATAAATATACAAAACACCTATTAATAAAAACTTGAATAGAAAAACGGAATAATTAAAACCAGCTTTCCTTGAATATTTTCAATTATGAGCTTTGAGTTTGGCTTTAAACGACTGGATGGAAGGAGCTAACTTGATATCAGAATGGAGTTTGTTCCATGTAGCGATGCAGTACAGGTTTAAACTCACAAGGGCAATTCGCTAAATAGCGCTTTTCAAGGTGACTCATAAATATATTAGCAAGGGACGGTCCCAAAGGAGATCCCATTGCTACACCATCAATTTGGTCAAAAAGTTGCTCATTAAAAACAAAATGATTTTCTTTAACAGCAAAGCCCAACAATTTGCGAAACTGAGTGCGATCCAACGAACAATCCCTGTATTGTAATTTGTCATTTTCATCAAATATTAAGTCAGTACATAAATCTATAGTTTCATCCAATGGGATGTTCGTAAACAAACTAGAGACATCAAAGCTAGTCATAACCAATTCCTCATCCGTACTAAATGCGGTAATTTCAGACACGAAAGAAAAAGAATCCTTAATAACATATTCATTTACCGTGTAAGGCTGTAAAATAGGAACGAAAAACTTTGCAAGTTTGTAGTTGTAAGTCCCTATCGCGGACAAAATAGACCTTGCTGGACAATTAGTTTTATGAACTTTGGGTAGTCCATAGAGAACCCCTGGGGTACTACCAGAGGGGAAAAGTTCCTTATAAATTTCTTCTGGAATTGAGTTTTGTTTCAATAATTTGTCCCTAAGAAACCGAACTAACTGGTTCTCACGTTCGGAATTGAAAGCTGGTGAGATCTCTTCTCTTTTCAAAAGCCTTGATGCTTTTATCAAGAAAAATTATAGACCGATAACGGTCTTATCGTCTGTGTCCAAAATTTACGAGAGAGTTCTGGAGGGTCAGATAAAATCTTATTCCCTTAGCTTCCTCTCTCCCCTTCTGTGTGGATTTCGAGAGGGCTATGGAACCCAACATGCACTCTTACGACTCATAGAAACCTGCAAAAAGACCTTAGATAAAGGGAGTGTTGCTGGAGCACTGCACATGGATCTCTCAAAGGCTTTTGATTGCCTAAATCATGAGCTTTTGATTGCAAAGTTAAGTGCTTATGGTTTCAGTACGAGTGCATTGCGGTTGATCCATAGCTATCTCAACGAGAGGAAGCAGAGGGTAAAGATGAATGGGTCCTTCAGCACATGGAGAGAAACAACGATTGGTGTACCACAGGGTTCGGTCTTGGGACCTCTTCTGTTTAACATATACCTCGATGATCTCTTCATGTTTGTGAAGGATGCTCAGATATGTAACTATGCAGATGATACAACTATCTATGCTTGTGACAACAATGTTGAAAGTATCATTGAAACATTAGAGAGTGATGCCCTTAAAATTGCAGAATGGTTTCCGAACAACTGTATGAAGTTGAATGAGGACAAATGCCATCTAATGGTCTTTGGGGATAAAAGTAATGATATTTCTTTAAATATCGGAAGTGTGAGGATAAAAGAGAGCACGGAAGAAAAGTTGCTTGGAGTGATTCTGGACAAAACATTATGCTTTAAACAGCAAGTAAGGTCCATTTGCAAAAAGGCTGGGCAAAAGCTACATGCTCTCTCGAGAATCTCTCACTTTCTTGATACTGAAAAACTAAAGAGAATAATGAAGGCATTTATCTTGTCCCAGTTCAACTACTGTCCTCTTGTTTGGATGTTCTGCGATAGAACACTTAATAACAAAGTTAATCGTATTCACGAACGGGCATTGCGGATAACTTACAAAGATATGAGATCAGATTTTGACACAATGTTACTCAGAGACAATGCAGTCCCAATCCACATCAAGAATTTACAGTTGTTGATGACTGAAATTTATAAGACAAAATGGGAGCTCAATCCTACTTTCATGAGGGAGATCTTTGTTGAAAAACACAGTACTTATGGGTTAAGAAGCTACCATAATCTACTACTGCCACAAGCGCGCACTACGTGCTATGGCTTGGAGACGATATCGTTTCTAGGGAGTAGATTGTGGCAGGCACTTCCCAATTACATGAAACAATCAGATACCCTCTCCAGCTTTAAAAGGAGAATAAAATCCTGGAAGGGAGAGGAATGCAACTGTAGACTGTGTAGACCTTTCGTGGCGCAGGTTGGGTTCTTGAAAGGATAAATGCGTTGCACTGTACATACAAAAAAAATACTGTAAAAAACATTGTAAAAATCTGTAGATATGTATTTATACTTAATTATTCCTTATGTTAGATATATATGTATTTTTTTATTTTAAACAATTTTACTTTGTAGTAGGCTTGAATTAGCTTTTATTCTGTAGCTATGTTTATACGCGATAAAAATAATAATAATAATAATAATAATAATAATAATAATAATAATAATAATAATAATAATAATAATAATAATAATAATAATAATAATAATTTCTCAGTTTACTTCTTTCAATACCTCTCAATGGCGGAAGTCTCATTCTATCTCTTTTCAAAATCTCCTCTATCTTCTCAATAATTTCTACCTCTTTTGGTGAAACGATACTTCCTTCTACTAACTGCAATTTTCCATTTAACCTGACCGTTTCTTCTGTATGCATTTGTGCATCAGCATTGGTTTCGTTTAGCACCTCCATCTCCTGGTACTCACTATCACCTACTTCGTTCAATGGTTCCCCCTCATCTGTCATTCTTTTTATCTCTTCCATTTCCAAATCACTCAGCCATTTTCTCTTTCGAATCTGGTTAGCCTGATCAACGAGTCGTTGTTCAGTAACCGGAAACTTGTCCATTTGAAGCCATAGTTGCAACATCCTTTTTCGGTATCCATTCTTAGATGGAACACTTTCATAATAACATTTCATAACCATTCTGTTATCGTCTTGGGTCCACTTCCTTCGTCTTGTCACTGCAGCAGTAGCTTGATGACGACCGGGCCCATGCTGCTGTACCATGGAGCACCTGCCGGGCGAGAAACTTTCACATTCAGCTCCAGTCTCATTGACGCCGTTATTTGAACCAATTTGATTATCCATTTACACTCATTTGAGGATAGTGAATTTTAGGTTGCACCACCACCAGTGTGTTTATCGAGAACACCATCTCTAGGAGGGTTGCCAACCAAGGCAAAAGAGTCCCTCCCACCCATGAGACAGACTAGCCCCCGCCGGACGCCAACCCGGTATTTCAAGGCCTCGGGGGGAGCTAACAGGTACTACACCTTGCTCAAGGGTGACCTGGAGGTAGTTGCGGCAAAGGGTAACCTCATTCTCCCACGTCGAAACTCCACAACCGGATGCAGTTTCAAGTCATACCCAGGACAAAGGTTGCCGAATTGGAAGGCACCCGGACCAGATATGGTTCAAGGATACTGGTTCAAATACTTTACGAGCATGCACAAGAGCTTGAAGGACAACCTTGCAGATTGCTTAAAAGCAGGAAAAGTGCCAGAGTGGATGACAAAAGGGAAGACAGTGTTGATACAGAAGGATCCAGCTAAAGGAAATGATCCCAGCAATTACAGGCCAATAACATGCTTGCCACTGGCATGGAAAATCCTTACTGGAATAATTGCAGAAGAGACATACACTTTTCTTGAACAAAGATCATTACTACCAGAAGAGCAAAAGGGCTGCAAAAAGGGATCCCGAGGAACTGGAGACTTGTTATACATCGACAGAATGCTGCTACAGGAGGTTAAGAGAAGAAATAAGAATCTGGCGATGGCATGGATTGACTATCGAAAGGCATATGATTTAGTTCCCCATTCATGGATTTTGGAGTGTCTGGAAAATCTAGGTGTAAATGAAGAGATTAGAAGAATTGTTAAAGAAAGCATGAAATCCTGGAAAGTTGAGCTGACATATGGAAATGACGTTCTTGGTGAAGTGAAGATTGAGAGAGGGATATTCCAGGGAGATTCATTGTCGCCTCTATTGTTTGTAATCATACTCATACCACTGACCCATATATTGAGAAAAGCAAGTCCAGGATACGAATTCGCTAGTTCTAAAGAAAAGATAAACCATTTGTTATATATGGATGACTTGAAATTGTACAGCAAAACAGAGAAAACGCTTGACTCTCTGATCCAGACGGTGCGTATCTTCAGCAACGATATTAAGATGCAATTTGGTATTGAGAAGTGCGCCATACTAGTATTGAAAAGGGGAAAAGTTGTAAAGTCAGAAGGAATAAAGTTGCCCGATAACAGAAAGATGAGATCTTTGAATGAGAATGAAGAATACAAATACCTCGGTATACTGCAGGCAGATCAGATTAAGCAAAGGAAAATGAAAGAGAAGGTTGGGAATGAATACAAACGAAGAGTTAGAAAGCTACTAGAAACAAAGCTGAATGGACAAAATGTTATTAATGCTATAAATACCTGGGCAATACCTTTGCTGAGATATTCTGCAGCATTTCTAGGCTGGACGAAGGAAGAGATTCATCAGTTAGATAGAAAAACAAGAAGGCTATTGACAATGCACGGGGGACTGCACCCAAAAAGCAATGTTGACAGATTGTACATCCCAAGAAAAGAAGGTGGAAGAGGATTGCTTAATGTAGAAGATGTCATAAACCTCGCAGTTATTGGTCTCGAGAGATATGTATGTAACAGTAATGAACGGTTACTAACAGCAGCTAGAGCGGCAAGTGAATATGAAGGAGATAGCGAAACTGAATATAAATTGCGGAAAAAGAATGAAAGATGTCAAGCTTGGAAGGAAAAGACCTTACATGGGCAGTTTTTAAGACAGACAGAAAATGAAGCAGGCAATGATAGATGGAATTGGCTTAGAAATACAGGAATTAAAAGAGGAACGGAGTCAATGATAATGGCAGCACAAGAACAAGCAATACGCACAAATGTCATTAAAGCAAAGATAGACAAAACACAAGAAGAAAGTAAATGCAGAATGTGTGGACAGGTAGACGAGACAGTGAACCATATCATTAGCGAATGCAGCAAGTTGGCTCAGAAAGAGTACAAGCGTCGACATGACTGGGTTGGAAAACGAATCCATTGGGAGGTGTGTCGTAAAAATGGGATCGAAGTAAAGCCAAAGTGGTACAAACATCAGCCAGAAGCAGTACAAGAAAATGAGAGATACAAGATATTGTGGGACTTTAACATCCAAACTGACCATGTGATTGAGGCTAGGCGTCCTGATATGATTGTGATAGACAAAGAAACAAAGTTTGCTAAAATCATAGACTTTGCCATTCCCTATGATTCGAGAGTAAACTCCAAGGAGGTAGAAAAGATCGAAAAATATCAAGACCTTGCACGAGAGATAAAAAAGCTGTGGGGTATGAGGGTGATAGTCATCCCAATAGTCATAGGAACACTTGGAACAACACCAAAGAAACTGAAGAAGAGATTGGAGGACATTGGAATAGAGACAAGGGTTACTGAATTGCAGAAAACTGTGATCTTACATTCTGCCAGGATTCTGAGAAAGGTTCTCGAGATTTGAGAAATCTTGTTGATGCCAAACCCCGAGAACACACTACCACTGACATTTAGTGAGCAACAAATGTACATGATAATAATAATAATAATAATAATAGTAATAATAATTTTAGGCAAAGATCTTGAATTTCGATGTCGAGTTTTGGGGGGGGGGGATCATCACGGAAACAAGGTCGCACTGACCTCTTAATGTTATCCCTGCCATTTTACCTAGGGGTGTTTTGAGATTAAATGTTTTTAACCCCTATTTGATTTGCGCTGCAAGCAGCAAATCTTTGAAATAGGCTCGAAATCAGTGAACCAGAGTCTAATTCGAAGTTGTTGATTGGAAGATAGCTTTGTACAGGCTAGATGTAACGTACAGGTTTTATGTAGCTCGTCAGACAATAAGTATTGCTATCTTAGCCAATTGAATTGAGCCCTGTGAACAATGGAACAAAAATTGTCTGCGTCAAGCTGAGCGTAACTGCGTCATAGCCAATAACACCGGCAATCTGTAAACCACGGAACCCCGAAACAACGGAACAAAATGAGGAAACGACGGAATAATATGACGGAGACACATAAGAGTGTAATATTTCTAGTGCTAGGCTCCTCCCTAAACGTATTAACACGATGCATATGCCTCAATTTTCTTTTCCTCTAAATGGAAACCAAAACTTTCGTAACGTGGCTTTACAAAAACAAGAAAAGTACTTGGGGATTCCCGGTGCGTTCGGCATGGCATGAAGAAACCCCTGTCCCCATAAGTACACGAAGCGTTATTTGGCTTATTTATACACCCAATGACATGACTTTGATACTATCCACTCGTGAATTCGTGATCAAAAATTATTTACTGCAGTTTGATATGTTGAAAATAAGGGCATCTAGACTGGAATGGGAGAGGGATAAAGCCCCCTTTTGCGAAGATAAGCTGAAGAATTTAACGATTTAAAAATCAGTTTTTGGTGAGGATTAAGTTTCATTGATTTTTGGGAGCAGATCAAGAGGTTATTTAAGTCGGAAGAATTTGATCACTTAGGTGTTACCCAGGGTGTTACCAAAGTTTTTGTTTCCATTTAGAAAAAAGGTAACTTGTAGCATTCGTATGTCGTTAACGTATAGTCAGTAGGAGCCCACGAAATAGATATCTTACACTCTTGTATGACTCCGTCATTTTATTCCGGCATTTCGTCATATCGTTCCGACATTTCATCCTTCCGTGGTTTACAGAAAGCCAATAGCTCCTGTTGTTATGCGCTTAAAAGCCAACATGCTGATTTGTCATGCACTTCGATTCAATCAACGTAAACATTGGAAACACGGAACGAAAGTCCACAAAGATTTTGCAACCCCTTTGCGAGTGAAGCCAGATTATCACGCGTCCCATTGACTCTTGTAGCTTGATACAGTGTCTCTTTACGAATCATTGGAAGTTGTCCTATTTTTCCTTCTTTGTAGAAGGAAATAGCGTGTAAGACATAGAACCTATTTCATCAAAATCAGCTCGCCAGCCTATAAGCATTAAACCGTAGTTTTCACTTCTAGTGGCGATTTTTGTGCATTAATTCAAATTCATATCTAAAATTGAATTTGACCAGAGCGCAAATCATCGGATAGTTATATCCCTTGTTCTATTTGATATGATACGCACGTCTGTAATTAGTCTTCTTCTTTTTGATAAACTTATTTTTACTTTAACGTTAATTTTTGGCGAAGTGCACATACATACATACATTGGTATCATCAGTTTCAGTGAGCATTTGATCCCAGTTTGTGCTAGCAACATCAGATTCCTGCTCATTAGAATTTAGCATTTTACGAATTTTGATCAATTTATTTCTTTTTTCCTATACCATGTAATGATCACTTATAGACGGGGGGAGGTACATGACGTGCGGATGAACGGGGGTCTGCCACCCAGTTTTCAGAGAGGTTACCTCTTCTAATTACCGAAACTTGCTGCCATGCCCATTTTTATGATGAATTTTGGCCGAAGACCACCCATATCTAGCTATTTCTCGTCAATTTGTGGATAACCCACCCATGTGTAAGGAAATCTGCCGAAAACGGGACCTTCATTTAGAGAATACCCCTATTTTCTCTAATTTAGCTAGTTCAGAGAACTAGTTTGGCTAGTTTAGAGAACTGACCCTAAACGTCCTTAAGACTCATGCAGTGTTAGTTGGATCCCGTCCAAAAAAGCTCGAGACAATTTCCAATGAAGTCAGTGAGCCACCTTCCTTTCCATAAATGGCACACGGATAGAAACTGTCGAGAGGACTAAATACCTCGATGCTCAGTTGGACAGTCATCTTGTTTGAGATGAGCATATACAGTGTATGAGAACCAAAGTCTCATGAGCCTTGGGCTTTCTGAAGTTTGCACAGAAATTTCTCCCACAGGACACGCTCAGTAAAATATACAGAGGAATTGTTGAACCCCACTTTGGCCATTGTTGCTCAGTAGGCGGATGTTGCGGCAAAACTCGAGTTGATAACATCCAAAAATTGCAAAATCAAGCTGCTAGAATCGTTACTTATAAGCAGCTTTCATGTTTCAGCAGCTGGTCTGATTAAAAGGCTAGGTTGGCCAACAATCTTGGACATTATTCTAAGCGAAACTGCGACCATAATGTACAAGTCAATCAATAGTCTTGCTCCTGAATATCTGTCCGAGCTATTCGTATAGAACTGAGCTTTTACCGCAATGAGACTAAGAAGCATCGAAGCTGACTTGCGTGTTCCTCTCTTTAAAACGTCAAATGGGTAGAAATCTTTTCCTAATGGTAGAACTCCATTTCGTGGGGCTTAGCTTTGGAACCAATTAAGCTCAAATGTCAAACTTGCACCCTCCCTTCTTACCTTCAAAAGGAGGCTTCAAAAGAAATTGTAAAGGGTTGATGGTATCTTTTTATTAAAATTTATTGAACGGGTTTTGTTTCTGTTAAAATGATTGTAAATTTGATTTAAGATTTGTCATTAGATTTTTTGCACGGCCCCCTGCAAAGCAATCTATGCAGATTGACGGGGCTACCGTGGTTAAATAACAAAAAATGATATGAAAAAAATGATCTTAAAAGAATTTTGGGTCCGCAAACCCACCCATATCTGCGGCACATACCCGTACCCTTAACATGTTATGTAACCCCCCCCCCCCTGTGACTTATAGAGACTTCATGCACTCAAGATTTGGTGACGTTCCTGGCAGAAGTTGCGGCTATGTGATCAATTATCGAAGAAGTTTATAAAGTGACGCTGGTTGGCTCTTTGATAAGCTTATTGACGCTAAGCAACTGATACAGACTAGTCACATCTCTAGTGTCATTGTCAATGAACTGGTCAGCTTGTTTTTTTTAGCAAGATCACAATTTGTGTCTCCAAGAAGGATAATTTCCTTTCCCTCGTCCAAAAAGCAAAGAACCTTTTCTAGCTTGTCAAAAGAGGCAACAGGTCACTCTGCGGGCTGTATCAAGCAAGAACAAGAAATGGTTTGCTTTTTGGTGGTTGAACCTCAATACGAATGATCTCCAAGTCATCAACAGGTCATCATCAGACCGTATTTTATATTTAATGGAGTTCCTGATAATGGAGCCCCGCCCCCCCTCCAGGACTGTATTATATACAAGATTTTGTTCCATTTTAAAGATCCTGCTCTACATTTCGCTACTTTCGATGCATAAATTTCTGTCAAAAAGCGGAACATTGTTTTGCTTCATGCTAGCAGTTTTCTTACTGGTACTTTTTATTCAGCAGGGAGTAACAACAAGATGACTGGAATGATGTACAATGGTAAGAAATCCCTGATAATGGAGCCCCGCCCCCCTCCAGGACTGTATCATATACAAGATTTTGTTCCATTTAAAAGATCCTGCTCTACATTTCGCTACTTTCGATGCATAAATTTCTGTCAAAAAGCGGAACATTGTTTTGCTTCATGCTAGCAGTTTTCTTACTGGTACTTTTTATTCAGCAGGGAGTAACAACAAGATGACTGGAATGATGTACAATGGTAAGAAATCCTTGCGCACCATCGACAATTGCCAAAAGGGCTCATTGATAAGAAGATATATGCAAAATGACGGTGATGTTCTCAAAACAGAGCTTATTACCTTAAGAGGTAGGTCAGTAGTGGCATCTATTCATAATGTCTTATCACAACGGCAGTGCAATGAAATTATTGACAATAGCATGCAAAAGGAGTTTGGAAGTATGCTTGGCAAATACAAAAGCTGTCAAAGAAACAATTCTCGTAGTTTGATCTTGGATGAAACTCTTGCTGCAAATCTATGGAAGGATTTAGAACCAGAAATCAGTTCATTCATGATTGAAAATAACTTGCCATTTCAACCTCTCGGCTTCGATGTCTCAAGGGGTGAATGGATGCTGTATGGGTTGAATGAAGCTTTCAGAATAAACCAGTATTCTAGTACAGGAAATCAATTTTTTGCCATTCACAGAGATGCACAATATTGCCCTAATGGTGACCGTAGATCTCTTCTTACTCTACTTGTTTACTTAAACGACGATTTTAGTGGTGGAGAAACAAGTTTCTATTTACCGAGCGATACAAAGGACGAATCAGTTTCTGTGGGTAAAGACATGATTGTTGAAGATGAAATCAAGAGTCGTGGAGGCATTGAGGAGGGCTATGATGCATTCAAGATTGAGCCATCTGTCGGGAAAGCTGTTATATTTAGCCAAAATATTCTCCATGAATCCATTCCGGTGACCAAGAAAACTAAATTTGTTCTGAAGACAGACATAGTCGTTAAGCGGTTTGATAAGAGTTATGGTTTTGCTGTTAGTGAAGCTGAGAAGGCAGATTATTTGCACTGTCTTAATCATTTTCGAGAAGCGCAGTCACACGAATTGGCAGGTAATATCAAAATGGCTGGGGAATTGTACGAAAGGGCACTGTCAATACGCTATTGTTATCCAATGGCAATTGATTTAGAGGAGTTTGAAAGTCAAAATACGAATGACTACACATATGATAACTTCTTACTTCCAGATAATATCTGGCAGCATGTTTTCAATTTCCTGAGTGGAAAAGATATTGAGAATGTGGTAAAGGCGTTTCCTGATTTATATTTCACTCAGAAATCCTGGGAAGTGAATCGATGTAGACGAGACGAAAAATATTCTGAAAATCAGCCAAAGCACATTCCTTCAGTGGATAGCCAGCGTGGAATTGCCACGAAATTCAGATTCCAGGATGCACTGTTCTTTTCTGAACAGGAGGAGGCATGTGTTCGTGTGGCAGCAATGTATGCATTTTACTTATTAGGTCATCGTGTTGATGATCAGTTCTACACAGTCAGGTATAACCCAGAAACGCAGGAAGTCTGCGCAGTTGCATTAAACTCATTGTTGACAGATACGTTCTTGAATCGACCTTGCTTTGGGTCAGTGTACGCTGTTCGCCAACAAGATCCTTCAAAAAAGAATTTGTCAGTGGATTTTGATGCGTCTGTCGACCACACATACATGACACTGCGACACGGTGCTCAGTTCTTAGGTGGTGCTATGGCAGATAGAATGAGAGTCAAAGTTAAATGGCTAGGTGTCTCAGAAAAGGCTATTGCTAAGTATATCCAAAGGGAAACTGAAGAGACTGATTCTGTGAGCTCTGATGTATCTGAAGACAGATCTTGTTTAGATGAAAAAGAGGATGTATGTCAAGGAGAAAATGGAGATGTTATTCATGTAGATTGTGGAATCGAACCTGGGAACGAAAGTTCAAGCTTCACTGAGAAAGAATCTTCTGTATGTTTTGATGATAGCAACGATGAACGTGATGCTGATGACGATGATGTTGATGAAAGTGATGACGATTTTGATGATTATGATGACTTTATGCTGAAGATATTGGAGGTAATTAAAGAAAACCGCATGAATGGAGATGCGGCAAGTAACGAATTCATCTGGTTTTATGACACAAATGAGCAATGTCTGTCAAGCGTTCCAGTCGTTATCAGGGATGTGATTTTATTAAGGTCTCTGCAGTCTGCTGTTTCAGAATTGCCCGAATTGCCGACCTGGTATGATGATTATTTAAACTCAAATACAAACGCGATCTACACTTCTGAAGGAGAGTGTTCATCAGATTTCTCTAATGCTAAAGAATTATACTTGAATAGGGTGTCGGCGATTTGCGAGAGAAAGCCAGGGGTATCTGCTGCTATAGTAACGGACATTGATAACGATACTCAAGTTGGAGGTAATACGATGTGTTTTTGCTATTGGCCTGATGGAGATGGCTATGATACGATTTACAAATCTAATAACCCAAAGTGTTATAATCATCTTGTCTTCGACTTCTCCGCTCATCGAATGATCTTAACAAGGAATGAAATTTCATCAAGCCAGACTGTTGAGCAAGATATCAAAAAAGGAGAGAGTGGTGTAAAAATCAGTGATAACGGAGGCAGTTGTCTAGAACGTGACTGGTGTATTTTCTCGGAAGCTTTTTATCAGTCTTTCTTCAAGAAAAATTTGGATGGATTAGCAGATGTGTTTAATTATAAAGTAGATATTTCCCCCATTCTTGAAGATGCAACTGCTTTCAACCATGCATCTTGCAACTGTGGAGTACCAGGTTTTGAGTTTGAAGAATGTCATAATATTCAAGATTACCCAGCATTGAATCATATCCATGTTGCCGGTGGTGTTAAGATCGACACAAATGAAGTATTTTTATGGACATTTTACGGGGGAATCGCTGCTTTGTAAGACTTTATCACAGGTTACTTTCTAGTTGAAACATTTTAAATGAGGCGGATCACTAGTAACTGCTCTGCTACTACGCAACGGTAGTCCAACAAAACTATCGACTTAATGTCTTAATTTCAAACTGTTATGTCGTGATGATGTTGTGCAACAGACATTTTGCAAATTATGCCTGTTTGGCAATATGGACTTGGAATAAAGAATTTTATGTTTTTACGCCAGACTGAATGCACTTAGTACAACCTCACACTGCTACATTGGCTATGGATTTTTTATTCAAATTATATGAAGAAGTTTATTCTCGATTCTATGACGATAATCTCATTTCAAACAATTTGATAGAATGTGAATTCTTGCGGAATGAAATCAAATGGTAATTTTGGTATCATTATTAGCTTTCTTTGTATCTTCAATTAATTCATATTATTTCAACTTATAGTATCACTTATACCATCAGCCTTAAGGGATCGTTTAATTTTATGCGTTCCTTCTAGCTGTAAGCACTGAATTGCATCTATTTTCAGTTGCCATGAAAAATTTGTATCTTAATCTAGTCAGCAATTTCTGATAAGGTATTTGAAAGAATCCCAACTGTGCCTGTTGAGAATTTGTTACCACAATGTTTCATTTTGTATGTACTCTTATCTACTCTGTTCGTCATATATCGAATTTGAATTGGGCTGAGACTGAATTAGACGTTTTGCTCGGACAGGATACAAGTCAAATCTTTCAATAGGGCACAGGGAAACCCATAAATCTTCTAATTTCACACTTATCAGCCAATGGCGTTTCCGTATCCGTCACATGACCGAAAATAAGCTCTTTGAGACGAATTTTCGAGTACCCTTACGAAAATCAAAATGGACGTTCGAGTAATAAAGATACAGACCTGGTTTTGCCACGAGTCGATTCTACAGGCCCTACTCCGTATTTCACATTTTGCATTTGGATAAACTCACATCAGGGATCAGCACTACATTGGGTTTCATCCCTCCAAAAATATCATTTTGGAACGCAACAAATAAGATATAGCTTCCAAAATTCCACACGTAATGTGAATGATAGCGAGGAACAAGGTTAAGATGTTTCTTTGTTTAAGTTTCCAAAATCCTTGACGAGTCTCAGGCATTTGCTACGAAGAAAGCTATTAGGCCTACCTTCATCCACTGCAGAATGCCATTATTCCGTTTCAAATTGGTTTCTTTGCTGTAGTACAGCCATTCACCAACAACATAATACCAGTTTCCACCATTCTCCACCGAAAAATCGCCATCAACTTTGGTAAAACGCGACGAACTTTCAGCAGCTCATAGCCACACTATCTATCCCATGTTTTGAAACTGCGTGCTCACGTGGAGAAATTTATGTTATTGTCAAGCGCTCTTGATATCATGGTCAAGAGGTAGGTATCGTCTCGTCCTCTACACGGACTTGGCCTTCCTTCAATATGTTAGGGCCTTGCTTTCAACATTACCTGTATTTTCTTAAAGGGAGGAAAATGGTGAATGCATTTTTCAAATGAATGTGAATGTATAAAAAGAGTTTTTCACGGAAGGTAAAGGGTATTATAACTGCTTTTACAGCTTGCGTCTTTAGGGGAGCCTGTAAAATTGCCTAGGCCTCCCACCATCCGAATAATTTGAAGTCATTTGAAATATGCATTCAACATTTTTCTTTCGTTAAGAAAATACAGGTAATTTTGAAAGCCCGGCCCCAACCCCTTCAACTTTTTCTTATTAAAACGAAGGCCAAGTCCTTGTAAAGGATGATACGAGACCTACCTCTTGACCATGACATCAAGAGCGCTTGACAGTAACAGAAATTTCTCCACGTGAGCACACTTTTGCAAAACTTGGAAGAGGTAGTGTGGTGAAGAGCTGTTGAAAGTTCATCGCGTTTTACAAAAGTTGACGGCGATTGTTCGGCGGAAAATAGTGGAAATTGGTGTTAAATTGTTGGTGAATTGCTGTGCTACCTTGCTGCAGCAAAGAAACCGATTTGAAACGGAATAATGGCATTCTGCAGTGGATGAAGGTAGGCCCAATAGCTTCCTTGGTATCAAATAGCTAAGACTCCTCAAGGATTTTGTAAACTTAAGCAAAGAAATATGTTAACCTTATTCCTTGCTATAATTCACATAACGTGAAATTTTGGAAGATATATCTTACTTGTTGCGGTCCCAAACGATATTTGAATATAGGCCTATTTTCGGACGGATTAAATTCAATGCTGTGCTGATCCCTGATGAGGTTTTTTCAAATGCAAAATGTGAAATATGGAGTTAGGCCTGTAGAATCGACTTGTGGCAAAACCAGGTCTGTATCTTTATTACTCGAATGTCCATTTTGATTTTCGTAAGGGTACTCGAAAATTCGTCTCAAAGAGCTTATTTTCGGTCATGTAACGAAAATATTTTTTTATTTATTCAATCTAAAATTTACAAAACGAGGTACTTAAGACTACTGGACTACAAACTACTAAACTACATAACAAGAACGATAACCCGGGAAGCAAGAACCCATGACTATCCCAAGGGTCATTAAGGTAGAAACAAAATATGGCGACGCCCTTGGCTGATAAGCGTGAAATTGAAAGATTTATGGGTTTCCCTGTGCCCTATTGAAAGATTTGTCTTGTATGCTGGACCAGACTAAGGTTGGATTGGACTGGATGAAATGAATAAGGGAGTTGTTTGAATAGCAACGTCAGCGAATATGAGAACTCGAATAGTTTGAGCAGCATTGCCTTCCAATTGAGCACGTTGCGAAGATAATGCTAATTACTGTTTTAAGCAATTCATTCAGAAAAGTAGCTTATATCGCAGATTTTCCTTCGTCTTTGTGAATGCCAGTATCATCCGAGCACCCTCTACATTAAGCCAGCTACTCAGACATGCAGCAGCCACAGAGGCCAAAAACTCCATATTTCGCCATTTTCAGCACCTACGCTTCTTGCCATATTTCTCTGATAATTATTCCTGATGGATGATATCTTGTTTTCTCTTAACTCTTTTCTTACAGTGGTAAACCCTTTCTCGTTAAGTTGAAAGTAGTCCTCCCTCAATGATATAGAAATTTATATAAAATGTATCTCCTTCATTCCAATTTCTTTCATTACTGTTTCGAAAAAGCTAACAAGACTTTTCAAACAAATTTGATTTTTAGATCTCTCAAGGATTGTTCGTGAAGATAAAAGTCTTTTTGTCGAAAGTGTGCGATATTTTCATGGAGTAATAAAACTGCTTCGCTTTAGGGAAAAGGAGTTTTGAATGGTGCTCAAATGCTCACGTGCGAAGGCTGGCAATCTGAGTGCTTCCAAATGACAACCCCCCCCCCAAGAACACAAACTAGAAGTCAGATTCTTTCTTGATGTTAACCTACAACAGCGAAGCAAGCTTTTGTGACATGCTGCCTTCATTTGTGGATAAAAATAAGACTTGTTAGTGAGTAAGATGAAAACACTTCTATGAGAAGCAAACGAGAAGTCAAATCAAAAGTATTCGCAATTTCATTCCATGTAAGCAATGCTTAAGATTTACCATTATTGTATTTATATACGAATGTCAAATGAAATGACTGGGAGTCAGCTCAATGCCTTTAGCAAACTATTTTCGATGGATTTCTGCATGTAGTGATGACCAAACTCTTTTTATTTTGAATTTACTCAAAGTGTAACAGCAAAGGCAAATTCTTCGGGTGCTCAATTGGGACGATGCCGCTCCATATCGAGAAATGTAAAGTGCTTGGGTAGCAACCGTTATGTCGTTGTTAAAACAACCGTATAATCAAATGTAATCTATTTGGCGAAGTATATATTCACATTTATTCTCATTTATATTCATAATCATAACACTCGCTCGATATTCATTGCTTGGATGCTTTATACCGAGGGAGATATTTATGTGGCCCCTGAGTGATTCTTCATTGGAAAGGTCTTGTGTAACGAGAGAGGAAGTGCTGCTTGCTTTACGGGTGGGTTTTCAGAACCCTTCAATTGTCTGATGAGAATGGAAAATCGACAAAAAAGGCTGAATGAATGCTACATGTATGCGATTATGTATCAGCCTCTTTGTATATTGTTTAGTGTATGGAATTTGAATACATTAAGTGCAAAAATTTTCGGCGTGACAAATTTTCGGACAAAGATTTGTCCGAAAATTTATTTGTATGAAATGTGGTATTGTCCGAAAATTTGTCACGCAGAAAATTTCTTAACCGATATGCGCGTGTGTAGCGTGAATTCAATGACAACAAGAGGGACAGAGACAAGAAATATGAAAGCGAATCTCAATCCTCGCATGAAGGATTATCGTAAACATTCAAAGTTTTGAAAAGAAGTTATGTTTCAAATCCATCATTACTGTTATTAGTCGAAGTAATAAGAACGATATCCTCACCATCCTCTTTCAAATTGACGACATACGAATATAGACAGGGAAACTAGTGAACTTTGTCGTTCTATTTTAGAAAATTTGACTTGAGAAGGAACTTCGGGACATGATAGGAGGCTAATTAGAACTTAATAAAGGTGTTTAGTTTCAGTAAATCATAAACCTGATGAAATTTTGGCATTAATGGTTTAAAGGCTTGTCAAAATTTTTCCCGAAAATTGATTTGTCCAAAATATCGAAAAAGTGTCCGAAAATATTTTCGCCGAAGTTTATTGTCCGAAAAATTATCTGCTGAAAATTTTTGCACTTAATGTATGATGATCCTGTATGATTTAAAGTGTGTTGGGAGGGTTTCGAGATGAGCCATTTTCTAAAATCTTTTGTAACTTGAGAACGATCCAATTAGATTCCACAAACTAAATTTGTTTGAAACCTGGGCGGGTAACGTCAATAGTTGGGTGGCGGGGTGCGCCATTTGACGTCTGAGGCCACACCCTAAAATTTATGAATTTTCACGAAAATGATACCCCAAAGTTCACAGGCCATTGAAAGTGTATGCCCTAAGGTTGTGGCGATTATCTAAATTTCTAACCAAGTAAGTGAATTTTGATCAAAATCAATACCCTGAAGAGTTATTTTCCCAAATTGACACCCCAGAACTTATGGCTACTCGTGATTTTATCAAAAATGATACCCCGAGATTTATTTTCTGCTCGAGAGAAGGAACCCCAAAATATAGCACATCCTGTACCAGCATATACCGGGTGTCCCAGAGCAATGCAACAGATTTGAGCGGGGCCAGCAGCTAGAATTTAGACCCAATCAATTCAGAAGGATTTTTGAAATAATCCTAGATAGTCAACTTGAAGACGAATACCTTATTGGTTGATGCTGTTGCATTGAAAGTAGGAGTATTAATCTTGAAAGTAAAATTTTGCCTCCACTTTCAAACCAGAGCTTGTGGGTTTTGGGCTTAACTGCAAACGCACTGTTTGGGAAATCTCCACAATTGCTGTGAAATACGAGCATAATGCCTTATGCTGAGGAAAATATTTGAGTAGAAATTGAAACCTTATCTTCACAGCCAAAAGCATTAATTTTGCCCTCAAGAGAAATCTCTCCTTAGTCTACAAAACCTCAAAATTTAGAATTGCACCTGCTAAACAGGTGAACTATTTTGCTTGAGTGAGCCTGAAAAATAAGTTAGTTCTGCATCTTGCATTGTTTGAATAAAATCCATTGTGTATAATTTGTGTCAGAATTATTACGAAACACGATGAAAGATACCCACAGGAAAGCATACATGAATCACAGCCTTGAAACTGCTCACTCGTACTTGGCTTTTTTTGCGGGTGCACTGTGATTCAAGGGACACATTCCTTTGTGTATATAGTAACATGTTTGTACCTTTTCATCGTTCGACTTTCTATTGCAATGCTTCGTCGCAGGATGGGTTCTTGCTGCTAACTACTACGTTACGCTTATGACTAAGGAGATCGCGTTTGCAGTTAGGCCAAAATCCAAAAGCTCTGGTTGTGGAAGTGGAGGCAAAACTGGACTTTCAATATTGATATTCCCACCCTCAATTCACCAATATCAAAAAACAAGGTATTCATCTTTAAGTTGACTATCGAGGATTATCTTAAAAATCATTTTGCGTTGATTCGATCTAAATTCTTGTCGCTATCCCTGAGCAAATCTATTGCGTTTTTCCTGGGACACCCGGTATGATAGCTCCCCCTTTCTCCACCTTGGGTTTTAACTCATGTTAGTTACTCAGGTATTAACAGTTTATAGTAATCCGATTAATGGATTGAGTGCCTTTGTCAAGCAAACACAATGTGTCTTCCCTTTGATGCACTTTTCTGGTTGTTCGCCCACCCAATCGTTCACCTTGATTCTTTAGTAATGCCGGATAGATCTGCATTAGCTTGAAACAAGTTAACTTTAATGGGTACATAACTGGGGTGTGACTTTTCGCATGTACACAGAGGCCCAGCAAGTTATATATTGTGCAAAAACGACACTCCAAAATTTACAATTCACATAAAAAAGTATACCTAGAGATTTCGGACAAAATCCAAAAATTCAACAAAGTACGTGGAATTATCTCGAGTTTAACAATGTTAAGATTTCGTCTTGAAAATGATGCCCCAAAATTCATGATCATACCAACAAAAATACTCCAAAGTGTTTGCCTTTTAGTGATATAACCAAAAATTAAACCCTTTGATATTTATTTTCCGCCTGAAAAAGGCACCTAAAACATGGCAAACCCAGTACGGGACCTCCCTTCGGCTTTTGTTACTAGAAAGAGCGAGCTTGAAAGAGCGATGTAATAAAGGGCAGTAAAGGTATTTTGTGAAAGCTGATTTGACATATTTTGTGACCATTTTTTCTCGTGAAACGTGAAAAGCCAGTATTGGTTTTGTGAAACATGAAAATGCTACTAGGTGAGCCAGAAAAAAGTTCCCACTTTTGAAAATTCATAACACGAGGCCTACTTCACGAATTTGAATCATTCAAATTCTAGTTAAAAGCCGAAAGATCAAAGAATTTTTGTGATTTTCCCGCTGTCCTACAAGCACTGCAAATATAGGTAAATTCAACTTTACAAAATTTCATAGTTGCAAAATTACTGAAAAATGGCCCAAAACATCGACTAATTTATAAATGACTTCTCGCACAGAATAATGAAGGAAAGGTAACTTCTCATGGGTGAGAGATATCCTGTAGGCATTAATTGCCTTGGGATTGAAAATCTTTCGTATTTGTTTGAAAATTAATGTCTTGTAACTCTTGAGGGAGGTGAAACGCCCATGGCCTATTGTCCGATTTGAAAAGAGTCCTTACGATTTGATCAATGTTTTAGGCCCTTTTTTCCGTCTTTTTGCAACCATGAAAGTTTTAGAAAGTTGAATTTACCAATATTTCTAGTGCTGTTAGGACAGCGAGAAAATCACAAAAATACTTCGATCTTTCAACTTTGAACTAGAATTTGAATGATTCAAATCCGTGTTGTAGTCTTGGTGTTATGAATTTTCAAAAGTGGGAACTGTTTTCTGGCTCACCCGGTATATTTCTTTAAAAAGAATAGACATAGCTATGTCTCATAGCGGCTAAATTGGCTATAGAAAACGCCAACGCAGTCATTTTTTCTTTAGTTCCACAATAAAGCAGCACATGTTGCTGTTAGCAAATTCAATTAGAATTCATTTCTAACCTGGCCCGGGCCTGCTATTGACTATGTCAACTCCCGTTAAATTGAAATTTAGCATTTTATTTTCCCTGATCGTGACCAGGTCAGTTCAGTTCAGTTCAGTTTTCATTTTAAAATCCCACAACATACAAAATTCAAATGACAAAAACATCTCAGACTATGACATAAATTACAGTAATACATACAATTAACAATAAAGAGAATAAATGAATATATTTACAACCATAATTAACTAGAATTTTGTATGGGGAGGAATTTCTTAAGGAGGAGCTCTCTCAATAGATAAACTAATCGAGGGGAGAGCACCCCCTGTTTTGAAACCTATTTTTCAATTTGCAACATCATTACTTGGTCTGATCGATCAAAATGAAAGAAAGTTGTATTATCAAGATATTCAGGACTTGTAATTAGTGGAGAAAAGATGTACTTTCATTGCGCGACGGAAAATCATTACTGAAGGAGACTGCTTGATCTTGAATGGAATGTTGTTCCAGGATTTAGCGCCTGCATATCTGATGGATCTTAAGCCATACTGCAGAGTATTCTTACGCATCATAAAAACATCACCCCCACGAGCCTGCCTCGTATCATACTGATGAGCATGTGACAAGGTCACAAAAAAGTTGTGGAAGACAGTAGGAGAAATCAAGTTAACAGATTCATACACAAAGGTAAGTAGCTTGAGATGAAATAAATCATATAATTTAAGAATTTTTAATTCAGAGAAAATAGGTGTAGACGGAGATGTGAATTTCTTGAAGGTGATAGCTCTGACAACTTTCTTTGTTTGTAGAAGGTAGATTGGCCTAGTATGGGTGTCAAAATCAAGACCCCAGACAATGATTCCATATTGAAGAAAAGAAGCAAATAAAGAGAAATATAAAGAAACTAAAACATTATTTGGTAGAAGATGCCTTATCTTGAAGAAGATACCACAAGTTCTTGCTAATTTCTTTGAGAGTTCACTTAACCCTATTACTACCGGGGGGGGCACAAAGTGCCCGCGGCGCAGATTATTTTATGCAGTGCTGTCAGTTCGAGAGATACAGAGCTGAAACTTGATGAATTTTCCTAAAATTTAATATACTAATTAAAAATCTAAAAAATTTTCAAAATGGTAGACACTGATCACGTGACCAGCATCTTTTCAACACGTGGTCAGCCGTAAAAGAAAAGAAGGGACTCTAATTTTTCCAGAATGATCACAGATCATTGACAACACTACCATTCAATAGATCTTGATGAGAGCTTTCAGATGATATCACTTTTATTCATTTTCGATGACGTCAGCAATTTTAGACTTAATGACGTCATCAATGTTTATGACGTCATATGTATTCGAAAAATTTTGATGACCAAAAAGGATTCTCTTAATTATTACACATCGTTTCGAAGCATTTCCGAGTGTTTAAATTGACAATTAGGGGTTTAAATTCAACAATGAAAAACTGGTGTATATAAATAATGAATATATAAGAGGCGTGCAGTCGTAAGTTTAATTCGGGGGCCTCAGTACCCCAGGTGGAATTCTTCAGGCATTTTACTGAAGAAGGCCACCATGGGTTTCTGAAGGATATTAGTGTTAAGATAATTGATAGGCTAACGGGGGGAAATAGGATGCGGGAAAGCTTCTGGCAATATCGGCTGGATTGCTTTTCCCCTAAGGGTTTAAACATTAGGCAGGTAGATACATAGATTTCATTTTTGTTTTAATTTTGGTTGTTATATTGTTTTGATTTTTGCACTGAGCTTTTCGTTAGATACACACGCTGTTTTTTTAGGGTTTTCTGTTCTGCCAGTCCGCTCTCGGATCTTTCTATCGTTTGTTTTGTTATACATGCTATCTTTTCAGCTTCGGCGAGACAGACACAGACGCCGACTCAAGCGGTTCTTTGTTCTGCGCTTTCTTTTATCTTTCCTCTGCCGCAAAAGCTGTATGCTTCATTTACACCTTGTACTAGGTAGGTTTCGTTTGAAGTTATTGAATAACACATCTATTGTATTTTTGGTTATATGTACGTTCTTTCGAATTTGAGAAGCAATACTGATGAAGACACAAGTCGAAACGTTTACCAGAAGTGTTTTTCTTGAGCATCTATACTAATTTTAAAGCATCTTTTAGAATGAGCTTTTGAGAAAATATAATGAGTATATAATATATACAATGAACTTAAATAGATATTATACCATGGATTTTTACTTATTAATGCTTTGAGATACATTTTAGTCAATTTAAAAAAGGAATAGGCAAATAAAAACTTAAATATTGTCAACTTTGCCAACAGCAAGCAAATACTTGAATTTTCCTCAATTATGACGTCATTCTGACGTCATGGATGTAATGAAAAATTTAAAAAGTAGTCTATTGTGTAGATTGTGTTACTGTACACCATTTTACCAAGTTTAGTTCTCATATCTGCAATATTGGCGACTTTACGGAGGGGGGCACTTTGTGCCCCCCCTGGTACTACAAGGGTCCAAAAAGCCCGGTATTAATAGGGTTAAGTGATACTTCCAGTTGAGGTTTTCATCCAAGAGAAGACCAAGAAATTTAACATATTTAGCCTGATTAACATGCTCCTTACCAATCTTAATGCTGACAGTTTTATCTAAATAATGTTGTGGAGAATGAAAGATGATAAAATTTGTTTTCTCTATATTCAATGCAAGTTTATTAGCATCCAGTCATTTTTTAACATGCTTAAGTTCTTTATTCACCACTTTTTCTAGGTTGTTGAGATTGTCAGATTCAAAGTAAATGCTTGTGTCATCAGCAAAAAGATAAAAGGATAGCTTTTTAGATGACCTTGGAAGATCAGTTATATAGATGAGGAAGAGAAGTGGACCAAGGACAGAGCCCTTGGGAACATCACAAGTAACATTAAGATGACTAGAGTTGTGGCCATTTAAGGATACATATTGACTTCTATTGCTAAGAGGAGCTGAACCATGATAAAGCTGTACCTCTAATACCATAATGTTCAAGTTTCTTGGGGAGAATCTGGTGGTTGACTGTATCAAAAGCATTTTCAGATCAATAAAAATTCCACACCCAAAATGTTTGTTATCTAGAGTGTTTTTGATAGATTCTGTTAAGCTAATTGAGGCATGATTTATTGAGTGAGAGGCACGAAAACCAAACTGTAGATTATACAGGATTCTGTGCACTTCCAAAAAATTGAATAGGCGTTTGTACATCAATTTCTCTGTAATTTTACTGAAAAAAGACAAGAGGGATATTGGTCTATAGTTGGAAACTGTCACAGGACAGCCTTTTTTAAATAATGGAATGACTTTTGCATGCTGCATTTTCTCAGGAAAAACACCAGAAAGGAAAGATTCATTTATGATTTGGGACAGAGGAGAAGAAATGTGTGGAGACAGGATTTTTAGTAACTTTATGGGTATACTATTGGGGATTAAAGACTTACCAGTTTTTAGCACATCTATGATATCTACTATTTCATGAGGGGCTGTGGGAGTTATAAAGAATGAGTTAGGATTTTCATTATCAAGATAATTTGAGGGGGATTTTAGTGACCTGGGTATCCTCTTTGTAACATTATCTGCTACGTTGACAAAAAAATTATTAAAAATAGTAGCCATAGTTGCTGGATCAGTTGTTATGTTACCATTTTTGTCCTTAAGTTTGTTTATGACACTAACCTGAGAATTTTTAATAATAATAATAATAATAATAATAATAATAATAATAATAATAATAATAATTTTAATGCTAATGATTAACTTAATGCCAGTCCACAAAAGCTTCATGTTTTTACTGTTTTCATTAAAGTAATTGTGAAAATAATTGGCTTTGCTTTTTTTAAGCTCTATGGGAACCCTGTTTCTAAACTATTTGTACTGGAGGCTCTTCGCAGCATCGGGTTTTTGCCTGAGCTTTTTCAGAATACTATCTCGCAGGCGCATCATTTTTTTAATTTTACTGTTTATCCAAGGTTTATTTCTTAGTTTCAAATCTCTTTTTGTTAGTTTCTTTAATGGTGCATGCTTACTAACAATGTCATTGAGATTACCAAGAAATCTATTGTATTTTGCATTCACATCAGTTGGATTGGCATTAAGTACTCAAAATTGAGGTTATTAAAATCTGCAAAGAACCTTTCTTCGTCAAATTTTGAGTGATCATGCTTATAGTATGACAACGTTTTGTTTGCAATACCTGCTCTCTTGACAGTCAAAAACTGTGGAAAGTGATCTGCAATTTGTGTTAGAATGTTACCACTTTTGGTGTCTAAGTTGCACTCGTTGGAGAAGATATTATCAATTACGGTGGATGAATGGTCAGATACTCGTGTAGGATGGATTATAAATGGAAGAAAGTGTCGTGAAAGTAGAAGACTAACAAAATCATTAGTAGGAGTATGTGAGGGCCAGGCGGAAAACACAGAATTGTCGGAGACGTCGGAGATGTCGGAGATGTCGGAGAAAATCTCGGAGATGTCGGAGAAAATCTTGGAGATATCCTAAACCATATCCAAAAATTAGGATAATCTCTGGAACTCTTGATATTTTCTTACTTGGGCCTTAACCTCTTCGTTTGTATTTTTAAAAAGCTTATGTATCCAAACACATATATTATACTTCATTCTCACTGACACAGTTAAACCAGCTTTATCTAAACCAGGTTAAATGTCAACCAATCAAATGTACTAGATTGGATGGATGGATGGGTTGA